>JAECWO010000001.1:17362500-18562500 GCA_018150735.1 Drosophila sp. 14030-0761.01 | reverse complement strand
CTTTTAAAAAGAAGTTTTCTACTAAATATAGCTAAGTATTATATTTCTTGGAACCTCAACAAGCTAAAGTAGAGGGACTCAAAATATAATATACAGATAAAAATGTAAATACTTTCTATAAAACCAAATTATAATATCAAAAAAAGGATAAAAAATATTTCTTTGTTAAAACAGAACCAAATTCGAAGGTTTTTAATCTTAAAATATTCTTTGAACAAGCTCTTGCGGCTCTTCTCAGAATTCTCAAGTGGTGGCAGAAACTCGCATTCAAAAATTTCTCAAAAAACAAACCTGCAGACCGATTTGAATGATTAAGGTCTTATATGCAAAAAATTATCAAAATTATCAAAATTATAGGAAATTTGTTACTTTAAATTTGCATGGAGATGATAATGCAACTAAATCTGAAGTTAGTTTGATAAAATTTACCATAGAGGGAGGAACAAAAAGGGCGGCAACACCATTAAAAATAAACTTGAATGAAATCTTACTTTCAATGCTATTGAGTGACATTTTCAAGAACAAGTTAAACTTTCTGGACTGTTGAAAAGTGTCAAAAACTGATATCAAAGATTTTGTAACTTAACTTTGATTTGTCTATATTTAATTATAAAATAGTTTAATGATTATACTGTGTTTGCAATTCGCCCGAGGAGAGAGAAAATTTAATTAGAAAAGAAAGTCTGTGTGGGTAGTGAGTTGTTCAATAAAGTGATGGCGCATGACTGCATTAGCTCCTACGGTTTCCTTTGAAATTTATGCATATTTGGTAAATTAGCATGGGGTGGGGGGAGGGGCAGAGGAGAAGAGGAGTGGGCTCCACTCATGTTTGTTTATTACATAACTATGCAGCAACAACCAATTAGCTGATTAGTTTATTGCTTCAACTTAGTTGGATTCCAGGTAATTCTCAATGCACACACACACACACAGCGAGACATTTCCTGTCATTTGTTTTTAGCCTCTGTATTTTTTTTTTTTGCTACACGCAGGTGAATTTGTATGCTTTTTTAACTTTGCCACGGATATAATTTCCTGGTAAACGGACTTTGTTTGTAAGAGAAATTATTGCAATTGAGTTTATTTTCATAATTTTACACAAATAACTTTTTTATGACCCAATTATGGTTGTTGGGAACAAACCATCCGCTGTAATCTAACAATGGCGCCGCCAACTGCCCCCAAACAAACCGCCCCCAAGTCCCCGCACCCTCTATTTTTCCCTATAATTGCAGCAACCTACGACGACGACGACTACAATGATGATGATGATGATGATGATGTGGACGGCGTCGTTGATTTTGTATTTTATTTTCTTCTCACCTGCAACAGCAGCAGCAGCAGCAGGAACAACAACAACAGCAACGCCAACGACGACAATTACCTGTGCCCGTAATTTGCAAATTATTTTGTATGAAGGGTGCACTATGGCCCAAAAAGCTTTGAAGTCCTCCTACCACCACATTCAATTCCACTTTAAGCTAAAGTTGTTCGGTCGTTTGGTCGGTGGGTCGTTCGGTGGGTCGCTTCGTTGGGTTGTTTGTTGTGGAAAACATGTGAGAACATTTGCCAACGGCAGTCCCTATCCAATAACTTCCGCGGAAATGTTCACCATAAGACTGCCTTAACCCCGCCTACTGGCAACGCCCTCAATTTTCGTATACCTTAACTGCCCTCTACCGTTATATGTATGTATGTATGTACGTTCAGTTAGCCGCACAACGGACCACCACAAAATGTGGCAAATATACCGCGATGGCCACGTGTGAACTCACGACTCACGACCAAAACCTATGCAAATCTAACGTGTGCATTTGTCGTGAGGTAATACTCAGGTTGGGCTACCATCGCCAGATCCCCCACACTAGTCAGAATCTGAGTCTGAGTTTCAGTTTTCGGTCTGGGTTGGCTGACTGCCTGGCGCCAGGCGTGAATTTTCTCCATGGCAATTTTTCTTCAACTTCACTCGCCTATATGCTATACTATACAATACTTTACGTTTCAGTTTTTTTTTTTTTTTTTTATATATACATACATATATATATTTTAAGTGGCCCCCGTGTGCGCCGGCAATAACGAGCCACAGCAGCAGCAGCAGCAGCAACGGCGAACTCAGTGGTAAATGAGAGTAAATGCAATAATTGCAAAGTTTATAACATTTTCAAGGGGCCGACAGAGGTGGAGGCGGGAAATTGCAGCCACCGATGACGATGACGACGACGACGACGACGCGGCGACCAATCGACCGTCAACCCATTTATTTTTCCTTCCTACATTTTGCATATAAAACACACACACACACAGCTCCGTTAGGGGGGGCGCCAAGAAAACTGTAATAGAGTGCAGACGAACGGAGTTGGGGGTTAAGCTGGGGTGGTATGCCAATTAGACATTCATCCATCCATAAAAAAAAAAAAAAAAAAATAGAAGAAAAATCTGGTAACAGTTAATTGACGGGAGGAGTTGAGTCAGGTAATAAATGGATAGATAAATCGAACAATCCTTCAATTAAGGCCCATGAGAATAGTTGAAAACTTTTGCGGTTTAACTTACTCAAAGCCCTTAACGCACACACACACACACACACACACACACACACACAGTCAGACAGAGAGAGAAAAGAACCGCCCAATTCCGCCCACACTCCTGTCAAATGCAACGGTAAATTGCCATTCGATATGCAAATGTCAGCCGCATTCACAAAACGCTGCGCTTTTCAATTGCTTTTTCTTTTGCATTGAAATCAATTTAACTTTCTGCTCAATGCCAATCATTGACACCACACACACACACACAAACACACAGACAGATAGATATATTTTATATAGCACAACCACCAGCTGCCACGCCCATTGTGGTGATGGTGGTAGCTCTAACATCAGTTCCGGCTAAAAGAATAAGAAAAAAAAAAGAAAAAAAAAACAAACAATCAAACGGATCCAAGCGCTTATTTCAAAATTCATTTGTCATTTTGTGACAGGCGAATGAATATTTGTATGTGAGCGGTACATCGGTGTGGCGGGGAGGGGAATGGCGGCGAAAGAGGGTGAATATGAGTGCGGTATGGCACCCACCCCCCTAGCTTGAATTCATTGTGGCCCAAAAAGCAAATAAAGCAAAATTCAAATATTCAAAACTTTCGCTTCAGCTAGACATTCAATTCATATGTATAAAGCTGCATTTAATCGAAATTAAAGATAAATATAAGTTAGAACACTCAAAGCAATTGCAACTGATAGGTAAATATCAATATATTAAATACAAATCGATTGTTTTTTTATAGATTTCTATCTCAAATAAATACTATTAATAATAGGATTAGTTTTGGAAATGGATTGGAAATAATGAATCTAAAGGCGTATATAGAATTCCACAGTTACGAATCAAAAATCGCCATCAGCTAGTGATTATTAAACGTTAACCCTGATAATTGATATTCCAAAATAATTCTAATATATTTTTCAAGTCAAAAAAATGTAGGAATTTTCGATTACCTGTAAAGTAAGGTTTTTTGGTTATTTTACATTATAATACTTATATTATAATTAAGCATTCCTTTCACTTATAAGGAACTCGATCGCTTTTTTATATTTACTTTGATGTACGAATACGTTTAATTAACAAAAGTATCGTTAGAAGCTTCTCAGACCTATCATTTTTTTTAAGTAATTTGGTGTTTCTTACTAAAGGAGAAAAATATTCAAATGTTAGAAAAAAATCCAGTTTTTTCGCTAAAATTCATAAAATAATAAGAGTCAGAGATAATAAGAGTCAGGTTCTCGAAATTAAGGCAATCTGGCTTGGCCCTTTGGGTTTTTTATATAAGTTTAAATATATTCCTTTTTTGTATGTTTGTGACTTTTAAATATTCTCTGCCAATCAGAGACAAACAACGGATTAGAGATACGCAACGATTAATCGGATAGCGAACGTGTTTTTGTTGGTCAAGGTGAATTTTTTGCTTTGCTATTAAATAACGGTTCGTTTACGTAACGATTGCACCACCCCATCATCCTCCCATCATCCCCCAGCACACCTTTCTCTATATATTGTATGTAAAATATATATAATCGCTCAATCTTAAGCGTCTTCTGCTAAAAATAAGTACCCAAAAATCGAAAAGAGCAAAAAAAGAAAAGGGAAAACTGTTTTGTGTGACACATTCTTGGCGGGCAAACAGGAAGAGCATGACATAACATAACGGTAATAGGAAAATCATCGATTTCATTTGATTTATTTGCAATAGGGGGGGAGCGTCCCTCAGCCCAACCGACTTTACCGTTCGCCATTTGCCGTTGCCTTTTTTTTTGTGTCCAGAGGAGCAAAAGAGCAACCACCAAAGAGAAGTATCAGCGGCAGCGACGTGTGTGTGCGTGCGGGCAATAAATCTCGGAAATTGTGTCAGAAATATTTGTGTGTGTGTATGTGTGTGTGAGGGGCTCTTTTTTTCTGTCACAGGAGGGGCAGCCATATTGAAATTAGAGGCACTTCCGTTTTGGATTTTCAGTGTGTTTTGTGGTTTGGTTTTCGGCTCTTTTGCGTTTCCTTTTTTTTTTTTTTTTTTGATTTGTTTGTTTGGGGCTGGGAGGCCGTTTGGTAAGCGAAACTAAGTGCCGGAAAGATATGCGTAACAAATGCCAAAAGTCAGCCCATAAAGGTTAGCGGTGGGCGGTGTTGGCATATAGAGTGGGTGGGCTTAGGCCATTTGTTGTTGCTGCTGTTTTGGTAGCATTTTTTGATTTTAACTTTTCTTGTTCAAATATATGTGTCAACAGTTTGTGTCCGGATTGCCAAACATTCAGGTAATTGCAAATCTCAACCAAACTAGTTTTAGTTACGTCTGTTATTTGCCCTTGCGAAACGGGGTATGTACAATATATTCTTTGGGTTGACCATAATCCTTCAGCTACTCATGGGAATGATCGATCCAAAAAAGATCCAAAACAAGGTAAATATGTTCCCAATAAATCTTAATTTTAATTTCTTTATTTTGCTTTTTGGATTCATACTTTTAAATTTACATAGTAGAAATTTAGAAGTTCCAAATGGTTTTTTAATGGAATGAAAAATTCATTTAATTCAAGTAGCAACTTTAAAGCTCAGCTTAAAAAATAATTCAATTTGAGCCTGTTAAATATTTACGTTTTTAACCTTATTTTATTCAATCCATGGACGTAATACAATTTTGAAGAGTAGTTTAGTTTAGTCGTGTTTTTTTTATTGGATTTGGTTAATCCTCTTTCAAAACTGGGAACGTTCTACAAGTATTCTCAATTAAATTCGTTTTCTATGAATTGCTAATCCCAAATTTAAAATAAACCTAGTAGAAGACTTAATAGTCACACGCTAATTACTTGTAATGCAGAAAACCCTTCCATCAATGTGGCCAACTCTTTTAAAAATGTGTATTACTATGAGCAATCTGTTAACCCTTTCTTTATTCACGCTTTTAAGTACATTGCTGTTGAAATATATATATGTATTTTTTTTTTGGTGTTGTTTGGTGCCGCACACAAAAACCCTGCCATTAAAGGCATAAATATTTCATTAAACTCGACCGAACTTTGGGGCAAACTTTAACCAACCAACCACAAGGCCACGCCTTCGATTCACAGTCACACTTTCAACGCAAACACACACACACACACGCCTTCTATCCATCCTTCCATCAATGACCAGCATATCCATGGACAGCAACAGACACAGCAGGGTTTAAGTGTTGACAGGCGACAGGCATAAGGGGCAAAAAGGGGGCGGAGGGAAACTCTAGCCCATCACGATAAAGTCCATTTAAACAATTATTAGTTAAATTAACTGTTAATTTCAATAACCGGCCACAAAATGCATCAACTTCCCGCAATGTGTGTGTAGATGTGTGTGTGTCTGTATTTCGATGATGATATATAAGGGTCCTGACAGATCGGCCAGTATGGAAAATGGAAGATTGTGGAAAGGGGCAGGGTCGGTCCGCCGGTCGGTCGGTCGCTTGGATGGCTGACCGAATGTGAGGTTGAAAGCCAAACGCATTATTAATGCGATTATTTGTACAATGCCAAAAATGGAAATGGAAATTCTATTCAACGAGGCGTCACTTGAAAATATGTCCGTGCCCATACATAGTCCCGCATAAAATGCTCTATGGGATTATGGTAGATTGCTCTCATAATGATAATGATGATGATGATGACCATGATGATGATGATGCCGACTAGAGGAGGAGAAGAGATGGCCATCATCACCATCATCATCGTCGTCATCAACCGACAACGAACAACCGGAATCGATGTATAAAGTATTTTTCCTCGCTTGTTTCCGAGGCAAATTGCAGTGGAATACTAATTTACAGATACAAATTGATGCCGACGCGTTGTCTAACGGTTCAAAGCGAACGCAGCGGGCATTCCGTCTGAGCTCTGTAAGCTCTCTAGCTCCCTTCCTCTTCTCCCGATATATATATATATACATATATATATCTATCTAGGAGCAGGGGTTGTTTGCCAGTGAAATTTTTCGGGTGTTTTACTTCTTTTTTCTCGCTCTCTCTCTCTCTCTTTCTCTCGCCTCGTTTCGTTTCATTTCTGTTGTTGTTTCTGTTATTTGGTTGAAAATTCGAAAATTACGTGACTGCATTCGAAACGAAAGGCGGCGGAAAGGCAAGAATTCGTTGGAATGTAGAAATTGGGCTGGCATCTGAGCTGAATTTTAAATGACATGACGACAAGAGGAGGCATAGACAAGACAAGATGGGGGGTGGGGGGATAGGGCCAGGGGGCACAGGGGGCTGAGGTTGAGGTAAGCGCGTGCGAGACGCTCTAATTCAGACAGAAGAAGTAGCCCCCAATAAGTCTTGTCGATTGTGACTTGACCGACGACGACGATATGTCCTCTTCCAATGTCCTCTTGCGTGTCTGGCAGTGTCTACAGGAGGAAAAAAAAGGGAGTAGTAGATGGGTGGCGAGATGGGTTAGAACAAATCTACGAATACATTTTGGGCAATAACGTTGTTAATTTTTTAAGTTGATAAGGTCAAAGGATGTCTTACACTGAAAGAAACTGTCAGAGTTTATCTTAAATAAACGAAAAAAAAAAATGCACTGCACATGGCAAGCTTAACTTTTTTTTGTTTTTATTTAAATTTCTTTTTTTTTTTTTTGTAATACAATATTTAGATGCCTAAGCCTTTTTATGCCGCCCCTCACTCCCTCTCTCTCACACACACTTTCTTACCATTTTTCTAGTTTTTGTTTTATGTCCTCCTTCCCTTCTATTTCTTTTTTCTATTTTTTGCCCCATCTAATGCTTTGTAATGACCTCCATTTGTATACAAAATTGTTGACACTTTCATGGCCAGGCCAGGACGGACTGACGGACCGACCACCAGAAACGTTCTCAATGTTCTCGTGCGTGCATTCGAAATCCAATGGACACGGTATTTCTATTTGGCATTTGGATTGTGTGGACTGGGGTAAAATAGAAGACTTGAAACTGAAGCTCAAGCTCTGTCCAGGAGTCGGCGGACCTGCAAACAAAGAGCCAAACCGACAGGCCCAGTGAACAGTGTTTCCCCGCCTAATGGAGTTGTAATGAGTGTGAAAATTAATGTCGTCACATTACTCACGCACCCAAAAACGGGAACTCAACGGAAGGGTTTTTTTCTTCACCGTTTTTTTTTTTTTTGGGGGGGGAGTTTATGTGTTTGTACATAGGCAAAAAAAAAAAAAAAAGGACGTGGGGGTGGGTGGGGCAGCAGTAATGGTTGATGACTCTGTGCTAATATTTACGCTGAACTGGAATTGAAGCACCCGCCGTTAATCAATTTAGAATGGAGTGCAAAGAGCAGGTCAAAAATAAAGAAAAGGTCTTCCCCGTCAAGAGTTTGAGTCACTGGCACTGAAGTGAAAGATAAGATTACTATTTTATGGCCAAAATGAGAACCACTATCAACCAAGATGACTAGAGATCATAAAACTAATCAAAATGTCGACAAAAGAAAGTCAACTAGGGGCCATAAGTCAAGTTCTAACTAGACAACAAAAAATTTAAACAAAAACTGAAACAAAAGAAAACATTTATAGATAAACTATTTAAGATAAATTATTTAAGACTGTCTCAGGCTCTTAAAAACTTTAAAATTAATAAACGACAATTTAATTCCCAATTAGAACGGATTTAGTATCAGAAAAGTGGACAACAAAATTTATTTCCATCGATCATTGTCAATTTAAAATCTATTTTCTATAGGTTTCGTTATAAAGAAGGTTGAGATAGCTCAGATAAATAAATGGGCAATTCTTCTATGGATATATTACACCTTTAACAATATAAGTAGATATTACTCAAAAGAAGCTGTTTGAAGAGAAATAGTCTAGATCGTTTCGATTATTCCATTGCTTAGGATTGTGAATTAATTTGTGAATTTTTCTACTCTGCCAAAAGCAATTCGACCCATGGTACTTCCTTTCCCATACACACCTATATAAGAAGAAAAAAATAAATAAATAAATGAAAATATTGTTACCTTCAAGTGAAGTCAAACAACTTTTTGATTTATTTACACATTTGTTGTGAAGCTCCTCCAAAAAGACAGACAGCGTTAAATATTTGTATTTTATTTCATTTCATCGCATTTCAGTGTGTGTATTTTTTTTCTTCTTTTTTGCTGTTGTGCCTTTTTTTATTTTCTTTCGTTTTTGGCGATTGTAAATCACAAAGTCTCGGTGTAAGACAGTGGAGAAGAGTAGCAGTAGCAGTTTGTAGATGGAAGATATATATCAGTTGGGATAACGTTCAGACATTAAGTCAGAGAGGAAGGCATTAACCTGCAGCACGTAAAATTCGGATACTACCAGAAAAAAGACCCAGAGAGGTAGATACCAGATACCAACCAACCAACCAACCAACCAACCAGGCAACCAGATGTGAGATGCGACACGTTGCGATTAGATGTTGGAGCGACAGTAACTGGAGACGACATACCTAAATATATTGTGTAATTGTTGTTTTTGTTTTCTTGTTAAGTAAATACTTAAACTCTTGAGCAATCTACTGCCACAACAACAACAACAGCAACAAGAAGAAGCAACAACAACATCATAACAACATAAAAAAAAACCCATTCTCAAATATTTGCAAAACTCGCAACTCGATTGTGATTCATAAACATTTTCTGCGAACTTCCAAGGTGTTCTCTTGATTGTTTTTGTGTTTTTTTGTTGCCTTTTCCCTGCCTCTGGTAATTTTTCATTATTATTTGTCAGTCATTATTGTTGATTTCGCTATTGTTGTCTATTTGGTGATTTTATTTTTAAGATAATGCCGTGTGCGCGCCTTTTATAAATAAACTGCATAGCGATAAAAATAGAATAGCGCGCGCAAAAACAACAAAACAAAACGAAACAACAAAAAAGAGCAACAAAAACGCAAACTGCAAACAGAAAAACAGGGGAAAAAAAAAAACTATGCCATTGTCGTAATGAATAATTTTTGCAAAAATATTTTCAACCCACACGCGACTTACTACTACATACAACTACTATTCACTACTTGGAGAGTCTCAACGACAGCGCAACAACGTCAACAAAAATCATCATCAACAACAACAACAGCAACAACGCGAACAGCAGAAGCAGCAACTTGCCCTGGGGTCCGCTATTTTTGTTTCTCTTTTCAATACTCAGGATTTGTTCCCTAAAAAGGGTATATTGGAATTATTCTTCTCTAGGATCAGTTTTGTTATCTTTACTATTATTATTTAGGTTAGGAGTGGCCATAATAAACTCCATATTCAATACGTCGGGGTCACCACCTCAGTATTTCATAAATCCTTTGATTATTCCATGTGTATGTCACTTCGCTCTACAATAAACTCCATATTCAACTCGTCGGGGTCTGTTCAGGTGGTGACCCCGACGAGTTCATGAATCCTTTGATTAAACCACGTGTTTGTCATTTTACTTTTTAGCTAGACCATAAGAATCGAAATTTTCATCAATTGAGCATTTCATGAATCCTTTCACTGTTCTCTACTTTTGTCGGTTTGCTTTTCGGGTAGGCAACAAGACGTCGGGGTCACCACTTGAGCATTTAAAGCTTATTTTCTCTTCCGCTTACATTCTCTAGGGTATCTGATAGTTGTGGTTTCATCTCACATTCATTTCCTTATACATACGTTCTGAATTCGAAAATAGTTCTCGGTTTTTGGTCTAAAAATAATCCCTGAACTGGTTAAATATATGTACATAATTGCACAACAAAAGCTTCGCTTTAAAACTTGTAGATCAGCAGCAGCCAGCCAAGAGGCAACACAGCCAGCGGTTAGCAGTTAGCAGTCTTTAATATCATCTCATTGCCATTTGCCTCAATCTCATCATCGAAATGACCTCGAAATATGTTGAAGCTTTCAGCAAATAGCCACCTAATCTGGCTTGCGTTGGCTTTCCTTGCATTCTAAGCTTGTTCGCTGTTTCCCCTAACGTTTCTTGAGGTTGATTTCCTTTCTTTCCTTCCTTTTTTTTTCTCTCTCTCTTTTTATTTTGTTGGTTTTGGTTTTTCGTTTGAATTTTTCTCTCTCCTCTTATTTTTTTTTGGTCCAGACTTTTCACGTCGACCAGTAATACGTGCTTGCCTCTTGTAGAGTGTAGGCCCCCATTATTGATAATGCCCATAGGCTAAAAATAAACCCACAATATGTTTTGAGCCAATTTGATGCCAAGTTCAAATAAACCCTGACCCTACCTACACACACACAAACACACAGGGAATCGTTCTTTCTGGAATCTGGATACTTAACATGCAACACAAAAGCTGACTAGCTGGCGCCCACACACACATCCAGATGGTACAGCGCAATGGGCGGCGAATTATCAGCTGATTTAGTGTCGGGTCAGTTGGCAGTAAAATTCCACACTTTTCTCTTTACAATTTCACACACACATACACACTGAGAGAGACACAAGGAGGCAGCATGCGGAGCGGGTGTGAGAGTGGAATGTGACATCCAATTGACACGAAAGTTCAGCGTAAATATTTGCTCAGATTAAACTGGAAGAAGCCACACAGAGCTAGCAAGAGAGAAAGAGGGACTGTAGAGAGGCTGTGGGAGGAGACAAGACACCCATAAATTCCATTCGGTCGGTCGGTCATTTTCACTCACTCGGTTTCTCGTTTAATGACAAAGAATGGGGGGGCAAAAAAAAAAAAAAAAAAAAAATGGAAAAAAAAAAGACAATTTGTGAATTTTGCGACAAACAAATGGAGACATCGCGGCCAGACTCCAATTGCCCAAGCGACACATATGACCACTTGGATGGACGCTGGACGCTGCTGCCTGCTGCCGGAGGATGATTTCTGATGGGCGTCTAAACATATGCAGATTTCTCTGACATTCTATGCATTCGGCGAAGTGAATGCAATCCCATTCATTCATTATAAAATGCCTCAATGGGGGTCAAAAGTCTGGCGGGAAAGCGATCGCAATGCATGTTGAAAGGATTATACATAATATAAGTTGATGTAATAAGAGATATATATATTCATATCAAAAATGATTGATTTCAAAACCAATTCGTTTATTCTAATGGCCTTCTAATGCTGCCTATTTGTGATCACTGTTTGGCACTTAAGTTAATTAAAATCCACAAGCGTTTGTCATCAATCTAGTAAATTTGCATACCTCTATAAAAAATTTCTCCAATTTGAATCAAACCTTTTAGCTTTGTATAGTATTTCAATAAAAAAAACACCCTTTTATATGCATATGTATGTTAAAGAAATTGCATTTTTGTGTTAGTTTGAGTTGTTTTTTGACATCACCAAGTATGTGACTCTAAAACAATTTTAAAAATTGAAATTATCGTACTTATATTTTACCATATTATGTATGTATTTCTCGCTTTCTTTCTGCTGCAGAAAATCAGTTGTGAAAACTAAAACCTGAAAGATACTTTGCATATTTCCCTTAACTATTGAATCGTGGAATTTTTATCAGAAAAATGTTTTTGTAAAATTCCAATAGTTTGTATTTTCTTTTTGGTGCCACCTGGGGCTTAGTTCTAACTAAAAAACATTTTAAATATGTGAAAAAAACATTTTAAATGATTTTCGAATCATATGTTATTTATAAATTACTTATTCAAAAATAAAGTGTCATAAAAATTAACTATTGAAAATCACAAGTTTGACGTAGATATTGAAAAATTTGTGTGAATGACCATGATTATTAAATTTAATAGAATCAAATAGTCTTAGGCTGACAATTTTTATACTAAAAGCAATTCGAACTTTAACTTATATATGCCATATAACTTCTTACTTTGTTTTTTTGTTTATTTTAATGAAAATAAATTGCTAACTTGTTATTAAATTTTATGCTTTAAGTGGTTTTCTATGAACTTCAAGTCCTTTAGCTTTAGTGTTTTTTTGAGAAACTTTTTTAAGGGGCAATAATGGAATTCATACAATTTGCTTTTTGAACTTAAAGAAATCCAATTAATTTTTCACATGGGCTATATGTAGATATTGTTACTTCATGCTGCTGAAGTTGCATTTCACCTGAACTTAAAATTCAATTAACATTCATATGGGGCATTAGCTTGAGAATGTCAGTTTATCGCATCCATTCATTTGGTTTGAGGTGGGAGTTGAAATGACTTGATGCGTCATCCTATAAATTGCATACCACCACTTTTTATCAGCTGTTCTATTTCGGTTACGATGATGTGAGAGAAAGCCTCTTTCAGGGCACGGCAGCGGATCTGAGCTCAATTCAGCACGTCGACTCTCGTTCAAGATAGGCAGGCGTAGGCGGGTAATTCCATGGCGTCATTATACCGATATTGAAATCAAAACTAAAAACAGAGAAATGACTTCACAGAGCGCACAGAGACGGACGGACGGACGCACGTGCCACACACACACAATTAGCCACAGCTCTCATAATTTATACCAGCAAAAAAGAGAGATTGCAGACCACCAGCAAACAATAATAATAATAACTTTTATACAGAAAATACGCAAATTAACTGATAATGTCATTTTGGAATTTATCCCCCGCACAAGAAATTCAATATCTCTTTCTCTCTCCCACTCTCAGTCAATTGAAATATTATATTTTAAAGGCATTACCGCATAAAAATTCATAAATACAACAATATACAACATATTTTGATAAAATTTTAATTGGATAATGGATACTAGCAGAAATGAAACACGACGAGCCACAATGATTGTGTGAGTGTAAAATATATTGATTGAGAAATGAAATATTTGAATTTCATCAATTTAACTCGTTTACGGTTTTTGTTTTTTTTTTTTTCTCCAGACTAGTAGCTACTACTTAGTCTTAATCTATGGTAAACAATTTCACTCAACTCTTTGAATGAATTATCATTCATTATTCAATTTCCTTGGCCTAGGCAAATAACCTAAAAAATGATGAAGTAAGTCAATAGGCAGGCAGGCAGCATTGAGTAATAACATTTTAATAGCCAAAGAGACTAATTGATATGAATGATTCATGTTGTTGCCCCAAGAGAGCAGCATGAATGCCACAGCAATGACAACAACAGCAACAAAAATACTATTAAAAAAAAAAAACAAAAAAAGGAGGAAAACACAGAAACTATGCAGATTGAGTCGAAATTTTAATTGGCCACACGAGCAAGTCATAAAACAAAAACAAACGCCAAAAAAAAAAAACAATACAAAAATTTGTAGAGAATTTGAATTTTGAACGAACGAATGAACGAATGAAATTTTAGCCAACAATTTCGGATGTTTTGCATGAAAAGCGAAAGGCGATTGCATGATAAGGTTAGCAGCCACTTCAGATCCTCCTCCTGTGCTCTCTGCCACCGTCGTTTCAAAGTGGTCACGCCAATGCACAATTTCACTGTGGGGCGGTGGGGGGTTTCCCCCCTCCCAGCCACCCCCTTTTTCGCTTACCACCACCACGGTTCGGCTAACCTCTTTTGAACACACTGCAGTCGACGAATTAATTATCTTCAATTCATTCATTAAGAAAATGTGGGTGGTAGAGCGGGGTAGTGCGGAATGCTGGTTGGTTGGACGGTCGGTTGGTTGGTTGGTTGGTTGGGTGGTTGGTTGCTTGGGTGGGTGGGTGTATGGATGAATGGGTGGGTGGGTGTTCAGAGGGAGAGGAAAGGCCTGATAATGAATGCACACACTTGCACGACAGTCATAGTGGCATTTGTGTATCTCATAGTACGCTCGCTGTGCGCCAGTTGTATCTCATAGTACGCTCACAGTATGCCTCGTATCTGCGCGCAATGAATGAAACAACAACAGCAACAACAACACCAACAGTAAAATGAAAACGAAGGAACGACAAAGATAAGAGGAAGAGGTGGGAGGAAAAGAGAGTCGACTCTAAGTGGGTGTGAGTGTATTCATTTTGGGGTCGGGCAGGTTTCTGTTTCTTTTTTTTTTTTTTTTTTTTTTTTTTTTTTGCCGCATCCGTTGCTGTTGCTGCCGTCGTCACGAGATGCCGGGGAACGTTGCGACGATGATGGTGGGACAGGTCGCATAATAAATTATTCGCGTGACCAAATAATTTGCGTTTGGGGAATTTTGCAAATGTCAGAGAGGAAAAAAATACACACACACACACACTCCTACATGCATAAGAGCAACAACAACAACAATAGAAAAAGGTTATATATTTGTATACATAGCTAAAAATAATATCTTAAACCTAATGCAAATAATATACTAAAATAAAAGCACTCCAAACAAGTTTCGATATTTATGCAACGCAAAAATAAATCATTTGCTTCAACCTCACAGCTCGGCTATTGATCGATAAAAAATTAAATAGACCTGTACTTTGCACTTTACTCTCTACTAATTTACGAAACAATTAATGATTACGATATACTTATCAGTTGATAGATATGGTGATAACTCATTTAACCCCCCCAAACGGGAGGTACACTAAGATCATCGACCAGTCTTGAGAAACTCTCTGAGATCCAAGTATAAGAAGTAATTACTTTTAATGCCGCCGCCCCCACACAAAAATTGGGAGCCCACACCTACACAGATATAGGGTATCTCCATGTCGTGGAATGTCTGAATGTCGATTGGAATTCGTGTATTCAATTTCATAACTTCAAATTCTTGGTATTTTGTTGTTTATCGCAAAATGAGAATACTTTGAACTTTGCCTAGAAAGAGATGTGTTTCATTTTTTTTTCGTTTTCTTTTTGGCAGAGTTCAGCGACCAAATGATAATGAAACCAAAACTTGATATGCTTGTAATACATATATTGTATATGGGGAAACAGAGAGATAAAGAGGAAGAGAGTGAGAGGGAGGGAGAAAGAGAGACAAAGGAGGGAGAGCATGATATCATCCATCCACTACTAATTGTGATATCTTAAAGAAATATTTGTTTTAGTTCGCTCTTATGGATTTATGTGATTTCTGTTTACGTTTTCCTTTGCAAGTCTTCCAACTAATTGTGACTCATAAATTCCTAGAGAACTGAAGGAACAGTTTTTAACTCTGACCCCAAAAATATTATCTTTACATTAGCACATAATTTTACACTTGCTAGATATAAGCAATTCTCTATCAGAGATTTTGTTTTATGGAAAGGAAACGCAACTTCAACCACAAAACAAATAAAAGAATGAAAACAAAAATAACAAAAGGGAGCTAGGTAAATGCGAAAACAAACTCGAAAAGTATTAAGTACTATAAACATTTCTTGTTGGTTTTTTGCATATTTTTTGGGGGGAAGGCAAATATCTTGCAAATTGACTTTAAGCACGCATATTTAGAATTCAACTAGCATGCAACAAATTGTGGCATAAAAAAAAGGCGTACGCCTGTCATTAAATTTTGCGCCGTCAACAACGACATGGAGGGAGAGAGCGAAAGAGCAATTGCAGCAGCAAGAGCAGCAGCAGCGGCAACAACGACAATGCTGATAACTAAGTCACTTGTGTTCCTCCTCCTTCTCAGACACTCCTTTAGAGGGGGGAGCGGGGAAGGGGAGGCGTGCACTGAGGCGGCGGCTTGCCACACATGACATTTTATTATTACAAAATAAGCATTTACGCGACGCGTATGACAGTTAATAATGCAAACAACAGCAGCGGCAACAGCAGCAGCAGCAGCTACAGCAGAATGCAAAAATTCCCACAACATCCGGTTCAGAGCAGAAAAACCAACAACAGCAACAACAACAACAAAAACCGAGGCGGCATAAAAAAAATGAAGTAAGTAAGTCCCCAGGCCGACTTGGATATACCATGCACAAAGTGAAAAAAAAACTATCTCATATTTATAAAATTCAAAATTTACATATTCAATTTCCTTCGCATGCTATCTCGCTCACTCTTATGTGCACATGAGCACTCTAGCGCCATTTTGATTCCTATTTTTATGAAATTTTATG
Source organism: Drosophila sp. 14030-0761.01 (assembly GCA_018150735.1). Lineage (NCBI taxonomy): Eukaryota > Metazoa > Arthropoda > Insecta > Diptera > Drosophilidae > Drosophila > Drosophila sp. 14030-0761.01. The sequence goes on along the minus strand of JAECWO010000001.1, from coordinate 18,546,080 downwards.
GAATAATAGACATAGATAACATACATAGATGACATAGATTAGTGTGGCAAATTAAATAACGATAGGATAAATATTGCTGGAGAAAACCTTATATCAAATTGTCGGGCAAACAAAAAAAAAACTTGAACAGCGTACAAACTACACGTGTCTACATTTTAAATTTGGTAGCTGTAGCTTTTGAAATTTCGGAGATCTAGACACTGATACAAACGGACAGACGAACATGGCTATATCAATTTCTCTTGTCCTGCTGATCAAGAATATACTATATACTTTAAAGGCTCTTTACATACATTTTGGCGACTTAAATATACCATTCCATCCAGTGGGTACATGGTATAAAAACGGAACAAATAAGTAAACGCAATCCAACGAATAGCACAAACATTGCCTACAGTGGTACAAATTTACAGTGACAATGCTACAAATCACTAAAGTTCCACAACTTTTGAATAATTATTTTACCACGTTATCCACATAATTTACCCCTGTTTCAACTGGATCTACCTTAAGGTACTGCTTAACCCGGGGCGGCTCACTCTGTGCTTTAATCAAAGAAATAATCATAAATAATGAAGGATTTTCTAAAATTCGAATAAAACGGCACTAAACTATTAGTTGCAGCCGATTAGTCCTGCTGTTCTCCATTTTCCTTCCCAATTTGATTGCTCGTTTCTATATTTTCATGTACTCTACATTCTCTGATCATACTTAGTTTAAAAGATTTGAAAATTTCAATCGAAATATGGACTATAATCATGCGATAAATATGGAATTATCGATTAATTCGTCATAATATTTGAGGATCGATTTTAAAGTATTTAGAAGTTTGCTTGATAACCGTTATATCGAAATATAGCTTATTAAATCCTATGATAATTTTTAGACTTGGCATGAAGACAATCGATATAATCAAATAATGTTATTGACCACTGTGTGAACTGGGCAGAGAGCCTGTGCTCTGTGCTCTGTGTTTGGTAGGCGGACATAGCCCATGCGTTGCTTCTGTTGTTGTTGCTGTTGTTGTTGTTGCTGGAGTTACTCCGCCTGCGTGAGTGGCGGATATGCATATGGATGGCAAATGTTGTAGAGATGTGGATCGGAGGCAGACGCCATCGGCATTGCCACCGCCACCGCCAATTCGTGTGAGTCAGCGTCCGTGGAATGTGAATGGCATACAAATGTCGCATATATGCGGATGCCGACCGGTTCCGCCAGGCCACAACTGAAAAACCAAAATAAAACATACAACAACAGCAACAACAATTGATATTGCCAGCGTTGTTGTTGTTGTTGTCGTCGTTGTCGCTGTTGCATCGCAGGCCAATGCAAACAAGTTGTTGGAGTTGGGCAAAGTGGCGGTTGTGGCAACGCAGGAGAAGAAGATGGGAAATAGAGATGAAGGAGAGATGGAGTCGAAGGTGTAAACCCGCTATTAGCCGGCTGACTGAAGTGGCTTTTCCGCTGCATTCTGCCTTCCGCCGGTTTTGGGCATCGCCAACATTGCCGGCAGCAACAAGTTTTTTTTTTTTCTGTTGTCTCTGTAATCAAGTGACAAAAGCAAATAAATAGAAGCAGTCGAGAGAGAGAGAGAGAGAGAGAGAAAGAGATGTCTATGAGACTATGGCAATACCGATGCTAAAATACAAATAAACCAAATGCGTTACAACATTTTTTTCTTCTGTGTTTTCTCTCCTCTCTCTCTCTGTCTTTGTTGAAATATTTTGTTGCCTCCGATGCGGAACTTTCCACCTTGTTGGAAAGTGATTCCGTCACAATGGAATTCCTTAGAAGAAAAGTGATTTAGAGTGATGAGAATCTTTATTTGGACCAAAATCATTGAAATATCGTCTGCGAGTACTTATATCACTCCTCACTTTCGAATCAAAATAACTTTCAAAGGAATGTTAAAAACTAAATCTAACAAATTAACGAAGCTTTAGACATTCATTTTTGTTTTGGCAAATTTCCCACAATTAAAATTTTTCAAGAATATTCACATAAATTGTGATTATGTTTGTCAAAAAAAAAAAATATTTTTCAAATCTTTTCCATGCCAATTTTGCGGATTGCTTCACTTTTCAGGCCATTTTCTTTCATAGCCTCTCCACGTGTCGGTAAGTGGTCAAGTGGCAATCAACACTATGGACCAAAATCTTTTTTGCTTTTAGCTAAAAAAAATAAAAAACCAAAGACAAATTTGTAAAATCCATTTACAGCACTCATCAATCTTTCTTCTCCCTTCGTCGCCCCCTCCAAATAACAGCCAAGGGCAAAATAGAGTTAATGATCTGTCCCTGTCCCCACTAAATAATCATTAATGAGTTTGAGTTAAAAAGTTCATTCAATGATCGGATTTGTGTTCGTTGTTTGAAGCATTCGCATTCTTTTGTATTTACTCATTTTGCCATTCAAAACAACGGAAGGAATGTTGAGTATTTTTTGACCTTTTCAACTTGCATTGGAATGCAGTTTTATGACTAAGGAAAAACCAAAACAAACACCTGTTGACCCAAAAAAAAAACACACACACAAACACTACACAAAATAAGTGAAAGAGAGAAGGAGAGAGAGAGAGAGATGATGTTAGAATTGACAATATTTAATCGCTTAATTGTGTCATATTCAAATGCTTTTTACAATTTAGAAATCAAGCAACATGATCGATCTCAATTGAGCTCGTGTTACGACCCAGATATCGTATGAAAAAGTGGGCAAAGAACAAAGAAAAAATGCTAAAGGAATTTACTAATGGAAAGATTCAGTTGTTTTGAGGTGGAATTTAACAATTTCGTATTGGAAGAAAGTTTTCAAGAATCGTAGAACGTTAACTTTGACTATATCTATGTTTATCTTATTTTGCAAAACTTTGTTTGAATCGTATTCCATCTGTTGATATCCTGTGACAGAAGTGAGCTCTTTTCATTATCCCCTAGAGTCCTTAGCTCACACCATGGAACAGGTTTTATTTAGGATATGTTAACTTTGAAAATAGTCAGGAACCTAAGCAACAGAAGGCTCTTAAAAGGAAACATACAATTTGTTTGGTTATCATTTTTGATCTTAAGAAGATTTTATGAAATTATAGAGCTACATTATAAAGTGAATCATTCGACATTCGGAGGATTGGTCTCCCTTGAAGAAATCAAGATTTAGAAAAGTTAAACGAAGAGATCTTGCTTAAAAAGTATATACATATAATGGATATTGAGCAAATGGTGTCCTATCAGATGATTATTCTGATTGAATATTGAATACTTATGAATGTTGTAGACCTTCTAAATCTTTTGCACTATTTTTTTTTCGTCAGTGTCACGATGAGTATTATGTGAGTATTTTTTGTGAATATAATATTTCCATTCCATTGACATATATTCCCACTTATTTGTAAAGACTCAAATTATATGAACATGAAAGCATATGTATGTATGTATGGTGGTCGATGGTCGGGCACAGTAACGACCTTTGTCGCTCATCAGTTTGCTCCGATCCAGTGATCATACATAGTTGATAATACCGCAACAAAGCGCCCAGTTCCGGACTTGCAATGTGTGTGTGTGTGTGTGTGTATGTTTTTTTTTTAGTGAATGGGCCGCCGCAGCCGCCTGCTCTCTGCTGATCCACTGATCCGCTGATGGCGATGCCCGACTTGGATGATGAATGGAGGGGGCTGGGCTAGCCAGTAGCTGTGCCACCGACAACAACGACGATGACGATGTCGACGACGACGACGACGGCGGCGGCGGTGACAGCGACTCATTCACAAAACCCGAAAGAGATAGCCATACAAACAAAACCAAAATATTAATTAGCATTTGACTGTTTGGCCAGGGGTGGGGGGAATGGGGGATGGGGGGAATGGCTGAGGCTGATGGCAAAATGAAGGAGGTGAGGAATGGGTTGGAGAGGTGTAGCAGAATGAGGTCGTTGTCTAATCGACTGCTCACGAATCGCCGACGCCGCCGCTGCCAGCGTCAAGCGGATGCCACAAATTTGGGCATGTGTCGCAGTCGCTGTCAACGTCGTCGCGTAGTCGCAGCGCAGCGCAACGTCGCTGCTTCCTTTTGCGATTTTATGAATGAAAGCGTTTTTTTTTTGGTTTTGGTTTTTTTCGGATTTGGATTTGTAGTTGCTGTTGTTATTGTTGTTGCTGTTGCTGTAGTTGTTATGTAGTAAAGTAAAGCGCCAACGTAGTTTCAGTTGTGGCGTTGGCGTTGGTGTTGGCGTCGACGTTTGCCTCGATTGCCATTGCCATTTATGGGCAAAGTGCAAAATGTATCTACATACATATGTATCTATGTATCAGTGTCTCATGTGTGTGTGAGTACTCGAAACTGTGTAACTTTAAAGTATCCCACAGTTGAGTAGATCGTCATTATGTGGGTTGGGGTTACTCTTCATGTAAGTGCCAGTCATTTGGTTATATACCCTAACTCAAGGTAAACTCAAAATCAATCAATACGAATACAAAACCTTTTTCAAAACCTTCAATTACAGATTCTACATTATTAGCCAAGAATTGCAATCCTATTATCTATTTTTATTGAATGGCTTTCAATTGAATATAAATTATATATATTTTTGTTTCATTTTTAGAAAGAATTGTATATAAATAACATATATTTTCGTTTCATTTTTCGAATATTGTTATCTCTGTATTTCAATTTTAAAATCAATTCATTTTATTTATCTTTTAAACATTGATGTAAATTTAAGTATTTATTTTTCAAATAGTTCATTTCCACCAACTCTTTTTATAGTACAGAAAAACAAAGAAAAGTTTATGAAAAACTCTTTAAATAAAAGTGATCATGGTTTAATTGATTTTCACAAAAATCTTACGTATTTTGACACTGTTCACTGTTGAATAAACAATATTATAAATCAATGAGTTTAATGAATTTAGCAACTTGTTCTAGTTTACTAACTATCAACTAAAATATTGTAAAATAAAATGCTTTTGTCGCTCTTTTCAAGCAATCAATTTTTGTAAAGGAAAGATTTAAAAGTATGTAATAGATTTCAAAAATTAGATGTCTGGTATTATATATGTTATTGGACGGAATAAAATTTGGAAAAGTCCCGAGAATTAGGCTTACCATTTAAATTTATCGCTTCATGGATTTTCTCTATTGTTTTCTTTAAAAAAAAACCTTTGCAAAAACCGTAAATTCTGTTAGTCAGGTCTAAATTCCAATTGGCTTTAATAATCAAGAAAATAAGTATAAAACGCAAACAAACTCTTTAAATTCCTACAGATAATTACTCATCAAATGGTTCTTAAATGATTCTTATAGCAAATTCTAGAAAAAACTTTCTAAATCAGTTCTAAGGTGAAAGAAGTGTATTAGAACTTCACCATATTTGTATGGGAGTTGTCACAAATGGCAATTGCTTGTGTTTGGTGTGTACACAATTCGATTGCCATTGCGATTCCGAATCCGATTCCGTTTCTATTGTTATTATTGTGTTGTTTTGTGTGTGTGTGTGTGTTGTAGATACTATTGGTTGCTGCTGTTGTTGTTGTTGTTGTTATTATTGTCAATTTTAGTATGTCATTGCCATATGAAATGTTTGCAGAATGAGATTTTCTGTATGTGATTTTCAATATTGCCAGCTACCGTATTGACCTCTCTCTCGATACTCATGTCAAATGTCCAAAATGCAATTCACAAATTTTAGTTAGTTTTGCGAATGTAAGGGAGTCAGTCAGAGGGAGGGGAGGTCAAGTTTCGGGGGCAATTACATGCAAAGTGGATTCCGATTGTTTCAATGATGATTGTCCATGTGGCAGTCATATCAATTTACAAATCTCCATCTCTCTCTCTCTCTCTCTCTCTCTCTTTCTATCATACATTCATAGATAAACGAAAACAATTTGAATTCAATTTTTTGGAAGAATGTGTGTAATATGTTTCGTTAGCATTTTTAGTTGACAGTTAAATTGTAAAGTTGTTGGTAAATTGACTGGACAATCGCAAAAAATGGATTGCCATGATACAAAAAACGAAACAAAACAACAACAGCAAAAAAAAAATCCAATTCAATTGAATAAACAATGACTAACGGGGAGAGACTAACCGATTATAAGTAGGTACGCCGCCGCCACATAGTTTCAATTTCAAGCGCGTGTCGATAATTTCAATGGTTTTTATGACTTTGGTTTGGTTCGTTTCAGTTGGGCTTAACTGCATTTAGAGAGAGATATGTATGTAGGTAGAGGTAGAGTGAGTTGTAAATTGCGATTGTTAACTTTTAAATCACATTCGAATTAATGTCAAAAATAAAATACAAAACAAAAAAAAAAAACACACAGAGCGATTCGATTAAAAAAGCATTCCGATAGTCGTTTTGCGGTAGAGGAAAAACAAATTATAAAAATTATATAAAAATGATTTAATGTCAATTGTGGTAAATTAATTAAGTTGTTCCTGCTGGTTATTGGGTGGCGCAGGTGGGCCTGGAAGGGGGTGGTTGTTGTTGTCGATTGCTTGTATCAAATTGGGGGCTATAAAAATAGAAACTAAAGCTATTTAAATTAGAAAAATTGCCCATAAATTGAATGTTCCACTCCATAAATAAAACTAAGGCTATACGAAAAATTGTAAATACAATAATTTCTTAAATTTCTTGTCCTTTTTTTTGAAAGAAGGTTTGTTTAAAGAAACTTTCGCACTGAGAAACAGCATGAGACACAAAAAGCCTGTCAAGAAGGTGGTGAAGCAAACTGCCTGCCCCTGCTGCCACCCAAGGTGGCTGCAGCTGCCAAGAAGGCTGCAACTGGCAAGCCGGAAGTGAAATTTACAACTGGCAAGTAACCAGCATCTCTACTATAGGCAATTCGTAATTGAGAATTATTGTTTGAGACACACACTCAAGTCAGTTTTGATAATAGAGAAACCTATGTGCATAGATATATGTGTTTTATGTATGGAAATGAAGCACCGAAAGGATTGCTATATGCCTCTGTTTATATATATGCGACATTTAGTTTGATGTATTTAAATTTACTTTCTTTTTATGTTAAAAATTTATATTTTATTTTATATTTATAAGCATATTATATAAACATAAAACCAAGAGCCAGCAAACGGAAAGTCGTTTAAGTATAATCAAAAAGATCGCCATACAAACAGAAAAATCTATATATATATATTGTTTTAATTTCATTGGTATTATATTTCTACCCGAAAAGAAATTTCAATCATCAGTTTTTTAAATTTTCGTTTTTTTTTTTTGTTGCTGGCAACCTGTCGTATACGCAATTTGCGAATTTATGAATAGTCAGCTGGCGCCTTTTGTTGCTTTATCGATAGCGGAAGCACAAAAAAAAAACCAATATACAACAACAACAAGTCGGATCTGCATTCCATACACACTTACGGCACTTGACAGACGACCTTCCATTTGCCTTAAGACCCCAAATAGACTAAGCTCCAATGCAGACACGCCACCAGTCCAAAAGGAGTCAAAAGTGGCAAGGCAATTTGTCATTTGGCTTTCATTAAAGCAAACATAAATGTAGTCAAAGTCAAAGTCGTTGGAGCATGCCAAAATCACAATATCGTATCTGTATCTACATTCTATATAAGACCTTAAATATGCGCCGCATTAAAAAGCAATAAACAAACCTCGAAAGCTCTTCAAAATTGGCTATGCCAGGTGACAAACGTGGGCGGTGGGGGTTAGAGGTGCTGGCGTAATGGTATGGCACGTATTTCCGCAACAGTTGCATTTCTCAAAAAGGCGATAAACAAATTAAAAGCGCAAAACAAAAAAAAAAAAGAAGTGAAATGCTCAAAAAATTAAACAAAACACAAAAAAAAAAAACATAACACACGTAAAGAAAACAAGGCTGAAGAAGTAGAGAAAGATAGCTAGGAGAATGAACGTACGGGGGGTGGGGAGGTGGGGAAAGGGGAACGGAAATTGTCACTTTGCTGCAGAATGAACACGTGCCGCTGATTAGTTTGTCAAGAAGGCCGCATAATAGTGAGAGAAAGAGACCGACCGACCGACCAACCGAACGACCCACCGACTGAGTGATAAAAACAAAACACAAAATACATAGAGATAGAGTCTCAGTCTATGGTATGGAAATGCGAAAAATTATAGACAGAGACTCACTCGAAAGAGAGTGCGAGAGAGAGAGAGAGAGAGAAAGGAAGGCATAGATAGATGCCTCCCCCGTCAACCCGAACATCTATCCATCGCCCGGTTTTATATTGCGAACGCATCATAAAAATTATTTAACGCTATCGCACATTTGTCATGCCGCGTTGGCTTTTTTGCGTGCCTTTGGCTTTTATTATTGTTGTACGTTTGTTGTCTCTTTCTATCTCTTTCTTCTTTTTTTTTATGATTATTAAATTTCCTCAAATTCTACACTGACGTAAGAGTAATCATATACACACACACACACACACATATGTATGTGTGTGAAGTGTCTTCTTTTTTTGGGTTAAGAGAAAAGTTGATTTGATTAGTCTCTCTGAGATTCATTAAGATTAAGTCTAAACATCTAACTAGGTTATTGTCCCACACGGGACATAATGAAGTCGCCAGAGAGAGAGACAGAGAGAGAAAGAGAGAGAGAGTGTGTGAGAGGAAAGAGGATCTAAGCTTGCCATTTAGATATAGGCAATAATTTATCCTTCAAATGTGATTATTCGAGCAGCTTATTCAAATTATAAATTCGGTGTTGAACAAAATTCGGATTAAATAAATAAAATATTAAAGAAATAAAATAATTAAGGATATATATATTATAATTCAATTTCGAAATTTTGTCCATACGTTAAAAAAAAATATTATGTTGAGATTGTTGTCGAAACAAAGACGACTTCAAGAATTATTATTAACGTTAACTGAAATTTTCCCTCCGGATACCCATTATGTCTATCATCGTTGACTACTTTTAAATACAAAACCATTTAAGATGGACTTCTGCATCTATAACCGCTAAGCAACTTCCAGATTCCAGCAAAAGGTAAGCCAAACAAGAGAACGAAAGACATTAATAAGCGAGATCAGACTTAAGCCTTCTTAGAATGTAAATCAGTTAAAGAACATTTTGCATTTGCTTGCTGCAGCTTGTTTGAGATTATCTTGGGAATTACATTTGAATCGGTTTACAACTGAAACAGAAAAAATTGCAGTAGCTTTGTATAAATAGAATGAATCATTCAATTTCATTATTTCAATTGCAATTCAAATTTGTTTTTGGAAAACTCATCAGCAACATCAGAACCATTTAGCCCATTCAAACATTTTTCCGGTAATCGAGAAAAAGCCAAAAATAAAAAGGCCCCAAAAATATATTCGTATATTTTTTGGGGGAAAGAAAAAAAAAACAGAAACAATAATGTTGTATTATTCATTCAAGTGCGCACAACATAATATCACTCATACGCCTCGTGCGGCATTCTTCAAGGCATTCCAACAAACACATCACTCATACGTCATGTAAGACGCGCACGCATTCATTCACTCCCTTCCCCGTGTGTGCGTGTGCGTGTGTGTGTGTGCGTCTGTGTTCCCGTATCGTGTTTCGCATGACGCTGATCAATAGAAATCGCCGCCGCCGCCGCCACCGCTACCACCCAATGGAAAACCACTTCTGAATGCAGGAGGTCGACTGCCCAACTAAATGCTCTACTTCTAGCCATCCCCACCCCGCCCCACTCCTTTCCTAGGTAACCCATCCGCTTGCTGGCCATTCAATGTAGACGTCTAGCCATCTGTTGTATTGTGTTGAATGTAAACACACACTCACACACACACACACACACACACTCGTGGACAAACAAATAGATGCACACGCCGCAAAATGCACGCCCACAAACCACCTTATTCAATTCAGCTCCTCGACCCCCACCCACCGACTTTTTGTCTGCCCCAATTTCTCTGACCGCACGCGCAGCATTTTGCTCGCCATATGCAAGACATCAACCGAAGGCACTATGATCGACATGTACACGAGAGACACTGAGCGCAAAAGTATGCATATAAATGAAAGATACAATTATCGAAATAGTCATACAATTCTTTCAGTGTATGATCGTCTTCATTGATCTGTGTGGGTGGGTGGTTGGTTGGGTGGGTTCCGTCGATTGTAGCAAAAAAAAAACACACACAATTTTCATCATATTTGTTGAATGCGCCCGCAGATCGCATTTCGCTCCAATTTTAGACTGCACAGCTCAATTTCCTTTCCCCCCTCTCTCTCTCTCTCTCTCTCCCTCTGTTGTCTTGTTTTGGCGAGATCTTGGCGTTTAAATTCGAAATTCCCGTGTCTACAATATTGGAGAAGGAGAAAGAGAAGGCCGTCGCCCCTGGTATCGTATTTTGCTGCTGCTAAACCCCAATGGACAGACCCCGCGCCACCACCCGCGATGGGGGAAATGTTTTTAGCGCGTGTGCAGGTTGTTTGATTTATATATATATGTACATATATGTATGTAGGTATGTAAGAACGAGTATACGCTGACTCGTCTACATTTGTTCGCTAGTTCATTGTTGTTTTCGTTTCGTGTGCCCCGTTATGCCACACAAATTGTGCAAATTTGGCAATATCTTCTTTTTTTTTGCCATATCTGCAATGATCATAAATAAATTTTGAATGTTGCAACCAGTGGGGGGTACTTTATGCAGCAAAAAAAAAAAACACTCACTCTCTCTCTCTCTCTATATATATTTATACATTTGATTTCAAGTTCAAGGGTGGTGAATGAATCTCAAAATAAAAACATCAAATCAAGTGCCCCATAAATCACTTTGATCCAAGTGTGCGGGAATAATACTTATGAAAAATATATTTTTTCTCTAAAAAAAACTAGTTGATTGAATACGATTTGATCTTAAAGAAAAAATTTGTTGCTGCTATGAAGGAGGAAATAGTTCTTTATATTATGATTTGTTAACTTACATATCCTTGTAAAAATAGTTTTAGAACTATCAAAATAATGTAATAATCAGAGAAAATATTTTGCAAAAATTGAAATTGGGCGACCTCAACTTCGGAAGATTCTAACTTAGTCAATTTTTGGACGCCTTTCAAAAGTGACTCTTATGAAAAAGATTTATTAACTTCGCATGAAAATGCAATTTTAAATGGCATTAACATGGCGAAAATGTATTTAAAAAATGTATTATTAAAATTCGTATCAAAAATCACCATCGTTAAAATTAGTTAATGAGAAAAAGTCATTTCAAAATCGATATGACAAATCCTTAAGATATTGACCAACCGAAAAAAAACGTTGAAATCTCCTTTAAAACAATTAGAGAATTAGAGAAACAATTTGAAGCTTTTCCAAAGGCAATACAATCCATAAAAAAAAACGTTTTTTCAACAATTTCTCTAAAAGTTATAAGTTGAGTGTTTGGGATTTTCAACTTTAAAGAAATCGAGTAACAATTTATGACTTCTTGAAGAACAAACGAAGAATCAGTAGGTGAACCTTGATGTGCATTTCTCTAGTTTATAGTTACTCAGTTTATTAGTTACTCTTGACATTTGGCTACCCATTTAGTTCAGCCTTCAACATTATTCAAATTTCCATGGCATGTGTAAAATTCCCATGAAATTGAAAATGTGGACTTAAAATTGAGTTTGGTCTCTGGTCATTGCTCATCTTGACCAATTTATGGTGACTCTTTGGCCAAAAAAAAGCAACAAGAGAAGGAAGCAAAAACGACAAAAGAGAAGAAAAGAAAAACATAACAAAAAGGCAGCAGCAGCAGCAAAAAGCTACCCTTTGCCTCTCTATTCAATAAATAAATATATGTATGTTTGGGCCTTTTTGTTGGTCGGGTTTGTGCCAAAAATTTATGACAGTCGTTTTGAGAGTTGTTGTTGTTGCTGCTGCTGTTGCTAGTGTTGTTGTGGCGTGTAAACAAATGCGTTAATAGTTTGCCATTTGTTTTGAGCTACCTTTGCAAACTTTTTTTTCGCCTCTTGTTGTGTTTTTTTTTTTTTTGTTATGGTTGTTGTTGTTGCCTTCCATTTTGGCATTTTATTTATTGTTTAATTTTGTTGAGTCGCGTCGTTGTCGCTGTTCATTTTCAACAGGGGCCACGTGCCGCAAATAAATATTCTATTGACCCCAAAGTGAATATTGACAAAAGGGCTGGAGGAGACAAGAGAATGTTTTATTTTTTTTTATTTTTTGTAGCATCTTTTCCGGCTTACAAATCCGATTTCCATTCATGGAATTCATTTGAAAGTTAAGCTGGGATTGTTTGCTTTAATTGCTTTTGCAAGAATCTTCATTGGTATTTGCTTTCTCTTTCTCTCATTCTCTCGCCTTTTGGAGTTGACTTTGGCCTTCCACTTTGAGTGCTGGTGACGTCAGAGGGCAAGCAAGCAGAGTTGTAGCAACAAAAATAGCTTCTCACCTGTTATTTGATAACTCTGGCATTTTATCAGCTAGCTAGCAAGCAAGCAAGCAACAAAGTTGCCTCATTCTTCATCACTTCTTTTACTTTAAAACTAAAAACGAAACTTTTTTTGTCCACATAGATAAGTAACAAAGAGAGGTACATACATAGTTAAAAATCAACACAACGTGTTCTTCTAACAACACAATGAAGTTGCAAAAATCAGAATACAAAACAAAAACTCATCCTCTACCGTTTCTCGGTACCCTCTCTTTCTCACGTAACGTTACGTAACAGCCAAGCGACCAATTTTACCAAAAAAAGGTACACTCCATTTCGTTTCATGGAATTCACAACGCTTCTAAAGAAGAAGATATTTCAAAAGACTTAAGGTTGTTCTTGGCCAAGTAGAGGTTAGTTCATTCGTATCGATATTACTTGCACTTTTTTTTGGCTGACATATTCATCGTTACGTTCTTATCTTTTTAATCATACTTTAATTTACAATTTTGTGGATTTTGGTATGCAGAACCGGGAAGTAAGTACGATAGGCTTAAGCGTGTCGAATGTAGACAAGTTAGACCCATACTTCCGATAACCATTTGTAGATTAAACAACTAAATCGCTATCTATACAACATCCATGAAGTATACATATTTCTTACGCAAAAACCGACGAGCAAGTTCATCTGTTGCATTAAATTTCATATTTATAAATAGCTGCGAAAAATGCAAACGAAAAAGAACAAAATCTATTCTAAAAATTGCACATAGTTCTCTTTTTCGCTTGAGCTTGAACATTTTCAGGGAAAAACGCATTAAAAGCATTTTTATTATTCTGCAATAAAATCAGACAAAAACAACAAATTATACAAACAGAAAAATTAGAAACAAATCCATGCGTAAACACAGACACACACACACACACACACACACAATTGCAGATCTAGACAACCGAAACTGAAACCGAAACAAAAACAGAAACAAGGCAAAGGGGGAAGCAAAAAATTATTTATGTAAATATGTATATAATAAGCAGCAAAAGCGCCTGAGACCTCAATTTCTCAATTTCGCAATTGCGTCAAATATTATACTTTCGAAATGGCGTTCACGTGCGATCAAGTGATCAGCTCCATGTGCCGCTGCCGCCGTTGCCGTTGCCGCTGCCTCTGCTGTCATCGTCGTCGCTGCCAGTCACCAAACGCATGACACAAGGCACCACCACCACCCACCCACCACTACCCACCAGCAGCAACACGAGGGAACCTACCCATCGATCCATCCACCAAGTGAAAGATAGAGAGAGAGAGAGAGAGACACGTCAGTCGATCTGTCTAACTGACTGACTGACTGACTGACTGGGCACAGCTTCAATGAGTTAAGCAAATGTTTTTGCCAAAATGTTTTCTAATTTCTTGGAATTGATCGATGTATTGAATTGTATTCTCTCAATTGTGTCGTTCACCACGTACGCCCACTAAATATAATTTTTCTCATGAATTTCGGTGAATACTATCACTAAGATACTGCAAATGAATGAATGACTGAAATAATGAGAGTAAAGTTGTTCACGGTAAAGAATGAATGAAGCAATCTTTCAATGGGAGCACCTTGTACTATATTAGATAACTCACACATTTTTTTTGTGTTCATTGCACGTGGAATGTTGCAAAAATTGTATAAATATCATTCGAGCGAATCAATGTAATCAATCATTTTTGTATTTTCAATAAATGCACATATGATTCGATTCCAGGGAAATATAAGTAAGCCTTTATGAAACATGTGCTTCAAGGAATGAGTAATTAATAATTGGAAAGTCAAACTTTAGGTATTAGCCGGCCGGCACGAGGTCAATTGTGGAATTTTCACTTCATTTAGTTGTAATTCTCAACTAGTTTTGGCGTTGAAGATATCAAGTATTTAGGTGATAATAAAATTTTGGTTGATGGTTCTTGACAAAGACAATCTGCTCACTTTTTTGCGTGGATAATAAAAAAGGTTAATATCTTAATTGTAATTTTGACCTCAATACGCTTAGTAAATATATTTTAATCATTTAAATAACGAACATTACAATACGAAGAAATCAGGAAAATGTTTTTGCTGGTGAATAGGAAATATTTGGCTTTTTTTCTTCTCTTTTGCCCGAGATCCTAAGATCTTTAGAGAATTTCTGCACAAACTTCAATATCATGTCAAGCGAAATCCAAATTTTTAGCAAATTTAGTTTGGCAAAAAATTAAGTTCATTTGCTTTCATTAGCAGAAAACTAATTAAAAGAGGGTGACATAAAAACTAAATAATAATACGAAAAAAAAGAAACTAAAGCAAGACGCTTTTGATTATCAGGGGCAATCATCAAAATATAAAATGTATTAATTCCGAATTCATTAGTCGCTAGTGTGATTGTTTCAAGAGGAAAAAAATTCCGTACCACCAAAACGCGTGCCCAAGTCACGCACTCTCGGCGATACGTTCAGCCAAAACGGAGGGAGGGGGGATATGCTTAGGGGGCAAGAAGAACTTGGGGATTTTCACAAGCGCAAAAAAAAAAAAAAACAAAAACAAAAAAAGCGCATGATCATAACACGGGGCCGGCACAAGCCCATGTCCGAGCACTCAGGCACACACACACACACACACACACTGGGTTCTTTCACCTCAATTTTAGAGCTTAGTTAGAAATCACGTTTAGGTTTCAAGACCTCCGCACAGCCAGCCGCACTACGAATTCGACTTCGACGGCATTTTCAATGTCAACAACAACTAAATGGTAGATAAGGGCGATAAGGGGGGCGCGGCCAGGCAATAAAAACAACAACAACAAAATACAGTCAGAATATTCTTAGCAAACTCTTTTGGGACCGACTTTAAGATACTCTTTAAGTTTATTGTCATAGCAGAAGTTACCTAGCCAGAACGCCAAGAATTAATTTTCACTTTTTCTGTTGACTTTTCCTGCGTGGGTTGTTTGTGTGGCTTAATATACCCCATCAAAATATTGGGTATAGCTTTGGGGGTATGAAGAAAAAAAAAAAGAAGAGAATTACGAATTATAAACAAATTTTATTCGCGCGTGGCAGGCAAAGCAGAGGAACGAAACAGAACAGCAGCTCAACAGGTGGCAA
The DNA here is from genome assembly GCA_018150735.1 of Drosophila sp. 14030-0761.01. NCBI lineage: Eukaryota > Metazoa > Arthropoda > Insecta > Diptera > Drosophilidae > Drosophila > Drosophila sp. 14030-0761.01. The sequence goes on along the minus strand of JAECWO010000001.1, from coordinate 18,530,569 downwards.
CCAAGCGTTGCTCCTCCTAGAAGGAATGCGGGAATTACGCCATATATATACATATATATGGTATGTAGGAATATACTTTGTAGGTTGACTTCGAGCTGCCTCCGATAATTTGCGGCATGCTGCTGTTGCCGCTGCTGCTGCTACTCACAAGATTTCATTCATGCTATCAGTCTACAAATTTATTACCATTGATAGAAGAATTGCGCTGCAATTTTTCAGTTTCTTAATTTTATAGCTCGTATAAATAGTATAGAGAATAGAATGTGTGTCTCTCTGTGTGCGTGTGTGTGTTGTCCTATGACATTAAATTTCCGTTTCAATTCATTTCGATTATTTAATAAATTATTATTTCTATTGCCATCTATTTTTGTTTTGTTTTTTTTTTTTGCCTAATCTCTTGTATGTTTGCATGCTCTGTGCACCTGGTAAAATACAAAAAATTTGCTAAAAATGACTGCGTCAATAAATCGAATTTCATGTTGGTGAATGTTCACTAGATAAGCCTCATCAAACCCCACCCCCACCCACCATTCCCACAAAATAGCAGATTGAAGGTCAGGCTGATAGAAAAAGTAGAAAAAAAACCTCTAAAGAAATGACGACAATGAACCACAAATGACGATGACGATAATGACAATATTCAATTCATTCACATACTTTGAAATGAATGAAATTAAGAGCAGGTGAAAAGTAAGTGAATTGAAGCTATTTATATGTAATCTTAAAAACCGAATGGATAAATGGTTATATCTAATAGCTTTATTTGATACGGAGAGTCGTAGTGAGTGAGCGTCCTAGTGATAGCAATAAGGTAAAAAGGTGAAACTAGATGACCTCACTGAGACTAGAAGAGTCAAGACATCAAGTAAAGCATTTGCATATTTTACGGAGGGACATAAATCTTCTCATCGAGAGAACTTACTCAACATTACTTAGTTTTTAATGGATTTACATTGGTTTTCTCTAAAATGCGATGACACAACAAAGTGAGATTTGTTGCACTATTTATGTGATTTTGCTCGTTGATGGCGTTGAATGGAGGGAGAATTTGTCATATGTTTACCTCTAGTTAGATAGATGATGTGCTATAGAGAAATTACGCATTCGATTTTTGCTAATTGCTTTCGAGTTGTTATTTATTTTTATTTGTACTTGTTGTTGTTGTTGTTGTTATTATTGTTATTGTTGTTATATTCTATATATAGACTTCCGAAACTGCGTACCATGGCTCATGGAAGGTAGCTAGCTAGGTATGGAGGAAGGCGGTGGGGCGGGCAATCGGGCGGTAGGTTGACTCTCTCGATTGGCTTCGACCTATCGATGTTTGTGTATGCTCGATGCTGATTAAACTGAACTGCACATTGCATCCACACACACACACACACACACACACACACACACACACACACACACACACACACACACACACACACACACACACACACACACACACTCATACAGAGAGAGAGAGACAGAGATTCACATATGGACAATTATTTATATGTATGTATATATTTGTTTCCATTGCGTAGTTTTTACATTTTCGCTGAATTTTCGCTTTTACAGTGTTGTTGCCCTCTCGTTCTCTACTATAGCTCTCTTCTCGCCAACTACGCAATTGATGAAGTGTAAATGAACGTAAACGTCGTCGTTTGCGTCGCACTCGTACTCGTACTCGTTCTCATCGCACTCGCCATTTGTATCTGTCAGATACTTTAGACCGTTCGTTTGATTTATGAACTACAACAGAACGACACAATTGCCCCGTTACTTGTTGTATAGTAGTGCAAATTGTTATGTTTATTATCGTCAATTGTGTAAAGTAAAATCGTAAAAATGTAATTTCATTGTATAATTAATAATTAAATGCAATCTCACACACACACACACACAAACTCTCTATATATATGTAGGTACATAAAAAACCTTTCAACGCCATAGACAGAGAGAGAGAGAGAGATCCAACCTCATGGTTTTAGCCCAAATCTGTGCTGTCTGGCGCACACACTGTGAGATCTAATTTAAGACCTCCCGAGTTTGGTCTAGACTCACTCCGTTTCCGATTCGCTCGAGCGATGCCAATTAACATTTACGCTTACTTCAATTTGTTTGTGCAATTGAACAATTCATTCGCTTGACGTTTAAAAATAGTTTTCGCTGCTTTGGTTTGCTTTGGTTTGTTTTTTTCAATATTTATTTTTGGCCACTTCTCGACGTCGCCGTCGTCTTCCATGGACTGCTCGCCATATCGATGCGGCTTTGATGTTTATTTTTAGATATAGAAAACCAAAAAAAGAAAAAGCAAAGCAACAACAAAACAAAACATCTAAATGGCTGGAATGATTTCTGAGGCTAAGTGGTTGTTTGTTGTGTTAATAACATAAACATCAGACAGCAGCGAAAATCGGCAATTGGTAAAAAAAAAAAAGAGTCATGTGAGCCGACTGAGTTTTAATCTGGCAATTTGTGGTAAAGAGGCGAGGAGGCCCGTAAAGAGGTCGGCAAAACAATTAGTTCACCCACCCGCCAACTAAAGCCTTCAACATTTACACTTGGTCAACTGATCTGGCTGGCTATTGTTAAGGAATTCCGGTTTATGAATTGAACTTTTGCAGTTCTATCTTCTAGTGAGCTCACTATCTTAGACTTTTATAGTTAATTAATTGAAAAGACAATGAAAAATTTCTTTGGCGATCAATTGCTTCGAGAAATAATTAATGATCGCGTGGAAATTGTTCTTTGAGGGCCTTTGGAAAACACAAAAATGTAGCTTAAAAATCTTAACTTTCAAATTAGTTTTGGTTTTCGAATATTTATTCTGTTTGGCAGTTTTTATGTTGCCAGTAAATTATTGAAATATTTAAATTTCCATCTATCATTATCAGTATGTTAAAAGTAAAGCAGGCACACACTGCGTATACGCAATTTTTGAATAAATAGATTTTGGTTTTTGAATATTTATTCTTTTTTGCAGTTTTTGTGTTGTTAGTAAATTATTGTAATATGTAAATTTATATCTGTCATTATCAGTATGACAAAAGTAAAGCAGGCATACACTGCGTATACGCAATTTTTGACTATTTGGTTTTTGAATTTATATTTATTCTTTTTTGCAGTTTTTGCAGTTTTTGCAGTTTGTCAATAAATTATAGAAATATGTAAATTTCCATCTGTCATTATCAGTATGATAAAAGTATAGCAGGCACACATGGCGTATACGCAATTTTTGACTAAATAGATTTGTGACCCAAAAATAAAAAAAAAAGAAGAATCAAATTCAAAACGTGTCAAAAATTCGTCCCACCTTAGTAGATATATCCATCTGTCTGTCTCTATCTATATATTTCTCAACATTACACAATTGGTGTCATCTGAACAGAATATAAAACACATACAATTGAAATTGTGGGCTTTGCCTTGTTTTGTCTGTGTTCCTGTTCCAAAAAATAAGTTCTCCTTAGATTGCTTGGCCCAATTATATTTCATTTAATTTAAAATCTTTTAATAATTATTATTAAAATGTGGAATGAAAAATTTTTTCAACTTGATTCATAGTATAATTTTCAGATTCCCAGAAATGGGAAAACACTTTGCCAATATCATCTCGTCACTGATTCAATGTAATCTCTGGTTAGTGGGAGGAGTAATGGTGGGGGGCGTGCCCATTACAGTCCCCAAGTAGCCCCAACCACAACATGGACTTTGACTTTGAGTTGTTTTTGTTTTGATTATGCCTTTTCCCGGAGACTGTGTGTGCGCTCCAATGTTATTCAATGTGTGCACGCGTATGGCAAGTGCAACTCGATTTTGTTGATGTTTATTTGCCCAACTCCAAAGATTTTCCCCTTAGCCCTCTCGCCCCCTCTCCTATGCGAGTGTGTGTATTCAAGTCATTAACTTGGCAATTAGCTGAGCTTAAAAGTTAATGTTTGCATTCTTATTTTTGCTTAGATTAATTACAATCATAATTTGCATGGCGCCAGCCAAAAGAAACAGACAAAAGATTAGACTCGAGTAGGAGAAATAAGAGAAATAAGGAGCCATAAGCTAATGACTACAACTCTTTCAATGGATAGCAGCACCTTCATTTCATATGTATGTGGGTCATTCGATAAGGCGGCAGGTGAGAGAGTACTTCAAAATAATTCACGTGAGCGCCGCCACCAAGCCATTTGTGAATGATTTACGACTTGACAGTGCGAATATCTTATGACAAGAGGGTAATTTCTCTGCCATTTCCCCAACAACTACTCCCCCACACATTACCGCTTGGCCAATTTAGCGATACATATGTTTTTAGCCTACTATCTATCTATTTATCTATACGAGGGCGGAGGGGGGTTGGGAAATTGAATTTGTGTGCTGGTCGTGGTAGTGGTAGTAGTAGTAGTGGAACGGAAATATAGTAAATCACTTCTGTGGGAAACTGGTGCAACCTTTTGGCTTTGCCGCCGCCGCCACAGTCAAGAAATCTTGGATAGTCGATCAATTTTAATGGTCTTGCCACTGGAATTACACGGAGCTGGGAGCCCCCAGGTAATAACTACATATATAACCACTTGCCGGCGAGCAGCAATTCCAAATGATAATAAACATAAAGCAAACGCAAATGTGATATGCAAAATACTTGCACTTACACACCAACCAACGGGACACACACACACGGACCACACACATCGATGCACAGTGGTGTCAAATGCCAAATGTGAGATTAGCTTTTAGTTCCAGCCATAAATTAAGTAAACTAAGATTTTTTAAAATTGGATGTCCAAACTAAAACTTCTTTTTATTTGGAAAATAAGTTACTAACGAAAAAATTGAATGATTTTTCAATCCTCTATGAAAATAAATTCCAAAGCAATCGATTATTTATTTATAGCTGGCATCTTAGGCAGTGAAATGTCGATTATTCGAATTAAAGAGATTTTCAATTTATTGAAAAGTTTTTTTACCCAACGCTTTTTCTATTGACCACGAGTTTGTAATGAATTATTATCATATTTGATTCCAGTTTAATTTTTCCTATACTCCAATCTATTCCCTATTTATATTTTTCAATTTTTGGCATAATTTTTGTTCATCAATTTGTAATTATATACTTATCTTATATGAAATCACTTAAAAGATCCGTTTTCATTAGATCATAACTAAGTACTAACAAATGTTAAATAAATAATCGAAAATACCAAATATATATTTAAAACTATGTTTTTCTAGAACTGTTTGATAAAATATATTTAAATTAAATTTTAAAACACCAAATATATTGAAAACTATGTTTTTCTAGATTGAAATTAATTCAATTTTAGTTCCCAGATTTCAAATTTCGTTTCGTTTAGTTAAGAAACCAACTAAAATGAAAATCTTTATTTTTTACTACATATTTTCAGCACACTGTAAAATTGTTTATCAAAGCTCGAGCGAGTCAGCGATTAAATTGGCAATTATATCGCCACATCGGCGCCTTGCACGTGACCAGTTTCAAGTTCAGCGTCGCAATCGCGCTCCGGTGGTATACACAACAATGTTCGCATAATCGCATATAACCACGAAACCAACCAAGAAGAAGAAGAACAAGACGTCGAACAAGGAGAAGGAGAAGGAAAGGAGTGTAGAGGAGAATGGGTTGAGGAGTCCATGGTCAATGCAACAAACAACGAACCAATGGGGCATAGGATATATGTACAGTACAATAATAATAATACTTATCTAATGCACCAACAACAACAACAACAACAACTTATGTTAGTTATTGCGGGTCGACGAGCATTACGCGCATTTGCCTTACGGGAGGTTGTCACTCAGATATAGTAGGTATTTAGGTGAAGGGAACGGAACACCTCCATGCCAACGGAGAGCAGCATTGTGCAAAGTTAGACAATGCCCGGACGGACAGTTGATGGGGATTATATGGACGATGAGCTAAAGCTGATGCTGATGCTGATGCTGAAGCTGATTGTGAAGCTAAAGCCGCAGCTGATGCGGATGCGGATGTGGATGCGGATGCGGTTGCCTCAGGATGAGCCACTAAGGTTGTGAGGTATTGCTTATGTCAAGGACAGTCACTGACAAGGTTATGCACTCAGTGGAAGTAAGATTTAAACAGACAAGAATATTTTTTCTCTGAATTAGACAAATATAGAAAAAGTAAATAAAACTACTAAAAAAGAAAAAAACCAAACGAATATTTGAAGCTCTGAATGCACTTACATATATTTTAAAAAGCAAAGCTCTCAATTTAAAAATTTATTAAAAGTATTTAGAGAATTTCTATGCCACCATTTGGAAAAAAAAAAAAACAGTTATGAAAATAAACAAAAGTTGAATCTTATTACTTTTGCATTTCTCAGTTTCAATCTTAATTTTTCTATTACTACTCTTGAAAACCATAAAAAATGTAAATAGTCAGCGATAGTTTAACTATTTAAATATATCTTTGTTTGCAATCTTTTTAATATAAATCATTTAAAATTAATCTAGTCAACAGATTCAGCGATATCACTAGAGCCTACAAGTGTAACCACCCATGGCGGCGGTATCGCACCTCTGCTCCAACCGATCCTCCGCCCCCTTCACACACACACACACAGATACACACAATCAACTACAATGACTGGACACAAATACATATATGGAAACAACAACAAATTTCTGTTGCCATATTTCACAATATTGTTATTTTTGGTTTTGGTGTGCTTTTTTGTTATTTATTTATTGATCACTTGATTTATGTGGAAATTTCATATGATATTTTTAACATTGCGCTGATGAATTTTCTATTTCTATTTCTATTTTCTGCTTGAAGGCGATTGCCATCGGCAAAAGTCGGCAGCGTCGAGCGTCGTCGCCGTCATCGTTTCATAAAATGGCATTAAATGGTATTAAAGGTGCCAAAAAAAAACAAAAAAAAAACAGAAAAAAATAGGTGATATTTGTTTTTTTTTTCGGTGTTTCTTTTTTATTTGAAGTGTGCCGATTTCTATGGCGGGGAACTACGTGCCCGCCCCTCGATTTCAAATCAATTATGACACTGTGAACTGGCGCCAATAATCTTTATGTGTGTGTTAGTGTTAGTGTGTGTGTGTGAGGAGTAAGTGTTTTTGAGGGCTCGCTGCCCCCCGGACCGGTGAATAAGCAACTAAAACTGGGAAATGGAATTTTTTAAACGGAAGCAACGTCGTTTAGATTAACGTCGTCGTCGTCGTCCTGCAGCTCCACCTGCTCCACCTTGAGCTTGAGCTCCGATGCCAGCACTCACGCCAGCTCCAGCCCCGGCTCCATCTTCAGCCCCATCGGCAGCTCCATTGCCCTGAGCTTCAAAATTTCCAGTGGCTCCCACACCAGACTGAGCTGCTCCCATTGCCTCGCCCTGTCCTGGCAATTGGGCTTGTGTAAAGCCCTAATGAAGAAAAGTTTTGCTATTTCATTTTCTATATATCAAATTGATAATCTTACCAGAAGCAAAACCATAGTTATGCCCAAAAATACTGTCAACTTCATTGCTATACAACGTTTTCAATAGACTTCAAATTAAACTTGCATCTAGCAAAGCCTTTTATACTAAAATATAATGCTCATATTGCATGTTTGTTTCTCAATTCCTGTTCGATCTTCTCTTCAAGATACCAAAAAAATTTGCAATTATCCAAAAACTAACAAAAGCCATAGACGACCTCAAGATACCCTGTAAACTCTGGTAACCATTACCATTTAAAGTGATTTATTTATACCACTGACATTAAAATTTATATTTAAAATTCGAACTTTCATTAAATAACTTAGTTTTTTGTTTGCTTTTATGATTTTGTGTTAGAAAACATAAATTTTGATTGGTATATTGCTTAGATGATATACTCTCCGATTAAATAGATGAATAGGGAATCGGTTGGGTTGTTCATTTATTTTATTAGCACGAACATTATCATATCATCTTCAATCCACCCTAGAGATATCATCTACATGACTCGTGTTGTTATTGCTATGTATTGCTTTCACATTATTAAAAAATTATTTATAAAAATTTATTTGTTGACAATCCGTTTAATTGCCCCCGTGAACATTGAACGAACGATGGCGGCAAGAGTCGTGGGGTTTGCATGTTTTTTTTTGAAATGTTGTATTTTTTTTTCTATTAATAAATGTAATAAGTATACCCCCCCATTCTGGGGGTCTAGTCCAATCCAGTTCCATAGTTCCCAGTCAGTCAGTTAGTCAATATGTCAATTGTGTGAATGATGACACTATTGTGTTATTATGTGAATGTGCCTTGACTGCTTGCCTGCCTGCCTGCCTGTTGTTTGTTGATGAAAATTATTAAGTAATCGCCCTGAATGGAAGGTTAAATAAAAGGGAACACTTTATACGCTATATAACTATATAATTTTAATAAGATCTGTTTGTTGAATAAAGCTTTCTCGAGCTTTCTGCTCTGCTCCCCCCATCCCACAAGGGCAGAAAGCTTGTGGTCCATTTTAGATATAGAACTTAAGAACTTGATTTCTCTTACATGGACTGGAAAAACCATTGCACCGTTTTTTTGAAGCACTTTCCGCTTAATCAAGCTCAAATATATTTGAATAATGATCACATCATAGTAGGTGGGTACATATATGACATAGGGGCTCCCATTAAAGGACTTCCTCATTGGACTTCAATCACTGCAGCAGCAGCAGCAACAACAACAACAACAAGAAATGATGATGATTTTTATTGCATTTGATGAACATTTAATTTTCATTTAATTTTTAATGAGCTCACGGAATGTGTTCGCTGACTTTTTTTGGGCCTGTCAGAATGAGTTTTGTTTTCGTTTCGGTGAGTTTTTTTTTCGCATTTTGGTTGGTTTTTTTGTTTTTTTGTTTTTTGGGATGAGCTACGTGATAATCGGTGATTATTGCCATTATTGTGGCCACCCACACAGCTCATAGTCAGAATTAAATAAATATACTTGTATACCTTTTTATACGTATATAAATTGGCAACAACAATTCAACGCTTCGTTTATGTAAATAAATGAAATTCAGAGTGAAATGTATAACCAAAAAGCAACGGCATAGGCAATGTGATAGAAAATTGTATACCCTTTTACCCTCAAAAACCCGTTGCGGAACTTTAGCAAACTAAACATAAAATTAGTTAAATAATAAGACAGCAGTTAACTTATAAATTTGCGAATTTTATTATGATTTCTATGATCGGATACATTTCCAACTGGATATACCATAACCTATTCGAAACCAAGGGTATAATTGAATAAAAACAAAAAAGTAACAACAACAACAACAAACATCATTTTGGTGGTTTTGCCACTGAATGTTGCAGTTGCAATTGCATTTTGCAAATTGGCATGCGGCTTATTTATTTATTTATTTGTTTGCTTATTTATTTAAAAATTTAATGATGGCCGATAGTACGGAATCAACATCGTAGTTGGTGTCGCTGTCGGTGTCGGAGTCCTCCTCTGCCTCATTGTCGATTACAACAATAATGAAAATTTGCAAATAAACAAATTAACTCTAAAAAATCATTGAAATTACCATTATTTACTGTAATTGTTTTGTTTATCATGTATGCAATTTACAAAATTATGCAGTTAGTTGGGGCTGCTGCTGCTGCCAGTGCAGAAAATGCAGCAACGATAAATCAATTATTGAAACATTCCGCCTTTTTTTTTTTTTTTTGTTTTTGTTAGTTATGTTATAGGAAGAGACTCAGATTATATTGTGAAAATTGAATGCAGTCGTGGGTTTGTTTTTTACAATTAATTATATTCTAAAAATTAAGTCAGTGTCATAGGAAATTGCATAATCGATAAGGTTATACGATATGAAAAACAAATCGGGCTTTAAAAAAGGATTCACAAATTTTGAAATGCGATTCGATTCCACAACTGGAATATTTTCGAAAAAATTCCTATCTTACCCTACATACATATATACATAATATTAAGATTGTAGGTCAATAAACAAACCATATATATAAAAATTTGAATTAAATTGCCGTCAAATTGGAATTAAATTTTCCCATATATGTATATTTTAAGATTAATAGTTCATCAAAGATTGATAATGTTCTTCTATATAAAAAATTATGCCGATGCAGAAAGAGATAAGAATAATGAAAGTAACAAAAAATCAAAATTGATAACCCCTTATATTTGGAGCAACTTACTAAAGAGACTAACTATATACATATGTATCAACATAGTACAAACATATGTACATATAGGTGTAGTATAGGTTTGTATATCATGCTTATTTGCAGTTTTCTTGGTTATTATTATTATTATTTTTTTTTTTTTATTTCATTTCATTTCATTTGCCGCTCGCAATTTTTCTGAGAATATTTGACGCGTACGTGTGACATATTTTGTGGAGGCGCCGCCGATAAGGCGCGCTCCAGACGACAGCAAATAACAGCAACAGCAACAATAACAATCCCACAGATATAGATATACATACATACATACAAAACTGACAGTTTTTGTTGTTGGTTGGTTTTTAGGTACGAGTTGGCATTCGGATCGCATCGCAGCAATGGAAATTGTAAGTCCCCAACGATGGCCCCCACAAACATACCCACATTCACACACACACACACAGACACACACACATACACGCATAAATAATCCAACAACGTTCGTCAACAATCTTCGATGTAAATAATTACAACGAATTCGCATAAAACGCAAATTGTGACTAATAAAGACGAACGACGAATGAGAACCACGTTGAAGGTACTTTTTTTCTCTGCTTCTTCCATACGTACACCCGACAAAAAAAAAAAAGAAAAGAAAAGCCACTTCCTGATATTACTTACATTATATTTTGGGGATCCCAAAACGGAGTCGACAGCGGAAGACAAATTGTTTGATATTGGGTAAAAATCATTGAAAATGAGAATTCTATTATCAATCTTTTCAATTCACTTTACTTTCCTGCCAATTCAAAGGACTTCCAAAATTAATAATTCATCAAAAAATAATTATAGAAAATGTTTAAAACAATCCACATCCATTGCTTCAAAGCCATGATAGATAATATATAAAACAGATTTAAAATAATATATTTCAACCTTTTTCCATATCATAAACAATTTAACTTTCCTAAAAATATATAAATTTTGAACTTGGGCATTTCTTATAATAGCCAAAAATTGAATAAGCTCAGAAATTTGGTTTTTTAGTTTTTTCGTTGGGTGTACATCGTACACTTCTTGCGTTGGTCGATAAGTCGCAATCGATGCGTATGATTTATGCGATGATGGGAAAGGAATGAAGGTCGCTACGGCTATCGCAAACCGCTTTGAGAAGACGACCAACCGACCGACCGACCTACCTACCGACCAACACCATGCTTGTCCATCCCACTGGGATAATTAAGTCTGGTTCTGGTTGCGTTACACGCCTCTTCGGCTTAATGCGCCCACCTAATACTGGTGTGTGTGTGGGCGGGCTTTAATTGCCCCTGCCAGGAACAGCGTCGAGTAACACACACAAACACACAGAGAGGAGGAGAACAAACGAAGGACGGATGGAGGACGGAGGAAGCAGAGGCAAAGCTGAAGATGTGCAGTTTGTGTTTATAAAGCGTAAAATGAAATTATCATCGCCCATATTCAATTATCCTGACCAATGTAAGTTGGGGTGACAAAACAGCAAAAGGGATGAGAAAGCTAAGACTGGGAAAGGCAGTGTCAAGGGGTGGCGAGGGGAGCTTGTGGTGGTTGTGATGAAAACACAACAATACGGGCTGATGATGCTCATAGTCATTGACCTGCTTAACCCTCTGGCATATTCCGAAGGACACGCAAATGTCCCACAACCGAAACGCTTAAGACTTATGGTAACGTTCGCATGGACTATCCGATTCATTTATTCAATACGATTAAAAGTTTTTTGGTTTGCGTAATAAAGTATGGCTTGCTGATTACGTCTTTGTTTGTCAATTATTTTTGTCAAATTGACCAAAACAAAAAATATGCAAAATTTGCTGTAAACGGCAATTGGAAAACTGAATAAACATAACTTTGCAAAATCAATAATACAATTGCATAAACAAATCCATGTTTTGGCATAATTCTCAAATCGATCGGTTGTACAATCGATCCGTCGTCGGTCAGTCGTTCAGTCATTTATTTGTTTCTGTCTCTCTCTCTCTCTGTCTGTGTCTGTCTGTCTGTCTGTCTGTCTATCTGCCTGTCTGTCTGTTTTCTTTTCGTTTATTTTATACGTCTGTCTCTCTGTCTCCACCCAGTGTTCCCCTTACCTTTGTCTGGTTGTCTAGACGCTTTTAATTTGCGTAATCAAAACACTGAAAATACAACAACGACTGACAATGAGAGACAAATATCAAGAACAACACCAACAACAAAATGAAACGAAAATTTTTGCGCCCTAAGAAGAACAATAACAACAACAACAAAAGGAAAAGCGTCAGCAAGACCAAAAAAATTTATATAAATAATGCAAAAACAAAAACAAACAAAAAAAAAACATCAAAAACCAAAAGCCAAAGACTAAAAAAAAAGAAATGCGAAACGAAAATATCAACCTCAAGTACCTACAACAACAACGACAACAAAATTACAAATTAAAATGTAACCCACCAATCCCCACATTCACCCTTGAATAAAACAACAAAAAAGAAAATTTGAAATTTTCTAACCCAATTGCAAACATTAATAAAACAAATCAGAACGGCAAAAACTGAATTCAAATGAAGAATTCAGACAGTTATGTGATAAAATGTGGAAAAGTGTGTCAAAATGTATATGAAATGTAATTGGGTTAAGTTGCGGATATATATATGTATATGTACATATACTGATTTTGATGTAGATTTGTTCTATTTGTTTGAAAAATCTTATGGTTTTCTCCGAAATTCAGAACTTACAAAAATTCCAGTTTTTTAAACATTAAAATTTTACATTAGTATTAGTAATTTTTCTTTATTCATTTAATATTTATTTATTTATTTATATTCTTATTAGAAAATGCCCAGAAATGTGATAATATTGGAATCAAAAAAAACTAAGTTCTAATTTTTGAGTGTCAAAGTTTTATAAATATAGGTCAAAGGTGAAAATAATTGTGAAACAAAACAAATCATCAACATTAATTAATTGTTTCTTAATTTTTATTCCTATTTTTGATTTTCTATTGGAGTTTTTGAGAAATTTTATCAATTAATATTGAAGTACAACACGACGTATGATTAATATTATTTAATCACATAATATGATTTGATTTTTTTTCAATAGAGATTTCAACAAACACTTAGCAAAAGACAAGAGAAAGGGGAAAAAAAATATATATATGAGCTTAATGTGTATACAAATACTTGAGACTATTTACTGTTGCATGTGACAGTATTTAGTTGTTTATTGAAGCAAAAAAAAAAACAAAAAATGGCAAATAAAAATGAGCTTACCTACATTTAGATACAGAGATACGAAATTGCGGGTGATAATTCACACACCCCTGAAATTGTAACCTTGACCTTGACCTACAATCTCTCTAGAGGAATATAATCCGATTGCTAGACACATGTGTTTGTTATTGTTTTTATCTCTAGGGTTCAAAGAACCGTCTTCTTTAGGTACGAACTCCCCCACACCAACAGCAACAACAATAAAAAAAAAAAAAAAAAAAAAAAAGAATTTGTTTACTTATAAAAATCTGAGACCCTTCCGAAAACATGCGCCATAATGATTATCATATTTCAACTTTGGACTGTGTGGCCGATTGTCTTTAGTTGTATAAGCGGCATGTGCTTTTGGCTATGGGAATGGGAATGAGAATCGTAATGGAAAAGAACGCTCCAAAAATGAATTTGCAACTCTGATGAAAATGTTCCGCTTGTAAAAACCAAAAAATGTCGGTGGCATTTACTTGATAAATAGCGGACAAAGGTGGCGCCAAAATGATAAACCTAATACGCCCACAAAAACCAAAAAAAAAAAAAAAACAACAGGTGTGGACTTGAAATCAATTGCTTAACCATTTGCAAATTAATTGAATATTATATTAAAATACCGAACGTACCACAGAACGACACAAAGAACAACAAAAGAAAGAGAACTTAAACTGTGACCGCATTCAAACATGTTCAAAATCATACCAAAACAAAAGAAGAAAACAATGTCAAAGTCATTAGAACAGAGTACATTATTCAAATGTATTTCGATAAGTCGATCACGACGTTTAAAGTCCGCTTTGTCTTTATCACAAGCAAACGGAGAAAAAAAATTAAATAATAAATTTGTATAATTCTTAAGCTTTGAAAAATATTATTTGACGCTAACAATTCTTTGGAAAACTGACCAAAACAGAAACATTTTTATTAGCGAAATGTTTAATTTTAATATTTGTAAAAACAATTCTTTGGAAAACGACTTCGTTCTGGGAAATTTCAACCACTAAACCTCAACCACAGAGTGACCAATGCGTTTGACTCATTTTAGCTTGAGTTGTTTATGTTTATATAAAAATATTATAAATCACAAATAAAAATATTATAGAGAAAAATGTATGTTAAGATGAGAAACAAAAGGATACTTGTATCTTGGTTAATTTTCCTCCTCAAAGAGATATTCCTGATAAGCTTTAGATACAAGGCAAATAGTCAGACCTATTGTGGTTGCGAACAATTTAGAGTAAATGGGTCACTTTTGACTCCGAGACAAGTTACTCGGATTCAAATGTGAATTTGGCGAAATTCGTCTGTTCGGAATTGAGAACAGCAACAGTTGGAAAACTATGTCGATTTACTTTTGAAAACGACACGGAAACGAGAACAAGCCTAAGTGTCAGATATCAGTTGCATTTAATTATCTTGAGATGGGATAAATTTCCCTTTCGCAAGAATGCCAGGAAAAGGTCGATCTTCCTGTCTTCTGCAATATCTTTTATTCCGCTCCTGCACAGATTGTATATAGATGTGTGTGTGGGTGTGTGTGTTGGTGTTGGTGTGTCTGTACTTTCGTATCGCCCTCTAATGTAAAACTTTGATTGCCCTTCTACACACTTGTCTCTTGCCTTGCCTTGTCTTGCTGCCGCCTTCTGCTGTGGAATTCATTCACTAGTTGACGTCAAAGAAAAACGTCACGTCACATCACGATATCGTCCGAACACCACCACACCACCCCCACCCCCATCACCACAACTACCGCCCCCTTCCCACGGCGTGGGGCTCGTCAGTTTCAGTGTTATGCGGTTCTTGTTGTTGCTGCTGGCCTCATTAGATGCGCTCGTTTTGTTTTGTTTTCTTTTTTTTTTTTTTTTTTGCAATGTTTGCTGTCTTTGTCTTTTCTCTTTTATTGTATATTTTGTTTGTAGTTATTCGCTGATTTGTTTTGCTTGCCTCGTTTGTTTTGAAGCGAATGCGCTTTGTGCTACTTCCTTCTCGCTCTCTTAGGGTATCTTTATTTTTGTTGTTGTTGTATCTGTATCTCACAGCACCTTGGCATGAATCTTTAAAACAACAATAAAAAAATAATTATCAACTTTATTTACAAATGTAAAATCTGATAACTGGGATTTCCCTATCTAACTTAGATTTTTGGTCATTTATAATTTCTGCAATTGAGAATCTTATTCTCAGGTCAATGACTTTATCCTCCTTCTTTCTCTTCTATAATTTTCCTTTAATTATTCGTATCTTTTATAAATTATGACTATTCCTTGAGTCTAAATCTAATTTTAAAAATGAAATACATAAATTATGCATAAAGGTGAAACAATATAAACGTTTTTCGAAGTGAATGAATTTTCGTCTTGTATTTGAAATAGATTTAAAAGTTCCTTTCGAGATTTTCTTTACAGAATTATAACCGATTAATTAACTGAGAAATCTCTTCTTTGTCTCAAATTTGTCCGATTTTTAATTTGAATTTATCGGCGAAGGTCAAAGCTATGGGGTCCTCACAACAGATACCTCACAATACTCGTTCTCATATGTCAAGAGTAATTTTATATATTTTGAAATCATCGCCGAGCAGCAGCATTCACATTTATCAATTTATTTAATTTTTTTTTTTTTTGTCTTTTGCATTTCAAATTTATGCGTTTGAGTTTCGCTTCGACGATTTCTTCTTTTGCTCGATTTGTGAATGAATATATATATATTGTATATATATATATGTATATAGAATGTGAGTGTCTGTATAATAAAAATTTTGTTGTTTGTGCAGTAAATAATATCGCGCATTGTTGCCACAATTAACATGTTTTTAATTAGCACAGAATTGATTTATGTCACACCATTTTTAAATTGCACATTCACACACAAACAGAAAGAGAGAGAGAGAGAGCGGAGAGAGAAATACAACACTCTGACTGAGGGATTTCCATTTCAATATTATTTTTAAAATGCAATTTTTCAGAAGAATTTATAAATAACACAGACACAGTTTTTATTTCGACTTTCGTTCATGGCAGCAGCAATTGGAGAAAGATGAATGTGACAGCAACATGAGGGGAGAGAGAGGGTGACTGGTTTCGAATGGGCGGAACGGGGCTATTCCAATTCTGCACACAAAAATATGAATCAGAGCTATATCAAGTGGCATTTTTGCACAACCAGACATGTAGAAATCACATTTATTAAACGCATTCGCGGTCAAAATATTTCATATTAAAAATGTGAATTTTTTTCTCTATATACAAAACATATAATTAATGTGAATTTTAAAATATTTCCATCATTTGATTTTAATTCATTTCATATTAGTCAATATAGCCAAATCGTTTGCCAAAACGGTTGCTTTCTGCCCTCAACTCAACTTCTCAATACCAAAGATCGCTTTGCCCTGCCTGGGGTCCTCTTCACAATTCTAGGAAAAGTTTCGTTTTTCTTGCTGCCTCCTCATTATCAGATGACTCATTTATTTGTAAGTCACTTTATCGATGCACTTCAATAAATAAATCACTGCATGATCAGGTTCTTTCAATTCAAGTGACTGTAAACAGATAAAAATCATGTTCAAAGAAAACATTCCAAAGGAGAAGACAAACTTGACCAACTGAAAATTACTTTATGCTAATTAGTTTTATGCTCGAATAATGTTGACGTGAAGAGTTCGTTAGAAAATTATATATATATGGATGAGTAATAACCACCCATATGGGAAATACAAAGAAATGCAATTTATAAATTTGTTTAGAGATCGTCTATGTTTGTATGTATATACATACATATGTATATAGAAGAAGGAATGTCAACAAACATTACGCTAGAAAAGCGTCAGCGTCAACAACATAACCGCAATAAGTATAATCAAAACACACTCTACGATAAGTGACACCCAGTGATATCACATTCATACACTACGCGTTTATATATTGTTTATAATCATTCTTCAATATCAATATCGTGTAACAACTTCACCCTTTATTTCGCTTTCGCGCATTTTTATATGAAAATAATTCTGAGAATTGAGAAGAACCACATAAACCACATACAACCGCCAAGTGGCGACATCCGTGCCAGTAAATACATATATGTATTTACCCCCGATAATACTGAAAAAAAAGAGGCTTTAGCCCCCCCTATTAATCATCATAATCGTCTTTACGCTGGAAAATTGATCTACACGTTTAGCTTTTGGTTAATGATCAATATTTGTTCGGTTTTATGGTTTAACTAGAACACCTTGCAACACTAAACCCCTCCCCATACTTATACCCCTGCACTAATTTCGATTATATAGAATTGTTGATGTCATTTGATTGAGACTTTGTATTGCCAGATTATGAGCTAGGGGAACCACAAAATGCCACAGAGAGACAGAAAGAGAGAAAGCGAGTAAAATACATAGCGCCGTCTTCTTTGGTAAAATCAAAAGATAATTCTTACAATTTTTCATATTTATATTAACATAATAATATAGGCAGGTTTTCAAAAGGCGTTGATTTGTTCTATCCTTTATTACCATTTTAAAATAGCAAACTAAAAAAGAATTTGTAACTATAAATATAATTGTTATAATTATTATTTCGGATATTTCAGATGGTTTATTTGAAATAAATACTGCCAAAATGACAGATGTACATATAGACATATCTTTGGCATATTTTTGTGATTTTTTTGGTTTAAGTGCTGATATAGGAACCGCCTTTTTGTTAAAGGGAATTCACAGTTCGCTACAATTGCTTGCTAAAATAAAAAATGTTGATCTGTTTCCTTTGCCTTCTATTTGCATTTCTGTAAAAATAGTTTGACGTTTGTACTTTTATTTATTTTTCAATAGTTTTTTCTTTTTGTTCTTGTTGTTGTTGGTTCTATTGCTGCTGCTGCTGCTTGCTTGCAATTTGATTATTATCATAAACTATTGACGTCAATTTGTTTTTTTGTTTTTGTTTTGTGTGTGCCCACCCCTTGCCCATGGTGGTGGCTACAGAGGGAGTTGTGAGTGAGGCGGGAGAAGGGCAAAGTTGGACAAAGAATGGGAGGCTACTGCTGCTGCTGCTGATGCTGATGGTAAAGCTGGTCGTGCGTCGCTCTCTAAATAAATACAACATTGTTTATTTGTTTTAAAATTAACTTTAAACTCTGTATAGGTTTTCTATTTTTAATTTCGATAGAACAACAAGAAAGTACATATAAAAAATGTTAAAACAAAACAACACGACAGAGAAACACATAAGAAATTCGCACATTTTGCCCTCGCCAATTTCGTAGAATTCATTTATCAGAGTTTCTCGTTCGAACAATTTCTGTTTATGTTTCTGGTTTTTGTTGGGTTTTTTGGCACATGTTTTGATTATTTTTATGAAAATTAAAATGCGTTTGCTTGTAATTAGCTCCACTGTACCCCCCACCCATGAGGCATGAGGGTGTGTGTATGAATCGTCGTCAGACTGAGGCACGCTTTTCCTGGAACAATTGTGTGCGCTCATTGCCATTTTGAGAAGAAGAAATAACGAACACAAAAATCAAGAATAAAAATTGTTGACGATGCTTGATGATGATTGCGTTCGCTTTTGCGTTTGCTTTTGCCTGATGAGGTAATCTCTCACCCTCCACCCTCGCATCTTTCAGTTTCAATTTCACCACTTCCCCATCCACTATTTTTTCAATGGTGCACAGAGCATTCTTTGGTCAGCCAATTACTCAATTTGATTTTGCAATTAACAGCTCTTGGACTCTTGCCTCTTGGACTCCATTGAGGTCCAGGTCCCAGGTCCAGATGGTGATGACTCAAGACTCTTGAAATGCGAACAAAACGCAAAAAAAAAAAATTAATGACCAAAACACACAGGAAACTAGCTTAGAGAAATACCGATTTCTGAGATACTCTTGCTTGTTGATTTTAAAATGACATAACAAATTCAAACAGATCTTTTAACCGGGCCAGAAAACTCATTGAATCAACAATTGTCTAATAGTCATTTAAAGCTTCTCACTACAAACAAACAACCTCACCTAAAAATATCTAATCCGTTTTAAGAAATTTCGTCTCAAAGGACCCAGTAGCTATACTCTTGTTTTTACATTTTTTCTTTTATCAGTTCAAGGTTTAATACTTTATTTAACATTGTAATTAACTACTAATAACATCAATTAAGTTAATGGTAATCACTTGTGTCACTTTAACAGCACAGTTTTCCCAATTTGGCCCACACAGAAAGCTTTCAGATAAAGTTTCATACGATTAGCAAAAAAAATCTGCATAGAATGAAAGTCTGTTTATTTGACAAAGAGTTTCCCAATTGTATGCAAGATTTGTTTTTCAATTAAAGGGTATATAAGATAAGGTTATATACGGTAAATTCTAGTATCCTTTAACAGTTTTGGAAATCAAAAAACCCTCTAAGCCAGCACATTTTTTTGGACGCATATTTTTGTAGATAAAGTTTAATAATAAATTAAAGTTTTTTTAGAACCTTAACTATCAGCTGGGCCATCCTTATGGTATGGTTAATGACCAACTGACCACTAGTAATAACCTCTGAAAGAGTATGTACAAAAAAATGAACAGCTGTCTTTTTTACTCTGGCTTGAAAAACTTCAAATTGAAATTGAAATTAAGATTGGCATGTGTTTACTTAGTGACTGCGTTATTTTGCAGTTAAAATGGTCTTGGAAAATTGTAATGCACATTCAGATGTATGTATTTACTTACTTTAACTGCAGCTGTGGCAACTGTCAAGTGCAAATCTGTGCGGTTTCACACACAAACATGTGTGGTCCATTAAAAAACAGTTTTTACTTTGATTTGGCTGGAGTTGACTTGGCTTGCCGTTGAATAAGTTGTGTGTGTTTGTCTATTTTGTCTACTATCGTTGGGGAAAGGTGGTTTTTAGAAAAAGAAACAAACGCTATTGCCATTTTAAGGTATTAATTGGTTTAGAAGTTCAATTAACTGCATTTAAACCAGCTAAGAGACACAAGAAACACGCATGTTTTAAAAGGCCTTAACTTATTTCCTTTATTAACGTCAACGTCCATTGCAAATAAACGACGCACAAGCAACTGGGGGACGCACAAGCAACTGGGGGACGCACAAGCAACTGAGGGACGTAGAAATAACTGAGGGACGCACAAGCAACTGATGACCCTATCTTGATCTTGAGACCGGCATCTATTCAAAGAAAAAGATCATCTTTCGTTAGTATGTTTCAACTATAGCATACATTTCAAAAAAGGATATAGAACATTGAAGCCAATGCAATGCACTATTCGCTTACCAGAATGATAAATAGTATTCACAGAGGAACAATTTAAGAGAGAGACATTTGATTGATTTGCAAGTCTTATGTTGAGATTCAAAAGCCAAAAATCATTTCTACTCTATTTGAGGCATTTACCTAGATTCACTCTTCATCCCAATTCACTTCACTTCCAGGCTCATGACTCCTTCTTCACCTCCTGTCTGCCACTTGCTGCCGCCAACCACCACGATATCCGGATTCAATAACAAATGATTTCCTTTTGGCCACAATTCGCATTGATTTTCCTTCTTCTGCAACTCGCACAAGTCGCAGCTCATTTTGCTAAATGAAAAATCCGAGGAAAAAAAGGCTTGGTTGTTTTTTGTTTTTGGGCAGCAGCCAAAAGCAAGTGGCCTGCTCCTTGATCCTTTAGCAGGATTTTTTTCGGAGTACTAAAATAAACAGGCAACAACGAAACGAAAGAAACAGAAAAAAATGAAGCGAAACAAATGCACGACAAATGAAATAAAATGTGATGATGTTAGCGAAGGGGGAGCATTGAGGTGGGGTGGGTTTCATGTGGCGACATCTGATTGCATGTCGGGAAATCCTTGCCACCGAACTGGAATCATTTCTTAGCATTTGGCACATGGCGAAAATGTCGTTCAAGGATTTGTTCAGAAAATTTCTTATGAAATCGAAACAATTTGCAATAATGTATCTTATGTCAATGCACGCGTAGATAGTCACGACCCAACAAACGCCCACAGCACTCACAATCCCTCCCACCTTACCCCTCCCCACCCCACACCCCTACCGACCGTGCACTTGTTCAACCCTTCAACATGCATTCGTTGTTGTTTATTTTGCTGCTGCTGCTGGTGGTTACTCTAGGGAATGCTCCGGGAAATTACATTATGTCCAACTGGTTGAGAAGCTGTAGACGTAGAAGAGGAAATTGGCAGAGGCGCGGGGTGGGGTGGGGTTGGTGTTTGTTACATTGGTTGTTGCACGCAAGTCAACATCATACTTTCACATTGCCTGCAATTCAATTTCTTTCGATTTGATACGTATCCCGATTTTGCGACCATTGACTTTTTTGTTTATCATTTCTCTTTGTTATAAAAAAATTTGTTTTTTCAAATTTAAGGCTTGAAATTGAAATTAACTTTTTTCAGTCGATATACGGTTATCGATTAACAACCGATATCGATGTGTTAATTTATTACGCAATCATTAAACATCAATAAATTGTGCAATTATTAATAATATTAGTCAAAATAAATAATTCAAATTTATTTTTATTAACAAAAGGCTTTTGCAGCAAACCCGATATATTTTAGCGATTAATATTACAGGTGACTCAAATTGAGTCTTGGCAAAATATGTACATACATATATACATAAGTATGTAAAATTTAGAAACAAAGACAACTCACCTTACCATTGCCAATTAGACTAGTCATCTTCAATTATTTGTTTTAACCTAAACACTTTTAGGGCACTCACGCACTCCCGCACTCCCGCACACACACACACACAAACACTAAAAAAACAATAAAAAAACAACAACACAATTGAAGGTTGCGGCTACCGCAGCCAACTTCACTTCACCCATAGAAAAAAAATTGGGCAAATTTATATTGCAATTAACTTGATAAACACTAAACGGACCTTATTGTGGTTACTACCAAAATAAAGCCCGCAACACACACTTTACCAATATGATATATATACTTTCGACACTATACGATTTAAATTGCGAATCAAAAATAAAACTTTCACACATTTTGACGCAGCAGCCAGCAACAAATGAAAACTAAAGAAGACACAACGATAGAGAGGGACAAAGAGGGCGTGAGCGTGCTGCCAACTCTTCAGGATCAAAAAAGATGAATACCGGCTGAATCCAGCTAGATCAATTTGGCGCCTGCCGTTATTTTTCAAAATTTTGGCGCGCTTAGCTTTTTGTTTGAAATGATTTAATTTAATATGAATTTGCAAAACATGTAACAAATGCATTGACAAAATCTACTGAATATTGTGCCATAAAAATTGATTACCATTACTAATGAATTATAAAATCAAGGCTACAAACATTTGCACAGATTTCACTAGAGTCTCGTAAAAAAATCAGCAATCAGAATCCGATATGTACAAGTTTGCATCAAACCTTTCACCTAATGACTTTTTATTGATGTTATTACAAATCAATGCATAACGTTTCAGCATATTCGATTCAAATATTATCACTCTCTACCACGGTAATCAATAATTAGTTTGCTCTTTTATGGGATAATTTCGATTCATATAAACATTGCTTTATTGCACACCAGCTTCTTGGCTCAAACCTGAATGATTTCCCTTTCTAACCTCAAACTAAATTCAATTGAGATGTAATTAACTTGCAAATTTTGCATATGAATCTGTGACAAATCATGAAGATTTTGCCATGAAAATGAATACTATAGGGGTCTATAAAGTTGCATAATCATACTATGTATCAGAGATATGTACTTATAATCTACTAAATAATTTGCAGTAAAATTCGATTACCATAAATCAGTCTTGTAATCATTGTCTGAAACGTTTTAATGGTTTTCACAAGATGGTAATAAAAATGTGCAATCAGCATGTTCATTAAATGTTTGCTTTTAAACCTTTCAAAATACCGACTACTTAGTTTTCAGCGTTTAAACATTTTAGCAATGATAATGAAGCGAAATATTTAATTTTAGCATTCTTTAATCCACTAAGTGTTATATTATTGGTAAACTTGAAATTAAATATTTTAAGCTTTAGAAGTTGCTCCTTGATATATTATGTTGCTAAAGATTTAATTAATTTCAAAAACTTATTTGTAGTTTGTATATGAAATAATTTTGTGTTATTTTAGATTTTTAGGGATAACTTAAAGTAACATAAAGATAGTCTGTTACATCAGAGAGTGAAATGTTGTACCAATTGGGATAGGGACCTATCCAAATCTATGTTGTCCATTTCGGCACAGACATTTGTTCATAATCAGCAAGGATGTGTGTCTTCTGTCCTCTTTTTTTTTTGTTTTTGGGCTTGACTTCTGTCTTACATGATTTACATTTTTCAGTCATATAAAATTCTATTTTATGTGAACTTTGCTTAACAGAATGGGCGGCGCGAGGCGAGGCCATGGCAAAATACCCCGGCTGAGCCATAAAAGCATCAAGACAACAGCAGCAAGGATATCTTTTCGGCCTGATGTTCTCCCCTTTCAAAAAGAACGAGGCCATGGCCTAACTCAACTTTCCTGACCAGGAGACAAATTATCTAAAGCAAAACAATCTGAAAAACTCACCTGCTAAAACCTAATTAAGCAAATCAAGGTTGTTAAGTATATTTTATGCTATATGGGGTTAAGAGTATTTAAATGTTGGCTTCTTCTTTTAACAAAATGGACTCCTATTTAGTGTGTGTGTTGCTACAAGCGGATCATGTCCTTGTAAACACGCCATAAAAGCTGTCAAAACATGTATTCCAACATGTCGATAAGTCGGCAAGCGGGTTCAAGACTCTTAACTCGAGTGTCAAATGGACAAGCTAAGGCAGCGAAGAAGAAGCCTCAACTGACTCTGACTCTGACTCTCTGACGCTACTTTGCTCTACTATACTCTACTTGCCCCCCATCATTCTCTGGTATATTTGGCGACAGCTTCCCAGACATTTGGCTTTGATTTTGGACAGCAAAAATATAAAAAGAAAACGCAAAAACGAAATCAAGGAAGTAAAAGTCAAAGTCACAGAAAAAAAAAAAAAAAAAAGAATGCTTTGGGCGCGGCAGTACCCGGCTTTGCCGCCAAACCAATTGCCAGTTTATTACTTACAATTTATTGGGAAAACAGCAGAAATGGGCTGAGCGGGGGCGGTTGGGTTGGGCCGGGCCGGGCTGGGCTGGGCTGGGCTCTCCATCTAGAGCTGGAATTGGAGTTGATGCTGGCTGCTGGGAGGGTGGGAGAGGGGTGTGTGGATTGTTGGAAAAACACCCACCCAGTGAAACCGACGACATCTACGAAGACAGCCGTAAAAACTCAGCTAGCAAATATAAATAAATACAAATAAAAGCAAATAGATTGCGAAAAATATTCATGCGGCGAAAAATGGCGAGGACATTGCAGAAAACAAAAATGCTTGTAAGTCTGTTGAGGCAGAAAAAAAAATGTTTTTGCCCCCCACCCCCCCACATCCCAAACCCTGCACAGGATTGAGAGATGGAGATGGAGACAGAGAGAAGAGATATGTGGGAATCCAGAGAGATGGGTTATGATGCTGGGGGATTGGGGCATGGTAATGGGGCATGCTCAACGAATATGAATGGGTTAAGGCAACTAAAGTACACTTAGGAAAAATGACAAGTGTCAATCAATTTCAATTGTTGCTTATATAGTAAGTGGATACATACAGACAGACATACGTATATGATATTTTCATAAGTGGGGATTGCAGTAGTCAATTTTGATATTAAATTGAAGCAACACTTATTAAAGTGTTGTAAAATGAGCTCTAAAAACTAGTATTGTAAAGCATGCAATGTGAAAAGAGTGTTTGAAACTAGTGTTGTGAAAGGTGCACTGCGTAAGTAGTATAGATCGATTAAGGACTTTTCTTTACAAAGTCTTAGAAGGTATTTGATAGGGATAAACTTGCTCAAATTCTTAAACTTGAATGTCCGAATGTTGACCAATGCCCAGACAAGGGATTTCTTTGATATTCTTAAATGAAATTTCACAACAATTCCTAAATCTAATGTGATCTGCCATACTTTTGAAGGAAAGATCCTTAATAGAGAAGTCACAGAGAAGGTTTTCTTATATTTGAGTTGATTGCTGATAAATTGGATGGCAAATGCGGTATTTTTAATGGGCAGATCAAATTTCATTTAATATCGAATCAAAGTCATGTGAAATTTCTTCAAGTGCCGCATCAACAATCGCCTCAGTTGACCAACAATAAAACCTCACACCATGACCCAACACATTATATATACTTAACTCCAACCCCCAAGCCCCAATGACAGGCAAGGGTGCTGCCGCCTGTGTGTGTGTGTGGGGGGGGGGGTTTTTTTTACAACCCTCTCTTCGCTCTTTCTTTTTGCCAACCCCAACTCCTTGACAACCCGTTCAAGGCAAACGCCAATAAATCTGTTGGCCCCCGTTCATTTTTATTTCTTTTGTAAATCATATTAAACGAATTACGATGAATTATTACCATATGCATATGTGACTGAATGCAAGAGTGAGTGAGAGAGCGAGTAATGGGCACAAGAAGGGTTACCGGGGGGCACAGTAGAGGGAGGGAGGGGAGGTGGGAGTATGGTGGTTTTTGGGGTATGTCGTCCACTGCAGTATTATTATTTTTATTTATTTATTTTACATTTATTTATGCCATTTTAATATTTTAAATGACGCTATTTTTCACATTTTATTACCAATTTATTTGTGCGAGTGCGCAGCAGGCAATGTCCAATACCGATCCCCGTCTCCCCCTCTTGGCTGACTGAACGGCTTACCCTCTTTGGCATTACTTGCAAATGCATTGCATTTATTATTATAATTTATATATAATTATAATATGTTTGTAATTTGTTTTAATGGCCATTCAAGTTAATGCGAGACCTGAGACTATTCACACACAAAGAGAGACTGCGAAAGAGATACAGGGAGAGAGAGAGAGAGAGAGCGAGCTGGGAAAAGAATAAACAGATATTTAACTTTTGCTTAACTTTTATTTGAATATTGTTCATTTTTATATTTTCTATATTTATTTACCATATTTGTATACCCTTGCAAGGGTTTAGTTGTGTATATTTTTCACCAAAATTTTTTGGGTATAGTCGCTCATGTGATTTACTTTGCATATAAGAAATTGCTTAAAATTCTATTATTATCTTCGATTTTCAGGATCATCTCATGTGGAAACATTGTCTGGTCCTATTCAAACCAATTTCGAGGGAACTCGATCAGGTAGTTACCCAGATAATACCTTCGAGATTCATTAGAATGAAAACTTCACCTAATTCGCCTTAATTAATTGTTAAGACAATTATTTTCAGCAACATCTTTCAATGAATAAAACATCTATATTCATCTATCCTTCACCTTAACCGTTACCAATTGAAAATTCTCTTAAGATATATTTTATATATTTTATAGAATACTTGTAAATTATACTCCACAATTTTGTTCACTAATGAGTTCAGAGTTTACCCCAAAAAAACTGATAGTTAAATTCTTTATCTTTTAGCTTTTCATTGAAGTAATTATATCACACTGTTTGTCAAGTGTATAGAAAATTCGTTGAGAAAGTTCGGTTTTTGATTTTTTCGTTATTAATTTCTGCCTCCAGTGGCTCATTTGCCGTTTTAACTGGTGGCTGCTGCTGCTGCTGCTGCTGCTGGTGGGTTCTGTGGCTGACATTTAATTACTTTTTCTCGACTTTGACACTT
This sequence comes from Drosophila sp. 14030-0761.01, assembly GCA_018150735.1. NCBI lineage: Eukaryota > Metazoa > Arthropoda > Insecta > Diptera > Drosophilidae > Drosophila > Drosophila sp. 14030-0761.01. Next base: position 18,503,438 of record JAECWO010000001.1, on the reverse strand, counting down.
TTTGTTGTTGTTGTTGTTGTTGGGTTTTATTTTTATTTTTTTTTTAGTCGTCTTGTGTTTTTACCTTTTTTGCATTTGCCAAAGTGCACTTTAAGCTGACAACTGGGGGCGTGGCCGGAGGTCAATGGAGGCATAATTACCTGTGTGACAGAGAGAGAGAATGCGACTGCGACTGCGACTGAGACTGAGGCTGACTGACTGCTGGGTAATATTTCGTACGACTTACCCATTAACATTTTAATACGATTTAATAAACATGAGTGCTGCCGCTGTCGTTGTCTCTGTTTTTGTTGTTGTTGTTGTTGTTGTCATTTTTTGTTGCCTTTTTTCCACATAAATTACGACGCGTGGCCGCCAGAGAGACGGACAATGCGGACTACATTGCGTATGAGCGATGTTGTTTAACGAATTTCATCAGCCATTCCCAAATGCAACAAAAACGTTTTCGTTTCTCTCTCGCCACCTCTTCATGAGTGTGTAAGTGTGTGTGTGTGTGTGTGTTCTTGTGTGTGTTATCTATTAACTAAACTAAAAATCACTGTCAGAATGATATTTAATAATATGAAACTTATGCCAAATAGAGTATATTAATTTTGATCAGAGTTCTTAGAAAAGTTCATTATAAAATATAATATATATATATTTGATCAGAATTCTTAGAAAAATTCATCATAAAATATATATGTATATATCTACATATTGATCAGCATATCGAAATAGTTATTTCAATCGGGAAAATCTAATTTTTTTATCAATTGTCTTTTTGCACCGCTTTAAAATGTATCAAGCCTTTGATTTCTGTCAAAAATAAAATAATTTGTTTTGAATTTTCCCTTTTTTCAAATATATTTCAAACTAAAAACAATTTGTTTTCAATTGTCATTTCTCCTATTCCTTTGGAGACCGTTTTTGGAGGACTTTTCCTTAAATTGAATTGAAATATTTGTTGTCAAACTCTTTAAGTTGATTTTAAAAAACGATCCCAAGATGAAAGATGAGCTCAATAGGTGTGGGCTATTTGCGTAATACATATTTAACTCCTTGTCAGTTTGGTTCTTCATTTGCATCCTACCAAAGATCCGAGTCGAACTGAAAATCCCGCAATTGTATGTTGGGCATTAAATGCCGATTAAGTCCCCATTCGTCGATTCGACCACATATGGCACCGTATGGTGCCTCTGATTGACTGCAACTGACTTCAGTACTTAAGCCCAGCTTAAGTTCATGGGTAGACTGTGAGGTCGCAAAAGCAATTTCTTTTAATTGGGCACACATATGTAGAAGTACATATATATATATATATGTTCAATATATTCCATTAAATAGCAAAATCTTAACAAAGTAAGAAAACAAGTCAAGTCGAATTTTCTTTTGCAAAGTGCAAGTAAAATAAAAGCCATTGACTTTGACTTGACTCTCTTTTATCCACACCTCATCAGTGGCATCATCAGTGGCATCATCATCAGCATCGGCATCATCATCATTAGGCTGGAAAGAAACCATTTCTTATTACGACTATTATTATTTATACGACCTGAAAACACTCCATTGAGTAATATAAAACCGTTTCATATACGACTTCTTCTTGTGCCCATACGACCATATGGCCCATAAGACTTTGTGCGGGTTGTAAATCTTTTATCAAATAAGCTAAATCTGCCTTCCGTAGGCACACCAACGCAGACAGCAGATGCCACGCCTCTAATTAAGAGGGCTATGAAAGCTAGCAGGACACTAAAAACGCAACTTCAATTTATTTCGCTGCTCATTACAATTTGGCTCCCTTCTCCTTTCTAAAGGTTTAAGGCATCTAAAAACAATTTTTATGGCATCCTTCTTTAAAGTTGCACTTAATACACAGTCAAAGAGAGTGGGTACAGAGAGAGAGAGGGGGTGGAGGGTGAAGTGTGGTGGAGCTTGGAGTGTGGTTAGTAGGAGAATGCATTTAAATATTATAATCGCTGGCTCTATGATTCTTTGTCTTTGCATTTTGCAATATGCAAAAGAATGCTTTCCTCTAAAAAAAGGAAAAACGCAAAACAAGATGCAAAAAACATTTCCCACCAAGTGTAGTGCTCTATGTAAGTATTTTCTATATCATGATAACAGAGGCGCCCCCAACAAAAGGGGGCGCCATCAAATAAATGAATCAAATAAATCAATATTGATAATCAAATGTGGGAAATTAAGTTTATTCTGAAATTTTTGCATAATTTATAATCTATTTAAAGCCAAAAATCTGTTGCTCACAAATCGTATCAGTTGACAGATAAACCAAAATCATGCTTATATATTCGAAAACTCTTTTAGATATGCAAAAAAGTGAATTTTGGAGTTGTGCTTCCCTTTTTCGCTTTAGTTAGTTGTAGTTCCCAACTAGTTTTAGCTCTGAATTTCGTATGGAACTTGCTCACCTTTCATTTGCTTCTAAGAAACGACTTAAAGTCTGTCCATTCGAAACTTTGTTGAAACATAAAATCAATTTTTGGGGGTATACATTAAAATTTACTCAAATTTTGAAAAGTTCTAGCGCAAATCGGCGGTGTATTAAGAGAAAATGTCAACGAAAAAGTCTTTTTGGTAAGCTAGATTGTTTCTTTTTTGATATAGCTTTGAAAGGGAAAAGATTATCCTATCCGATGGTACATATATATCCTGATATTTCTTTAATATACATGACCAAAAACTGAATTTTGTGTGTTTCTTCGACTTTGAAGTCGCTTAAGGACCTTTTATCTTGATTTAATAGAATTTTTTTCTTAATATTGGATGAAAATTATCCCAAGAGTCCAATCCAAGAGGAAACCAAACTCTGTCTCAGTTGATCCCATTCTGGTATAAAAACAAAATTATTTGACTATGCCTATGCTTTTGGTGTATATTTTATGCCGCTAACAATCTCATTAAAATTTTATGCGTATGTCTGGCAGAAAACCTCCGTTCTTCATCCCTCATCCCACCCTGGCATCCCTCCCCTCCCTGCCGTTTCCTATATCGGTCTGAAGTCTGAAAAGATGATAATGGTAGATAGAGAGTAATGTTTGCCACGCCCACTTTTTTTTTGCTGGTGTGAATAAGAAACAATAAGGTTAGTCTCTCTAAGTGGATGAGGCAGGCGGGCTGGCTGGGTGGATGGGGGGGGATGGGCACAAATGTCACAAGCGGGCGTCTAAATTGCTACAATTACGTCTAAAATGTGTGCCAAGGTGTAAGAAGAAGAAGAGGAGTTTTTGGTATACAACCAACCCACCCAACCACCTACCCATCACACACCCTTCCTTCACACACACACACACACACACACACACACACTCAAGTCTCAAGGCACAGAGACATGGGCATCCGCCTTAACCTTCACCTAATTGCCATAATTTATTGCTTTAGGCATAAGTTTTACCTGTCCTCCAGTCCTCCAGTGCTTCAGTCCTTCTCCTCCTTTAGCAAAAGGCATCGTTGAGCGTCGACATTGTCGCCAATAATTGAAAATTCTCAAATGGCATCTGGTTTTTCGCACCAGCACCCCAATCATGACACCTGGCTCCCCTTGGGAGAGTTACAAAAACCACGTGCAAAACGCAGAAATTATGCAAAATGGAATTAAAAATAATAGAAGAAAAAAAAAAAAAAGAAAATGTTTGCCAAGTTGATTTTCATTTCATAGGAAAATGATTTCCATTTGGCAAATATAATTAACACATGTCTAACAATTTTCATCTTGTACATTTTCTTGCAATGTTTTACAATGCGGCACGCCCACATGCCTGAATTTCTATATAATGAAAATTGAAAATTTTCATGTGAAATTTTCTGCGGTTCCTTTGCGTCTGGTTTTTTTTTTTTTTTTTTGGTGCTGTGCTGGTTGATTTTTAATTTGTTGCAAAATGTTTTCTTGTGGTGCATTTGGAGGTGGCGCCGTCATTTGTCGTCGTTCGCATCTGTTTCTCGGTTCTAGTCTGTCGCATTTTAATTGCCAAAATGGTTCAAGGCCGTTTTTGGCGTCTACTAAAGTGGATTTCGATGTTTTTTGGCTAGCCAAGAACGAGCACAAAACACTGAAAAGACGGACTTTCTGGGGTTAGAAATGAGTGTATATATGTATATATCACACACAATATTACGATACCATATAGATATATATACATATATGTGTGTATGACAGACCAAGGATTCCAATTGGACAAATGCCGTCTGGCCGCAATTTCATAAATTATTTTTAAAACGTGTTACTTTGTACAAAAGTTGATACAATTGCTCGCTATATCTATCTATATAACTTATGCGAAAATGAAGGAATCCTTGAGGTTTTGAGCATTTCTGCAAACTTGAAATATTAGATAAAAACCATGCTAAAAGGACATGCTTCTTGGGAGTAATTAGCGTATTGAAGACCTCCCTTAAACCTTCCCATCAGCAGTCCGACATGGCAGCAGATTTAATTATCGCTACTGCTCCGATCTGGATCGATTTTTAAATAACCAACCATTATTTTTTTCAAGAATTTTTACAAACTTTTACTTCGATTGTTTATTTTACTTTTCCTAAAGGATTTTACAATTTTATTGCCAATTTTCATATTTTCCAATGACTTTAAAAACTTTACAAAACACGTGCAAACAAAATTTGACAAGAATTTCGAAAATTTTAACAATAAAAAATACATTTTGTAGGTTTTAATGAGAATAAACAGAAAATTTCTTAAAATCAACTAAATAAGACAATTGCAAAACCTTCAGTTTCTTTTTGGGAATTTTTCTAAAAGAAATTTGTTATTTTTCATACTTTTTGTGTCAAAATGCTTTAGTTTTCCAGGCTCTATCTCGACAATTTTCCGAATGATTTTATAACAAATTTATTTATTAAAAAAAAAAAAAGTAAAACTATTAAACTATACAGAGGCTTGGAAATTAAATTTTTATTCAACTTTTATCCTAAAAGCTTGCGAAAATTGGCTACAAAATTGATGATTTGGATAGATCTGTTTATATCACTTTGCTGATCGAAAATATATATATGCTGCCTTTAACTGATACTGATTCAAAGCGTTTACTAATTGAAGGACTATCTACGCATCCTTGTTTCCCCCGTGAGCTAAATATGAATAGTTCACGTGGAAACTAAAATTTAACCTTTAATCTATTTAAATCAATCGAAGTGCATTTGGTTTAAAAATAAACGCATACAAAAGACATTCTTTCGTACGTCATTGGCAGTATATATATATATATATATTTAACCCACAAAGTCACGTGTCTCTCAAAGTCTCTGTCTCAGAGTCAGTCTCAGTCTGAGACTCAGTCTCTCTCTGTTTCTCTTTCGGTCATTGGGCATTGTGACAACTGTCACGTGGACAACACAGCTGGTTAAGCTGGTTGCTTTCATAATTTTCTATGGTTTGCCCTGGCCTCACTTTTCCTCCACCCCTTTTGCCCACATTATGCATACATACATAGGTGTAAAATCAATTAAAGACGAAATATGTACAACAAAACAAAAAGTGATTTATGTCCCACAAAAAAAAAAAAAAAAACAGAAACTATTTACGAGTAATTGTCGAAACGGAACTTTGAATGCGGCACACGGGAATTGATGTGGAAGAATGCTGTCCACGGTGAGGGGAGCGAGGTGGGGTGGGAAGCTTAGGTGATTATGTATATTGAAAAATGAACATTTGACCCAAATACCATTGGTAGAGAAAGAGACACAGAGAGATGGAGAGAAATGGAGAGTTGGGAAAGACCTTGAAATGTTACTCACATGGAATTTAAAAAAATTCAATTTCACCTTTCAAATTATTTACAAAATTTCCCTATTTTGTGAAGAGTAAATGTGATCTGGGAAAATGTGGGGGAAAGGTATATTAATGTCGTATATCATTAAATCTCTTCATATGAATCTAATATTAAATTTTCATTTGCCTAATTAGACTTTTAAAAATTACTCGAATATCCAAACAACATTTTTCCACATTTTTTGGCATTTTGGATTTGCCATTTTGAATTTTTCTTTACGATTAGGAAGGTATGAGTTATTTTTTTATAGTTTCTATTGAAGATTATATATTTCATTTAGAAACTTGTGAATGGTTGTGAAATTTCTCATACCAAAATATATATTTTTTCGATGATCTTGTTGAAGTGAATTGAAATATCTTTTGTATATCGATTCAATATCTCATTTCTGCAATATATTGTATGTACATACGATGAATAGTAGGCATTGTAGGGCCATTTAAGCTTTAGGGCTGATTGCTTTTGCTTCAACGGAATTTCCATTTTGTAACAGTTTGCAGTGCAGTAGCCACCGCGCTACCCTTTCAACAGGCACACTACGCCCCACTCCCCCCTCTCCCTCTCTCTCACACTCTCTTCCCCTTGGCCCCATTCAACGCTTATGTTTTCATAAATACGAAATTGAAAGTTTTTCAACCGACGAAAATTCTCATAAAAATTGTTCACCCAAACCGCAGAGAAACAAAAAAAGAAGAAGAAAAAACACGAAAAAACATGAGAAAAAAATATCAAAGAAGCTAACTTCGGCTATGCCAAAGTTTGTATACCCTTGCAGCTCTTGACCATTACATTTTATTTACTAAAAAATTTTTTGTTTCTTAATCCAATAAAGAAATATTTTAAATACATTGGCCGGGGGCAGCCAATCGCCAAATAGTAGACAATGTAGCGATTGATATTCATATTCACACACACACAATCGCAATTTTGACACATATATGTGCTTCACTGCTTATGCGTGCACTGCTTATGGCAGCAGTACTGCTGCATACTGCTGCTGCCATAAGCAGTGCACGCTATATAGGCAAATTTTATATCGTCGAAATCAGGCGTTATGTTTATCCGATTGTTTTGAAATTCACGCATATGACGTAATCCGTTTTTATGTATGTACGTAATCAGTTTGGATAAGATTGTTCAAAAAATAGAGAAGTTATTCGCATTTAACGATTGTATTTGTATGGCAGCTATATGATATAGTTGTCCGATCTTATTCAAAATCGCAGATGTGCATGTGGCTGTATAGAAAAGCTTATATACGAACTTTGAATGCCATAGCTCTAAAACTGTGGGACTAGATCGCGAAGCACCAGACAGACAGACGGACAGACGGACAGAAGGACAGACGGACAGACGGACAGACGGACATGGCTATATCAACTCGTCTTCTCTTGCTGATCAAGAATATATATACTTTATGGGGTCGGAAACGATCCCTTCTCTGCGTTACAAACATCTGACCAATTTTATAATACCCTCTGCAAGGGTATAAAAAAAGAAAACGGTGAAAAATAAAAAATATGAAAAGTATTTCGAGAGCACCCTTGAAGATACAAACGAACCGACAAACAGACAGAAAGACAAACAGTCAGACAATTGGACAGCTGGACAGATGACCAACCAACCAACGAACCAACCAACCAGCCAACCAACCGCCCAGTCGAATGAACGGGCGGCATTTCAATCAATTGGCGGCAACAGCTGCCTCTGGCTACATTGTGCTGCTCCACCCTTTGCCTTTCCCCTTCATCTATGTATGATTCCCCCCCTCTTGCATTCTACCTCTCGGTTGCATTGGCTGCCCACGTTTTGTGGCAGCAACAGCAGCAGCCGCAAACGCCGCACCGTGTGGATCCCCAGTCTAAGAGAAACTCATAAAAAGCTCCCACGTTTGTGACGATGACGACGAAGGCGACTGTTGTCGTAACTTTTGCCCCTACTTCTACCCCAACCCCGCTATCCAACCGCCCGCCCGTCCCTCGCCACCAAAAAAATCCCCTCATTCCGTCTCCTCCACTTTCCCAACGACCCCCCATTACCCAGGCCCAGGCCCAGGCGTCGATTCCCGTGTTTGCTGCTGCATTGCCGATGGCGCCTCTGCAGCAACAACTGCAACAACAACAACAACAGCAAACATCTCATGCCCCCCTCGTGCCATCGATGCATTGAAATGCTAGAGATGAGATTGAATGGAATTTTGTATTTTAAGACACGATCCGCACCATATTCCAATTATAGTATGTCAAAAACAAATCAGAAACCTCAATCAAAAGCAGCAACTAAAAATAAAACATTTTGTTCAAGTTTTTCAATAAGAAAAATCATTAATAAATATATTTAAAGTTGGGATTTTTAATATTTAGATATTTATGTGGTAGAAATTACTAATGGAAATTATTATAGCTTCAAAAATTTCAATTACTTTGAATCAATATTCGCATTTAACTGAAATCTACTTTTATTTTGTTGTACTACTAAAAAGCGTTCATAATCTCTAGTGTTGTAAAATGCTGTTGAAGTTGTAAAACTTAGAATGAACAATGAAAAGTACATGAACTTTCATCTGTGTTTATTTCATTTGGTTTGTTAAAGCAAAAAAAAAGTAAATTACTAATGGGATAGGGCAATCTTTATCCTTTCAAACTAAAAAAGGATTGTGGAAATCGTTTAGGAGTTATGGAAATTATGATTATTTGTTCACATCCACAAATTTCTTAATTTTTTAAAGGATATTTTAGGGTTTGTTTGGTTTACAATTTGTTGTAGTTTTAATAGATTTAATAAAAGAGGCTACAGTTTCTTATATAGGGATAAAGTCCAGCTAAAGGATTTACTTTCAAGCATTTAGTTTTCGTGTGGTTTTGTTTTTTTTTTTTTTTTAAAAAGTTATATCCATAAATCGTTAGAAAATTAAATTTAATGAAGCACAAGTCATTAGCAAGAACAGAAATATGTCAAAGTCACAAAAGATCTAGCCAGATCAAGTTTAAAAGCTATAAAATAAGGCGTTCCTCTTGTTTTAATGATGCAAATGTAAATAAAATTATAGGAAAATCATTTCTTTTTCTAATAAAAAACTATTTGTTAAATGTTATATCCTTTATATTTTAGATAACTTTGAATTCAAGATAGTATTTATTTGAGATCTTTCTTAAGACAAATATATAATTGAATTTGTAGTATAAACAAGACTCCAATGAAATATCTATTCTCTAGTGATGGGATATATTGTATGTAACTAAATGCTCATCCCGAATGGAATGCCTCGCGAATCAACTAAAAGTGCGGCTTGCCTCGAGCTTTTGCTGCTTCTGCTGCTGTGTACAAAATAATTTTTCGGTCTCTTGGCTGCTGTGAAAGGCCGACAGGCTGCTGCTGCTGCTGTTGCTGCTGCTTGTGTTGTTGGCCATATAACCATATAGCTGTAGCTTTGTGTTCAGAGCACTGAGAAGCCCGCCCATACGCAATTGTCGCCTTCTTCATCCATCCAAACGAATCGTTCGTTGGTAGTTTTAATTGCTGTCGCTGGCAACGCCAACGCAGACACCAAACTCGACTCGACTCGACTCAACTCAACTCAACTTGACTCTCTGGTTGGTAGTATGTAGTAGTGCTGATGCATTTGCTGAGTGGGCACTTGGCCAGGAGAGATTAACGCCCGTTTCCGGTAGTTAAACATTTTCGGCCAAATGAGGCAAACCAAAACGAATCTCCCACTCTCTCCATCTCTCTCTGTAGTTGGAGAAAAGTCTGTGAGAAGTGGGACTCCTCCATCTGCCTATATTTGTTCTCATTTCTTGTGCTATGGCTAAAACGTGTGGAAATTGGCGAAAATTTTTGAACATCGAGTAGTTAACTTTAATGACAGTGGTCCAAAGGGGGGGGCTTGGGGCAGAAAACAGAAGCAAACACACACCAAGAGAGAGAGAGGGAGAGAGCAAGTATCATCGATAAAGATGAGTAAACGAGAAAAAAGAAAATTGAGTTTGGTTCATTTTTGGTTTAATGGCAGGTAAAATTGTTGAATTGAGGGCGGTAGGGGGAGGAGGAGGAGGAAAATACATAAGTTCGGTCACAGCCATAATCGTAGAGTTTAATGAGATGTTTCCTTTTGGATAAAGCTGCCTAATTTTATGACTCAGCATGATGGTTTTGGAAAAAGAATCGCTAATATGTGCTTTCATAAAAATCAAAATTGTTTTTTACATAATTTAATAGGTAACCACAAGAAATTCATTTCGTAGCTAAAGTAGAAAATTTTAAAATCGAGTTAATCAAGAAATAAACAAAATATTAATATTAGTAGTACAAAAATGAATTCACCTTAAAACAAATTTAAAAACCAAAAGTTCTTTTCCTTTAAAACTAATTATAATAATCATATAATGCGGTAGAGTTAGCATTTTTTTCTTTAAAATATTATGCTACAAGTGTATAATTATTTAAACAAAAGAATAGTATTTATGATTTTAGTTTTATTTTACTACCCACTTAAAAAGTATTTAAATATAAGTTAGACATAGATACTAAAAAAAGAATAATCTAAAGCTGGTATAAGTAGAAAACAATAGTTAGTTTCACTGGAATCTGAATAATCATGTTCAATTTTCAATTTTCTTTGAATTTACCTTTAATCATGTAATATTTTGTACAAGACGAAATCAAATAGTCCATGTCTGTCTGGTTCAACGCAATTATCTTCTAGACCTTTAGAGATACAGTGCTAAAATTTATCACAAAGTCTATATATATAGTGCATTCAATATTTATCTCTGATCCATCCGGTTCAGACAACAATATCAATTAGCTCCCACTCAAAAATAGAGTTTTAGGTCAAGAACTTTGTTATTTTTCACAGGAAAAGCTCTCATAGGTACGATGTATTTTGGAATTGAATAAAATAAAAACTTGCAAGGGTATACACGCTTCGTCACGGCTGAAGTGATACTTTTCTCTTTGTAATTTCAAGATCTTATCTCGAATTCAGAAACACCTGTGGCAAATGGTCCTTTAGCCCTATCATATATGTACTTACTTGGCAAATAAAACTTTATATCATATACTTATTGTTATGTGTCGATATATCGTGATCTTGTAACAAATGTTGCGACTGGTTTCGCTTGGGCAATTCCTAAACCCATAATTCAATCTGCTAATGCTAAATCAAACACCCAATTATCATAGAAAAAGCAAAACACGAATATGCTTTACATAGACCAACTGATCCGTAACCCCAACCAAAGTAAACCCTCTGCCACACATCTACCTCCCTATTACCTTATGGCCATTCTGTATCTCTAGCCGGTTCTCCAGTTCCACTTCCAGTTTCAGTTCCAGTTCAAGTTCAAGTTTGTTTACCTGATAGTTTTTCCTACCGCCTATCTTCTACCTCCTTCCTCCTCCCTCCTACCTCCCATGATCTAACATTTCATAATAACCAAAGCGAAATGTAAATGTTGTTGTTGCTGCTGCCTCCCCGATCTACCGAAAGCCCACCACCTCCACCTCCATTCTAGAATTACCCGGGCAACACACACAAAACCCAACAACAAAAAATTGAATTGAATAGAATAGTATAGAAAAAAAAAAAATCTACAATTAAAATTCAATTGTGGGGGGCTATTACACAATGCGCAAATACAGTTTTTTTTCCTATTTTTTTCAATAACTTTGTTTACTCGCATGTGAAAATGCATGCAGGGCAGCAGCAGAGAGACAAAAGAGGTGAAGAAGACGAAGAAGCGGGACAAGGGATGGGGAGAGGGGAAAGGGAGGGACCCTCAGACCCACGCCATTGGACATATTGCGCAGCATCTTGAATTTCCGCCCTTTTGTGTGAGAGATGCCACCCAATAAAGAGCAACAACAACAACAACAGCACAAATAATGTAGCTAAGGCTGCCAGCCAAGGTAAGCACGAGATATGAAGCTATAAGATATTGTACATACATCTATACATACATACATACACATAAGTACAAGATATACCTACAGTGAAGGCTCACTAATGGGCTAGACAGCAACTAGACGACGACGACAATCGAAAACAGCTGAAAGAACACACAAATTCGTTTTATCTACACAATTGAATCCAAAATGAGATTAAATTTCATTTAAGAGTATACAAATGAAACTATTTCATACATACATATATTTTCTTAAAGATTTCATCTAGATCTAGGAATTCGTTCTATCATCTATCATCTAGGAATTCGTTTAGAAACATTTAAAAATAGATCACCTATGAGGAACCCCAATGATCCCCAACGAGGTAAGACTCATTGATTGTTAAATCATTTTATTTATTCATTTTGATACAGAAAAAGTTTGTCTCAACTTCTAGAAATACTTTCTTTTGTTTTAAAAATCATTTTGATACAGAAAAAATTTGTCCTAAATTTCTAGAAACTCTTTCTTTTGTTTTAAAAATCATTGATTTGATTTGCATACATTTCTTATCAATTTTTCGTATGAAAAAATAGTAATTTTAATTTATATATAACTTATTAAATTTATTTTGTGAATTAAATATCAAATAATTACTTAATTGGGACTGTGACTTTGAAATGATCTTAATATAAACTTTAATTAGAAATTCAGTTTTGTGCATAAACAAATTTTGTAAATATTCCAAATTCTAAATATGTAAATTCAACAATTGGAAAAACTACATACAACTAATCCTTGGAAATATCTTAGAAATTATAGTAAACAAATCTTTTTAAATGATTAATTATTTACTTAGGGAACTTTCTGGATTTGATTTGAAAAAGTATCCTATATCCTATGGCCTCAAAGATTTCGATAGACCACTGTATTATGCATAGTCATCTTTTGGGTATTCTAGCTGTTTCTTGTTTTGCATTTTTAAGCACATTTTATATCTGCAATTGCGCCATTTGGCGAAAAAGCATTCGCCCAACAGCAAAAAAAAAAAACAATACGAAACCAAGAAACGGGAGAATAAATGTTGAGAATGAATGGAGGGCCGGGGGTGGGGTGGGGTGGGATGGGATGGGGTAGGATGTTAGGGGGCTGAATCAAAAGGCGCGAAGTTTCGTATTGCTATCTTGTGAAATTCCCAGCAAATTTTCCATGCCCAAATAAATAAATATCATCCCCCTGTTCCCTGGTTATTTTTTTCTTCCTTTTTTTTCTTGTTTTTGTTTTTATCTGTCTCTCTCTCTCTCTCTGTTCTTTTTGTGTGCTTTTGTTTTGGTTCGCATTTGTTGTTGTTTTGCTGCTGTTGTTGTTGCATCATCTGAAAATGCCAACATGCAACATACACACACACACCTACAGCAGCAGCAGCACCCACCGATGCCTGCACCTCACCTATATGGTGCTCCCTCTTCTCAAGCGATCGTAGACTATTTTTAGTATAGGCATCTATGTGAGATACATGCACATACCCATGAAACGCCAAGTCATGCTACGCTCGTGTGATTTATAAGGTCTTTGGCCCCCACCTCGCCGCACTGCCGCACCGTCGCACCGTCACACCGTTGCCGTTTTGCCTCTTGTTGATTTTCCTTCTCTTCGGCGTCTCGTTCGTAGTTTTGTTTTCATTATACCCTTGCTATAAAGGGTATATTGACTACAGACGTGAATGAATTTTCTTTGTCCAACATTTATGTACTTAGACTTTACACTTGACTTTCAACAAAATAGATCAACCGAAAGGATCAGGACCTTCGGGCGTTAATAGCGTTTCGTTAAAGCGAGAGCTTCAGAGCCTTCGATCGTTATTACCTTTTTAAAGAAGCGATCATGCAAAACGAGAGCTTCGGAGCCTTCGGTCGTTATTACGAAAACGAGTCCTTCAGGACCTTCAGCTTTTTATAGTGATTCATATCCTTTTATCGTTTATAGAGATTGATACCTAGGGAAAAGAAGAAAACAGTGATTCTTACGAGCTATCTTCAAGACTTTCGATCACTTAAAGCGATACCCCGAAACGAAGCTCGCAGGACCTTCATTCAATGAGTGGCCATCTTTATATTGGATCATTTGATCATATCCTTTTATCGTTTGTAGTGATTGATACCTAAGGAAAACAAGAAAACAGTGATTCTTACGAGCTATCTTCAAGACTTTCGATCACTTAAAGCGATACCCCGAAACGAAGCTCGCAGGACCTTCATTCAATGAATGGCCATATTTATATTGGATCATTTGATCGTCGATTTTGGGCTAGAGTATGAATAATTCGGCATTGGTCCATCATTTACTACAGACCTCTGGTTGCTGTTGTCTTAGCTTCTTTGTTTTGCTTGCCTTTTTCTACTACGACGACGGCGTCTCGCGTATTGTAAAGAGTCGCTCGTAATAAGGCCGAAAGATAAACAGTGAGGCAAAAAAGACAGAGGCAAAGTCAGATAATTATCATTTGGCCGAGAAGCTGCGGTTTTTTTTCGTTGTTATATATTTTTTGTTGTAGTTACAGATAAACAACAAAAAGAAACAACAATAATAATAACAACAAAAATTGTTGTTGGTTGTTGTTTTTTTTTTTTGCTGCGCCATTTCTTTGCATTGCTCAAAATTGTGAAACTCAATTGGGATTGCCCCAGTTTTTGCACCCGCTTCGTCGATGCGGACAGATGACTAGTTTGAACCGATCTTCTCCACCTAGCGCAAAATTGCGACGTATCCCAAAAACCAAGCGATGACGACTGACTTTCATATTTATCATTAAAATGATCATCATCATGATCACGATGATGATCGTCATCGTCAACTGCGCACTGCACTTTTAATTGCTGGCCAAATATTTTTGACAAACACTTTAATCAGAAAACTCAGAAAATAGGGAAACAAGGGATTTATGTACATATAACTGAATACTGTTTACATCAAGCGTCGAGTACAGTCACTTCAGATCATCTAGGAAGTGTTTTCCAAATGAAACTGTCATGGTTCGAAGGTGTAGAAAGGCAACTTATTTTTATGGGTTGCTTTTTGCATATGAAGTTTCTAATCTAACGATCAATTTTAATTAGTTTTTCTTGAGAAGCTTCTCAAAAATTAGCGTTTTCTTTTTGCTTTTTAAATATGAAGCTCCTAACTTAATAGTTAGAGTCCGATCTATTAAAACTTTCTAGACAAGAAATTAATATTATATCATTTTCTAATATGCTAATAAATAAATATTAATAATAATAAAGATAGTAATAAAAAACAATTACAATTATTAAAAGCAACAAAAGTTCCTAAATTCCAATTGAATTAGAAATAATTTCAAGTTAAATTAATATTATAATAATATAAAATATGATATTAAAATTATTACAATTATTGCAAAGCCACAAAATTCTTCTCATACATATTTATTTGCATTGAAAAAACTGTTATAATTCATTTTCTTGCTTTGTTAATTTCGGGGAATCCCCAAAAATTTATTTGGCTGTTGTTGCTGGCGAAACATTCGAATTTCATACAATTCGTTCAAAATAAAGTTGTAAAATTACTTTGATTAAATTCCACAGCTTCAATAATCAAAATAAATTCGTTTCAAGGATCTGTTTTCTATTCAAAAATTATAATATTTGAAAAATAAATAAAGATATAAATAAAACATTGTATATTTCTTGTAATTCTTATTTAATTGTTAGTTTTATTGAATTTAAAAACAATTTGTAATAACACTTTGCAAATGAAAAATGCTTTCATGCTTTCAAAGGAAAATCTATTAATAAATCTATATGAAATGATGAAAGGCAATTAATTTACTCCAAATATAGTTTGTCTGTTGTCTTTATTAGTTATCCATGATATTTCCACACTAATCAAATTGAAATGCATTTTCCCCCATAGGGTTTTAACCATTCAGCCATATCGGAACTTTTTTCATTTACTTATTCAAATGGGTAATCAGTTGTTGTTGTTATTGCTGCTGTTGTTGTTAGTAGTCAGTCAGTCATATTTAGATTGTTTGTTTGCCAATCCATTAAATGGCCAACTAATTAGATGCTTACCAATTGATACCACTGAGCCAAAAGTTCAAAAGTCATCGAGTAGGAGAATGAGATAGAACCATTTACCATTTCACTCCCACTCTCTCTCTCTCCCTCTCTCTCTATCAGACACACACACACAAAAAAAAAAAAAAGGGGGGAAAGAAAACAGACATAAAGTTCATGTTGTTATGATTTCTATTTGCCTGGACAGCAATCCACTTATCAGAGACGGAGACAGAGATAGATAGAGCTGTGGGTGTGTGTGTGTGTGTGTGTGTGAGTGGGAGAGATACTGGTGGAACCAAATCTAGTCTAGTGGAGATTCCCCATCTTCAATGGCTATGTAGTAAATAAAAACTAACTGCAAGTAAATTGGTTGGGGGCTCACATAAATCATACAACAAAAGCATGAGACTTTGGCGAAGGTCGAACGAGAGCATTGAGCTCCCAGCATCTCTGCTGATTAGAGAGATACGTTAAAGAGTGAAAAACATCTGACCCCAAACGAATCTCTCAGCTGACTGACTCTGCCAGACCGACTCTGTACACAGATCTGACCGGCTGGGCTGTCAGCAAAGCGTTTAATTTGTTTATGAGATAACCAAATGCTTTCAAAAGGCGAAAAAAAAAACAACAACAAGAAAATGTGCCTAGTAATGATTACTTACGATACTAAATGAGATGAGGGAATGATGATTTATAGATGAAACATGGGGAGTACGAATATGAACTATACACGAAATATTTACTTAGGTGTAAACGGGGAAAAAAAAAACAAATTCAAATTCCAAATTATTTTAAGAATTTCTTAGGAATTTCTTGTCTGCTGAAACACGATAAATTGAGGTGAAAAGGCCAACAAATTGCTTAGGTTAAGCATTAAATTACTTAAACGATACTTAACCAATACATAACTTAGAGAATATATGTCGCTTGATCTACAAGAACTTCAAAATCTAACCGTTACTTAGCTTAACCGAATTTTGGTTTAAATTATAAAAATATTAACTTCAATTTAATCGATTCAAAGCTTAAAATCTTAACTGAAAGTTAAGTTAACCGATGTGATCCATTGACTATAAGTAACTTTAAATTATCCACTTGAAACCTCAAGCAAAATAGGTTAAAAAAAATAATATTGGATATTATTTTTTATACCAAAAGCAAATCTCTAAATGTAAATTTATTTTATTGCTTTTCTTTCAAGTCATTTAATTTGAGCTACTTTTGGTACTTGATTCAAATTCTAAAGGAATTATTTGCAGCTGTTCACCGATTTTCTAATGGGGATTTCCCTGGTAACCGTAACTACACTTAAATTTAATTTATTCTTCATATATAATTAAATATATGATGTAATTTTTTACGGATTTTTAATATGCTACTCGTATACTAAATATTTTAATATAAAGAACCAAAAACACACATTATATCAAATAGAAATGTCATTCATTCAAATTCAAACGAAATGGAAAAAAAAACGTAGATTCACTTTATTTTATTTTTAAGGCTTGATGAAAGGATACAAAATTATGAAAAACTAACTAAAAGTTATTATTATTGAAATATTAATGAAAAATGTATTTATTAAAAATGAATTTATGAAAAACATAAAGCCAAAAGTATATTGCATTTTTAAGACGTGATAAAAGGATTCGATATTATGTATGAAAAACTAACAGAACGTTTTTATTGAAATATTAATGAAAAATTTATTTGACATTCTTTTTTTTTGGTTTCATCAGACTTTCAATTGAACCCAGCTCGAGGTCATTTATTGGTAGCAAACGAAATGTGATTAAAAATTAATATAAGCTGAAATTAAACAAGTTGCTGGAGATGGAATGAAATGAGTAAAGCAAGTGTATCTAGAGTTTCGTTGTTCCTTCAAAACAAAGCAAAACAAACAACAAATCAAAACAAAATAAAACAAAACTAAAACGTAAGCTTAATGGCGCTTGTCGCTTTGTTTTTGGAACGCCTTTTCATTCATTATAATTCCCATTCATTGATTGAACTTGGACAGTCAGCCAGCCTATATTCTTTATATGTATACCGATTTGTATATATATTTCCAATTAGTTAGTGAAACTATATACATAGATTTACTCGCACACACACACACACACAGTCATCAGGGAACTTATGTTTCTTTGTTTCAATTTGCCATGTTTACATGACACGCTTCTTTCACCAACTCATATGTACATCTATATATATATATATAGAAATATATATGTATGTACATTGCATTTGTATAATCGCATCTAAATCTCTCATTCAATTAAATTAATTGCCATCTTTGTGTTTGTGCTGGAAGCGCAAAAACGTTGTATTTGTTTATTTTACATGTAGGGTGAGAGAGAGAGAGAGACAGACTACATACAATCAACAAACGTCACTCCACCCTCCAGCCACCCCTCTCTCTCTCTCTCTATATATATAACATTTTTATTTATTGACCAGGCATAATAATCAATTTTCAAAGTTAGAGTTAATTGCCAAACGTATGTATGTATGTATGTGTGTAGTACAATTTGGGCCAGTGTCCATCTAAAAATAAATTGTTTAGTACATGCATCTGCAAAATGGTAGACACGTGCCTCTCAGCCAAATACGTATTACTCTGAGGTTGAATGAACGAACTACAAATGCCTTTGATCTATGGGATTAAAGGAGTTG
Source organism: Drosophila sp. 14030-0761.01 (assembly GCA_018150735.1). Taxonomy (NCBI): domain Eukaryota; kingdom Metazoa; phylum Arthropoda; class Insecta; order Diptera; family Drosophilidae; genus Drosophila; species Drosophila sp. 14030-0761.01. The sequence continues at coordinate 18,485,008 of JAECWO010000001.1, read as the reverse complement.
ATTTATAATGTCATTTCATCGAGCAGGTACCAACAACAAAAACAACAGATAACTCCCAATCCCGTTTATCCCGATGCTGATACTACTGATGATGATGACAATTTCAGTACTGAAAGTGAATTATTGTAACCATTTTGATGGCCAACAAGTTGTGTCCTGCTTAGCGGCTAGCGAAATGGGTTTTTTGATCCAAAAATACATTTTTAATGTTAACCTTTTCTACAAAAAAACCAACAACAACATTTCGAAAGCATTCTTTTAATGTTAATAAACTTTATAATCAAGTTGTTCTAAATTCAGCTCAAAAGACTCTCAATAAATTTTCATCACCATTTTTTTCTAAGCTCCAAAATGTTATCCCATTAAAACCAAAATGTTGACTAGATTTTTGGACATTTTTTAAGTAAGTAAAATTAGTTGAGATGGGAAAATTGTTCACCAATTTTTCTGATATGCTTTCTAATAATTCTAATCAGTAATCCAATTTTTTGATGATTCTAAATAGTTTCCCTTCCCTTCAAAAACTTAATTTTGATCAATTATGAAAAGTTGTAAGTTCAGAGATAATTAATACTTAATAAATAAATATTTAAATTGATTTACCTAGCAGCAAGTAGAGAAATGACTTTTAAAATTCATCTAATCAAGCTCGGAAACTTCTGGTTTTTCTATACATTTTTTCTTTAGTTTGAGGTCAAAACTATTTTCTTTTTTGTAAGCTTTAACTCTGCAAATTTCTTAACGACTTTAAACTTTATCTTAATTTTACTATTATTATTGAAAACAGCTTATAATATAATGTAAAATTATCAACAAACTTCATTGAATTAGTGGGAGCAATTTATCTTTATTATTTATCTTAATTTTATTTCCAATTTCTATACTTTAAAATGGCTTTAACTAAACTAAAGAAATTAGGTATCGAATTTTAATGAAAATTTAGTCAAAAATTGTTTTTTTTATGCAGAGGATTAAAGTGAAGATTGTGAACTCCCTTGGGATTTATTCTGGTTCCATGATATTGCCAGAAAAGCTAAAAAAAACGATTTATTGCTTTAAAATTGCTTTTCGTTAAACTGATTTAAATTTTTTGGTAGATACCTCTCAATCGCAATGCCAATTAAAATAATATTCACACCTTATTTTAGATGTTTTTTGTTTGTTTTGGGGTCCCTTTTTTTGGTGTGTTCATGTCTCTTAGTTAAAGTAAAACTAATTAAATTGAATTTCTAGAGTGCAGTTCAACTAACCGCAACATTTTGGGGCATGCGGCAAATGGGATGCAACAACAACAACAACAACAAAAAGATGTCTCACCCGTCCGTGTGTGTGAAATAAAATTTAATTAGATATAATTCAGTTGAAATGCTAATTGGCTTGCCCTTTAGCCAAGTCAGTTTGATTGCAGTAGCAACAACTGCAGTGGCAGTGGCAACCAACGAAATGGGATCAACTTTGGCCTGAAAGCCATTTTGAAATCGGCAAAGTTCAGGCCACATGCCGCATGCCGCATGCCGCATGCCACATGGCAGCAGCATCCAGCAGGCAAAATGGCAATCGACCTACGCAGCAACGGCAATTGCTCCCACGCAAAAGCATCCCACGAATCCTGCTCCTGCTGTTTGGTTGCCTTGGATGACGTGGGTTCCCAGCTGTTTCGAGTCCTTGCTCGCCCCCCCTCTACCCATCCCCCACCCCCTTCACTGCTTATGAGTGTGTGTGTGTGTGTGCGTCGGATATAAATAGAAAATTCGCCGGTTGCTTGGGCATATATAGAAAAATCTGTAATCAGCAGACATGACAGCCATGCCCATGGCCTCCATGATAGGCGTGGCAGTCAGAGCAGAATTTCGCTTATTATTAGTTCGACATGCAAAATGATTGAAACTGATGGCAGGGAATCCATCAAAATTCATTGAGCAGCTGTGGCAGCAGGACGAAACCAGCGACAATGACAACGACAACGACGACGTCATCAACAAAGAAGAAAGAACTTTTGCCATTGCAACATGCTTGTCTTTCCATCCTACTCATTTTCCTGCGAATGTCCTTCCCCTCCCTACCTCCCTTCCGCCCATCCGCACTTGTCTCGCATTATTGCTGACTTGACATTGATGTATTTGGTGACAAACTGTTGCGGTTTATTATCGTTTGGCAGGCCAAATGGCATTCAGTATGGAGGGGTCTCTTCATTTTTTTTTGTTTTTAGGGTGTTGTGGCGCGGGAGGTTTTTGGCGGTCACGTAGTTTTTGGCCCCACCAAAGCTGTGTCACAGCTGCACGAACACACTTCCTCGAGATAAACCCCAAAAAGAAGGAAATGCGTAAAGAAAAGGCTGAAGCATATGCAGAACCACATAGACAATCGATAAATCATTTTAATTGCTTCGATTTTCTCAGAGGGTGTGAGTTTTGGTTACGGGGTTGCCAGGATAATGCACTGCTAATCGAACACGGGGTTGATGCGAATACTTTTACATATGCATAATAAATCATCTTACAGATGTATTCAATTACCAATTACCAAAAATTACAAAAAACAACGAAAAATTGTAATTAAAAAAAAAACTCGTTGCTGTTCGTTAAGCGGGTTTTTAACTGTAAAAGGATCTATCTTCCCTTTTCTAAAGTCTTCTTTTTTTTGCAATTCTAATTACACTTTCTTTCTTCGCCGTTGGTTTTTCTCTTTCCTTTTGTCTACTCTTCTCTTTGCGAAACTCTTCATTCTTCTGTAATTCTAATTCCTTTTTTTACATTTTCTTTATTCACAGTTTTTTCTCTCTTTTATTTGCCTTTCTTCTATTCTTCCCTTAATTAATTTTCCATTTCTTTAAACTGTATTTTTTTTGTTTCTCTTACTTGACTTTTTATTAATGTTTTAATTCTTCTTTCTAGTCCTTGTTCTCCTCTTAACTTTTTACCCTTTTTCTGTGTAATTCTCAATCCTTTTTTACACTTTGTTTTATCTGTCCTTTTTTTATTCTTCCCTTCATCAATTTTCCAATTCTTCACCCTGCTTTTTTATGTCTCTCTTGCTTTTTTTGTTGTTTCAATTCTTCTTTCTAGTCCTTGTTCTTATCTCCTCTTTTTGCCTTTTTTTGTGACGTCCCATCTTCTTCAGCTCTTTATTAGTTTTCCAATTCTTCGCCCTTTTCTTTGTTCTTCCTCTTATTTGCCTTATTTTTTAGCACTTGTCTTGCATTGTTATTCCCTCTTTCTTTGTCATTCTTATCCTTGTTCTTCTCTTGGTTTTCTATTAAAATTTTTTAATTGCTTTTTTCTCTTGCCTCTCTCCTTGTTAGCTCTCTTCGTATTAATTACTCTTCTCTCCTTTTGTCTTTAATCGTTTTCTCAGTCTCCGCTTTTTCTTGACTCGTCTTTGTCTTCTTTCTTTTCTTGTTGTTGTTGTTGTTGTTGTTGTTGTCATCATCTTCTCCCGTCTATTGAGTCTTTGTCTTCAATTGATTAGGTTATCCTTTGTATTTCATTTTCTACCCATTCATTTTCCAATCATTTTCAATTGGCGAATTCATTAAAAATCTTGCGTAATTGCCCTTTGATTTGCTTTTGATTTTCTCGTTCTTAGAAAATCCTATCCTATTATCATAAATTCATATTACGCACTACCCACGCCACGCCATCCTTCGATGGTAGGTCGGTCGGACGGTCGGTCGCCACGTTTACGATTCCTTCATTGAAAACAACTGCAGTGCATCGTATGTACGTATGTACGTATATATGAATTTATGTGTATAACTCTACACGTAGAAAATAGTATATAAGTAAATGAACCACCTTGGTATATATGCCAATGGCCTGCTCTATATATTTTTGTATGGAATATATATATATATATGTATATGTACTTGTTCGGGTACAGTCACTTCCATTTCCAGTTGCATTGTGTATGCCGCTGTGCCACGTTTCATCTCGTTTCGTTCGTTATACTCTGGAAAGGCATTCTATTCGGGTACATATACATATATATATATTATATATTTCTTCTTCTTCCATATCAAATGTGGCAACAAGACTCGACTTGACTCTACTCTACTCTACTCGACGCTACTCTACTTGGCGCTGCTGGGCTGTCTCTATGGTTTGTATCTCGTAGTTACACATTGTGCAATAAAATATTTACAACATACATTTGCTTTATTTCATTCCGAGTACTTATCCATGGCATCTGTGGCATCAAAGTTACAGTTACGTTTTCCTGCCGCACGTCTCAAGTCTCTAACCGCCCACAAACGCCCATCTACTGCCGCCCCTCTAGCATTTGGTGGCATCGTCTCTTATCGCCAGCTCAGTCATTTGTTATTCTTTTATTCAGCTTATCCTGTTGCTTGAGTTTCTATTGGAGGGAAGGGGGTGGGGCAGGGAGCAGGAGGAGGGGGTGGTAGAGAAAAGGATGCTCTGGTTTCTGTAGATATATATATATGAGTGGGTGAATGGTATTTCTCTCTCCGTGTGGGTGTATCTCAAGTGACTGAAGTGAATCTTTTATTGCTGATTTAAATTATGAATTTTGTTGATAAACAAATGAATGAAGTTCATCAAAGATTCATGCAATGTTCATGAAATGAATATGCCAAGTAAATAGAATCAGTCAGCTCTAAATATATTCCATATGATTCAAGTATTCAGATTTACGTCACTGTACTGAGTGAAATTGAAGAAATTGAGAATACATGAATGTTTTGAGTAATTGAGTATAAAGAATATTCATTCATAATTTAATTGCCTTTAAGCTTTCTATCTCATGATTAAGAAAATTTCTACAAAATACACATATTGCTTTTTATTCAAATGGACTCATTTTTTGACTCTCATAATTCTACTTTTAATTATAATATAAAACTAACTTATTCACTTATTATTCATTTAGTTTTTAGGGTCAGAGCTGAGCTAGTGAGATGGAAAATAAGTATTAGGAAATTGACATAGTTTCCTTGGAATGCTTTAATACCCAAATGCATTGTATTCACTCACTCAGTAGATTGCATTTTGCGAGCAAAATGAATAAATAATAAGCCACTAGGTAGGCCTTATTGAGTTTCAGCAATAAATGATTGAATCACAATCGAAAATTCAATGTTTCTTGGCCTTTATCTAACTAATTTCCTGAAATGAATATTATTAATGAATCATCTTTGCTCACTTGGCGCCCATACTCACTTCCAAATGATGTATATCTGTAGAGATGGTTTTGCCACATTCACTTCAATTGAAATCCTTGGCCTGAGCCTGAGCCTCGTTCTTGTTCTCGTCCTCGTTCTCGTTCTCATTCTCATTGTCGTCTTTGCCCTCGCTTTCGCCTCGCCCTGGCCTCTACGATTCTGCATCATTCAATGCAAAATTCATTTACGTTGTCCTGTTTCAGTTTTACGTTACGCTACGCGTCCTATATACAACCGATGTGTGTGTGTACCTACTACATAAGAGTCCGAATCTATGTATATGTATACTGCATTCGTGTCCATCCATTTAATCCATGTTGCAACTGAACCGAATCGCCAGTGACGTAACGACAAAAAAACCGTACACGAAGCCAGAGTGACGAATGTTGTGATACTCCTGACTCCTGTTGGCATCTCTCTCTGTCTCTCTCTCTCTCTCTGGACATACATGCGCGCCCACGCTAGCGTAAAACTTCGTACGGCATCGTTGTAAACGTAGTAACCTATTTACCGAAAAACTGTATGTATACATATAGCAGCAGTGTATATGCCTCTCCCACGCCAAGCTTTTGCTTTTGGTTTTTTTTTCGCACGCCTTCCTATATACTATGGTAGAATACCTATGTATTGTCGGTGGGGTCCCCACGTTGGGCGCCTGTTGCAGGCACTGCCTGCCTGTGCTTGTTTGTTTGTCCTGACATGGTTCGTTTTTTTTCTTTTTTTTTTTTGCTTCTTTCTCATGGCATGGCTTCGGTTTGTGTTTCGGTTTCGGGTTGCCGTTGCTCTTTCTGTTTCTTTTTGTCAACTATGACGTCACAAATTACGTATACGTCATATTGACATTACGTATACGTTGAACGACAACGACGACGATTTCGTTGTAGTCGTTGTAGTCGTTGTCGTCGTGTGGCGTTAGGCCAAATGTGGAGGTGAAGTGTGTAAATTTGATGCCGACGAAAATCAGCGTATCCAACCAAGCAGCCAGCCAGCCAGCAAGTCAGCCAGTCAGCTTGGCATCGTCGTCATCATCGTCATCATCATCGACAGCACTCAAAAATTGGATGCGGCAGCAAAACGTGTGACCAATTTGATGATGAGGACGCCAAGGGGTAACCCCCACTCTAACAAAGCATCAAACCAAACGTGTCGCCAGGCCTCAGGCCCCTTGCATTGGGAACTTGTATTGGAACGTGGTATATTCGCGTCATTTAATATCGTCACGGGCATCTTGCAATTAGCTAAACGACACTTCGACACACGACACACCACAAACACACACACAGAAACACACAGCAGAGCAGAGCAAAAAGTCGACGTCATAATGTCAGAGGGCGGTGGACTAAGGGCAAGTCTTTGAGTTTCGCTTAATGTGGGCAAAAGGACTATAACTTTCTTTTTGATCTAAGTGTAATTGGGTTACCAGGACACACACAGAAGCATTCTCTCTCTCTCTCTCTCTCTCTATCTATCTCTTTCCTTTTCTCAGCGAAAACATTGTTGTGGCTCTTGTCGTAAAAGAACTCTGGAATGTCAAGTCGAGTGCTGTAGGTCGTGTCAATGGTTAAATGTTATGCTCGACATGGACGTAGTCAACATTTTTATGTATTTTGCAAATCATTAAGATAAAAGCAAAGACCAAAAAAAATTAATTACACATTTTACAGGGTATTCGATATGTTTAGAGAGAGTAAAACATATTGCCACTTTTTTGAAATCTGTCAATATTGCAGCTAATTTAAATTAATATCGATTAACGATCGATAGTCTAAAGTTTCCATTTTAAACCATAAAAATTAAAACCACAAAAAATATTTCATAAACTATTTAAAGTCTATTATATAAATAAATAACTCTGGCAAATTTTTAATTACCATTTCCAAATCTATACTCACAAAACACTAAGACAATAATTTACAGACACTTAAAATTAGATAAATGTTTTTATTAGCAGTTCTTAAATAATAAAAATCTCATTTATTAGACACTTTACATTCAATAAATATTTCTATTTGGAATTCTAAACAATAAAAATGAAGAATTGCAGTGTTAAAACAATAAATCAAAATTTAATTTTAGAGATTTTAAAATGTAATTGTTTCTCTGGCAAATATACTTTCACAATTTTAATTGCACTTTCATAATAAATGCTCCGGGGCCCTTGGAAAATCTATTGAAACTGTCGATGCTTTTGTAAATTCTATCGATAGTGTTACATCTCTAGTTAATACAAATTTAAAGTGATATTTGCCAGTTCGTAAATAAAGTAAATAGTTTTTTTTACAGTTAACGCCCACATGTGTGTGTGTGTGTGTGGGCGTTTGTGACATTCTTTTTTCGGTCACACTTAAATGGCGCAATGACCTTTCATTTAAAGCACATTTGCCTAATCATATTTATTATCATATCATATATCAAAGGACCTTTTTCGACCATATGGCTGGACAAATTTCGTAGGATGTAGGCGTTGGGCAAGCAAACAAGGAAGGAAGCGAACAAAATGCAACCGAAACCTGCCACAACTCTCCCTCTCTCTCTCTCTCTCTCTCGCTTTAGTCTAGTTAATATTTACCACCCACGGTTGTGTGTGTGTGTGGAGGCGTTTTGGTCATAGACATCGACGTCAACAGCAAAACCCTAAGGGCAAAGTCCATTAGTTGGAGAGACCCACGCAGAGGTTCCCCCACCTCACCCTCTACCACTCACTCTATCTCTCTCTCTGTCTCTCTCTTTCCATTTATATATTAACATTAACACTTGACGCCTCTGTTGAGAATCTCTCTACCTCCCTCCCTCCCTCCCCCTCTCTATCTATCTTCATCTCCATCTGTATCTATTTATTTCTCTGTAGCTTACTTAGACTGAGAAGGCTTTTTATTTTTTTTTTTTTTTGCATTTCAGTTGCATTTTGCTTTTAGTACTTGTTGTTGTTGTTGTATTTTTTTAGTATATGTATTTAAGTATCGCATGCATTGCAAATCCCAACTCAGTCAGCGGTCAGCGGCCGTCGTTGACGTTTTGAATATGAAACAAATGAAATCGAAGACGTCAATGATATTACGAAAACGGTGTGCAAATTGTTTACAACGTTTTTTAAATCTATTCATTTGCTGTGTTAGTTGCCGCCAAATGTCAATAATAATGGACAATAAGGTGAGTTTTTGTTTGCGAATTGAAAAAAAAAAAATGACCCCCAAAACCAATCATCAGCAACAATAACAACAACAACAACAAAAGAAAGGTCAAAGGTTGTAGAATATTCCAGGCCGCAAATGGCAAATAGAAAACCCACTCACACAAAGGGAGAAAGACAGAGAGAGAGAGATAGCTAGAGAGATACACGTGGCCAGTGCCTGTGTGTGCCTCTCATTTTCTAAAAGGTCACATGGCACATGGCTGAACTTGAAAGCCGCTGTTGCTGCTGCATGGGATGGGTTGGATGGTGCTGCAGCTGCATAAAAAAAAAAACACTGCACAGAAAGACCCAGAAGAAAGAACACACTCACACACACACACACACACACACAGAGTGTCAACCAAATGAGCACCCAACCCACCCTCTTTTGCGCTTCCGCTTTTCTTTTCTTTTCGTTTTTGTTGATTTCCTTTTAGTAGTAGTAGACACAAACTCAAACATTTTCGTTGCGACGCAATTGGAAAACATATTCATGCAATCATCAATTGCGCTTTGGGAAAAATCCAAGGCGATGTAGGCGAAAAAAAAAAAAAAAAACAGAACACGAACACGAACTTCGAGCAAAATCTACATACAACAGAAGAAGGGTTAGTTGCATGCCCCAGAAAGATTATAAAATCTATCGACTTTGTGAATGCCCTTTCTTGAAAAGGGAAAAAAGCTTAACTAAAAAAAAATATTAAGTATACGTAAAAATTGATCTATGTATTTATCTTTTAATAAGAAAAAAAGCTCACAAAATTAAGAAAACTTAAAAAGAATATGAAAAGAAATTGTATATAAACCAAGAAATATTCAAAACAGTTTTAGAAAACGAAGTCTACGACAATTTCTAAGTCTAGAAAAATTGAGGACAAATTTAGAAAACATATTCTCTCAATATCACAAGAAAAATATTTGACCAAGAGTTTAAAATACAATTTTTAAGTCTAGAAATATTTAGAACCATTTTAGAAAACATATTCTCTAAAAGTTCAAAGAAAAAACTTGACCAGAAATTTATAATAAAATTAGGAACTAGAAAAAAGTCCGTAAAAATTGAGCTACAAAAATTTCTAAATGTTATTTTCTTACTTTTTGAAGGATATTTAAGTAATTTCAATTTCTACTTCAATTTTTAGTGGATAACCTCTTATTTAATTTTTATTTTAAAAAATGTCCTTGAAGGCTTGATGAGTATTTTCATTAAGTATAGCTCACTTCATCGTTTTTAATTTAATCATTCTATTCTCATTGAAGAATTACTTATTTTTGTTCTTTTTCCTAAATTATTTAAAATATAATTCGAATTGAATTTTATTTGAAGTTTATTCTTATTGAAATAAATTTATTAAGAGAACTCTTGAGGACTGAGCTTAACTATATTCATGTGTGTCAAAGAGACAAATAAGCCCGTTTAATCAAAGGGTATATCATATGGCAGTAGTATTTATTTACGGCGCATTTACCTTGCTGCACGTGAAATGGGAACGTGGGAATACACCACAAAACGCAGGAAAAACTACGCAATAATTTTCCCTTCACTCCCACACCCCAAACCCCCCACAATCTACCCAAAAGATTTCACTTTGCGTAGCGTTCTCGTTGTTGTAATATTTCTAGTACATATAGGCAAACAAAGTACGAAAAAAACCAACAAAAAAAAAAAAAAAGCGTTTAGAATTTATTAACACACCGTTAGTATTTGGTGTAGTTTTTGTTACTGTTGGTTTTTTAATTGACCATTGCGAATTTGTTTGGCGCCAATTTCAATTTCACGCCGCCTGGGCGCCGCACGCGGCGTATGCGCAATAATTTGGATAGACAGAGACACCCTGCGAATCAGAGCGAGCGAGAGAGAGAGAGAGTAAGAAAGGCCATACGCGTGTGAGTCTAGGTGTGTGTGTGTGTGTGTGTGTTAGTGTAACTGGCTGATTTGTTTTCCGCCTTTTCCATTTGCTAGCATTTATGTTTGTTTGTTTGTTTGTTTGTTTGATTGGTTCGGTCGACTTGTCGTAATTTAATTATGGTTTTTTAATTTAAATGCTTTATTTTTGCTTAATGTTTTTTTTGTTGTTGTTATGATGTGCATGTGACGTAACAAAGTCTCTTGCAAATTGCTTCAAAATTCGTTTATATCCATATAACAAATTAGTATAAAAACATTTAAAATAGTGTTTTTTTTATGCATTTTTTGATTTTTTTAAAAATCTCTTGAATAATGTTTAAAGATTTCACCTCTCACCCCTAGAAATTTTTAGACATGACTTTTGAAAATCGTTGAAAAACGTAAAGAGTTTGAGTTTTACAAAGTTTTATACAAGATTTAAATGTTTTCAAATGCCATGAAAACTTACAAAAATATTATTAATCGAGTTTTACAAATTTCTATGATGTGAAATACCAATTAAGAGATATCATTCCAAAAAATATGGAAATATTTGACCTTTTACCGTGGTTTTCTGTATCGATTGTTTCTCGATATTGGTATGTGGGTTTCCCCTGTCTCTTAAAAAGGTGAGGAAAAGTCTTGTTCTTCTTCGTCGACCTTTAACTTGACTGCACGTGCCTGAGACCGTATGCTAATAATCATATCGAATGCCCTCAAGGAATTATAAATATTCACTAGCTATCAAATGGCGTCTTCTATCAACAAATCGACAAGAAAATACCGAAAAGTGCGTAGAAAAAAAACCAAGCCAAAAGTCAACAAAAAATAACGCTTAGAAAACGCTTTCCGCTTTCACTATTAAAGAAAATATCTAATTTCCCCCTCACCGTGCTCACCGTGCGCACCCCTCCATCCCACTTCCCCGCCTCTCAATAGATTTTCATAATTAACAGAAATATTTTTCAAGCAATTATGTTTATTAAATGAAAAACAATTTTGTGTATTTGACCTGAGGAGAAAAAAAAAGGCAACAAACGATGGTTTGGCATCGGTTCGCTGGTTCTCCGGTTCGCTAAAGTTCGTTCGGAGAGTTGGTTAAGCTAAAGTGGAAGGGTTCATTGTGGGTTGGTTGGTTGGTTGGATGGCTGGTTGGCTGGTTGGTTAGTTCGTACGTACTACGGTCTTTTCGGTCTGTCTCTCAAGCCCCACATTATTTGTTAATAAATTAAACAAATGGCCCCGCAAGTCAAACAAAGTCGGATCCATTGATGTTTTTTCGTGTTTTTATCTTTATCCCTTGGATACGCACAGCGAGCTTTATTAATGGGTAAACTTAGTGACAACTAAATGAGTGTTGAATGTTGAATGGTTGATGGTTTGATGGCGACCCCTCCAGTGCCCCTCTAACCAATTGAGTCACAACAACAACAACAACAGCAAGAACGGTAGAAAAAATATTATAAAAACCGAAACCGAAAAAAAATTAAAAATAAATAAAAGAAATTCCAAACCGGTTCAACTCTAAAAACTAAAGTCTAGGGCAAAGGGCACCCGGTATGGGGGGAGAATGGGGGATAGCAGCCAATTAAACGAGACCAGCCCGTAGATTGTTTTTCATGTTTTGCGTGTGGGGTGGGGGGAGGAAGGGGGACCGACGAACAGGTGAACAAAGCGGTCACTTTACCCAAAATGTTAATCTCGATTAGAGATGGGAGTTAACTATTTTGTTTCTTCAATTATGGGGTTAGTTATCACTGAATTTGTTCGAAAAATGTGTAGAATGAAAGAATGAAGATGATCACTTGAAATTGTGCGATAAAGATGAATGAAATTGATGGAAAAGAGAGACACACTGCTCCCTAAAGTATGCTATAAAAACATAAAATCAAAGACACAGTGAAAAATCTAGCGGAATCTACAAGAAAGTATATAAGGAGCAACATTTTTTTTTTAAATTTTAAGGAGCTAAAGCCCACGTTTTGATTATTTCTTTTGCTTCATCTTGATAAAAGATTTCTAAATTAATTTAAAACGGTTTGGCGCGTTACCACCATCACGATATTGGCCCCCATATGGTATTTATGCTTCTCCCCCCCTCCACCCACCATAAACAAACTAATGCGACGTTCATTTTAAGCGCTAATGATTCGGTGTTAACGTTCGCAATAAATTCACAAATCTCGGGAATGCAAAGTTATCCACAAAATGTGATGTTTTTGTTTTTATTTTCTATTTCTTTTTTGTTATTGTCGATTTTTGAGAAATTGATATTTTATGCTAAGCATTTTACAACAACAATTAGTAGTAGTCGTAGTACATAAGTAGTAGAAGTAGTAGTAGTAGTTAAAACAAAAAACAAAAAAAAAGAAGGGTACAAAACGCAGACCCCAAAAATATACAACAAGTGTGTGTATGGCAGGTGTGTGTGTGTGTGTGTGTGTGTGTGCTCAAGTTATGCAAAAAAGACTCGTCTCTGGTTTTCTATTTTTAAATGTGTGTGTGTTGTTTTTTGATTCGATGGTCTTGGACTCTTCTTTTAGCCAAAGCGAAGGCGACATTGTGTCTCGTCTTGTTGCCCATTAAAAATGCTAATTCCGAAATATTTTTTTTTTTTTTTTGTGCAAAAGAAAAGGAAAAAAATACATATATAAAACCAAACGCAAAAAAAAAACTACATACATCAACTTTTTTTTTTTGTTTGTTCATTAACAAATGAATTAGCAAAAATAAAAATAAATAAATAAAAAATGCTAAAATAAACAAGAAAGATTGAAAACCAGAGGCCTTAAAACTTAAAGTTAACGAAGTCCCTATACCCTCAAATTGATTGATACCTACTAAAAAAAAAGGTAGATGAACAAATCGGATGAAATTTGTTAAAAAAGAAAACCAAGAAAATTGAAAAAAAAATTGTAACATGCATTTTCAGGATCAAGAATGTAAACTTCGTTTAATACACACACATAGACCCATTTGGGGTAGTGTAGAAAATTTAAAAAACTTAAGACACACAATATAAACTAAAAAAAAAAAATTAATTGAATTAAGGTTGCAAATTGATTTGATTATGGATGGCTTCGATATGGAGAGAAAGATGGCCACATATATGTACATACATATGTATGTATATGTATGCATAAGTATTTATGTATGAATGTGGTTAATAGTCAAGGCTCAATGCAAATCTCATTGAAAGGAGACTTAAGAAAGAATTGCGAAAGAAATGTTGTTTTAGTAATAAATGTTTATTTAATGGTAAAATTTGTTCTCACTTAATATTAAGCAATTGAAGAAAAATATTTAAAGATATATTTTGGACTATATTTTGCACTAGTTCGTTTGAATTTGCTACTGGTTTATACTATGTCATAAGATTACGAAAAAATCATTCATAGTAATGCCAGGTGAATCGATCTTCTATATCATATCTCTGTCTCACACACACACACACACCTAAACACACATTCTATCAACAGTTTTTCGATATTTTTAGAGACTTTATCTTATCGCTGACCATATTTTTAAACTAGATTATCGGGTTATCAATAGATTGGTCTCCGACGGCTAGCACAGTGAGTGTGTGTGTGTGTGTGTGTGTGGTGGGAGGGGGTGAAAGTTTGGGGCTTAACGTGTGGGCGGCAAACATTCTTTGCATAGTTCTTCAAGTTGGAAGAAAAATTTCAAAGCTTTTCTTGAAAGAATTTCTTATTTTAATTTATTGTTTTTTTATCGCAGTTTATGCACTTACATATGTATGTATGTATGTACATCAGCAAACAAATGTACATTCATACATACATATGTACATCTAAATGTGCATAAATATGCATTCATATGATATGTATGTAAATGTAATTCTGTCTGTCCGTCTCTTCCCCCATACCCCTCCCACTTGCCCTCGCTCGCTCACTCATTCCCTGTCTGTCTGTCTGCTGCCCTGTCCGTATGTCTCAGTATGTATACATATAGATACAGACAAAAACAATTTTAATGTTTTGTTTTCGCTCCATCTCACTCGCACTTGGCTTCCGTTTCGTAGTAAAAACGTAAATGAGAGCAGACAGACAAGCAAGTGAATTTCCACACACACACATACACACTCACACAGGGACAAACGAAAAAGGCGCGCACTTGGCTAAAAACAAAACAGGGAACATTATGGCATTTGAAACACTATCCACAGTTCCATTCTCTCTCTCTCTCTCTTTATGACTGTGTTTTGCGCTCTTTGGTCCGTGCTCTTTTGGATTTTCGTGAATTGTGGAACTTGTCCAAATGCAATTGATCAGTTGTTGTCTATAATGAATTATGGAGCAGGAGCCAGGAGCATCGGGCACATGGGAGTAATGGGGGCCTTGAGGGGCTGAGGAGTACTTTAAACAATTTCAATAAAAATGCAAATAAATTAAATAAGTCCAACAAGTGCGTCAGTGCGACTGTTTTTGTTGTATATCAATTATTTACATATAAATAATTTATAGAAACTTAAAAAAAAGAAATAAGAAAATGTAACGGTAACCAGAGCCAAAATGCAGCAGCGAGGGCCGATTTAAACCAATTGACAAATTTTTACAAATTTCACAAAAGCGAACAAAAATTGCAATATTTCTTGATTTAGTGTCAATATTGTAATAATAATTGCTTTATATTAACACTTAGTACTAATGTGAATGAAAAGTGATTAATTAATTGACAAGGAATTTAGAAGGAAATCAGGAAAACAAGAGAATTTCAAAAATTTAACGATCTTTTTTGGATGCCGTCTACAATTTCACAATCCACAGAGAACGATACGAGATGAGGCGAAACAGTGCATTCACTCTCTCTCTCTCTCTCTCTCGCTCTCTCTTTGTGTCTGTCTCTCTCCCGCCTTTTGCGACCGCACGCAGGAAACAAGAGTGGTTTCATTCTCAACGTTTCGCTCACCAATTCGTTCCCCCGAATTGTGCCCATTCTCTTTTTCGTTCGATTTCGTTTCATTTCGTCTACGCTGTGGCTGTGTGTTGTCGTCGTCGTACATTTAACAGTTTCTTTCAGGTCTCATTTAAACATAACATTTGGACGTGTTCGGTTGTCTTCGCGCATCGAGCAACCGATATGTGAATATAAATATATACATACATATATACACACAGTATCTGTATATATACACATATATGAAACAGCACCAGCAGCAGTAGCGAAACTGAAAAGGAAAACACACAACTGAGAAAAACAAAAACAGAGAGCAAGCAAAAAAGAAGTGTTTTTCCTCGTTTTTACGCGCGCGGAAAATTTTTTGTGTGTGTTGTTATTATTTTTTTTTCTGTGCGTGTTCGTTGCATATTTTACTTTGTTTTAAATATTTTGTTCACCGTTTTGGAGTGAAGAAAACAAACAAAAAAAAACTAATATAAAAAGAACCACAGACCAAAGTGGAAGTTACAAGAATCAAAAACAAAAAATATACATACATATATAAAATAAAAAAAAAGCAAAGAAAAAACGGAAAACAGAAATCCCAATCAGAGGGAATCCAGAATAACTGTTGTTCAAGGAGCAAAAGCTACAAAGAGATAGAAATCTAACAGCAAATGAACCGTTAATTGTGGCCCGTAATTTGTTGTTGTTTTGAAAACATTCAAAATTCGTACAACTCCTCAGTAGTTGTTGTTGTGTCGTGTTTCTTGATTATTATTTTTTTTGTTTAATGTTGTTGTTCTCGGGCGTGCCACCACACCCCCGAAACACCCCACCGGCCTACCCATGAAATGCAAAAGTTGGTCAAATAAAATCAACAATTTTGTTGTGCGTCGCCTCAAGTCCATAAAGGTAATTAATACTTAAATTTTTTTTGTTTGTTGTAAAACAATCTTTATTAATTCTTTAGATTAATTGTTATTAAGAAACACAAGAAATGTGCCACAAATTGTTAACAAACAAACAAAAAAAAAAAAATGTAGATAGACAACTTCTTTTTTTTTCATTTTGAGTTAACAATTGGCATCAAAATGAAAGTGCAATCAATCAAAATGATTAAATATATTAACCATGTCAATTTATTGATGTTTGCCTAAAGTTTCAACAAAAAATCATATTGCATAATATAACTTGTTTAAATTAATGAATTTATTATTATTTATTTACACCTATAAAATACTTTTTCAAACAACAACGAATATATCGAAATTGAATACAATTTTTGAATTAATTACATTTGATTTGTACAACACTTTTTAAATATTTGACAAAAATGTTCAAAAATTTGTAAAATTCGAATTTTACTCTTATTACATTTGTTTTTCATAGTTTAAAAAAAGGAACGTAACAGCAAGAAAAATATTTGTTAATTTTCATTTTGATCAAAATCTTGACAAATCAAACTCAAATTTTCATTAATTTGATTATTATATTTACTTGCGAGATATTTAGTAAATTTCTTAAACAAACAAAAATCGAAGATAACATTTTCATTTGCTTTAACAATTAACTGGAAACTATCTCAACCAAAAAAAATTGCAAATTTATAAAAATGCAACTAAAGTAAAAACTAAAAGTGCAAAGGAACAATTTGTCAGGAAAATTCTAAAAACTGGCAAATCGTTGAATTTGACATTATATGGATTCAATTTTATTAATCCGATCGCCTTGTTTTTGTTTCTTGGTTGTCTCTCTCTGTTTTGTTTTATTTATTTAGTTTAAACAAGTAAATAAATAAGTTGAATTTATGTGCTATTAAAGGCATTTTGTTGATCAACATTTATTTCAGTTGACAGGCAACTGGAAATAAATAAATATATGAACATACATATATTTTTGGTTCGTTGTCTTTATTTTTTTGAAAATAAACAAATTAAAAATTAATACACACAAACAAAAGCAAAAAATAAAATTAATAAGTAATAAATATAATAAAAGAATGAACTCTCGAATGGAGCTTAGCGGTCGGACTTTGACTGACTTTCTATAGATTTTCGATACGTATAGATTATTCTGATTTAGTTTAAATAACTATAAAAAGATTTACAATCACAAACTATTTATAAATTGATTTAAATATTAATTGGCATAGTTTTCTTACATATATGTATGTACTTATGTTGATGATCAGCTAGTTAATATTATATAGTTGTACGATTCATTTATTAAAGAGACTGCATTACCCTTTCTTCTGCTGGGCTGTACGAAAAATTATATAAATTAATTATTTCTTTTTAACAACTAAAATTAATTCTCCTCCTCCCTACATCGTCAGCAACCCCCCCTTCAAGAACGCCCCATTCATCTATCCTTCTATCTATGTATGTTCATACATATGTATGTATGTGTATCTGCCTAAATCTTGCCTTGCTCCTTAAGCCTTCTTTAACTACCTCCGTGCCTCCCATTCCTCTTACTCTGTTTCTATCACTCTATCTCAGTTGCTCCCACTGGTTTTTTTTCGCACAAATCGCAGACGCCTTTCACTTGCATGTCTGTTGCTCAATTGTTATTGTTGTTGTTGTTTGTTTCCTTCTCCTCCCCTTTTACTGCTTCTTTCATTTTTGTTTACTACTACTTCTTCTTGCCTTGTCTGTCTCTTCCACAGTTTCTTTACACATTTTTGTTTTGTTCGCACTTCCTTGTTTTGTATAACCTTTTCTCTCCCTCTCTGTCTATCTTTCTCTTTTGCTCTCTCTCTGGGACTCTCTCTCTGTGAGTGAGTGTGGCGCGAAAATTCTTGAAATTCTTTTTTTTTCCTGCTGCGCTGCTGCTGTCTATGCTTGCTTCCCTCCACATTTTCCAGCGGGAAGAACAAGTTTTTCCAGCCGCATTCTTTTGCCTTTTTCATACATACATAACTCTCTCTCTCTCTCTGTTTATCTCACTATATGCGCTGCTGCTTTTGTTTACAGTTAGGAATGCGGTCGGCTGCTGTTGCTCTCTTTTGTGGATGCTAAGTGTATGTTAATTACAACAACTACGCTCACTCATTCTCTCTCTTTCTTTTTCTACCTCACTCTCACTCACTATGTGTGAGCGTGTGTGCCGTGTCTTCTCAGTTGTTCGCCTTGGTCACTGCCTTAATGCTCGCTTGGCCCCATTTATAAACCTCTCTCTCGCTCTCTACATTTGACTGGCTCTCTCGTCTCATCGTCTTACGCTTCGGCATCAGCTTCGGGCTTCGCCTTCGCCTCTTTTGATGGCATCCAATTTAAAAATTGTTTTTTTTTTTAGTTTTTGTGGCGCTTTCAAATCGAACGGACGTTTCGCTTCGTGTTCATACGCCGCACACACACACACACTAAAACATATACACACATATACTATATATATATATATATATTATATTATAATACATATACACGCCCCAAAGACGGTTGTATTTGTGTGTGTGCTGCTTTGCGATTAAATAATACTCCGCAAAAGGCCAAACAAATTACATAAAAAAAAATAAAAGAGTAGAGCAAGAATACAAAAAAGAAAACGAAATTTATTTAAATATACGGAGCAAAGTTCTTTTTCTCTTACACCATCTACGTCGTGGTCGCCGCATAGACCCCACTCCGCCCCTCCTTCCTCCGCGTTGTGTTCAAATTGTGTTTCCATTTAGTCAAATTAGCAAAAATTCAAAAACCGAAAAAAAACAAAATTAATAACATAATAAAAAAAAAATAAAAGTTCCTACACTCTGTTGTTGTTGTATCCATCATCTTATCCTGTGTCTCACTGTGTGTGTGTGAAATTGTTGTTTTTTTTCCTGTTATATTTTTTTTTTGTTGTATTATTGAATTGAAAATCAAAACGAAACAAATTAAAATACAAAAACAAAAATAATAATTAAAATAATCAAAAAAGAAGGCGAAAAAAAGAATTAGAAATACGCGCGCAACTCTCGTTTGTTGTTGTTCGTGTTTTAGTCAGAGACGAGTATCTGTGTGTGTCTCTCTACGTGTGTGTGTGTGTATATGCCACAAAAGTAGTGCGTGTGCCCATTGGAATTTGGAATTGGAATCGCAATTACAACATACATACATACCAAGCTCACACACACCCGCGCACGCATATACAGAGAAAGAGAGAGAAACAGTGCGATAGAGAGAGAGAGTCAGCGAGCGAGCGCGCTACCAAATAGAAGATTTTGTTTTTGTTGTTTCTGCTCTCTATCTCTCTTTTTACACTGGTATTAACAAAAAGTAAGTTTTGTGGGGTCTTGTAATAAGAAGAGAATGCGCCAGAGGGAGAGAGAAAGAGCGAGGGCGATAGAATTGCATTCTCTAGCTCTTTCAAGAGAGAGAGATGGAGCTGTCGGGCCCCACTCATAGTGAATTGCATTCATTGCCTCTTCCTCTTTCTCTCTCTCTCTTGCTTGCTTTGCCGCTCTGTCTGTTTGTCTCGTCTCTTGTGCATTTTTCATTCATAAGCGCATTTTACTACACTCTCTAGGCAAGTAAGCTTTTCGTTTCATGTTCGCATCTTAATCAAAATTAAAAAAAAAAAGTGTAAATACAGGTAAATGAAATATTATTCTTCGCTCTTGTAAACCATGGATGGCTAGTGATGTTGGTAATGAGATAGAGATGTATCCTGATCATCAAGCAATTAGCAGACTTTTGCCACGCCCCCTGATAAAGGCATTTCTACAGGGTATTCGTAAAGTCACCACAGCGGCTTAATCTCATTAGAAATATCTTTTTGCCAATTTGAGTGCTGTCGTCGTTGTTGTCGTCTGGTTATCATCATACTATGGGTTTTTACCCCATCAAAATTATGCAAAACATGTAGCACCGCGCCTCACTTCCCTTCGCGTCCCTCCCCATCTCCCTCCGACCGTCTGTTCGTATCTCCTCTGCCCATCCATACGTCCATCCGTCGTTTGATCTGAAGTCCAATCAAAAATTGTTGCTGCTTTTGTCGTTGTTTTTTTTTGTTTAAAAATAAACATTAAACACGAAATAGCAACACAGCAACAATAGCCAAGCGGGACGAGGTAAGGAGGCATATCTCCCCCCAAAATTTCCGCGAATTTTTTATTGCTTCAAGAAAATAAAACCAAAAAGAAAAAAAACAAAACAAATTCTTTTTGCTAGCCGAGGCGTAAATATAACACGCCTCCACACACACACATATTCATATACATGTACATATATACAATTATATGTATATATGTTTAGATATAGAGATAATTGTGTTACCAGTGGCAACAATATGCAATGGTAGAGTTACGCCCCAAAATTTCTTTTTAAATACATTATTCTGTTTGAAAACTCATCGAATGTGATCCTCTCTCTTCTAGAGATACATCACAAAAGTATTTGTGTCATAATTCTCAAGTCCTTAAACTCTTCAGTCTCCCGTAATGAATCTTTCATGGGCGATCGTGGTCCAGAAAAAATTTGCATTACCTTGAGTAGAAAAGTCAGCTTCTCCTCAGCTCCTCCTCGATCATCTAAGATTGAGCGCCGCCTGCCACACCATTTCCTAATCAAAATGTGCTGCTGCTGCATTTTGTGTGCTTTCAATTGCTGCGCCTGCATTCTGTAGACAAAAACAAGAAGAGAATGAAAATAGAAACACATTTTGTATTTATAAATATAAATTGAACACAAGCAGAGAGGATGGATACAGAGCGAGAGAAAGAGAGGGGCAGATAGATGATTGTGTGATTAGCGGGGCGGAGTAGGGGAGCAACGACAAACGGACAGATGGACTGGCCGACGGACTGAACGTCCAACGGCGTTGGCCCGGCAATAAAATAGATTAATTTAAATGTCATTTTTGTCTAGACGACGACGACCACGACGACAAGAAGAGAAGATCATCGAAGAACACAAAAAAAAAAAAAGAATTCCTTTATACATATAAGTTTTCATCATATGTTATTTGTGTGTGCGAGATCAGACGACCGACCCACACGCCCACTTTCCTATTCCGAAAAACTGTGGAAATTTTTCTTCAAACAATCGAAAAGAAAAAAACATCGAAAAATTTCAATGCAAATGAGGCAAGAAGAACACTAATTTACTTCTCTCTCTTACCCTATGTAAGGAAACAACAATATTGATACCCTGTAAGGCATGTAGAAACACTACCTCAAGTATATGAGCAGTCACAGATCGGATTTCATATCGGTTAAGATAGATATTGTAGGATATATATCCTCTAGTCAGCACACAGGGTGTCAACGCAGTACAGAGTATTTTACCCATACAGCAGTAAAATACGAGATTTTTTTTTTTTATTTTTTGGGTATTTCCTGCCAGTCACCAAATTCCAGTTTTTCAGTTAAATCAAATCTCTGACGCAGATCGTTGTCGTGGCTTAATTAGCCTCAGAGTCGCCAAAAAAAAAAAAAATGAAAAGTAGGTTGGCCACTTTAGCGCGGCGGAGTTCAAAAAATCTCTCGAAACAACAATTTTTATGTTTATTTTGTTTATATACAATATTTTTAGGGGGCGTGTGGGTGTACAGAGGGAGAGGACAAGAATAGGGAGGGGAAGATATAGTGTAAGAGGTGTATAGATTTATATATGTATAATGTTGAGGTCATGCCTTAACATAGAGGAGACAACGATATTGAGAGAGAGATAGAGAAGAAAGAAAAAAAAACTTAACCAGCCGCATTCCACACACACACACACACACACACACACACAGAGAAAATGTTGTGTATGACGCACGCACCACCACGTACAACTAACCAACTATTTTTCATTGACGAACCACAAACGAAACGATCAAACGATCGATCAAACGAACGAACCACCGAACGAACGTAAAACGACGCTCGTGTCGTACAATCAATAAGATACAAACAAACAAAACAACATTCTTTCTTAATCGTCGTCGTTGGTCGTCGAATTTTGTTGTAACCTTTGTGTAAAACAGACACTCAGACACCTGTAAAGGGGCGGGCCCTTGGGGTCTTCCCCCTAAAACCTGCAACTTATGCTATAAATGGCAAACGACAGTCGTTGCTCGAATCACATTCCATCTACCTTGGTTTTTAGTTTTTTTTTTTTTTTTTTTTTTTTTTTGGAATCATCAAAAGAAAAAATGTTTCGGTAGATTGAGTGACGCAAATAATAGTTTCAACGAGGAAATGCAACTGAAATCGCATAGTAAAACCAGTTTCAAACAATAACAAGACAAAAAAAAAACTATAACCTTTTGTTTCGGTTTTTTCGGTCATTGGGCGGCGGCTTACTTCTTTACTTTTTCGCTTTAAGCCTTTGACGACTTCCAATTGTTGTTGTTATTAACTTTATGTTTGTGTGTTCTGTTTTCTATTGTCTATGCGATCTATTGAGATCTCTAAAATTAGCTTAAAAAAAAAAAAACTTTCATTGACGCATTTGCTCACCTTGTTTCGTTTTTTTTATTTTTTATAGCCTTTGATTAACATTTTTGCATATTTAATAATTTTGGTTAACCTAAAAAATAGAGAAAAAGATAGCCAAAAACGAGTTGCACAATATTTTGCTTTTAATACCCTTACCCCGAAAGGTTACTTGATTTCTGTCCGGCATTTTCTTGATCTACATGTTTTGTGAAAAATTCAATTATTTAGTGTTCCATAAAAACAATCTTTGATTGTAGTTTTCCATCGTTTCGCTTAAGATTGTGTTATTTCTGGGCAAGGGTATTCAAAACAGCTGTGTGTGTACAGTCGATGCTTCTAGGCCTCACTAGTTGTTTTGTTTTCTTTATTTTTATTATTTTTATGGTAGGTACTTCACACGTTATACATAAAGTTCCTTTTGAAAATCACGCCATTCCACCGCATTGCGTGGCGGCGAAAAAAAAAATAAGTCAGTCCAAAGAGCATAAAAAGACAACAAAAACAAAAACAAAAAAAAAAAAACTTCTAATAGAAATGTAAACAGGTGGCAATGAACTTTTTTATATTTTTATGCTTCAAGTCCTTGAACTCGAGCAAAAAAAAAAAAAAAAACAACAACACAGTGCGGCAATGAACTTGACGTCAATGGCGACGGCGACCGACCGGACCATGGGCAGTCTCTATTGTTGTTGTTGTTGTATCTCGTCTGTTGTTGTCTGCCTTTTGTGGACCTGTTCTTGTTGAAGTTCCGCTTTAACTTGGGTTCTTGGTGGTCAGTCTTCTTGTTCTTCTCTTCCCCAAGTCGCTCTCTCTCTCTCTGTGTGTTTATGTTGTTTTTTAGGCTTTTGCATCTGCGCAGCAGCAACTAGAGGCACTACAAATAATTTATTGCGTGTTTTCTGAAATATTCTGTCAATGTTAATAACGTTTAAAACAGAAAATCTGTTAACAAAAATATAAGTATTAGTGTTGAGCCACACCCCCCCTTCTGCCAAAATAGTGGCTTAGATTAGTTAACCATTAATATAAAAAAATTAATTGTAACATTTATATTTTTAAATATTCCAATGACGCAATTGACATGTTTTTATGCTTATCTCACACTTCATTTTGTCTCTTTTGCAGATTAACGGTACACAGCAGCAACAGCAACAACAACAACAGCTCCAATCACCGCCAACACCTAGCAGCATTGTTATACCAGCAGCAGTTGCCGTCGTCGCCTCATCAAGTAGCAGCGGCAGCAGCAGCAGCTCTAGCAGCAGCAGCTCTAGCGGCAGCAACAACAACCTAGACTACCAATTTACAATTGCTGCTGCAACAACGGCGACAACAACAGCAACAACACAAGCGGCAACAATGCCGGCTATGCCAAAGGAGAAAGCCACAACAGCCGTGTCCTTAAGTGAAACAAATTTCTCGGAATTGCAACTAAAAGAACTGGTTGTTGTTGTCGAAGCAATGGCTACCACAGCGGCAGCAGCAACACGATTGCAACAGCAGCAGCAACATAGCACATGTGGCTGTGGCGCTGCATCGGCAACAACAGCAACAACCACAACAACAGCGTCAGCAACATCAGCTGCAACAGCAACAACCACAGAGAACAACAACAATAGTCGTTATGGCACTAGCAACAAATATCTAACAAACGGTAAGTGCGCAAACCAAAAATCTCTTATCAACATGTTGTCAACATCCACACACAGACACACACACACACACATGTATTATGTATACATGCATACATCTATTATAATATGTTGTTTCTTTTCGCTTTTGATTTCAGGCCACACATCGCCTTTGGCGGCAGCCGTGGCCAGCAACAGTTCGTCAGTAGCCTCAACACCGCAGTGCAGCAAAATGTGCTGTCGTCAGCAATATCAGAATGGAATACGCCATGAGCAACGGATACAGCAGCAGCAACAACAGCAGCAGCAGCAACAACAACAACAACAGTCATTACAACAGCCACCCGCACAGCAGCAGCAACAGCAACAACAACAGCAGCAGCAGCAACAACAGACACCGCCGCCTCCACGAAGGTCACCAAATGATTTTATTTTTGGTCGTTACATAGGCGAGGGAAGCTTTAGTATGGTTTATCTGGCCGTTGACATACACTCGCGACGTGAATATGCAAGTAAGTGTGTAAAACTGTTAACTGTTAAATCATCGTGCGCATACAAACACGCCCACAATGATGACCCATGAAATACCCTCGAATAATCAACAATAGAGAAGCAAATGTTCTAAATGAACGATAGGGCCTCCCATATGGCGCGTGGCTAGAAAGTTCTTGTTGTCTTCTAGCCGATCAGCTGATATGCCTCAAGTACAATATGTCGATGACATTACGTATACGTAATGCGTATACGTCTATTAAATGTTACCCATATGGAACGTAAGGAAGAAGGGGGCACATAGGGTATCATACTCACTAATCACCACCATTTACACATCTAACTACAACCACCCACCCACCGACCGGCACCCACTTGTTCACTTTCGCTAAAAGACATTTCTATGGCCTCTGCTTGGCTGGCGCCAGTTGTCAAGAGAATGCGGTCGCCATACAGACGGCGTTGGCGTTGGCGTTTGGCGTCGGTGTTTTCTGTCACCTGCTAAATTGCAAAAATAGATAGAACGACCGACCGAACAAACGAAGGAACATCTTGCTTGCCAACAAAAAACAGAAGAAAACAGAAACCAGCTGATGCTAGAAATAACTTGACCAAAAAGAAAACCATAAAACGAAAAACAGAAAGAAAACATTTCTCACACATTTGTCGGGTGTATATATAAAGTAAGCCGAGCTTGGTTCTCTACACGCAGGCGGCAAAGTTGTCACTAACAATATTGTTATTATGAAAATCAGCAGATCGCTTCGTGCTTTTTTTATGTTATTTTTTGGCGTGACTTTCTTCTTGCGTTTTTTTTTTGTTTTTGTTTTTTTTTTTTTTGAATTGTTGTTTATCTCAAAAACAAAAAGGCCAAAAACAAAAATGTGAATACTCTTTTTTTTTTTTTTTTTTTTTTTTGCGTCTGCTGTGATAACAGAACACACACTCAGCAGCAGCAACGGCGCACCAATTGACGCCAGTTTATTTTTTATACGTTTGTTTATCGATTGAAACAGCCGCCGCTGCCGCCACCGCCGCTTGACGTTAGTCTGGCCGCTCGTCCGCCTCTTTCTACCACATACTCTCCCTGCCTATCTCTCTTTCTTCCCACAAGATCAGCTGTTTGTGATAAGCAAAATAGCGTCAACAACTTTACAAAAAAAAAAAAAAAAAAAAAAAAAACTGCTGTTTTAGTAGTAGTTGTTGCTGAAGATTTTCTTTTGTTCTTTTCTCTATCTCTCTCTCTTCAAATAGTAGGTACAACTTATATTTGTGTTAAGCAAATTTGTTTGGTCTTGATTTTGTTTTCTTGTTTTTGCAAAATGCAAATGCAAAAATCAATAAACTCTGGCACGTGTCGTAGCGCGCTTACCTTATTTTGGATTAGCCGACTTTCTCATACTCTGGAGTCTATACTCTCAATAGCGATCGCAGTTACTTTTATGATCGATATCCCTTTACTCCCTTTACATATGCATATCCTTACCACATACATATTTCATCTCAGAAATGGGATTTTCTTTCCTCCAGACTGACAAGTCTAATATACCTGTCCTATATAGAGTGCCCTCCATAGAAGTAAAAAAAAAAACTGTTGATTTTCTCCTCATTTTGTTTTTGCTAACATAAGCATTTTCGCTCTTCGGCGCGTGGCTAACGGGAATGCACTTGCCTCTGCATTTCTAAAAGCTACTTTGCGATAATGCAAACAACAGCAAACAACAACAACGACAACAGCGCAGCAACAGCAATAATTGGAGAGGTGCTGCTGCAAGTCAACAACAACAAAACATCGTAGCACAGAGCTCTTGAAGCTCTGTTAGCTCCACAGCGTAGTTGTTGCTTTCTTGTTGTTCTTGTTGTTAGTGTGTGCGTACAAAAATAGATATGAACGAGCAAGTTTTTCTTCTTCCTTCAACAATAACAACAACTTGATAAACAATTTAAATATCTACAAAAAAAAGAGGCACAACAACAAATTATTTTGCACTTTTGACATTGAATTTACGTGTTGTTATTGTTTTTATTATTGTTAGCGGAATTGCAAAATTACAAATATTGGCATATTGAAGGTCAATAGAACGCGATGAGTAGGTGGGGTGTGTGGGGGGTTTTTTTGCACTAGTTTGCTGCGAGCCTTTTTGTTAGATCTCTTGCGGAATTCCACATAGGCTTGTTAATCATAATGCAAATTTTTTGGGTGCGGGAATGTTATTATGCACTTCAATGGAAATGATGAAAGACATTTTTGTTTGGGGAAAATTTTATCGTTATTTTTGTTCTCATTATTTGTGTGTGGCATACATTTTCATTTTCCGAACGAATCGAGCGTAAACCGAATCATACTACTACTACTACTGCTGACACACACACACACACACACACGCCCCTACGCCCACTCACCATGAGCACAGCAGTTTTCGTTTTCATTTCATAGGCCTCCTTCTGACCTCTGTCCCCCCTGTCCCTTAATTCATTCGTTCTCTTTCTCTATCTCGCTTCTGCCTACTTACGCATTTTTTGCTGCGTGTGTGCGACGACGACGACGACGTAAATGATGATGGCGTCTATTTGACGCGCTTGACGCTCCACTCACTCATTCACTCACTCAGTAGTGAGAACAGCAACAACAATTCCGTTTTCGGCTTTTCACAATTGCCCAGCTATTTCATCATCTTTTGCAAAAACAAAAAACCAAAACGAAAACGGAAAAGAAACCAAAATGAACAAGCAGAAAAAAAAAACCAAAAAGGAATTGTTACCTGGAACTTTCTTTAAGCCACGTGCCTCCTGCTTCTTCCTGTTAATGCTAGATCTTGTAATCCTGCGCAGCTGTCTTGCTGCTTGGCTAATTTCCTGGTATTTTTCCAAGTGAGAGAGACACAAAGAAAACAAAGAGACAGAGAGAGAGAAGGATAGGGATAGATGACAGACAAAGTGAGCGAGAAGACGAAATACGGGGGCGCCCACGCAATATGTTTGAAATGAAGGACATGACATTTAAGTACAGTTATAACTAAAAATGTGTAAATCAATTAAGAATTAGTTGATAAATTCTAGATCCTCGTTGTCTCCCATCTTTCATGAGTGCAGTATGTGTGGTGGGGTTGCTATAAGATATAATAATATGTGTACATACATACATACATAAGTATATAGTACATTTTGGGCTTTGAACTCTCTCGAACTCGTTTCATTTCACATTTTCTTCTACTACTACTACTTCTTCTTCTCATCTCATCATCATCATTTTGGACGAGTCGCGTTGTCTCACAAGGGGGTTGTGTTTTCTTTTCATTTACCTTAGCTTACCTTACTTTAGCTTACCTTCTTCCGTTCATCTCATTGCTGCTGTGTCCCCTCCTCTTTGGCTCTACTCCACCTCCTCCCTCCTTTTGCTTGCGCTAAGCGCTGTTCATTTTTCGTGTTATTTATACCATGCATTCGTAGAATGAAATGGTATATTAAAGTCGCCAAAATGTATGTAACAGGGAGAAGGAAGCTTCTCCGACCCTATAAAGTATATATATTCTTGATCAGTATCAATAGCCGAGTCGATTGAGACATGTCCGTCTGTCTGTCCGTCTGTCCGTCTGAAGAATCATCGAGATCTCGGAGACTATAAGAGCTAGAGCTACCTAACTTGGCATGTAGACCCGTTTGCTCTGCAGGCAGATCGAGTTTATTTTATTTTTTCGCCCCGCCCCCTTCCGCCCCCGCTATTTGAAAAACAATATTTTGAGCCTCTATATCTCGGGAACTATAAAAGATAGAGCTTTCGGATTTGGACATTAGATGCGTGCAGTGTGCACGCAGACCAAGTTTGTTTCAAATTTTGACCACGCCCCCTTCCGCCCCCGAAATTTGAAAAATTCGATTTTCAGCCGAAATATTTATCGTATCGTAATTTAATTTGGCACACTAATACATGTCACGTATATCTATCATTCCACCAAATATCAAAAGAATCGGAATAAAAATGGCCGAGTTATACATAGAAACGTTTTTCACTCATAGCGGTGCAAGGCAGATGCACGCGAAAAAGAGCGAGATAGCATATGCTGCAAATCACCGATTTGGTCGGGGGGCGCTAAAGTGCTCGTTTCCACAAAAGAGAGATAGCATTTGAAAGAAATTTAATATATATCTCTTCACCTAATGCATGGTATATCCAAGTCGGCCTGGCGACTTACTTACTTTATTTTAATTACACATTTATTTTTGGGCAGCTGCTGCCGCTGTCGCTGCGCAGTCGCAGCTGTGGGCATGTTGGACGGGACTTGAGAAAGAATATATAAAATACATATAAAAAGTATGTGTTTCTCTTCTTTTTTTTTTTTTCGTTTGGTCTTCTGTAATATAATATTGGCTAACAGTGGTAATTGGGTCATTCAACCCAGGTAGAAGACGGGAATCCTTTTTTTTTTCGTTTTTATTTTGGCTGATTCATAATGGTTTTTTTTTATGGCTGCAGCAGCTGTTGGTCGGGGTGAAGAACAACTGTAGAAGAAGCTAAAGTTGGGGAAGGAGTAAGTGTTTCGAGAAGGAGCACCAGGAGATGCGGACGAGAAGGGGGCCATGGGAGTTGGAGATATGAAAGTCATTGCACACGTGCCAAGGACATTTTACTCCACATTGGCATTCATATGAGAAGAGAGCCGCGCGCCAGGAAGTCGCAAAAGATGTTCGCGCCGCCTCTGTCAATGTGTTTTGTTGTTGTTGTTGTTGGTGGTTTTATATCTCTCTTTTTATACCCTCCTTAGCGAGTATATCTGCTGTTGTCCCAGTTGGCAACATAGAAAATGACAATACAACATGAAATTCCTGCTTATGTTGGGGGTGGGTGGGGTGATTGGTGTAAGAGTATAAAAAAGTGCGCCTATTGCTGCTTCTTTTTTTTGTTTTGTTTTTATTGCAACGCGTACAAACATCACAGGCGGCTTAGTTGCCATCTCTTTCTTGGTTAACAGTTATATTAAAAAGGAACGACGACGAAAAAAAATGGAACCAAATGAAATCCTTTGCGTGCAGTCAATATGTCGCCGCATGCCCCCCTAAAGGGCAATAAACTTTTGCCTACAGCCAACAGCAGCAGCAACAACAGCAATAATAATAAAAGACACAACAATAACAAAATGACACCAAAATTTCTTGTGCAGGCTCTCCATTACCTGAGAGAGATAGATAGAAAATGAGAGAGAGAGAAAGAGATATAGAGTGTTGTTGTTACGTCATTTCTTAACAATTTGATGTAATGTAAAACAGGAAAATAATTGAAATATTTACCAACAAATTCAAGTAAAATAATTTAAAATAAGAAGAAAAAGTCCTAAATATATCTCTGACTTTTCTCTATGTGTTATTTTTCGCTCCTTCCTGTTGTTGGATCTCGTTTTGCTCTTTGGAGTTGCATTTGTTTCACTTCCATTTGTTGCAACGGCCTTGCGCCTCATTAAATGCGCTTTCAAGTCTCTCTTCGACTAGAGCTAGTCCGCCGCTTTTTGTCTCTCTTTCTCTCTCCGGCTTGCAGCATCATTTCTATTTGCCTCATTTTTGGTCATTGTCCTCCAACAACAACAACAACAGCAGCAACAGCAACATCATCAACAACAATTTATTTATAGAATTTCTTCAACACCAACAACTACAACAGGAGACACAAAACTTGTTCAACTGCATTCCATGTTGCAGCAACAAGTTGCAGCAGCAACAGCAGTTGCCAAGCTTTATTGCTGAAGTCAGCGGAAATTTTTCTCTTATTTTTCAACTTATTATTACACGCTATAACCCTAACCCCCAGACAAAAACAAAAAAAAAAAAATAAATAATTTTAAAAAAAAGTTCAAAACGACAACAACTGAGCAACAATTCCATGTTCTCTCAATCTATTGACTAAGTCGGCCTCGCGATGCCCTTTTACAAATCTATACTTGCAGCTAATTGATTACCTATATAGTATATTAAATCTTTGATCTGATTACCTATTTGTGGTTTGTGGCCCTAGCAGCTTAGGGACTTATCAAACTAGTCCAGAAATGCAAATACTTTTGTAAGAGAAGAGTATTAATGCTAGATCACTTGCAAGAATGAGATAGATAGATAGTGAACCAGGCTAGCTTTAGCTAGCAAGAGCTTTGGGCAAATATTTATGCTTAGACAGTAAAATTTGCCTTACTTTTCAGCTGGAATCGGTCTTTGTGTGTGTGTTTGTTTATGTGTGTTTGCTCAAGTTGTTGTTGCACATGCTTGTGCTGCTGCTGTTGTTGCACAAAGAGAGAGGGAGGGGGCACCTCCACCGCCTGCCACCCGCCCTCCTCGAACCACCAAAACAATCAGCCAGCCAAGTTCAAGGCTGTGCTTATCATCAGACCAGGCCATTAAACCCAAAAAACCAAGCTCAACTGCAAAAAAAAAGCACGTACAGACAAATATTTAAAAAAAAAAAAAATGAATAAATAATACGCGAAAAAAACATACACACACAAACACATTCGTTCGTCGAAATGAATGAACAAAATATCAGAAAATCGAATAGAAAACATTTCTATCCATATAAGTATGCTCGTAATAGTTTTGAGCTAATATTACGTATACGACTAGTGAATGACTTTACCAGAACAAATGAAATGAATTCTAGTTCCTGAAAATGATTATGATGTTTTCAGTTGTACAAACAGCTGTTTCATTCCCAATCTCAATCAGGGAGAAGAATTCTAGATCCATGTTCGATGCATCACTTTCTATCTATCACATCATTCCATACCTAACATATTCGTAAGGCATCAGCAATCTAATCTAATCCCATTCCGTTTCTCCCGACACTGTGGTGGTTCATTCCCCTCTCGTCCCGTTCTCTATTGCCAAACTATTGCCAAATTTTGTGTTGTTTTTGCGCAACACACGATATTTTTTGAAGGTCAATTTTATTTTTACGCACTCGAATTTTTCGCATTGGGAAATTTAAAACGCATAAAAAACAGTTTTCGCTTTTTTCTTCGTTTATTTGTGTTTTTTTTTTCTGTTTCCCCGTTTTGTTTCTGTTAATCTTTTAATTGCTGTATTTTTTTCTTTCTTTTCTTTTCTGTTTTTTTTTCCCTTTTTATTTTTGTTGTTTTTGTTTGTGTGTTTATTTTGTTGCGACGACCAGCGACTTATCGCTGACTAGAGAGATTTCTATTTCAATTTTTTTTCCTATTTTTTTTTCGTTAGTTGTTGGCAGAACGTTTTGTTTTGATCTTGATTAAAAACGCAAAATAATCATGAAATATTTATGTATACATATACATACAGTTTTTTTCTTTCTGTATAGATTGTGGTGGAAGATATAGTTTGGACATATACATATATATATAAGTTTGATACCCTGCAACAATCGATCGGATAGGCGTAGCTGTACGAAAAACGGGAAACTAAAATGTCGATCTTATCGGCTGAAATACATGTGTATAAAGTATATATGTATATATCAATTGATTGTCGATTGTTTCTAATATGCTAGGGCCGGCAGATACATATGTATGTATATGTATGTCGAATTCGGTCTATGTGAACCTTCCTTATCATACCTATGAAATTTGTATTATATATTTATAGAATTGTTTATGAAGGTTGGTTGAGGTTTTTTTTTTTTAAAGTTAGTTTTCAATCTTGTCGATAAGTAAAACCGTTAACTTCCTTTGCGGGGGGCAGCGACGTTGGGGCCACGATCAGCAACAAGCAATGCAAAAATAAACGCAAAAAGCTTCTTTAATAAAAAACTGTTGTTTTAATGCCGAAGCACATTTCACATATGTACAAAAAAGTTTCAGTTCAACAACCAGTTTAGAATTTCTTTTTAGGGCCCTCGCTTTGCTTTGCTGAGAGCTAGGGGAAAGGGGTAAGAAAGGTGGGGAGATCGAATCGATCACACACTTAACCAACAACAACACAGATGAAAACAAGTTTTTATAAAGCTCTTGACGGCGGCTACGCTCTCGCTTTCAATAAAGTTTTGCCCAAGTCGCCGTCCCTCACCCCTCTTTAACCATAACACAGCCAGCCAGCCAGCTCTTCCTCTGCCGATCTCGCTCGCTCTGCTCTGCATTCATTTCAATAAATCACAACAGGAAAAAATCTTTTAAAAAGCCAAAGATAGAAAGGAAGAGAGCGAAACACAGAAAGGGGGGTGCAAAAACAAAAATGTGCTCCACCCACAAAAAATGTCCCAGTCAATAAAGGCAAGTCTGAGGAACTTTTGGCGTTTGACAAATTTGTCACCTGGCTGTCAGTGGGCCGGTCGGTCGATACAGTGGTCCACAGTTAATTTCGTTTACTGCACTTTTCCTTCTTAGTTGCTCCAGTTAGTTGGAGCATTTAAAAACGTGCAATGTGGAACCACTGTGCATATAATAGAATTTTATTATTTACACGCGTGCACATATTAGCTAGCAAATTTTTTTTTATTTTTTTCTTTCTTTCTTCTTTCTCATTCTATCGTGTTCGGTTTTTTTCTTCTTTTTTTTATTATCATTATTTAAGGTTGCATTTGATTTTAATTTAAATATAGATTTTTTTTTGTGTCGTCTGTTCGACTTTGACATTAATTCTCATAATTCTCACATCATCAGCTGTTTTTTGTATGTGTGTGTTTTAACGGTATATTTATTTCTATCTCATTCCAGTCAAAGTCTGCGAAAAGGGTCTGATATTGCGTGAACGTAAACAGGACTATATTAAAAGGGAACGTGAAGTGATGCACATGATGACCAATGTTCCCGGATTCGTGAATCTATCGTGCACATTTCAAGATCAACGTTCCCTATACTTTGTAATGACATATGCCCGCAAAGGTGATCTATTGCCGTATATAAATCGTGTCGGTAGCTTCGATGTGGCCTGCACACGGCATTATGCTGCCGAATTACTGTTGGCCTGTGAGCAAATGCATCGTCGCAATGTTGTCCATCGGGATCTGAAGCCCGAGAATATATTGCTCGATGAGGATATGCATACACTGATCGCTGATTTCGGTTCGGCGAAAGTGATGACACCACGTGAACGTGCCTATGCCTCGGAGCATTGTGCGGCATCATCGACAACCGATGAGGATGATGTCGATGATGATGAGTATTATGATCAAGATTTGGATGACGATGACGATGATGTTGATGACGATGATTATGAGGTCGATGTGGATGATGACGAGGAGCAGCAGCATAATAGTAGCGCTGCCGATGAGGTCGACTCACCGAGAAGACGCCATCATAATAATCATCAAGATCATCCGCTATTGCGACAAAATCGTCGCGAACGTCAGAGGCTCCTGCAATATACTCGTGCCCAGCATCGTCGCCGTGGCAGCTTTGTCGGAACAGCTCAGTATGTGTCGCCCGAAGTGTTACAGAATGGTCCAATTACACCGGCCGCTGATCTATGGGCATTGGGATGCATTGTCTATCAAATGATCTCTGGTCTGCCGCCATTCCGTGGCAGCAATGACTATGTCATTTTCAAAGAGATTCTTGGCTGCTCTGTTGACTTCCCAATGGGCTTTGATAAGGATGCCGAGGATTTGGTGCGTAAACTTCTCAAAATTGAGCCACGCGAACGTCTTGGTGCTCAGGATGAGTTTGGCTTCTATGAGAGCATACGTGCCCATCCCTTCTTCAATGGCATCAATTGGCAAACACTGCGCCAACAGACACCACCCCCAATTTATCCATATTTGCCCGGTGTGAATCAAGATGAGGATTTCCGTTCCACTGTCTACAGTGTGCCCGGTGATCTAGAGCCTGGTCTAGATGAGCGTCAAATAACCAGATTACTGAGCGCTGAACTTGGTGTGGGCAGCAGTGTAGCCATGCCTGCCCAACCATCAACTGCAAAAAGTAAGTTGTCCCTCGATCCTCGATAATGTTGAGAACAAAATATGCTAATCAAAGAAATCCTTGCCTCTCCCTCTATAGACTCCTTTGACCTGAGCGACACTGAGAAGCTGCAACGTCTGGAGGCCCAAAAGACTGATAAATGGCATGTATTTGCCGATGGCGAGGTTATACTCAAAAAGGGTTTCGTCAATAAGCGCAAGGGTCTATTTGCCCGCAAGCGTATGCTACTCTTGACAACAGGACCCCGCCTTATCTATATTGATCCAGTGCAAATGATCAAGAAGGGTGAAATACCATGGAGTCCTGAGTTGAGAGCTGAAGTTAAGAATTTCAAAATCTTCTTTGTGCATACGGTAAGTGAACGAAGCTAAAAATCCCATTAAATTAATTAGTTGGGAACAGTTTATGAAACTACTTAGTATTGTGAATAAGCAATGTGCTCAGTGATTTGAGAACAGTTTCAAATTAGATTCAATCAATTCATATGATTCTGATGGAGATCGCCCCAATGATCGTTAAAATAGATTATTTTTGATAGAACAATTTATGCGGAAGTTAATTAGCTTTGCAAAACACAACACAACACTCTCTTAAGTTTGTTGAACTGTCCCACATGGATGTTGATGTTGATGTGATGGATGACGTCATTATTAACATCATCGTTAACAACTGGCACCACCATGCGCACACACCCACCAACCAACCAACCAACCAAAAAAAAAAAAAAAAAATGGTTAGTGGATGGATGAATGGTTGGTTGGATGGCTGGATGACTGGTGGGGTCCACTAACAGTCGGTTTATGACCCAGGCACGTGTTTACGAGCCAAATGAAAACAAATTAAATGCGGCATTGAAAAGTGCACACGCAACGCAGATAAAAACTGTTGTCGTCGCAGTCAAGTTTAACTTTTAGTGGCATTAGTCGACTATATATGTACAATATACATATGCTTGCCTTTTTTTTTTGTTTTAATTTTAATTTTCATTTTAATGTATGCCCATTTTTTGTTGTTATTGTTGTCGGCAATAATTTATGTCAAGCATGCCCTCTCACTCACTCACTAACGCCATCTCTCTCTCTCTCTCTCTCCATTTATAGCCCAATCGCACTTATTATCTAGACGATCCGGAGGGTTATGCCATGAATTGGTTAAAAGCTATTGATAATATGAGCAAATTAAGTTATGGCGAATCGGCAGCGTGTTCGTCTTCGTCAACAGCAACAACAACAACAACGACGACGACGACAACAGCAGCAGGAGCAACAATAATATCAACTGCAGCAACAACCTGTGGCGGCAGCAACAATAGCCTTGCTATTGTCCATAATATCAATATAATCAATGCTCCAGCAACAACAACATCATCATCATCATCGTCATCATCATCTTCGTCGTCGTCGTCGTCGTCATCATCATCAGCTGCCACATCAAATTCATCAGCTGCCTCTTCGAATAGCTCGCCGACAGCTCGACGCAGTTCGCCAGTGGCAGCTGCCTGCCGGCATCTCTTGGAGTCAACAACAAGAGGAGCATCCTCAGCGACGGGGACATCGCCGTCCAAAAAGACGGCTTCAAATTGAGCATTAACTAAAGCAGAATGCAATTAAATATATTAATTTTAGTCGAAATTTAGTGGAAAAACCAACATAAAAATGAAAAGCAAAAAAAATTTACAACAAAATACACTTATAAAAAATATATATACCTAAAATATAATGTAATAATGTCGTCTAGTGCTAATTAGAATTTGTTTATAACTATATGTATAAGTATATATACATATATATATATATATGTCTTTGGATATGTGTATATATATATGTATATATATGAGAATAGGTTTTTCATTTTCGTTTATTGTTTATTTGTCTATATAGAAATTACTTAAATTATAATTGTAAAAGCAGATAAGAAAAATGACCGCAAGAGCGATGTAATTCCACACACTCTCCTACACACACACACACATACATACACCCCCTCTAAATAACATGCACACACACATATATACAATATGTATATATACCTATATATATATATATATATAGTCTATATTTTTTAGCTTGTAGTTAGTCACAATTTAAATCAATTAACATTTAGAGATGAGCTAGCTAAAAGAAGAAAATACAGAATAAAGAAAGAAAAATGAAATCATACTGAAAAGAATTAGAGAAGAGGAAAACGCAAAGCTCTAACGGTCATTTAATCTGTTTCAATAAACTAAACTAAGCTAAAAGTAAAACATAAATGTAAATTAAAAGAACAAAAAAAAAAAAAAAAAAAAAAAACAACAAGAAATTGTATTTAAAAACGAAAAGATGAAGATAAACGATGAATGTAGCAAAATGTAAAATTTCATATTATATAGCAACAGCCTGGCCTTACAACCTGGGATTGTGTTTATACAAACATATATGAATATGAATATGTATATATATATATATCATGTCAAATGTCAAATGAGAATCACTCAAGATTCGTAATTGTATAACTGTGTAAATTTTGTAATCTATAACTATCATATATGTATGTATGTATAATATATATATGATGTAGACATTATATATTGTACATTTAGCTATATGCACATGTCAACACGTTATTAGAAGAAGCAGAACCAGAACAAGGCCCAAATGAAACAAAAAAAAATTAGCTAAAGTTTCTATATATACTCCCGACTAAGCTATATACATACATTCATACCTGTTGTCTCTGTCTGTCTGTCTCTCTCTCTTTTTGTGTTCCTCTTTCGATCGTTTCTATGTGAATCGATAATCGTTAAGAATCGTAATCATTTCTATATACTGTACATATTATAATTTTATGATCTAAACAAACTGTTTAAGATCTATACACATATAATAATTTC
This sequence comes from Drosophila sp. 14030-0761.01, assembly GCA_018150735.1. NCBI lineage: Eukaryota > Metazoa > Arthropoda > Insecta > Diptera > Drosophilidae > Drosophila > Drosophila sp. 14030-0761.01. The sequence continues at coordinate 18,447,604 of JAECWO010000001.1, read as the reverse complement.
ATTTTCTTGATGGTTGTTCAATTCTCTGAACTTATCAATGAAAACATAAACTAAGAGAAAGCAAGCCAGAAGATAGGCTGACAGAAGATATTGTATTGTATATGCGGTCGGAGATGCAAAGGGTATTAGATGTGCCCTTTCTGCGCAAATATAGCAAAAAAAGAGTAATTTGTTCGCTCAACACACACCCGGACACACACACAATCTCTCTGTCTCTCTCACACACTTTCTCTCTAGTACATAGAAACATTTATGTTGTTTTTTTTTTTTTTTTTTTTTTTTTGTACGCTAATTATTATATTTAATGAAGATAATGAATTAATCTTTCATTTGTTCTTACAATTTAATTTGTAATTGCTTTTTTGCCCTATAAAGAAACGTATAAGACTTGAGCAACTTCTATTTAAAGCAGAAAACAAAACAAAAATACCATAAAAGAAATACTATACAATTTTAGTATTTAAAAAAAAACAAACAAAAAATCGAAAGCCTAACTTATTATATACAATTTATAATGAAAAATATACAAAGGAAAGATTTAAAACAAACAAAACAAGAAAAAAAACAACAAAAAAAAAAACAGCAACTACAAAAAATTTAGTTAAAATTACATTTGGCTTGAGAAACTAAAACAAAAAAGAACAGTTGTAATTTCCTCTTTGTTATATAATTTAAAGCAAATGTTTCTTTTCTTTGTTTAATGAAAAAAGTTAAAAAACTAAAAAAAAAAAAAATGTAGCTTGAAAAGTGAAAAACATAACAAACAAACAGGTAAAAAAATGGAATTTTTTAATTAAAATTGGAAAGAGATAAAACTTAAACAAAAAAAAAAACATGAAAAACAAAATAACGGAAAATGGAAAACGGAAATGAAGTTTCTAAAACTCGCGCGTGTGTGTATTAGTTCAATTGTATAAAGCTTAAGTTAATGCCTTGACCACGCCCCCGAAAAAGCCCCCCTACGCCTCTCCCACACATAAGCAGGCTCATCCTTTTATAATTAATTAATAAATTAATTCAATTTTTTTTTTGTCTAGTATTAAGCGCAAAAAATGTCTATGTAAAAAGCAGAAGAAGAAGTAGTAGAAGAAAAAGGAGGAGATGTTGATGATAAAGGAGAAAAGATGAAAGAAAGAAGAATGAAAGAAAGAAAGCAAAAAATACATTTTTGTACATACATATCGCGCCCATATTCATGTGAATTGGGCGTGGCCGTCGTTGTAGCAATGGATAAATAAATAAATATACATATATATGTATGTATTTATATATGTGAATCGATATGCATATATATAAATATATATGTGTATATATATATACATATATATATCTAAGTATAAATAATATTTTAAATTTCTAAGTAAATTATTTTTGCCTAACTTTAAGTAAATTAAATTTAAAAGCAGAATGCAAAAACAAAAACCAATACCAACACACACCCAACACATACACACACACTTACATAAGTATACAATTAATTAAATTAAAAAACAAACAAAAAATCTATATCTATATACTATATATATATGAATATATAAATTGTATAATTTATTAAACAACAAAACAAAAAAAACCAGCAGCGTAACTAAAAGTGAGACGAACATGATGAAGAAAAATTGTAAAAAAATATTTAAACAAATTATATTATCTAAATACTACAAGCAAACAGAATATATATATAAATATATATACTTATATATATATATCTTAAATTGGTCGAAAAGCAAAAGAACGTATCATTAAAAATTAAAAAAAAAACAACAAAAAAATACACAAAAACAAAAAAAAAATTAAACAAAAGTGAGAAAAAAAGGAAAAATACAAAAAAGAAACATTTTCAAAAACAAACAAAAAATCATAAAAGAAATCTGTTTTTATTTCGAATTTTTGCGTTTATCCCTACGAATTGGCTTACAGAACAAATTGGAATTGGTTGGTAACTCTTCCCTACCACTCTCCTCCACCAACACACCAACAACCCCATCCTCCACCCGATCCTCCATCCATTAAACCTATAGCCTCGCCCGATCCCCACAGATTATATATCGAGGAAGAAGAAAACAAACTTCAATCGCATGAACTTACAAATAGGTTTCGACTAGAACAAGAAAAAGATGAAGAACAAAATGATGATGATGAAAACAAAAAGGAAAGGAGAAAAGGAAATTTTTTGATTTTATCCCGTTTTTGTGCTGCAGTACCTAAAAGCAAAAGAGAAGACAAAAGATATATACTATATACATACATATATATATATATATATCTCTTTGTAGTTTAAAGAGAAGATCTTACACAACCTCCCCACACACACACACACACGCACTCACACACACATATGTATGTGTATTTATAGTTTGTTCCATTTAATATGCGATTCAATTAAACCTCTCCTGAAATCTTCTCAACAACCACCACTCCTAAACTCTCCACCACGCCCCCAAGAAAAATCATAATTTTGTGTTTATTCAATTTCGATTTGATCTGAAAAATTACGGAAGATCTATCAAATAGAAAAAGTGCCTAGAGAATCACAGTTTACAATTCAAGTGGAAGTCAAGTGTGTGTGTTTTAGATGGTAAATCCCATTTCCCCATTCGCCCCCCCACTATTCTTAGGATGCATTAACACATACATACATAATAATCGCTAGGGCCATAAGTAAATAATACCATGTATACGATATCGAAAATGGAGTTGATTATGTTTAATATACATATGGAAATATGTATACCTATGTATATACATATTAATAGGTTATAGTCGTACCGATTCACCGAATTTCAATGCAAGAAAACCAAATATTTAGGTGGATTATCATCTTATATCTGTATATACAAATACATATGTATATCTCGAGGTGGAGAGAAGAAAAGAAAGTAGAGCAAAGATTATTTTCGAAACCAGAGATATCGGTACATAACATCATAACCGAAAACAGTTAAGGAATGATCCGATTTCCAGAGTGCTATTAAATATATAGAGATACAATTTAGTTGATTATCGTCCGATTTGACTGCCATATCTTTAGATGGTTCCAATTTAGTTTTCAATGAAATGCACTGGAAATTGTTTCTACAAAACTTTCAATATAGTAAAATAGAAAGGAAATTGGAATTGGACTTTAAAAGGAATTCAATTTAGTGTTCAGTATGTCTCATTTATTTAGTTGTTTCAAAAAAAAAAAGGCTTTTCATTGCCATTTTATTGAATTTATTTGTTTGGTTTTGTTCTCTTTGGCCTTTAAAACAAAACTAATATATACGGATTACATAATTCTAATTATACATAACACACACACACACACACACACACAAACACACACATGTACATACACGTGTGTGTATATATCTATATCTATATACATATTATATATATATATATATCCGAATTATATATACATACATACATTCTATATACGTATGTATAATGTATATTGATAAATTCGAGAGAGTGCGAATATCTGATCGTTTTATCCAAGTTCAATCTCTAGGGGTGCTAGACTGAGTTATATAAGAAGAAGCCGAAGACCGAAAAAAAAAAATTAATGATAATGAATGATTATGAATAAAAGCCTAATCGTAAACTATTAACGTAAACGTAATTCAATTACCTTGCAAATGTATCAAATACACTAACTAATTTGCATCTTTACAATACATACAGATATATGTATATACATATATATCTCTATAGGTTAATAATATCTCGCCCACATTCATTCCCGAAACTAAACTCCCCCGCTCCCACTCCCCTTACCATTCATTCGTCTATCCTCTTTCCATATACTTACTTAATACATACGCGATCCGATGATATTTCAACTAAAAGTAAATACATATAGAAATATATATTTACATATATAGATTTTAAGCAGAAACAAGAAGAAAAAAAAAACCAAACAAACAACTGAAATATGGCAAATGAGATAAAAGAAATTTGAAATATTATGGCATATTTAATACGGTAATATACATATACATACATACATATACACCCATATACACACACAAGGCCCAAAAAAAAAAAAAACCAACTCGAAATGAATAGCGTTATCCTTCTTCTCCTCCTCCCCATCCCTCGCCCCTACCCCCCAAAAAGAAAAAGAGATTAAATCGCCCCCCAAATCACCTTTAACATAAGTCTAAAAACATAAAACAAAAACTAAATCAGTTGATGGAGTTATTGCCCGCATTGAATCTTCAATTCCGACTGCAACGTTGTATTTTTCTGCACAAGAAAATCAATAAACTGAATTGCAACATTAAACAAACAAAACAAAACAAAAACAAACAAGACAACAAATAAAAGTTCGTTACATTGAAAACGCATTCGCTTGGGGTTTGTTTCTATTTAAATTTGGCGCCATGGCCAGCTCAGAGGCTCCATCTAGCAGTCGTTTTGACAAGAATTAATAAGAAGAACTATTAACTGGAGAGTAAATGGTAAACAAAAAGATAATTTTGATTAGTCTTAATTAACAAGAAGAACTTAAATGGCTAAAATATTAATTTTATATTGATATAAATGAATTTCAGCGAGGTGGCAGCGCATTATTTATTAGCCAAGTTAACAACCACTGGCAACAAAAAAGTGTGGCAGCATTTCGAAATTTTCAAAAACTTGCAGCGCCCGTTACTAAATTATAAATAAGAATTTTGAAAACTAAAATAGTTCGATTCTTTGGCTATAACGTGTGCTTTGTTTTTTCTTTCTGAACAAAAAAAAAATGCCTAACGATTTAAAAGAACTGCGCGAAGGCTATGAAATATGGCCAATCAAATTGATTATTCGTCTAATACTTTATGGCTATTTAACGGGCTTGATGGTAGCCATTATCTGGTATCAATGGCATCCCCGGCAAAGGAAACGTGATCTCAGTCCGCGTTGGTTTCTCTTCATTGGCCTAACAGTGATCCTTATTGTGGTCCTCTACAGTCGAGCTGTGAGGTGAGCTTGAGATTCTTTTTACTCGCACATTTTGAATGACTTCGATTCTTTTTTTTTTTCAGATGCATTCTGGTTTTGGCCATACCCTCATTGGCCAGTTCACGTGGCAGAGCCTTGCTTATTGCCGTGGCCTTCTTTGTGGCCGCCATTGGACCAACTATGAATATTTTAGCCAATTTAATGGTTATGCTACGTAGTCTAGCCTGCGGACAGGAACTATTGCGTCAGGTTTTGGGTGAAATGTTAGATGTAATATTGGAACCCATTCATGCCATACAGACAGCCATTGCCCTGATGTTGAATGAGGTGCGACGAGTGTTGAGACATGTGATGGAGCTTCTATTGCGAATACAAGGCTATCTAATGTTGATTAGTAAGTTTTTCTCTCCATAGTAGAGTGAATATTGTGATTTTGTGTGTGTGTTTCGAAGTTAATACCCTTAAGAATTGCGCTGCCTGGCTAAAATCGATTGTGGAACTATGCAATAGTGAATTGGGTACACCCTGGCAACGTTGCCGGCGAGCAGCTGATCGTGCCATGATCAAATGTCGCCTCAAATTGGGAATATTTCGTTCTTTATGCTATGCCACAAAAATCTATATAGCCATCTGCTATCCCAGCAAAATAATTGATGTCTTCTGTTCGGGTTTCTGGGATCAAAGTTGGGAACTACTCGATAAGATTGTGGCACGTAAGTTTTGAATAATATTTGCCATTTACATTCCCATTTTTCTTTCTGTTTTAGGGTATTATGAGTTTGTCCATCACATTGAGCAAATGTTCGATGTGAGCATAACATTTGAGCATGATTTCTATTTCGAGCAGAATGCTACCAAAAATCTAAGCGATGTGGGTGAAGAGATCATTGAGGATATACGTCAACGTTTGGGACCATTTATTTTGCTCTTCGGTTGGTTGGATTTACTATGTTGGTTGATGCTCTTCGCCGTGTTTATTAAGTAAGTGAATTTTAAGGGGAATTTTTGTTTAAAAATATTAGTTCAAGTGCACTTACACAGGGCGATATATTTCTATGCACGATATATGCATAGTAGGAAATATCAAAATAATTATTTAACCGCATCATTCTATTGGATTGATCGACAGAGGCAACGACATGGTGAGCCCACAGTTTTGCCCCTAAAGCGTCTTGAGAGATTGAAATATATTAAGGTACAGATCAATATTTTTATACTATATATTTATATAATCTATTCACATTGGTTTATTTAAGTTAACCAGCTTTCGTTTGACCCGAGGCGAGTGTCTATTGATAGCTAAAAATGCCTTTTTTATGCTCATCACGTGTCTGCAACTTTTCACAATTTGTTTTGTGGACTATAGTCTATTTTGGCTATTGGCCGCCATGTCATATTATGGGCATCAGCAGGCGGATTTGGATGTTCCAGCCTATATAGATCTGGAGATTAAGGGAGGCGGTTTTATTGGTGATATTATGAGAGGCATGGCCAATGCTTTTCGTCCTCTAACACAGAGAACTACTGTGACCACGCAGCACTGTTTGCCCTTGCCTAGAGTGCCAAATTATTGGAGATATCATGAGATATTGGCACTTTGTTTGGGTGCCTGGTTAATAGTGATAATTGAGCCGTATGCCCTCCGTTTGCGTCATGTGATCATGCGTTGTTTCTATCCGGAAAGAGCCCATATTAGGGCTCTTTATTTGCACAATAAAATACTCACGAATAGAGGTGCGTTAGAAGAGAATTTTAGGTGATTTAATGGCTTAAACTTCCTTTTAGTTAGTTTCTTCAAGTTTGCAAGACGCAAAGCCCGAGCCGCCTTTATGTATCAGGATGCCGAAGGACATATAAGTTGCCTCAAATGGTTCAATCGGTTGGTAGTACCTGCTGGTTACAAGGATCACATCTTTAGACTCCAGTTTCCCTTAGATTTTGCTGTTGCTGCTGGTGCTGTAGATGTTTCTTCTGTTGCTTCTGTTGCTGTGGCCCTCGAAGTGATCTCTGCACTGTTTGCGCCAAGATTTTAAGCTCGTTAGTAACTAGTTTAATGATAATAACTATTAATCCCCTGAGACTCTCTTCTTGCAGCTCCACGCGTATCCCTTGCGACACTAAAGGCTGCCCCGGTGTCTATTGTCACACGTGCTTCAGTGAGTCTAATAACAAATGTTGCCTCTGCAAACGACCCATTGACTATGGCGATTACAGTGATTTCTCGGAGGTTCAGTAAGTAAACAATGAAATTAATACAATTTAAAATTAAAACTAATATCTATCAATTAAAGAGACTCTTCAAATGATTCGGAAATGGAATCCTTTGGACATCGTGAAGCCAGACTATGCTATATGAGCAATAAAAATCATCCTTCCTAACATTCAAATTACTCTGCATAATTTCTATTTAATTTGCATAAAAAACATCTCAATTGAAGCTTAATTAAATGAATAATACAACAACAAAAAGGTTTCCCACATAAAAAAGTGTTGTAAAACGACATGAAAGTCAAGAAAACTAGTTGGGAATTACAATGCAAAGATTAAAACTAGTTGGGAATTACAAATCGATATTGTTCGAAGTAATCAATGGAAAAATATGAAATTTAATGAAATTAAAATTGAAATAGATTCTTTGAGATGTGTTTAATTTTATTGTTTTTAAAAGACCAATGAGATGTGCTTTATTTTCCAACGATTTGCTGCCTGGTTTGAAGTACATTTAGTTTAATTCGAAATAAAATCTCTTGTAAATATTTTCATGTGCTATTTTGTTAGCAGTCAACTTTGGGCATATGCATCTTAAGAATTTATCGGTCAAAGTATTTGTTTTCTTTGCCTTTTTTTTATTTGCAAAATTTCAAGCAACCTCATCATCATCATCGTCGTGCTCGTGATCGAGATCGAGATGCTACTGTAAGTCTCTGTCTTTGGATACCCGGTTTTTATCTCCTACTGCTTGTCGGCATACAATAACACTTTGTTTTCAATTTGTGTCGCCATCATTTACCGCCTTCAGTAGCGTTCTTTGGCGAACGAACGAGTGCTTTCAACTCTGATGAAGTGCTGTGACTTTTAAGGACCACTGGATGGCTGGCTTTCTGGATGTCTGGCTGACTGGATGGGCTGGCATGTGGGCAACAATTAAATGTTCATTAAATGCGACAACAACGACAAGTTTAGAGATTGTTTCTCAGCAATTAATGCCCACAAGGATCGCGCCACTGATGATGACATCCAAGTGAGCGGTTCTTTCCTTCCATCTCTCTCTCTTTGTCTCTCTCTCTCTCTCTTTTTGAAATGTGCTGTGTAATTTATGACCCCTCAAATGCTCGGTGGTCCAGCTCCATCTTCAGCTCCATGTTTATATTTACGATCCTCAAAATTTTGACATTTATTTCTATTTCTATTCTGTTGTTGGCTCTGGTCGGTTGACCGTGTTTGATCTCGTTTAGCCCCGTTTTCTTTTATGATTTTCTGGTTTCTCTTTCTCAGCAATAAATTCTCCCATTCTTTATATCTCTCTCTCCCTCTCTCTCTCTCTCTCTCTATCTCTCTGTTACTCTGCCCTTATGCTAATGTGTGTACAAGTGTTTATTTGTTATTTAACACCCGCTGCCGCCCGTGGATCGAACCCGAACTCGGACCTGGACCTCTCTCCCTCTGTCTGATCTGAATGACCACCATCGTTGACATACCAAATATGCTTAGGGTCAACCTCAAGATACATATTTGTATTGCTTTTGCCTGGTCGTTCTTGTGTTTCACACAGGTAAATGTTCGATATGTGGATATTGAATTACCCTTATCTCGAGTGGTTCTTGTTCTCTGTCTTCCCGTTTGCCTACACTGAAACTTAAGCTCTGCCCTAATGAAGGGCAATTACCTGAAACTGAAAGAAAAAACCCCAAAAAATGTATAAACGATTGATTGCATTTTGATTATAATAATCGCATATTGCAATTGGGCATCCAAAATTTAAAAGTTTTAGTATTAATTGTCATAAATTTTCTTAATTGTTATCTTTCAAAAATATACTTTGTTTTCCAAGTTTCTAAGACTTTTAAAAAATATAATGAAATTAGCTAATAAAAGTGTGATAAAACTATTGAAAATCTGCAGAAATTTTAAAGTTACAAATTATAGAAAATTTTGAAGTTTTAAAAGAATTAAAGAAGTTGTATAAATTTTAATGAAATATGTATAATAAATTTATGAACCAATTTGAGGATGTTTTCTTAATTTTTATACTCAAACATGTTTTAATAATTTCAAGTTTCCAAAGCTTTTAAAAATATGGAAATTAACTATAAATGTGCAAAAAAAATTAGCCTAGTTTAAGCATGCGAAAAATAAACGATTTGCGGAAAAGTGTTTTGAAATATTTTGACATCCATTGGAAGAATTAATTTGGAGATTTGATAATTAACTCTTAGCTTGCTTCATTTATTCATTTGATATAGATAATTGATAATTAGACTGGTCTGAAGAATTTCTTATTCGGATAACCGAAGAAACCGATGCTTTTTAGCTCAATCAGTAATTCCTGATCATTGCCAATGGCCTTGTAGATGGCCTTTTCGAGTTCATCGTATTGAAAATGTGGGGCAAAGGGCATATCGTTCATGGCCTGTAATAGAGTATTGCCTCGCTCGTTGCCCACCACCAAAGTGCGACCACAATTGGAGAAACTGTGAGTGAGGGGAATGAGGTGAAGATGAGAAGGAAGAAGATTATGTGGGGGGAGGGGGAGGGGGGGAGACCTACGCTGCCACAGTGTTGTAGGAGGAATCCATTTCATGTCTAGCCATCGGTTTGAGTATATTGCGACGAATATCCCAAATGCTGGCAGTATTACGATTGACGGCAACAATAATAGACGAATGGGTGGGACTCCAGTTGGCCCAATGAACGGGTGAATAGTCCTCTTGTAGTTCGATCAAAGGACGTGTTATGCCCTCAATCCAAATGCGAATGTGCCTGAAAGATGTGGGTTAAGCGAATGATGATAGAAATCAATGGACTCCAATGTGTTACCAATCATTGCCGCAGGTGAGAAATAATTTGGGTGACCATGGCGAGAACTCCATTACATTGACGCCACCCTCATGACACCTGAGAACTTCGAGATATTGATGCTGATAGTTAATCGAACACTTGTGGATGCAACCCTCATCGGTGAGGACATAATAGATATCCTTGTGCAAGGGATGTGTCGTTATATACAATCCCTGGGGATGTCGGCTCGATTCGCATGTTAGAATCGGTGATATGGGCACATGTATGCCCTCTGGATGACCTTCGACACGTTCCAAAACCATTTGATTGAAAGCCAACAGGAAAGGACTCTTATTGACGCGAAAACGCGTAACGCAACCATCTTGAGCGAGACTAAGAAACGGATCTATCTCGGAGGCATCATCCTCGCCGGCCTGTTTGATCCAACGAATGGCCACCACCGGAGAACAACCGGGCGATGTGCTGCGCTGTGACACAGCAATCGGTACATCGGTGGGATTGCTGACATCCCGAACCTCGACACTGCCATCATACATCCCGATGGCCAGGAGTGAGGGCAAATACGGGGAGAAGCAAACAGCCGTAACTGGCATTTTGTAGTAGAAGGCACGTTCCGGTTCGCCCGGATTCTTAATGCTCCACACATACACGTCCCCCGTCTCGGGCACCTGTTGCGACGAGAACGAATATAGGCCATAACTGATGGCCAAAATGTCGCCATTGCTGCGACAGAAGCTCATGTCGCTGACAGCCTTGCGTTCATCGTGACTGGGCACGGGCACAAAACGAAATAGCAACTTCATCGAATACAAATATTCGGCATTCCGCGAACACCGATCGATCTGCTCGAAATTGCGAAAGCGCCGCATGCCCAATTCGTTCGTATTGCTCGATAGGGTGCGACCAATGAACATCACAGCATTCCGAAATTCGGCACTCTCGAACAGACGATAGCGCTGCGTTCGCTCCTTTTCACGCAAATCGTTGTCATCGTCCTCGTAGGGATTCTCATCATCCGATTGCACACTCGAGTCCTTGCCCGATCTACTCAGGCCGTGCAGTGTGCTGTGTATACTATATTTTTGTACCATATTATTGAGAGTGTCGTACATCTCGAAATTGGATACATATGAACCTACGGTGGCATGTGTCACCATTATCGTATTCACGGCCCGACTTGATGTCAGTGCGACATTTGTCTGGGCATCATTATCCGATCGACGACGTATCTTCCCCTTGCCAACAGTTAGATAATCATAATGACGATTATCATGTTCGGCCATATCGCCCTCTAGAGTACCCTTAATGGCTGTCGTACTGCATTGATTGTGCAATTCAAAAAATTCCGTTTTACGTAATGTTATTTTCAAAAACGATTTCCTATACGGTTTATCACTTTTCGTCTCGTAACTCTTATCGCCAATGCTTTGTGGATCGAAGATTATATTCTCAAAGGTTATCTAAGCGAAAGGGTATTTTAGGTGAAAGGGAAAATCTATATAATGTCTAGTGAAAAATACCCCATTCATAACATCATCAATGGACTGCTTATTGCCACCCAGACCGCCACGCATACTTGAGCGAGTTCTTGATCTTGCAGTGCCACTTCTCGAATGATATAGATGCATATCCTCAACGGTGACTTTAAACTGAAGATTAAATTTCATAAACTGTTCGCCATATAGGGCATTTGGTATCAACTTGGGCGTCGCATCGTTCTTTACCCCATCGAAATCATCCACTACCTAAGAAAAACACCAACAACAACAACAAATCACACAATCGGGATATATAGTATGCAAATATACCGATTTGAAACTCACCTTGATCTGTGACCTTGCATTTATATTATTTACAATTTCTTGGGCATAATAATGCAAGGGCTTCTTTTCCTTTTTCTTCGGTTTCGGCTCCTCCTCTTGGGTAACTAGTACGGATTTCTTTTTTGTATCCGCCTCCAAGCTTTTTTTATAAAAGTCCATTTTCTATCTATTTGTTGTGGTTTTGTCACAAAATTCTATACAAACTAAAGAGTGAACGCATTTAAAACTTTTGTATCAATATACCATAGCCTACTTAAAGCAACACAAATTAATCCTATTCATAAAAAATTACAAGAAGGAAAAGGAAAAATATACTGAACCAGAATACATACTACACGAGTCTATATAGCAAATTTGGAAGCTCTAGGTTATATAGTCTCCGAGATCTTAATGTTGATACAGACGGACTTGGCTCAATCGACTCGGTTTCTCAAGGTAATCAAGAATCTATATTCTTTATAGGGCTAAAAATTCTTCCTTCTTTTAATATAATATATCATCCTGGTATCAAAATAAATTTTTGAGAAATAAATGTTTGAGGAAAAAATGAAATAAAATTTGAGTCCCAAAGGAAATTAGTCGAGAAAATGGAAAATGGCACAAGATAATAAGAGAAATTAATAATTATTATTATATTTTTTTGTTGTTTTTAATTAAAGCGCACTTCTTATCAAGAGCAAGAACAGCACGTGCTCTCTCTCTCTCTCTCTCTAGTATTTTAGCAACTCTCAAGTTTCTTTCTCACTTTCTCGCTGAGTCTCTCTCTCGTTCTCTCTTGCTGCCGGCATGCCTTTAGATAAATTGGTAGATAAAGTTAGCACTTTGCTTGGTTTCATATCCCTAACAAACCCACCACCAAGCAACATTATCAACACCCACCCAACCACCCATCAACCCATCCACCCACCACCCATCCACCCATCCACCCATTTGTGAAGGACACAACGGTCTTCCTCAGTTACAGTTGAACCCGCTTACCGTTTGAACGTTCTGTCTTCAACGCAGCGCGAAAGTCAATTTCTCCGCCAAAATCTTTATTCAAAAATTCATTATTTTGGTTGTGTTTTTTGTTTTATTTTTTTGTTTGGTGTGTGTGTACTTGTGTGTGTGTGTGTGTAGAAATCAAGAGGATATTGCAATTGGCAATATCGACAACAACAAAAAGAGAAAGAAATTTAAATCGAAAAGCTAATTATGTCCAACGCACAACAGCAACAGCAGCAACAACACAATTCGCCATTGCCCGAAATGGAGTGCCAAAGTGAAAATCCAGTACCAGAAAACTCAATTAGGAATGTTGCACAAGCACAAGCAACAGCAGCAACGCCGGGACTGCTCAAACCACAACCGCCTACAGCATTGGTTAACAAACAGCAGCAACATCAACAGCAACAGCAGCAGCAGCAGCAGACGCAGTACGTCATAAATTCAGCGCCAAAAATGCACGCCAAAGCAACCACGGCGGGCATCATCTCGGGAGGCACACTACATCGAGCGAAAAGTGCGCAGGTACGTATTGTAAATGTAAAAACGTGACGTTAATTGGAAGGTTCGGCCCCTGTCAGACGGCAAATGAATTTCAAAATGCCAGCGGCGAGGTGCGATTGAACGATTGCCATGAAAACAACCCCAAAAAAAAGTGGGTCAGAACATCTTGAGAATAAGGCCATTAATCAGACATTACTATATATATAGAAGTAGGAATTATAGGATATAGCTTGGAGCTTTTAAACTAACAATAAAAGTATCTCTAGTAAGAAACTAAACAATAAACTAAGTGGATTCGATTTGAAATAGTTATTTGCTAGTTTTGTAATTCAGTTATAATTCGCAATTAGTTTAAGCCTTGCACAGTGGCTGATTTCCCTAAAGTTACTGTCCAAAAATCTGTAACTTTTGAACTAAAAGAGATATCGTTTTGAAAATTGAATTATATATTCTCAATTCTTAAAAAGAGATTTTAAAAGCAAAAGCGAAATGGAATTAATGGTCAAACACCATTATATACAATATATTTTTCTGCCATTTGAGATTCAATATTGAAATAGAAAAAACTACCAATAGATAAACATAAGTATTACATTCAAACTTTCCTATAACGATCGTCTATATAATGAATTAATTTCTCACTCTATTCATAATATCATGATGCAGTTTTATTCAGAGTTTCAAATCGTACAGTATAGTTTGACCTACTATATTAACTTCTAAGAATCTGGTAAAGAAAGCGAAGAATCACAACGATTTCTGTGATCTTAGGAAATTATATTTAATTTCAAACTTATTTCAAACTGAATCCCATGTACTTATTTGCGCAATTCATCTAACTTCCCTCAATTCATAACAATGCAAATGCAGACATTGTGCGCACTGAAACGGATACAGATAAAAAACACAGAAACACACGGGATACAGAGAGACAAAAAGATACAGATACATACAGAGAGATTCCCGGGTGCGTAACGTAAATTTTGTAAACTAACTTTTTTGTTTGCCGGTAAAAGCTAAAAGAAACAACAGCAAAAACACAGAGCCAAGCCAAGCCAAGCCAACCCATCTAGCCGGTCCACACTAGCTTCCATCTTCTGGGAGATGGGCCGCATGCGTCGAATTTTGTATCGGTGAGAGTAGTCATTCACATGACCATGAAAGGGAATGGCCAAGGGAAAGGGGGGGCAGTGTAACTCTGGGTAAACTTATGACGAAAGCAGGGAGATCTGACGTCGTTTAGCTGCTACCGTTTGCTGTCTGCCTGATGACTGTGGAGAATGCCGGGGCGTCCCGGTTGGTGGTGGCTACAACCGATATGAACGATGCAAATAGAATGGTGGGATGATGATGGGTTGGTAGGTCGGTTGGATGGTGGCGTAATTGTCAGTCACGTCATATATCAGATGCTCGATGATGTGAAATGAATTTGCATTTGGGCTGCCATAGAAAAGTCATTCGTGTGGGTGGCCCATGGCACAGCATCATGGACAGTGGCGGTGGCCACTTGAAAATCCAGATACTTCAACTGAAACTAAACTTTCGAGAATTTCAATCTACTTCTTCACTAGAGTTGTGAATTTTCTAGATTCCTTGAAGGGTGACTTCTTTTTTTTTTTGTTGATGCTGCCCGCTTTCAATTTTTTATCCCTGTTTGACTTGAAATTGAATTCAATGCCAAAGGCATAGCCCCCCACCCCACCTCCATCTCCATCCATTGTAATGTGTTGTCCTTCTGGTTTCGGCAGACAGCCTTGCACTTGCCCGCAATTGAACCTCACTTGGGGTTGTTCCGGTTGTACCACCCACATGACCCAACTCCCTCCCCCTCCCCCAACTCCACCCACTCCCAACCACCTTTTATTCAGCTCTCTCTCTAACACTCTCTCTTGTTTTTGCTGAATTTATCTGAGAGTTTTCTCTCAGCTCTTTTGCTGAGTTAAATTTTGCCGGGAGTTTCAACGGGAGTTTGTTATCCTTTTTTTATCTTCCTCACTCTTTCCCTCCCTCTCCGTCTCTCTGCGAAGTTAATCAACCTTTTTTGCAAAAGAAAAGATGTGCACAATTTAAGTTTCTCTTGTGAAAGGGTCACCAAAGGGCAAAAAGTATATGCAATTTACGACGTAAACTTCTCTCTCTATCTCTCTCTCTCTGAAAAGAATATAGCGCATAAAGTCTGGTTAACAAGCAGATTTATGATATTTACTTTGCTCTAAACGACTTGACCTTAGTCATGGTGGAAATGTTAGATGGCGCAAACAGAATTTTATGCATTCAGATTCAATTTAAAGATAATTTAGCACTAAAAAGAAATCTACTAAATGGATTTGAAATATATAAAATACTAGTAAAGTGTCCTTTGAGGGCTTGAGATGTAACTAATCAACTGAATTACCAAAACTTCCTCTAGAAAACTCCTAAAAAAGATATTTTCAGAAGATATTTTCACTCCAAAAATTCCAGACAATGATTTTTTAAATTCATTAAAAAATTAACAAAGTTAAAGGCTTGCCTAAACCAAAAATTATCACTATATAAATGCAAAATTTAATTTGAAATAATATCTCACTAATTATTTTTTTGAATTGTAGTTACACAAATTTGTTCAATTGATATTAGGATATTAAAAACTAATTGAATCTATCATAATTAGCGAAACGGCTCAATTGAATATGAGAAACATTCATTACCTTCTTGGACAAACCCATTTCGCATTTGAAAAATAAGACCGCTTTTGATTTATGGATATTTTCCAATGCCAACATGAAAATCCATTTGCCAAAACGAATCGAATGCACCACAAGCATTCCGATTGGCCAAAAACAAACGTTGTCCAGTCCATGGTCCGGTCATTGAGCTTCAAGTGTTTTGTTTTTTGAGCTTTTTTTTTGACCATGCCGAAGTTTTGATACTCTTGCCAAAAAACCCGATTAATCATTTGAAAGTATGTCAAATTCTTGTAAATTTTTTAATCCAAATTAAATATATATTAATTAAATGATCTCATAAATTTCCTGAGTTCTCAGTCTTAGCTAATTAGCTTCGCCTTAGTCAGAGTATTGAATTGCACTTTAAAGTCTCGACTTGGCGCACACAAAAAAAAAAAAACAACACAAAAGCCAAAATGCAAAATACAGAAAGACAGACACTAGGTTTAATTTTTTTAGTTTTTTTTTTTTTTTTAGTTTGCCGATTTGCAGTTAATGGAATGACTGCAACTACGACTACTCAGTGGCGCCAACATATTTTGCTGTCGCATTAAAATTATGAGCAGTGCACTCGAATGCAGTATCGTAGCAAACGTTTTTGCATAAATCACTCAGAAAAAAAGAAATAAAGACTAAAAAAAAAACCACGAGAAGAAAGTGGAAAAACCGTTAAAGAAAAATGCTCAAGTTGAAATAGAAATAGAAATATAAATAGAAGCCAAAGAAGATGCATTTGTACGTGTAAGAAATTCCTTAATTTCTACAGGGAAATGACTGTTTGAGTGTATTTGTGAGTGTCTGTGTGTGTGAGTGTTTACCTGGCGGCTTTTCTTTTCAGTTTTTTTTTTCTTCTTGAAGTTTTCTCTTTGTTTGGTGTCGAGACTGCTAACAAATTTTCCTGTCACGTGACGGCAGCTGAAACATCGTTGAGATATACTACCTAGATACATAGTTGGACACCGAAATTCAGAGAGAGAGAGCGAGATGGAGGGGGAAAAATATTCAAGAATATTTTTTTTTTCCTTTTTGTAAGTAGCAAACAACATTTGATTACATAATTTGATTTGAATTTGGGATTGGGGGCGGGGGATTTAATATGCAATTGGTAGTCTTTACGTTTAGTAGTAAATCCATGGGAAAATCTGTTTTCTGAACTGCAAAGATCATTTAACCCAGCTGCCGTAAATATTTTCCTCCATCCTCCATGCTAATCATCGCTGTCAACTGGCTGAGATACATATTTTTTAGATACGAATTGCATCGCTTTCCGAGTTGCATATGGCAAATTGTTGGGGTCTATCTTCTTCACCATCATCGCCACGACGACACACAACAAAAAAAAAAAGGAACAAAAAGAAACATTTATGTCACGCATTCTTGGTAGTCTCCATCCCCCCTCATCCCTCTCTCTCTCTCTCATTCACTGGTGTGGCTCTTATTTTTAATTAATTTATGCAGTTTGGGGCAAGATTTTCCAGTGCAGATTAAAAAGCTTGTGGGGCATTTAATAAATTACTGTTAAATTATAGAAAAAATGCGACAAAAAACAGGAGGAAAAGAATGCAAAGATTTATGACTCTGACACGAAACGAACACAACACGAACGATGAGAAAAAAATAAGGCAAATGCATGTGAGAGAATTAAAAACGGTTTTGTAATTGGAAAAAAGATCTAAGAAATACCGAATGAGAGTATGGAGCATGATTATCGGTTGTCGACTCAAGCTTTTCACAAAAAGGATCTCTACTTCAAAAACCTTTTGACCTTGAATCTACAGAGAATAAAAATCTGGGAATAATCAGATAAGATCAGATAAATTTTACTTCTTTGCTCTCACGATCCTTTATCCTAAATTTCAATAATTTAAAAAGGACCAAAAATATTGATTAATCAATGGAAATATTTTTAGTAAAATTGAAAGATTTTCGTTCGGTATAAAGATATACATTTATTTAGTGGTTCTAATCATTTAAAGATTTTAATCAGACCTTCGTAATGAGGTGAATTTCGTTTAGGGTATTTCTAGTTTGACTTTCTTTATACATTTTCCAGCTGTCTCTCTCTCTCTCTCTCACTCTCGCTGACCCATTAATCCAAAAATGTCAGCCGGCGGCGTTAATGATCGCATATTGAAGATTTCAATTCGATTGGTTTATGTATGGCAAGCCGAACGGGGCTCGGCACACGGGGTCGCCCACGTATCGTGGCCTGTTTTGGTGTCTCTTTAAGTTTTTATATGTATTTATTTTCGGTATACACTGCTTTGACCTTATAAATCAGACTGAATATACCAAATTTGTAAAGCGATTCTCCCCGACTCTGAAAAATGATGATGAGATGGCGTCCAAAAATCCATAAACTTTTCTAAACATAAATTTTTGATTTACGCAACGTTGACAAAAGGGGTGGAGGAGGCGGAGAGGGGGTCGAAACAGATCTTTTCTTGTTGATTTATTCTGACTAATTTCAACAACAACAACAACAAGCCAGGCCAGGCCAGATCAGACGCATCAAGTAATTTTTCGGACAAATTGAAGATGTCAGCGGCAGAAGGTAAAAAAAAGAATCGAAATAAAACCAACCAATTTGATCCCTTAGACTAATTTCCATGATGTGGCATAAAGTGGCTGTAAAACAGTTTTATTGGCCATTTTTAATAAGTCGAGGGTGTTGTAAATTTAACAAAAATCGACGATGTTGTCAGGCGATTTAACCAATTCCCTGAAAAGTATGTCAAAAGAATAAAAATATGACATGAAATCGAAATCTTTAAATAGTTCAGACATGTGAGTGTGATCTACCTATGCTTGATACTCTGTAATTGTAAAAAGGATAATAAAGAAATTGATTCCTTAAATATTTGTCTTTATTTTAGAGAGAAATATGTCTTGGTATATTTTATTTTATAAGAAATAAGAAGTTTGTCCTTATGCCATTTGAAACCAAAGCTCTTTGAGGTAGTTTGAAAATATCCTTTCCTATCTGAATGAAGTCCTTTATCAACTTATTGTGGCAAGAGGTGATAAACCAATCTCAGAATGCTGAATGGATAAAAACAAAGAAATTATGTCTAAGTATACGCAAAATTAGAATTATAAAAAGATCTTATAAGAAACAAGAAGGTTGTCCTTATACAATTCTGATAAGAAAAAATCCTTTCTCATCTGTATGAAGTCCTTAAAGTCAAAAACCAATGCCAAATTGTGTTGAATGGACCGCAGAATGTCCTTTCTTACTGCTAATGAACTGATTTCTTTTATGTAGCATACTTTTGGGGTCACCAAAACTAGAAGAAGGTCTATGACATCAGAGAGAGATTCTGTGTAGCTTAGTTTTGATCAGAAAGGATTACATATGCAACAAAAATTCACACGAAATATAAAAAACCAAACTTGCTAAGTCGCAAAAATCCCATTTTTATATAGAATAGGCAAATAGATTATGGAATTCTCTTCATTTGGCAAACATCTGCAAAGTCTAAATAAATATCAACAAAATTCTTCAGAAATATTTCATTTCGGTTCAGACATACATATTCTTTGTCTCGTGTCAGTTGTTGTTGTTGTCGTTGTTGTTTCTGTTTATCTGAGTTCTTATATTTGATCGAGTGAAGGGTTCCAACAACTGCACATTTATGGATTTACGACTCTTGAAAATTTGTTGTACGTGGGGTTAAGCCAAAAAAAAAAAAAGAATATATCTCTCTCGTATTCGCACTTGCACTTACCTACTTACCTAGCCAACCAAGCGCTATATTTGTATAATCTAATCTTATCAGAAAAAAACTACACACTATATACACAGAGCTTTTTTGCACAGACGCATTTCTGAGCATTATTATTGTTTATTTATATGAACGGAGACGGAGATGGTTCTGTCCCTCCAGCGCTCTCTCTCTCGCCCTCTCCCTCTCCCTCTCGATTGTACGTTCATTCCTTGATTACGTTCGCAAAAATAAACGTACACATATACACGTGATAAGATAAAATCCCCCAACTGCTGCTGTCAGATTACAAACGTGTATTTCTTTGGAATTTTTTACCAGTATTATTTTGTTTTTTTTTTTTTTGCAACTGACGGCTTGTGCAATCTGTTAAAAATAGCTTGCCCTTTTATGCCAACACCAACAAAATGTTGGTTAATATATAAATAGGTTTTTGTTTATCACAGAAATATCTAACTAGTTAATATTGAATATATTTTTAGGTAACAGATCAATCATATGTCTCTATGCGGGGAAAATCTCTGACGTCTTCTGCATGAATGAATAGCCAAAATGGATGATTGATTTATTGCATAATGATGAAGCTTTTCTCCAGCTGATATACATACATATATATGTATATGCCCATCATCATCAGCCTTGAGAGTAACACCTACATATACTTATATATCTAGTAATCCCTATGTGTTGACAACAGAATGAGCAGAATGAAGAAATTTTCGTGGCCGACAGAAACAACAATATTTACTCAAGTCAAATTGAACATGACTGATAAATTGTTGATAGCAGTTCAACCCAAAAAAAAAAAGAAAGAAAAATGAAATCATTCATTACCTTTTCACATTAGTCATGGAATTTCCGCCCCAAAAATACCTAAATGATTCTCTTGACGTCAATTCGATGAAGTTTTGTATTCCAAATTGTTCGATTTCAGTTTTGCATTTCAAATATTGACAGTTGGGCCATTACCAATGCAAATAATTCTCATGGGTTATTGATCCTCTTTCTTTTTTTTTGATTATATAGAGTATACAACCTGTTGGTAAGAAATTTTAAAGTTAGGCAAACATAATCACATTTTTTTACAGTATCTGCGGATATGATCTGCAATATTAACTTAATATGATTCACAATTTTATCTGATCAGAAGTTTGCTCTTCGTTATCTAAATTGGAAGCGTTTTCTTTTTTATTTCTGTAGACTTTTCTTCACCATTTGCAAAAAAATAATTATAATTCTGAATCATGTAATATTATCCAATATTTGTATTTAAACATTTCGAATGCTAAATCGGGATTTCCCCTCATTTTGCATAGTTCAGATTTTCTCCTATAGAAATCTCACTGACTCATATAAGTAGTATAAACATATTACAAATGCCGTTACACTCGTTAACCCTGACCAAAAAAAAAAAAAATAAAATAATAAAATCAACAAGAAAGATGGAAAAAAGTATATACATTCCGGTCTTCATCACTTTATAAAGTTTTATACAATATTTCTGGTCTGATGACATGGAAGAAAACAAAAAAAAAACTATATATATATATGTATATATGTTTCTACCTAAGTATTTCTATTGTTTTATAACTGCAATTAACACGCCTCAAAGAGAAAAATCTTCCGCAATCATAAAAATGAGGAATGTGCCCAATAGACACACACACACACACACACAGCCACACACACAGATTTGTAAGTATCTAAATAAAGTGTAGATATATTATTTTTGTGTGTGCAGTTCCATTGAGCTCTGGGAAAGCAGAGAAATAGACATTCCAAGAAACACTTGACTTGCTGCCGAACCAAAAGAACCCAAAAGCAGATGAAAAAGAATTATTTTTTGGTATGGCATAAAATCTGTGAATATTTATTTGACCAAGGGGAATGACCAGAGGAATTGGGTTAAAATGCAATTTCAGCGAAAAAGCAAAAGACGAGACATGAGGTTGCAATGTGTTGTCTTTTTTTTTTTCGTTCATTCATTCATTGGGACTAGGAACTCTCTGACACTGACAATGACCACTCTGAGTGGTCAGTGGTCTCTTTCATCAATGGGCCAGCCAGCCAGCCAGCAACAACAAAGTCACCATCCAGCCAGACACACACAGAGAGAGAGAGAGAGAAAACGCCAAGTGACGGCGGCATATACAATTACAAAACGTTGCTACTCGAGGCTGAGATACTTGCGGTAATTGGAAGGCATATGAAAGAATATCTCGGCAGGAGGCCCTTCAACAGATACTTTTTTTCTTCTTCTTCTCCTTCATCTTTTGATATTCTTCAGCTACTGTTGCTCCAGTCAATGGCGAAAAAGAAAAACAAACCGAAGAGACATCTTCATTATATCTCAGGTTACAACATTACCCCCAAAAAAAAAAAAAAAAAGTAAAAAAAAACAACAAAGAAGAGAGGGTAAAAAATACAAAAAACCGAAGACAATACTCGCAATCGAAAGTTGTTGCGATGTTTTTTGTGTCTTACAAGTTGAAAATTCTTGGGAAAGTGTTGCAAGCTCATTGCCTTTGGCTGTGTGCCTCTTGTTGTTGCCGTTGTTCAAGCACTTCAAGTGATAACCACAAAACAACAATGCAGATGCAAGACAACAGCAACAACAGCAACAACTCACTTCCCTTTTTCTTTTGTTTATCAATTGTTGCCTTGTGTCTGACACTTTTTGGTGCGTAATTGCAAATCAATGCACAGAAAAAGAAAGAGAGAGAGAGAGAGAGAGAGAGAAGCGGGGGCAACTGACAGGCTCCAACTCCAACTGTGGCAACTTCAGGCAAAAGCAATTATTGCGGATTTCTTGGCCGCAGCATGTTGCAGCTGCCACAAGCTTTTGCTGCCTTTTTCTTCTTCTTCTGCTGCACTTGAAGCAGAAGTGCCTGTGCGCATGGGCATTGAAATGACTCAGCTGCAGTTGCAAGTGGAGGAAGTTCTAATTGCCTGGGAAATAGTTGGGGCATAAAATCAAAGAAAATTGAATAAATAAACAGGTAAGGTAAAAGCAAAATGAGCGACTCTCAACTTTATAGGTGATGGTGATTCATCAAAAAATTTTTGAATCTTAGAATATAGATACACAATCCTTTTTACATGATCTCAACTGGTGAACTGGTCAATTGGTTCATTCCAGTTGATTCCATAAATGGCCAGAACGTGCCACTTTCGAGCAAAACAATGCAATGGCAATGCAAACCCAACCACAATCGATTCCAGCTGAAAACAGAGACCCAAATGGGCCCCATTCCCCATTCGAAACGAAACAAAGTCCAACAGAGATTGGAAATGGAGCAAGCCTGAAAACGAAAAAAAAAACAAAAACAAACCGATTGAATTTCCTAGAATTTTAGAATCTATTAACCTTCCTCTTCAGTCTTCTGCTGGTTCAATTAGAAAGAACTGGCAGCACTTCATCAGTCGACTCATGAGTGACTCGTGGTGTGATAAGCTGGAAAACAAAAACGTCATTGCAGTAAAAGTGTCGAATGAAAAGTGCTCGCACTCTTCAAATGTTTGGGTCATAAATTCATCAATTATCAGGGGAAATGGCTTGCTGCCAGCCAGTCAACCAGCGAGTCAGCCAGTCCGGCATTGCCACTCCTTGTGCTGGTTGAAACAATAGAGATGAAGAGATGACTCCAAGTCATACCCAATTTATGTGAAAACAAGGATCGTCTACACCAAAAAAAAAAAAAAAAAAAAGAAGGGCCAGAGAAAGACCATCAAAGATGTGGGTGCAATTAAGATGCACATCACAATTTTACTACCACATGAAACCTTGAGGGATGAAGACTGAGTTAAGGTTCACTTATTGCCGATAAGATAAACCCAAGCGATCGCCAGCTGAAGCTATATACTTCAATTGATTTTAATAATAAAGGCCATGATAAGACCCAAAATAATAACTAGCTGGCATAGTTTTAGACTGTATTCTCTAAAATTGTTTTCCAAAATTAAAAAAAATCCATTTTTTAAGCAATTATTTAAATGCAATTCGAGCCCAAATGATTCTGAAAATGTTGCTGGCGTTAAAACATTAATTTACTTATTTTTTCCACCTCTTCCATTTTCTATTTTGCTATTAAAAACTTTAGTGAAGTATTGAGAATATATAATTAAAATTTCAAAACGTTATTGAAACAAAGTTACAGATTTTTCAAAGTTTATTTTATGTAGGTCATTTATAGGAAGCAAACAAAAAGAGAGCACTACTTTAGCTCTAAAACTAGTTGGGAATTACAACTTAAACGCTAAAACAAGTTGGGAATTACAACTCGATAAAGTGAAAAATGATGAAGAACTGCTTACAACTTTCGAGTGCACATTTATTTAATATTTTAATGTTTTTGTCAAAGATTTATTTGACTTGTTTACTTCAAATGAACTTTATAAAGGACTTTGCTCTTAACGAGAGAGGGGAAGAAAGAGACAGAGAGTGCGAGAGAGAGACAGAGTAGTCGTGATTTAGCTGGCACTCCAAATATACTACTTATACATAATTTTTTGTTCACTTCAAATATCAAAATGCTAAAATTAGCAATTGAAATTCAATTCTTTTGCTGCATTCTTCCAAATGTCTGGTCTGAAGTTGGTTTCGGTTCATTTGCTACCCCATCCCTTTTACACACACACACACACACACACACACTGAAACACACACTCAAACAATACAATCAACGAGCCATAACTTATGATGTCCATATTCGATATGAGGACGACTCACTCTATAGAGGAGAAGAAACTTTTTTTTTGCCACAGTTTTTGCTGTTGCTGTACGTATGTATGTATATATGTATGTGCATATGTATCTCAATTTTCAAGATCGTGTTTCGTCTGTGGCACCATGTGGGTGCAACTGCAACTGGCAAAAACTAGCAAAACAAAAAATACAAAAACTCAACTCTCTCATGAATTATGCAAACATTTCCTTGTCTGACAGTCAGTTTTTCCCTGGATGATGCTGTTTTCTCTGCTGGATTCTGCAAACAAACAAATTGTTTGTTATTATCGCTGGGTGGCACATTCGGGATCCAAATTCAAGATGCAGATACAGCAATATCCACTGCTGACTCTGAGGCAGCAAATTGTCAAAAGATGCCGCTCCAGCTGCCAACGAAAACGATTTACTTAGGCCTACGAATATTTATTTTCGCCTTTATTTTTAGGTCTTTGGCACAATGTGTGAAATTGCCGACATAAGGATCGGACTAACATGCGTTATCCAATATGTATTTATTTGTATCCAAATGATTTGCTCGACATTTTCCTCTAAAAATGTTGACGATGCAGTTTTTTGTATTCTTTTGAATGAACTTCTTAAGTGGGTTTGATGTATATGGGTATATATTTATGGAGAATTCTTTAAAAATAAGTGTGATCTATAAAGAAACTTAATATATTCAAATTTGATAAAGATCAGAATACTATATCATATAACTTCCATAGCAATAATCGTTCCAAAGTAAGGTTTTGAATCATCATAAAACTTGATATATTTCAGACATTCATAAAAGGTTTAAGTTCTGTTAGGTTCGGATGACTATATCAACTATATTAAACATATGATCAAATTCCATTTCATTGTAGTTTCAACATAAACTTTAGAAGCTTCAAATGGAGCTATCTCCGGAGCTCCATCCACTTGAAAAATTGCTGCCAAATTGCATCTGTTCTAAGTTAGTTAATCAAGCAATTTGTAGCAACCCTCTAACATTTGTAATTTGTACATAATAATAATAGAAATTCGAGCCATTTCAAGCATATGGCATATCAATCGAAGGACAATTAGATGCCACAAACGGATGCCAGAGGGATGAGTTTTGACCATCCCTTGGCCTTTTCACTTTTTGACTGTCCAATGACCCATAAAATGTCATCATTTCGTATTGCTCAATTAACAAGGGGACATTGCGAGAAACATTTTGCCAAAGATTCTTTTGGTACAGTGTTTTGTAGACGACAGTGATTGCCAAATAGAACATTATATCTAGATGGATGGGGGTGGCGGTGGTCGCCGCCAGGTGCCATAATTCCCAAATTCCAACATTTTTTCCAGTGATGAGAGAGAAAAACAAAATCATTTAGATAAAACACACGCACACAAGATACACATACATACATAGATGGATAGATAGATATATGACGCCTACAAAACAATTTTGTTTTTCTGCCAGTTCGGTTCATTTTGGTATTTGCGTAAGCGCAGCAGTGTGGAGATGGCGTTGGCCAGATGATATATGTAGACCATAAGACCAAGAGAAAGAGAGATGGATATGAAGTAGGAACATGCACAAATGTAGGTGAATGTGCGTGGTCTAATTTACATATATTATTTATTCAGCTTCTAAATTGCAAATGGAAACAAGTTATGAGGTGTTATGAATGAAGACTGATTTCATTTGCATATTTATTATCATTATTATTATGGTTAAAGGTGCTCCAAAAAAAACTTCAAAACCAAATCTCCAAGTATACTACTATATGAAAAATAGAAAAATAAACACACCGATAGGAATGTCAAAGGTGGGTGGACGTGGATGATCATCGTGTTCGCAAAGAGTTTCGAAGGGTAACTCACTTTTGTATGCTGTATGCTGATGGATGGCTCCTAACAAGGCAAATTAGGGGTTTTTATTTTATCGGTTTCTCTATAGAATAAAAGCATTTGAACTATGAGTAACGAAGCTGCTATACCCTAGGAAATTTCAGTTTTCTAATGAGCAATCATACAAATAAAACTTATTTTGTAAATTAACATAAGTTTGTTAGACCAAAGTGAGGAATTGGTATAGGAAATCGCAAAGAGAAGTGTAAAATAAAAGAGAGATCACTAAAATAAAGACAAAAACGATCAAACTAATAACAAAATCGATAGAATATATAGAAATTCATTGAGGCAAATCTTAGATGGGCACATATTCGTTAGAAAAAATCATTCTTTGTTATAATTAAAATCAAATATGATATATAAATACTTAGAATTGCTTAAAAAGTGAAACTAAAAGACTACAGATCTATATATATTTAGAATGATCTGCAATAATGATATACCCTGTTTTTGTCAAGGGTATATACGAAAAATTTTGCCATTTCATTCTATGGAATGCGGGTGGTTAAAATGAAATTGGAAAAACCGGTTTATTTATTTTGTACCTTTTGTTTTTTTTTTTTTTTTGGTTTTTGGAATTCGAGAAACCGATGCGTGACATTCAAAGGACATGAACATGCTGTTATTGTTTTCAAAATACACACACACACACACATAGAAACTGGCAAAATAAAAAGGAATATAACGTTAATGAGTGAGAAAACAAAGGAAAATAGTGAAGAGCAATGGCCCAATAGATATATATTTTCTGTTTTTTGGTATAACTTAAGGTTTAATGGCTAAACTTTCGATTGGGACGCCATAAAAGAAAAAGGCTTCCAGAAACGTTTGAGATAAGAATGATAGAGAGACAGACAGAAAGAAAGAAAGAAAGAAAGTTAATAACATTTCCCAACCCTCTAAAAAAAAACGAACTCAACTTAATCGTTGGTTTAAGTGTCTCTGCTCTAGAAAATCAATTCGAATCAAATCAAATTAAATCAAAGCCAAACGAAAGTGACAATAAAACTCAACGAGTGTCGACTTTGATACTTTACGTTTTACTAGGAGGTCCGGTTCTCCTCCAATTTAGACTTGACTTGCCTTGGTCTGTCTCTGCCTCTGCTTCTGGCTCTGTCTCAGTATCAGTCACAGTCTTTCGGTCCGTCTGTCCGTCTCCGCCTTCGACTCACT
Organism: Drosophila sp. 14030-0761.01; assembly: GCA_018150735.1. NCBI lineage: Eukaryota > Metazoa > Arthropoda > Insecta > Diptera > Drosophilidae > Drosophila > Drosophila sp. 14030-0761.01. Next base: position 18,420,129 of record JAECWO010000001.1, on the reverse strand, counting down.
GTTTGTCACTTTTGACATCATGACTATGACTGGCATGGGCGTGGCACTTGGCATGCAAATCATGTCAAATGTCACATTCATTTTACATACGTACGTACTGCAGCTGTGCCGCATAGAGTGGCATGGAGTGGAGTGGTGGAGTGGAAGTGAAGTTTTAGTTTTCTTCAATGGGTTGAAAATAACTTCCTTTTTGTATTACTTTTACGAGAAACGGGTTGCCTGACCTTCATTTAGGTTGAGACTTGTTGAGGATTCCCTTTGTGTCTGACGTCCAGGCGACAAAACAAAAACAAAAACCAAAAACCCATCACGCCCTTTTAACTTCACAATTGAATTATTACTCTCGATTTATTTAGACAGCTGTTACTGCCTACAATTTCCACCCATTTAGTTTCAGTTTAGTTGTCATCTTTATCTTGCTGGAAATTGAGCTTTCCATTCCCTTTTTTGCTTTTCCTTTGAATGCACCCGTAATTGAGCTTTCTTGTCTGCATTTGATACTTTTTGGGTCTCGAATTCAAAATGTAAATATTTAGAATTCAGAACTATTCTATGCTTACATTTCATTAGTAAGATTATATTAAGGGGTCTCCAATAACTAAAAATATTTGTGTTATGAAATAAATACGAGATGGTGATGATGATGTCTATAAAAATTCAACGTATTATGAAATTGAGTACGAAAATTGATATCAATAGTCGAGAACCTAGATTCTCTCTATTCTTAAACACAAATCAAATATCATCTCGGACAGGGTCAGACGACTGTAGCATACAGTTCACATAGAATTATTTTAAAGAAGCATAACTTTATTTTCTGTTCAGTATTTTATTGCATTAAAATAAACAAAATTTCTTCTTGACCCAATTTTGGACAATTATTTCCGAAATCCTTGATTTTCATCGAATAATACTTACAAAAATTAAGCCAATCTCTTTATTTTGGTTTTGAGGCATTTAATAATTTAAAAAATTGTTAAAAACTAAGTCAACATTCAAATACAAACAATTTAGAATACAAATTAGTCAAAACGGACACAGAAATGGCTTGGTTAAGCACTTTAAAGAAAAGTCTTAATACTGGCAACATTATGACGTTGTTGTGCTGGACCAAAATTATAATATTTTGTTATTAAGAATTGGTTATACTAATTTATAAAAAAAAAACTATACGAAAAACTGGTTTTTACTTATGCATTTTTTATAGTTTGTGAATTTTATTTTGGCGAAGAGTTTCCAAAGGAAACTGTTGTTATTACATAATAGTTCGATGATAATGGTTCCATTAAAAAGATCCATTTACATTAATAGGAATTTGACTATAAAAATATTTCGACCCAAAGGGGTTAATTCTCATAATATGCATAACATCTTAGCAATTTGAACTAAACTCTTAGTAAGGGTATGCTAAACATATAGTTATAATGAAGATGCCCCACACACACACACACACAAATACAAGGTAAAAGGCTAGTTACCTCACTCAATAACAATTTGTTTTACGTTTGGTAGTTGCAAGGAGTTCATTCCGATCTTTTGTAACAAACGTTTTTTGTTCCTACTAACTGATTTGAGAGCATCAAACATGTTGGCTGCTTCTGCATCAAACATGTTGGCTGCTGCTGCATCGAACATGTTGGCTGCTGCCGCAGCATCAAACATGTTGGCTGCTGCTGCTTCATACAAGTATGGCTGCCATGCCGCCATGCTTTGCTAGGCCGTCATGGCGCTAGAGTGAAATGGCGGCGTAATGGAGTTCGGTGTGAGTTCGATGGCGGTTCGATTGTTGTTTTTGCTTTCGAGCTGAGCGGTCGTGCGGTCGGACGTTTCTTGAAATAAAATAATAATAATTTGTATCTTGTGTTGCGTTGCTCTTTGCGGTACATAGTATGTAGATGCGGCTATTTCGTTTCTCACCCAATAACCAAAAAGAAGAAGAAGAAAAAAACGCGTTAGCGAACATTTTGCTGCGTTTGTTGTTTTTTTTTATTGTTTTGTTTTGCCAAACAACGTACTTTTTTTTTTTTTTTTTTTTTCGATGTGTGTTTTTTTGGCTGTCCAGCCGCGGGCTAAACTTGAATTTGTTTTTTAAGCTGATTTGGCAAAAATCAAGTAAAAAGCTAAAGATACAAAAGTGAAGTACGAGAAATTGCGAGATACTTTATCTATATTGTCCTGGATTAAATATATTTAAATATCTCGATTTGTCATCATGTGCTGAAATCAAAAAAAAGACCATAAACAATTGTATTAAAAAAATTCAAAAAACAAAAATCCAAAAACGAATAACGAAAGAAAGAGGCAAAGGCAAAAGACAAGATATTAAAGACCATGCTTACCATGCTGGACAAACTGCAGAGCCCTGGCTCCATTTCTGTGTCCACATCATGCTGCAGCTCGAATGCGACCAATACGGACTTGGATTACGATGTGCCGGTCTCCAGACGACGTATTCACCACAAATCGGTTAGTAGTAGTAGTAGTTACTAGTTGATATCACGATCATAAACCAACTGACTTTATGGAGATTTAAAAGCCATGATTAAGCCATTGGACAAGTTGAAGGCTAGCCAGGATCACTCGTAGTCGTCGTCGTCGTCGCCTCATCTTGCCTTATCTTTAGCGGCATCTGTCCACACACACTCAAATCTCATGGTGTTTGTTGTGACAGACGATGGTCGAGAGTTCGTGTGGCTCAGGAAATTGTAACGGATTTTCTTAGCCAACAAACACAACACAATCTTGGCAGCTGCCAACTTGGTTAAATGGGAAAAACTTTTCCGCAATTTTGCATTCGTTATCACCTTTTTTTTTTCCTCCTCCACCCCTTCACTCTACCATTTCCAGCTCGACCCGATTTTAATGTGCCAGTTATGGGTCTCAAAGTGCGATATCTCAGAGTCATGATATGTTACTTAGTTCTGTTGACGACTGCATGTATTTTGTTCACTTGGAGATTGTAAAACTTATGAATATATATGAGCATGAGCTCATCGATCTTAGGGCTCCACTTCTTTAAATGTGATTTCACGATTAGATAGGCATAATGTGCCGATAAGATTTCCACAACTCCTTCTTTGGATTGCAAAAAAAAATTCTTATATTCTTATTCATTATATATATATATATATAGCTCTCTCAACTTTAACCTTGTCATTCATCACACATGCCAGCTAGTTGAGTGAACTGAAAACCTAGAGGGTTGGGCCAACTATCCCTCAATGTAGCCCCGTAATTTAAATACTCTTTAAAATTCATCTAAAGGAATTTCCAAAATTTCTCCAAATACTATTGATCGTTTTTTAGCAATTAAATTTGGTTCAATTCGTGAAAGAAAAATGTATTTCATCTGAAAATAATATAAATATTCTCTATTTCCCTATAATTTATATTTATATGTCCTTACTCCTTCGAAATTTAAAGAAAAAAATACAGTTTATCTGTTGAAAATTTCTATAATTTCTTCAAAAACCATTTTTTCAAGTTGTTCGGTTTCCAAACCTTTCAAAAAATTTAAATCAAAAGGATAATTCATGTCTAAAGTTTTCCCCAAATATATTCCCCCAAATTAACATTAAAAATTGAGGAGAAAAAAAACCCAGGTTTATTTGCTAAAAAATTATATAATTTCTCCAAAAATATTTTGATCTAAATTTATCGTTTTTTAAAACAAAAAACTGATAGAAAGAGGATCATTTATATAAGAAAATATTCTACAATTTCTCCAAGAACTATTCTTATAAGTTTCTGTGGATATATTATATAGTTGAACTATCCTATAAAGATTTTGTAAGAATGAGTAATCTGTGTCTTTAAAATTAATTGTTTATCTAGAAAAGTTTCACTGTATGTATATAGAGATAATGTTCATACTTCTAATAGAAATCTGCGTGTTAGATACATTTGTTTGAGAGGCAAATACTTATGCCTATATGGGGCGCAGGAAAGAGTATAGAAAATTGTTTGCACAAGTTGAATACAGAAAATAAATTAGCTTACTTACGAGTTTACAGGTAAAGTGCTGACAAACGTACGGTACATGACAAATGCAAATGCAAATGTAAAATGCGAAATGCAAAAAGGCACTCACAAAAGCACTGAGAATACACACACACTCAGTCACACACTCAGTCACCGACACGGTGTTACTCGGTAATTGTGTGTTTGATTATGAAGCTTGAAATTAAATAAACAACAGCTAATTACAAGAGTTGGACATGATCATCGAATGGCTTCAGGGTTAAATTGGATTTCGGTCTTGATCCTGTTTTTTGCCGAGATACTTGTTTTTTTTGGTTAGTTTTTAGTTTTTGGTCTAACAGCCGTTGACACTAAGTACGCTATAATTAAAGGTGGAACCGGGGTGGAGCTGGAGCAGCAGCAGCATCAGCAGCTGCCGGTTACTGGTTGCTGCTGCTGCTGCTGGAGACGATTCACAGGTGAGATTAAAATAAATGTGCTCCAAATGCGCAAAAAAGCGAAAAGTAATTGACGCTCTCAAGACAAGCCGGTTCGCCCCTCTGGGGTTTTAGATTTCAAAATGCAAACAGCGGAAAACATGTTGGTAGAGCGCGATACTGCCACAACTACTTACTACTCCGCTTTCCGTTCTCTCTCTACCTTGGGCATGGTCTTTGGATGTTTTCGTAGATTGCAGAGTTGAGGAGTCGAAATTGGAGTTGAAGACGGAGAAGCTTTTGCAATCATCACGTATGAGCATATATGTACATATCTATCTCTCTCTAAGCTGGCAAGGACGAGGTAGGTAGGGATCGTCTGTCTATCAGCATGCCCGCCGACTAAAGGGCAATTAATAGTCACTTCTACAACTCCTTTGCCGTTGCCAATTTCCATTTCCATTTCGCCCCATCTTCTTGACTGGACGTGCGCTTGACTGAAGGTCTGCAATTAATGGTTCTCTCTCTCTCTCTCTCTCTCGCTCTGTCCGTCTCTCCCTTTTACGCCTTGGCGCATAAAATCAGTTATTAATAGCCACAAGAGTTGCGTTGATTTTTCGCCAAAGCTAATTTCAATTGATTGAAAAGCAAGTAGTGAGAAGCTATAAATAATTGCCACCCAAGGCCATAAATTCACATTCAATCGTCGGGCGACAGCGATCCACAGCAAAGACCACGCACGTAGTTCCTTCTGCTGCTGCTGGTGTTTTGAGCCCTTCTGGTGAGCAAACCCTTCTTATCGGCTAAATTGAATGTTATAGTCAGGCGTGACCAAAAGACATTGATAAGGGCCAAGTCCAGGGCTGACTCTTATCAATTACCACAGCAAATCTAATCACACTTAATTGACTTTAACAAAATCACCAAAAAAAAAAAGAAACACAAATGTCTGATAGAAAGCAAAAGAAAAAAGAACTAAGTATGTCTCTTTAATATTAATTACGATTATGTTGCAGGAGGCCTAAAAAATGATAAAAAAAAAAAGAAAGGCCGCATGTCACAGGAGTTTATCTTGTGTGTGTGTGTATCCTGGGGTCCAGGGGCCAACCACAGTACAAAAAAAAAAACTCCCTTAGGGACATTTACGTATGCCTTCTCTTGATTAAGTGGGCGCCCCACAGTTCTCTCTCTCGATGTCTAGACATGCTCAAGAAAACCCTTAGATAGATGATGGAAAAATATCATTTAATTTTCGTGGTGTGTGTGTTCGTTTCGGCACTTAATTTTTAGTGCCAAGTGTTTGAAAAATTGATTAGAATTAATGTTCCGCATGCGGCGTCAACTGAAATTGATTGAACGACTCCTCAGTTTCCCCCCCAAAAGCGTTGAAAGCAAATGCATATACAGACATATATCGCATATCGTATTGATCTATTGATATATTTATATGATTTGTGGCAAATCAATTGAATGAACGATCGATCGCAGCATCAATTATGTATGTACAAATTCCAAAAGAAAACAAAAAATGAACTCCAATTGACAGGCAATTATTTATTAATAACACTGAAATTGTTGAGAGAAGGTCTAGAAGGTGATTTGCAGTTAAAGTAACTGGGCTAACAGCTTACTGACCAGTTAGCAGCACAGCTATCAACAACTTCTCTACGTGTAGTTTACCAACTTTTATTACTTTTATAACAACCAGATTTCCGCCATATCATATATAAGTATGACTTTTCGCGCCTACCTGGAACTTACCCAATGGAAAATTTCTCCAAAATAACAACAACAACAACAGCCACATAACATTTTTATATGTATGAAAATATAAATGAAAAATAAAACTTTCGCTTTCTTCAAGACATTTTATCTATTTGCGTAGCACATTTTGCCACTCAGGTGAACACACCAAGCGCAACTCGAACTGACATTTGTTATCTAACAATTGTAGTCATGTGCTCTCATCGTGTGCTACTGGCAACTGGCGCCATCTGCCGTTCACAGGTGCGGATTCATAAAGGGTACACAGCCCCCAATCCCCCACATACTCCCCCCCACACTCACTCCCCAATATGCTATATAAATGAAATAAAATTTGTTTCATTTTACGTAACTTATTTCGCGTTCATTGTGAATTGAAATTGCATGAAACGAAAATGAGAACGAAAATAACAAATAATTCTAGCTATACGGTGAAAATTGTCACTCGGGTTAGGAGGGTCAACAAATAATACATAATACGTATACGTAATAATTGGTTAAAACTCAATTGCTAAAACACAACTAATATTTTCGAAAAATATTTCAAATGTTTTATTAAATTTAATTTAAAATATATGTTACGGTGTCTGCGATTTACTGCCAATTTGCAAAAGATCGTTAAAAAGCGTTTTTTTTTTTTTAGTAATATTCTATAACCATAAAAATCATTTAGGCATACATATATTATTTAAAGTGAATTGTAAAATGAATGGAAAGTATTTAGTTTGTTTTTTAGTTAGGTAATTTAAAACGATTCGTTGAGCGCCCCCTCCCGCCCCCCTCAAATATGAGTTAAACCGTCACTGATTGGCACTAGTTGCAGAGCGTTTTTGCAATAGTAATATACTTATCAATAATGTCATTTTCTCGTATTTGTTTTCTGCTCGGGTCTTTCTTTTTTTTTTTTTTTGTTTTTTTTTTGCAAAAGACCTAAACCAACATGTCAGGCAAAATGGATTATGGCAGAACGTTGAACAGCATGAGAAATTATGCACTTGTGGTCAAGATAATAAGGGGGAACGTAACACTGTACTATGTATTGTACATACGATACTCGGCTCCACAGTTGCTGAAGCACTTTCCCGACGTGCCTAGCGGACAACAAGACAAATGCTCAACTAGATAAGGTCTCGGCGATAAAGAGTGAAAAACACCAGAAACGGCAAAACAGAAAAAACTCCTGTTGCTTAGCCCCTTTTTGGCATGTTAACAGCTATGAATTACAAGTACTTGCTTATCATTTCAATTTTAGGATTCACACAGGTGCGAATACAGGTGGCATTGGTGCCGCTTGAAAACACTTGTCAGATGACTGAAAAAAAGGGATTTTTTCTTCAAGTTAATTAGGCAACACTTCGTTCTCTCTCTCTCTCTCTCTATCTTTGATTATCGATACAAGTAAGCAATTTTATGATCAACAACGGATATGTATTCGTTCTCTCTCTCTCTCTCTCTCTCGCTTGAGATTACTCTGACAAACAGGTCTCCCAACCATAAAAATGCATATCCACATACGTACATATATGGAGTGGAACACTGATTGTGGTTTTCTGAGATGCTGAGTTAGTATGCAGTTGTTAAAGATACTTAATGGCATCCATTTAGCTTGTAACATCTGCACTGAAAATGCACTTATGGGCAGTTAAATGTTTGCTACATGATGACCAGTGTAACCAGTGGGTCTATAAATACCTCTTGATAATTTCCGTTCGGTGACAGTTTTCATATCACTTTCATTCATTAAGCGTGCATTTGACTTGCGTGGGCCAACAGCTGTAATCCATCATAAGTCTCCCCCCCCCCTTCCCCCCCAAAAAAAACGACACTCGTACTCATTTCATGTGCCTTCGAGAGTAGACAGATAAGTTCAAGGCTTTACGTGGGAGAATAGATGCAAGTAGGTTTGAACCCTTTTCAAGTTTTAGTTTTTGGAAAACTGGTTAGAAATACAAATAACAAAACAGTCGAAAGAGAAGCGAAACATGTGTGTATAAATTCCTCTGGATGAGTCACATCCGGGGGTATTCCACGTTGAAACTACTTAATCTGAAAGTCAATGGGAGTTAATGACTACTCAGAGAGCCAAAGCCCCAGACATGTGACGTAAAATCGTAATGAAGTGAAACAGATGAAGAACCTCTTTTGGCCTGAGGGAGTCATGTTTCCATCCTCTTTCAAATTTGTTTGCTTTATGCATATTTTATGTTCCTCTCTCTCTCTCTCTCTCCCTTTTAATTGACTGGAATATTTGCCTTGAGGGGCCAAATCAAAACTCTTTCGGTCTGGGACATTATGTTTTGTCTTAATATTTAATGTTTTTTCATGCACATATGTAGTTTTATTTTTTATCAAATGATTGATCTTTTGTTAAATGAGTTTTTATGGCTCTACAAGCAATAAAAACACAAACCACAAGGGTTTTTTTTTTATTTTTGTATTGTTTGCCAATGCAATTGGGAATAGGAACAACGAAATTCTTTATAAAACAAATAAGAAACACTCGTTTCAATTTTACAGACACGCTTTGAAATTGATTTTGTAGTTATATATGTGTATATATTTTTGGTTGATTCATAGGGTCGGTTGGTTGGTAGTATTGTTTCCTCTTTTATACTTACGCTGGGGAGGAGCGATGGAGCGATGGAGCGTTGAAGCGATATTTTGCAACGTTTTTGCGTACTCTTAGCTTGAAAAATAAAAAAAGTTTTTGCCAAGGTCAACAATTTGTTTGCCTCTCATTGTGTTTTTTTTTTTGTATCTTTTTGATTATGTGTTTTCTTTAACAAAATAATAAAAGAAAAAAAACAGTTTATTTGTTCTTTAATTGGAACCGTCAACAGTTTCGGTTTCAGTTTCGGTTAAATACTATATTTTGCTTTGTTTTTTCTGCCGTTGAGGCTAAAAGGCTTAACTTAAACAATATTTGTATTGATGACTCTCCGATGATTCACACTTATTGGCTGGCAAATTAACAGGTGGACCACATTCAGTTAACCTTATTTTGATGCCAAATTTTTAGGAATTCGAAAGGATAAAAATGCTTGTCAAATGAATTTTGTTTTAGCTTAAAATATGTGTTTTTTATATTTCTAAAATGTTGAAAACTGTTTGCAATTTATTGTCATACTTTTCAAGTCTTTGTCGTTACCAGGAAATCGGTTAATATTTAATGATTTTCGGTAGCATTCCTGTTTTATTTGTACAAAAGAGTTAATGGTTTCCATGTCACCGTATTTCTCCATATTTAGCAAATTATTTAGCAAGTCAACATTGATAAAGTGAGGATTGAAGAGAGTTGGGAGCACGATGGAAGAAACCGCCACCGCGTCGCAACCTGGGCAGACATCTTAATGAGGCACTCAAAATGAAGTTTCTTAAGTTCGTTCGTTCGTTGATTGAGCTTCAAGCAAAATGTATATAAAGATGACAATTGTGATTTTCGAGAGCCATTAACCGCATTAAAAATGATTGCCAAAAATTAAGGAGCGACTCCGAATCGAATTCAACAATTAACTGTAATGTGTAGACAAGTTTTATTTTATTTTTTTTCGCTTCTTTGCACAAAACAAAAAGAGAAAAACACAATCACTTTATATAGAATACATTTATACATATAAATCAAAAGCTTTATATTTTTTTTGTGCTGATAACCTGACTGACAGTTGATAAGTTCAGCCATTTGGCGTGACAGATAAACATTTTTGGCTTTCTTAATTAATAAAATCAAAAGAAGAATTCGCAAAAGTAACAACAATACGAAGTTTATATACCCTTTGGAAGAAAACCCAATTGAAAGATGTTCAAAATTCTTTGAATAAAGAGGGATAAGCTTACAAAAATTATACTACCCTATTGGTAAAGGGTATTTGCGACTATTTTTAGCCCTTCTCCATTGGATGCGTCACGTTGGCTTAAGGTTGAAGGTTTTTCTTATTTTTGTTTTTTTTTCGTATGTATATTTACAATATATATTTTCGTGGGGGAACCTTTGGACTCTTTTTCACTGACTGATTAAATGGTTTTCTGTCGGGGTCTTCCAACTTAAAGTCTTTTCAACAAAAAAAACTTATTTGTCTGCAAAAAAAAAAGACATACACATAAAACGCCATATGTCGCATTGAACTGGTTTTTTTTCGTTTTTTTTGTATTATTCCAAAAGCTCAAAAATAAACAAAATGTTTATGCCACATTTCGTCAAGTCGTCGTGTGCAAAAAAAAAAAAAGAAAAAACAAGAAAATAATAAAAAATAAAAACGAGGGAAACTGTCAAAAAAAAAAAACAAAAATTTCTGAAGTCAGAGACAAAAACACGTTCCATTCTCCAAGTGAGCAAAAATTGTGAGTTAAATTGCATTGACAAGTGCATGGAATTAAATTGAGATTCTGTTACATATATATAAAGAGATGGATGTCATCTTGGCTTTTACTATGATTCAGTGAGCAGCCTGTAAACGAGTCACTGAAATTGCAATTGATATTCATTCAATCCCACCCACTTAATAAAATGAAGTTGAAATTCCTAGAGCAAGTGCACTTTAGCATAGAGTAGATATATGTATCTATTTAGATGCCTAGTTCAATTGTGGCCAAGGGTGAACTATTCAATTGGCCAAAGAAAAGAATCTTTTGATTGAGAGTTATCTACTTTACATATCTTTATAGATCTTGGTTAAATCTTTATTGTGTGTGTTAGTTGAATAACCTTTTAACGAATTAAGTACATACGCATTGAGAAATAAGTCATAAAAATAAAGTTTCCAGTAACAAATTGGTCAAAGCTGGTGAGAGAGAAGTAGAGGGTATGTCAAATTCGAACAATTGTGTATCTTGGTTTTTGCGTACTTTTTAAGTTTTTATGGTGAATTGCTATGTGGTCAGTGTTCACATACGTGAGCCCATTAAAAACAATAAATCGCTGTAGAGCTCTTTCACTTTGTGAGCATTAAATGGAAAGGAAGTACAAACATATGTACAGACAGACAGAAAGACACATGTATGCCGAAAATGCCTCCAGACAGAAATTGCTTTTATTAAATTTTGGGTTTTTTTTTTTTCTTTTGGTTTTCTTGGCAGATTTATGTGAAGCATTTTGTATGCAAACTTCAGACGTGTTTCTCTCTAACATTGCCCTAAACAAACCAATTAAATTTGATCGTGCAAACAACAAACCCATTGAGTCAACTTCTACTTTTCTCTCTTTTTTTCTCAGTCAAGCGGAACTTCAATTTCCAATCCTCACAATATTAAATATTTGTCTCTTCAATTAGCATAGAGTTGTTAGTCACAGGCAGAGATACAAACAAACAAACAAACAAATAACCGCAACAACAACAACAAAAAAAACAAGAAAATTTGACAACTCCAAAGCAGAAGAAATATATATTTTATTTTTACTTCGTTTTTTTGTTGTGGTTTTCTTGTTGTTTGATCAATGCGACGACGTTCAAGTGTCATTGTGACGTTTCAAGTGCGCTCATTTTCCTTTTTGACATTTGGAACGGTTTCAGCTTTCGAAATTTGGAAAACGGGTTTCAAGTAAAAACAGAAAAAACAGAAGAAAAAAAAACCTTCTCAACCAGAGTTGAAAGTTCAACAACGATCCAACACTGCGATATTGTTGTAATCGTCGTTTTGCTCCTCTATGCGATATCCGCTCAAGCTCATATTAAATGAAGGGTAGGCGGGCGGTAATAGTGAGGGGGGCGGTGAGGGGTGATTGTGCTTGGTAAAAGGTGAAGGAGTTTTACCTCCAAGTGCCGCACAGTCACGGCTTTGGTTTGGGTTCGCTTTTAGATTTTTTTTTTTTTCTTCTTTTGCTGTTGTTCGATGCGGTGGCGAAATTAAAAGCAACACGCTTAACCCGAGACCGACACAGATATATGTAGGTACACACACACACACACACACACACAACATATATCGACTTGGATATTCATTCATTGAAGAAACCTTTGCCCAGACCTACAATCGTGGTCAGGCAGCTAGAGACACGGGGGAAATTGAAACTTTTTAAAGTGATTAAGTTCGGAATGAAGAAGGCAAAGAATATTGATAAATTGACTGAGGGACAGAGGGCAAACAAGCAAACAAAGAAAATGAAGAACAATCAAGTAAATTGTGGTCTTAATTGTATAGAAATTTTCAAATCAATGCATAATAACAATACAATTTAACATTTCCATTTAAACGGTTTTGATTTAATCATGAGAAAGACATCAAAATACAATTAGTTGCACCTTTTGTTAGACACCTTTCGATAGTATCCCGAAATTGTTAACCCTTTCGATAGATAGTTAGACCACATAAATACCTATTAAAAACGTATTTTGTGCTTCTAATTGTATGGCCTCGTTTGTTAATTTGCAAATCTCTAACAACTGAAAAGCAGCCAACCTAAAGTTGACCTGAAATTCCAGGTAAACTAATGAAGCGAGCGCACCGCATGAGCTTAAAACAACAATAAGAAGTTTTCACATTGTTTTTGTCTGCCTGAGTAAATACCCTAGATTAAACTAAGTACATGCACTATATGCAGTTTCTCAAATCAAACCTCAACAAAATTGTAATAATTTTGCATAGAAATCACTTTCCAAAAGTTCATAATTTTAGTTAAACTTGATTTCTTGCTTTACAGGGTATTTTTTAAGTTTTTTCCTTCTGATTAATCCCATGGAATTTATTTGTTCCTATTGTCTTTTGTTTTCTTGTGCCGTTTGTGCACTTCTTTTTTTTTTTTGATTTTTTTGTGTGTGGTTTTAACGGCGATTTATGTTTTTGGCCAAAAATTTCGCTGACTACCTACCGAAAGTATAGTAGAAGAGCAATCTCGTCTGGTTCTTGTGAATGATGGGGTTTTTGGGTTTTTTAGATGGAGTTTTTAAAAGTCGGGGTCGGTCAGTGGCTGCACGTCTTTGAGAATTCCAATGAAATTGTATGGCGGCATTTTGTTTCAACTTGGTAAACATTTTTTGTGTCTGTTTTGATAAAGAACCAGAATTTTAATTGTTATATTCTCTCTCATTTGTTTTTTTGGGTTTTTGCTCTTGATTTATTTGCAGAAACTATATGCAAAGGCCATTTATGATAATTATGCGGACACGCCAGATGAATTGACCTTCAAGAAGGGCGATATATTAACTGTTATCGAACAGGACACGGAAGGCATTAAGGGCTGGTGGCTATGCTCTCTACATAATCGTCAGGTGAGTGCAATATATTTGAGAAAAAATCTTCAGTCAGTCGCAGACTGGATTCCCAGTCTGGATTTTGTAATTATAAGATTAAGCAATTGAAACACATTTGCTTCATTTCAACATTTTGAATTTATAATTTCATTTTTGTAATTGTTTTGGCTCTGCACATTGTGCTGCAATGAGGCACATCCAGCAAATGATTATTGGCACGTGGCCCACTGGCAGCAGCAGCAGCAACATGCGGGACTGACTCCAGTTTGCCTTTAATTATCCACCACTCCACTTCATTTCATTTCATCTCGTCTCTTCTCTTCTCTCTGCGTGCATATAAATTTCATTTTTGGCACTTTAATTGTATGTGCAGCTGTAATAATAATCATAATAATAATAATACCCATAATGCTCAGTGGGATTACCCACAGTATTTGGTATGTTTTGTGGGGAGTGGAAAAGAGGTCGAAGTTGTTTGTTTTCGGTTTGATTGCATTACAAAGTGCAGAGAAATGTTCCAAAAAAAAACACATCATAAAACGGGAAACAATTGAGATAAACATTTAAAGGGGAAGGGGGTGAGAGAATTTTGGGGAGGGGGGAGGGTAAGTGCATCATGAGATCTAATTGTAAGAACTTATTAAAACTATTATTCGGCAATAGCACTTTCCGGTAATTCATTCTTACACCTAAAGCTTTAATGATCTACTGTACACCAGGCCGTATACGCAACGCTTTTTCTTTAACTTTCCACAAATCGCTCATTTTTAGCTCAATCACACTCTCTCCCACTTCAAAAAAAATTAGAGAAGTTTAATTTTATTCCATATTTCGAAATGATATCAAAACATTTCAAAAACTCTTCGAAAAAATAAAGAAACTTATAAGCAAAGTTATTGTTAATTGGAAAAAGAAAAGAATATTATTAAAAATATAAGCTAATCGCACAAAGTTCTTGGGCATTAGTTCTACCATTCTTCACCATTCTCCTGCCTGTCTTTCATATTGATTGATCATTTTTCGTAAAGTAGAAGCTCTTTCCAACCGATTCCCATGTCATTTTCGCCAATTTTCGGTTGGCCCCAATCTTGAGGCTTATTAATGATCACACGCTCTCAAATTCTAACCTTGACTATGTTGCTCTGATTAGTTAGTAACCTTTCAAAATTAAAAACAAAAAAAGCACAAACAAAAAATTGATTAACACTAAAACAGAAATCCAAACTATGTGTATATAAACTAAGCGAAATGAAATTTCTGCACGTCGCCGGCCAACAACACTCCAACATTTTAATTAACAACTCAATTGCCAACAGCAAGCGCCTCATGGGCGATATGTGATCAGTGAGCAGTGGTGCTGTGATCAGTTAGCGAGTGAGAGATGGTGTCAAAACATATATCAAAAATGGAAATCACAAAAAAAAAAACGAAAACCTGCCAACGATCTCTCTAGTATCGTTTATTACAAACTCTATATATATAGATATGATATACATTGTATACTAATACTATAACAACTACTCTTTGTCGGCCAATTGTTGTTAATTAAAAAGTAGCCGCCACTTTTTAATGGAAACAATTAACCCAAAAACGGCCAATTGAGTTGGCGACCAACGGCAACAGCAACAAAAACAAAATATATTTATAACGACATAAACAAAAACAAAAAAACCAACAAAACTTACAAAAATCATAAAACTTTTCGCATAAATTTATTCAGCGCCAGTGCGAGTTCTTTTTTTTTCGTTGTTTTTGTTTTTATTTTCAAGCTTGAAAAGGAAACCAAAAACATATGTTGACAATTTCCACATTTGAACATTCTCGCAAAAAGATGAAGCAAAAAAAATATTGCATTAATTTTTGTTTAAAACATTTTTGCCATAAATAATGCATTTAGCATTGAGTTAATTAAAAGGCAATCAAAATCAATTGAATTCAATGAGCAAAAATTATATAACTATATATATGATTGAAGAACATGAGAGAGAACATTAACTTAAACATTTCATTTTTTGTCCTTAAATTCATCTAAGTATTTGCCATCAGTTAATTGGTTTTTCTATTTTGTTTATTTTGCAAATTTCTAGGGTCTATGCCCGGGCAACCGGTTACGGATCATGAACTCATACGATTCGGGCTGTTTCTCACCATCGCCGGCCAGTTCGCCGATACCATCATTGGCAGCCAGCACAGCCACATTGAACAGTTCCATATGCTCGGCAGAGATCTATGAGAATGGTTCCATCAGTAGTACGGCATCCACGGCAACAGGAAGCGGTCTGGGAGGAGCGAATGTGGCAGCCAATGGAGAGATTGCCTCCATCCAGGGTCGTGGCACAAGAAGATCTTGGCATATATCATCGAATAAGGTAAGAGAACGATGATGATGATGATGATTCTCCTTTTTTTCCCCCCCGTTCAGGTTGTATATATTTATTTTTTTTCTTAATTTTACGCTTCGTTTGGGGAAAACGGTTTTTTTTATTTTTTTTGCTGGTTTTTAATTGATTTCATTTTCCAACATCGTCGTCTGGCTTATTTATTTTTGGTCTCGACTTTGGCTTGTCTGTCTGGGCTGCTACTGGCAGGCATTTTGGTGAATTATGATATCCGTCGGGAAAGTGAAAGAAAGTAATTTCTTCGACTCCTTCATTTTGGCCATCATTATGTACAGAGAGAGGAGAGGTCCGGGCCTTCAGTTGGATGGGGTCCATCGTTCATTCGGCACGTCAACTGTGTGTCGTAATTGTGCAATTAATCGAATACGAATCCGTATCCAAAAACAAAAAAAAAACACACACACACGAGGAGGAGATGAAGATGAAGTAGAAGAAACTGGTCAACGGGTTTCCTCTCTCAGTTTTGCATACGACGACGACGATGTTGGCCAATTTGTCAGCTGGACATGCGTTTTATTTGCTTTGCTTTTACCTCCCTCCAATAATTAAAGGAAATGAACAATTTTAACTGAAATTGATGGGAATTGAAATTATAGTTCATACCCAGCAGACAATAATGTATCTAGATTATCCTCTAGATTCTCATTTTACGAAAAAATCTGCTATTGAAATTTCTCTCACAGTCATAAGCAAAAAAAAAAACAAAAAAAATCATAAGCCGAAAAATAATAATAATAAAAAGTGTGCAATGCAATTTGCAGTTGTTGCAGTTGCCGCCCCAGCCAAACGAAACGTTTATTTTGTATCTTTTTCTTCGTTTTTCTTTCTGTTTTCTGTGTTGTTGAAGTTGAATTTGAATTTATAGTTTCACTTGCCTCAAGAGCACTAGCAAGATTGATAGCTGCCGATAATGCGAGGAAATGTTTACGACTCTACAATTTGGGACTTCAGCTTTTATTTGAGTTGCGTTTTTGGTAAAACACAAAAACCAAAAAAAAAAAAAGCGAAAGTGGGCGGACATCAACTTGCTGCGATGCTAAAGTTCAAACCGTGAATTCCCCAAATGAAAAACCAAATGAAAACTATGGGCATTGCATGTGGTGCTAATGATGATAATGGTCAATTAAATTGAACTGTTATGCAATGATTATGAGATATTATTTGGGTAAAAGTGAAAGGCGCCAACACAGGATAAGGCCAAAGATGAATTGCACTCAAAAGTCCAAAAGAAACCCCATTTTTGTTTTCAATTCAATTTGAACATAACCAGAGAAGGATAAAACAAGAAAAACAGAAAAAGAAGACAAATTTATTCCATTTGTGGGTGAAACAATTAATTCATTTAAACTAAAATAGAATAGATTTCACATATTTTTCTTTCACTAGATTGAATTCGAATTCTAAACATAAAAAACTAATAGTAGAACAATTTCAAAATCAATTATTAGCTAAATAGTTGTATAAAATATTGAAGAAAAATACTCACAAAATTGAATTAATTTCTTTGCAATATTTTGATAGAATTTTCATGAATTTTTCTTTAATTCTCAAAGAGCAAGAAATGTAATCAGCTAATAATTTAGATTTATAGCTCAATAAATTAACTGATAAGTCCAAAAAGACTTGGTAAAATGATTGCCCTGTGTGCCAAGTTAGAGACTTTTTTTTTTGGTCTAATCTAACAGCATTTTTAACGCCTTTTAACGCCCAAACAGTCGAAAATTCCTTCACAATTTAATTGAGAACGGAAATATCTTGTCAAGAATCGCATTGCGCAATAATAGTTTAGGCCTTTTTGCAACATACTACCAACAACATCCCACTACCAACATCAGCTCTGACCAAACCAAAGCAAAGCAAACCAAACCAAAAGAGAGAACAGCAAAACTCGCCTCCACCGTTAGTCGGCAGCAGCAGCAGCATTAGCCACATACAGAGATTGTATTTATATGTAGGTACACACATATATGTATGTGACAATTTCAAGTTCCTTGAGCCCACATAAAGTCTTTGGCCATTCCAACTCCAACTTGAGGCTCTAACTGCAACTGCAACTCCATCTCCATCCATCGTCGTCGTCGTCGTCACGCACTCTGTCCAAGTCAGGTGCTCTCTGGCCAGCCAAAGCCAATAAAGATTTATGGTCAACTCCAAAAAGGAGTTTTCGACTTTGGTTCGCTTTGAGCAAAAGATGTCATTTTTGGTTTTGTTTTTTTTTTTTTTCTCTTGCTCCAAGTCCAAAAATGGTTACGAAAAATGTCATCCTTATGGATTCTGCTGAGATTTCCCCTGCATTTGGTCAAAACAATGCGGATTGTATTCAGTTTTATAGTGTTTTTGAAAAAAGTATATATCTATCTATCTATCTATCTATGTATGTATCTATTCAATCCAGGCAGGCAGCCAGCCAGCCAGTCAGGCATTCCATTCCATCCATTTGCCATCGAAAACAAACTCACTAAGCTTGACAAATCATGGCCAGAAGCAGTCGGAAGACTGATTGAGGACAAAAACGCTTCATGACTGGACAAATGAAATATTTTTTGGTACTCACTCCCTCGCGCCAACGCATTCCGTTGGCTCTTTTGTTAACAATTACCATTCTGTACGTGAGAAAATGCAAAAGAACTTCCAAAAATAACAAAAAAAAAACCCATAGAAAAAGGGGCAGGTGAGAGAGGCAGGAGGAGAGGCATTGAAATGCATCAAATGAACTGCAGCAGAAGATTTTTATCTCCTTAACGACACAACACGACAGGCAGGAAAGCAGCTACTGAATTTTCAATTTCAACAAGAACAAAACCAAATTCTTGAGAAAGATTTTCGAGACGAAGACGAAGAAAAATCGTGTAATGAATTTATGAACTTTCCAGCTCCATCAAAAACCAATTAAAGAAATCACAAAACAGCATAAAACTGGCAAAAACTAAAACCGAAAACAAAAAAAATTTCCAATGGTCGTGCCGATGTTTAAATGCCCTTTACAAAAACTCTTTTTCCAATTTTTCTAAGCGATTTCGAAAAGGTTTATCTTCATTTTATATGCCATTAGAATTGATTTTTGAAAATGAATCAAGATTTGTTCTCTTGAAATACATGTTAATTGAAAATTTATCTCTAAAACATTAAGAATTTGATTCAGTTAGAGGCTCGGGAAAGGAAAATTAGATTTTCCCTTGTTATAGTCATTCATTCTTGATCAAATTTGTTACAAGTTTCTTTTCTTTATTATTGTTTGCAAGGGTATAAAAGAGGCGACCTGAATTCGTTTATTTTAATGGGACACATTATGCGATTTGGCCCCAAATGTGTCATAAACATGGAACATTTGATCTATAGTATTTTATGTACATTTCTTTCGCTGTGTGTGTGTGTGTGTGTGTGTGTCTCATCCAGGAAAACAAAATTTTGCGCTTTGAGTTTTCATAAGAAATCGTATCATATGTATTGAGGTCAGACAACAGAAAACGGAGCAAATAAAAAGTCACGCAAAAATGGGAAAAAAAGACACTAAAAATCAGCATGAAGTTTGTCGCTGCTTGAAAAAAGAAGGTAAACTAGCTAGGGGATCCCCCCTGCTGAGAATTGTCCTTTTTTTTGGTTTGTTTTTCTGTTTTTCGAGAAAGATTGTGTAACTGTGAAACTAATTGCAGTTCCTCAGGTGGCTCTTGCTGTTGTCCACTTCAGCTGCAGGGCCAGCTGCTGAGCTCTGATCTGATTTCTTGCACTAGATAAGGATACTCGAAAATATTCGCTCTTCAGCTGTGCCTTTTGTTTTTAATATTTGTATGTACAATTGACTCGTGTTACGCTTGAATAGGATCAGGGATGATGTTGATGATGATTCCTTCCCCTAAAAAAAAAAAAAGAAACCGCTAACAACTACTTCAGGTAGGAGTAGTAGTTCCTTTTGTTCTCCCCTCATTTTTCGGGATCCTTGAATTGTGAAAATATGTAGTTGCGTAACGGTTTACTTAATTACGAATCGATTTGGGTTTGTTTTGAAAAGGGGGCGTGGTCATTGGTTATTTTGTGAAGCGTGCCTTTTTATCCATACATACATATGTTGAAATTCTCAAAATATTTCATCAATGAGATGCCAACATATGGCCAGGATCGTATTTATTTTTTTTTTTTTTGGGGTAGCTACGCACACAAAGAGAAATTCATAAGCTCTTGATTCAATTTGGCTTTATGTGGTGTATGAGTGAAAACATTTTGAATTCATTGTTGTTTCCCTTGAACCCATTTCGAGTCCTTTACCTTGACACTGAACTCACTTGGAAATTTCCCCCTAAAACCCATCCTGGAACGGCGCATGAGCAAAATGTTTCCCACTATTCCATTGCTGATGGGCAATTTGTGTCTTGGGATTTCCTACAGTCAAGTTTTTGCTTACCTTTGATGAGCTTGTAGTTTACTACGAGTTTTTTAGTTGTAATATTTTTTTGTTTTGGATATCCTATTTGTGCATATTTGCCATATATTATAAACAAAATGTGATAATTAAGCATTGAGTGGGTAATCAGGTGAGAGATATATACATATATATACATACCTGTAACCACACCCTAGCCAAATGGCAGAACCAATCGGTGTTCATTCATAAAAAAAAAAAAGGAAGAGAGAAAAAAAAAAACCAACACACACAAACAAAATCGATAAGCCAGCCAAATGGGAGTTGAAGTTAACGAAGAAGAAGAATATTAATTTTGGAATTTCGTTTTCTATTTGCTTTCAGGTTATCACACCACAGCGACAAGGTGATGTCTATCATTATCATTGCATTCCCTCGCATCCTCAGCAGCAGCAGCAGCAACAGCAACAAAATCAGATCTACAGCAACCAAAGTATCTATCAGAACCTCTCCATGATGGCCACACACACACCAAATGGCAGCAGTATCAATGGCAATGGCAATGGCAATGGGAGTGAATTCGAGACGTATGATATACCCAAACCGGCCACTCCGGTGCTCCTCAACTATGATAGTCCAAAGAGTGTGCGAACACCCACTTCATTGAGTGGTCTGGGGGCACGTTTCGAGTCGCTAAAGAGTGTGGCTGCCTCCATTGAGGAGGAGGAGTCTTATGATGTGCCACGCCCCCTAATCAATAATAGCCATAATGCACAATTGACACCGAGCAGCTCGGCATCATCACTGCTAACTAGCGATAGTCTCTCCCTGAGCTTCTCCAGCTCGAATCGTTCCTCGCTGGCGAATATGCCAGACTATGATATACCACGTAGGAATCCTCTGCCAGTTAGAAGATTGCAACAGCAGCAACAGCAGCAACAACAGCAGCAACAACAGCAGCAGCAGCAGGTGCAAAACTATGATTTCCCATTGCCGCCACTGCAAGAGCAAGAGCAGCGTAAGAATAATCCCAGTAATGGAACTGTAACACCCAAAGAATTGCCCCTGGAACTTAATTCAGCATTGGAAACGCTGGCCAAATTGCAATCCCAGACCACGATGGCCATAACACGACTCCTTAGCTTTGTGGTGCCCAATTGGCGAATTCGCTCCCAATTGGAGCCATGTATTATGGATCTGAAATTGGCTGCACTGCGTCTGCGTACAGCTCTCCATGATTTGGCTGAATTTGGTGAGGGAGCTTTGGGTAATGCCACCCGATCGGAGGATCGCAATTTGGCCCTGAAACTGAGACCCCTGGTGAGGGCGCTACGCGATGCCAATAAGCTGATACACGATTCATCCGAGGCTCTCGATGCCCAGGGCAGTTGGTCAGTGGATCAGTTGGCGCGTAGTGATGAGAAGCATGGCTGCCGACCACCCGATAGTCTGGATCAGTTAATGGCCTGTGCCCAGACATTAACCGAGGATGTGCGCTCCACCACCAGCTTTATCCAGGGCAATGCCTCGTTGCTATTCAAACGCCAATTGAATGTGGAGGAGAATGGAGTTGGTGTGGGTGGTGGTGTTGCCAGTGAAACTACTACAAGTCGCGGCAGTGCCGAATGGCTGGAGGATTATGATTATGTGGCCTTCGAGTCCAAGGATGCGGCAGCCAAGAAAAATCAATCTCTGCGCGAGGCCATACCAGCCGGATTGAAAACCCAATTCGATACGGTGTTACGCACAGCGGAGACCACAGCGATGGGTGGAGCAGCAGGAGCCACTTCTGTGCCCACGACACCAACGGCACCAGCTGCTCCCGCCATCAGGTCACCCGAAATGACCGATAAGGATAAGAAGCTGGTACGCTATTATGCCCAACAGATCTCCACACATATGGGCAATCTGCTGCAGGCCATCGATTCCTTTCTCGAGACAGTGGAGAAGAATCAACCGCCGAAATTCTTTATTGCCTATGGCAAATTTGTGGTTGTCAGTGCCCACAATCTGGTGACCATTGGCGACAATGTCTACAGAAATATATCCAAAGAGGCGTTACGTGAGAAAATCCTGCAGTGCACCAATGGCCTGTCGGATGCATTGAAAACCTGTGTCCTTAAATCGAAAAAGGCTGCAGCACATTTTCCCAGTGGCAGTGCCGTGCAGGAAATGGTCAATTCGGTGGTGCACATCAGCGATTTGGCCAAGGAACTGAAAACAGTGATGCTGCAGGCTGTCCAAGAGTCAACCGGTGTTAGTGTCGGTGTTGCTATCGGTATCTCTGGAGTCCCTGTCGGTGTCGGAGCCTAAGCAGCAGCATCAGCAGCAGGATCACGAGCAGTATTATGAGCGTAGTCTTCCAGGCTGCTGGCAGCGCAAAATGTTCCTTAAACAGAAACCAACCAAGAGAGAAAACCCAGAAGGCCGGGCTAACTTCGGCCATGCCGAATTTTGTATACCCTTGCAAATTCTTCTTGTTTCACTCAATCCCTGCATACTGGTAGCAAAATGAAAGGACATTTTGTATACAGATCCGTATGTACGGCAACTATATCATATAGTCA
The DNA here is from genome assembly GCA_018150735.1 of Drosophila sp. 14030-0761.01. NCBI lineage: Eukaryota > Metazoa > Arthropoda > Insecta > Diptera > Drosophilidae > Drosophila > Drosophila sp. 14030-0761.01. Next base: position 18,397,461 of record JAECWO010000001.1, on the reverse strand, counting down.
ACCGACTTTGATCAAATTTAGCAGAATTATAATTTACTATGCATATCTGTTAATTATTAAGTTTGGTGATAATCGCATAAGAAACCAAAAAGTTCGTGTGATCTATATGATATAGTAGTCCGATCGTCATCGAAAATGACAATTCCCGTGAAAAGTTATTGATCTAAAACTCTATTTTCGAGTGATGGTTCCTATGGGAGCTATATGACAAAGTTGTCCGATCCGCGTTAATCCGAGATATATAGAAATCTCAGGTCTAGGAGGAAATCCAGAGAGACAGACGAACAGACAGACGGACGGACAGACAGACGAATATGAATTCGTCTTGTCGTGTTTATCAAGGATATACATATATTCTTTATATATGGTTGGAGTTGCACACTTCTGAACGAATATACCCTCTTTGCAAGGGTATACAAAACCAAAAAAAAAAAAAACAATTACAGAATAAAATGCTTTGTCTGAATTTTGGCATATCCTGTTTATATTTTGCATTGTGATATTTTTTGAGCAAAAAAACCATCGGAAAAATATGCACAAATTGCCACGCCCCCGCCCCAAAGCCCCCGAAATGACTCCCCATTCTAATTTATATAGTAGTATATAAAATATAGTATGTTTATTGTCTAACTAGTTATACATATGTAGTAGACCCAGCCCTAGTATTAGTTATCTATCATAGTTTAGATTTTCGCTGTAAATAGTCTTTTGTAAATTAATATTTTCCCCTCTATCTCTATCTTTCTCTATTTTTTCTCTATTTTCCCATCCCCTTATATCCCGCCTTGTCGCACAAACAATGTTGTATCAGTGAAGCATTTCATTACGAAAAAGAAGAAAAAATATATTAAATAAATAAATACAATTATAATATATATAATGTATACTTTAGCTATAGCTATATACCACGCATATGCATATACCAACATTTATATATGAGCAGATATATTCTTATACATAGACAACAAAAACAAAAAGAAGAAAAACCTAAAAAAAAAAAACATACAACAAGAAAAAGCAAATACAAATCTGAAAGATTTATCAATAAAATTTTGCAAATTTAGTCAGCAATATACAACAAAAAGTAAATATACATATTAGCATTAACAAATATATATATATATATATACATTTATATATATATAGCAACTGTGTATGTAATATCATTAAAAATAACGTAAACTATGCAAAACTGAATAAAAATTATATATACATATATTAAAATATCATAATCCCTGAAGTTTAATGAGGCATAGCGACATATCTCCGACGACATATCTCCGCCCAGTACATTTTTCTGGCGGAGATATGTCGTTCTAACGGCGTTGTAAAACGACATATCATCGCCGTTTTGAAACGACATAATTTCGCGCTGAGATATCTCCGCGCGGAAACTTTATAGTTTTTCAGTTTATGAGTCTGAGATGAGTCTATTTAAAAATTGGCGGCAAAGTAAAATAATCGATATGAAATCTAGCTTTTTTTTTCTTAGCTCGATATTTTGACTTTAGTTACTACCATCACTATCTACTACCATCACTATTGTTTCTGCTTACTACCATCACTATTGTTTCATTCTCCGTTCTGTTGTTGTCTTCTAGGTTGTCAACAAAAATGAACGGAGCTGTTTGCTGTAGATGCGGAGCTATGCCGAATGGTATACCATATTGCTATGGCGGATCGGATTATGAATATCATTGCTTTTGCTGCGCTGAGGCACCCAGGATGAAATGCATCCATTGCAATGCGTATCGCGACATAGAGCTGCACGAGAAACATGTTCCTTGTATTGGTGATAAGCTGCATGTGTTTGTTTTTACAAAGCCCTGGCCGCCATTTCCGGATACTGTAAACGAATCGTATGCCAATACTATGAATACGCCTTCGGTATCACCAAATCCATCATTCGAGCAGCAACAGGAACTGCTAGAAGAGCAACAAGCAGAAAGTAGATCGGATGTCATATCGCTGATATCTGATAATGACGATGGAGTTAATGATTCGTCCGATGATATGCCCGACATTAAACCGAAACCAAAGCTACTCTCATCTGACTATTGGGTAACCGTAAAACAAATTGCCCAATGGGATAAATGCCCACGCTGTGGTAAAGAACGTCTGCAGCAAAAGGGTTGGGTCACTCATGGTCAAAAATGTGCACAAGATCCCATATACAATAAGCGCAAATTTTTTATATATATCCATACCAAGGGCTGGTGCAACTATTTGATACGCGATTCAGCATGGAAAAAGCACAGTGATCCAGAGAATGGAACATGCAAAATATGCCGCCTAGCGTAAGCTTGCCAACAAAGAATCCGATCATTGCAAACTCTAATATTTTCAACATTTTTAACAGACGTCAACAAGGAAAACCTTTGCCTTATCAGCCAAAACCACCGCCACGGCCCAATGAGGAACACTTGGCCAGAATGAGACGAAACGCCCAACGCAAAACAAGGCAAAGAAAGAGAAACCAATCCCAAATATATGCTCAGTGTCTACAGGAATAGCTCAATTGTTGAGTTTAAAATTATTTTTCTGTCTCTTATATCCCAGAAAGAAGCCTTATTTATAAACATTATGTTTAATATCATTCCAAAATCCTTAATCTATAAAGAGGATTTGTCAATTATTTCGCGTGTGAATTATGTTATATTATTTTTTTTTTCTTTATTACGAGCCTCGATGATTCATGTTGCCTACTGATAACAATTTTCGCTTTACTTGATTATAGTAAGAGAATTTGGAAGAACTTTTACTTTATTTGTTCAACGCAACAAAAAGCATTAAATCTAGAAACAAAATGCTATATCACTCAAAATATTTTAACGATTTTATCACTTAAATAAATAAGTAATAAGTAATTGCATGAGATTCAGTTACTATATACATTTAATCATTAGTCATATAAATAGACAACAAATTTAAATGCATTTGCACAACAAATGTAAATGAATTGGATTTATATTTACTGTGGTCCCTTCACGCCATCGGCGCATCCTTGGCACAACGAAAGCCTAAATTACCCGCTGAACTATCCTCAGTGTTCTGCGATCGTGCGGCACAACGATAACGATAGCAATAGGATTTATGACATAAATAAGAGCCACCTTTTTTTACTCTGTTTGGAGTCTCGCTTACATCATTTTTTTGCCACAAATCCGATGTCCATTCCCAGACATTACCAACTATATTATACATATCGTATTCGTTTTGCCGGAATTCATTTACCGGGCAGGTGTATTCATGGCCGTCTTTGGCTGTATTGCCATCGGGAAAGTCTCCCTGCCAAATGTTCAGCCAATGCTCATCCCTGGGCATTTGTTTATTACCCCAAGGAAAGAGTTTACGTTTTTTACCACCACGGCAAGCAGCCTCCCATTCAGCCTCAGTGGGCAAACGTTTGCCTGCCCAAGTGCAGAAGGCAACAGCATCACGCCAGGAGACATGAACCACTGGATGATCTTCCAGACCTGAAACAATTGGGAAAGTTGTAATTCAAATTAAAGATAAGCTACTCAGTTAATTACCTTCCAAGTTACTATTGATGCCATTAGGTGTACGCCAACTTACACCTTGAACCTTATACCACCAGATGGCACTGGCTACACGGTAATCTTCTAGCTTTTTCTGTTCTTGTCGGCTTAGTAGAGTTTTGAAGAGGAAACTGTCGCCCAACTGTTCGGCCTCAGTTTTATAGTTGGTAGCCAGCACAAAATCTTGAAACTTGGCATTGGAAACCTCGTATTTGTCTAGATAGAAATCCTTCAGATCAAAACGGACTTCGGGAGCTTCACGATCGGCTTTGAAATGAGGTTCATTTGTACCAATGAAAACACTGCCTCCTGGTATAAGTGACATGTCCGGATATTCAGGCTCCTGATTTTCATCCTCATCCTCGGGATAGTAGTCTCTATAGTATTTGTTTTTGTTTCGCGCCTGTTGCTGGCACACTTGTTCTTGCTCCACATCGGATTCTAATGACAGCGTGTAGGGTTCACTTTGACTATCCCTGTTTAATTTGTTGCACCCACAATCGCCATTGACGCCTCCAATGGAAAAGAAGACCAGCAGATACAGGCCAGGATGGAATGAAGTCTTCATTGTCCCGAAACACAGATCCAAGTTTACGGAAACTTGCTTAGAGGAAATTGTCCATCGACATAGCGACGATGTTAAACTTGAGTTATCGACGGTTCTCTGTTAACCCACTGTTAACTTTAAAAAAAATTGGTTGATTTTCAATTATTTTGTTAATAACTAACTTTTTTACCCAAAATTAAATTTATATTTGTCAATTATAGCATATTCTACCGATTTGATAGGCTGTTGGGGGGTTTTTGCGTTTTAGGTACCAGAAATTGGGTCATGAAAAATCAGCTCCCCATCTTTTGGGGTATAGCTCTCCTCACAGCCAGCGCCAAGCAACGCATGGTTCTTTAAATGATTAAGTGGACTTTCAAGAGTATCCCAAAAAAGTTTTATCAAAATTGTGTAAACAGTTTTTGAGAAAAAAACCAAAATGTGTGGGTGCCTTTTTTGGACCAAAATCCCGGCAAACTTGCCTATCGATAATTAAATTTCATGAACATGGTGGCAGCCATTGGTAAATATCGGTATTTCGCACAAGGGCGTAGCGAGAGGGATTAATACCATGGGCTCACCAAAAGGGGTCTCTCAATTAACATCAACCCCCACTAGTAAAATCTAAATTATTTTTGCATTGTGTATAATTCAATTCAAATTAGTGTCACATTTACATAACAAATGTTTTAGCTTCTGGAAAAATTAATGTAAAACAATGAAATTATTTATGAATTTATGTGTATACGTAAAATATGTAAAATATGAGGAATTCAATTAATGCATTTTTCAATTTATACTCCTCCTATACTTAATAAATACATTTTTTTATGTAAAACTTGAATATTTCTTGCATATTACACATTTTTCTATTTTTCTATGTATATGTAAAGGAAGCCCGTTAAAAACATTACAAATTTACATGCAAGTGGCTGCCTCAGACAGAATCACTCAAAAACAGATATTCTTATGTAAGAGTTTATATACTTTATTTACATACATATATGCACATTTTTCTATATATGTACATTAATACATATAAAGGAAGCCGCCAAAAACATTACATATTTACTTGCAAGTGGCTGCCACAAACAAAATCACTCAAAATCTGTTATTCTTATGTAAGACTTGTTTGTTTGCTGCCTAAATGAACGAAAACTGTTTTATATACTTTATTTACATACATATATGCACATTTTTCTATATATGTACATTAATACATATAAAGGAAGCCGCCAAAAACATTACATATTTACTTGCAAGTGGCTGCCACAAACAAAATCACTCAAAATCTGTTATTCTTATGTAAGACTTGTTTGCTTGCTGCCCAAATGAACGAAAACTGTTTTATATACTTTATTTACATACATACATATATACACATTTCTCTATATATATACATTTATACATATAAAGGAAGCCGCCAAAAACATTACATATTTACTTGCAAGTGGCTGCCACAAACAAACTCAAACTCAAAATCTGTTATTCTTATGTAAGACTTGATTGTTTGCTGCCCAAATGAACGAAAACTGTTTTATATACTTTATTTACATACATATATGCACATTTTTCTATATATGTACATTTATACATATAAAGGAAGCCGCCAAAAACATTACATATTTACTTGCAAGTGGCTGCTACAAACAAAATCACTCAAAATCTGTTATTTTTATGTAAGACTTGTTTGTTTGCTGCCCAAATGAACGAAAACTGTTTTATATACTTTATTTACATACATATATGCACATTTTTCTATATATGTACATTTATACATATAAAGGAAGCCGCCAAAAACATTACATATTTACTTGCAAGTGGCTGCCACAAACAAAATCACTCAAAATCTGTTATTCTTATGTAAGACTTGTTTGTTTGCTGCCCAAATGAACGAAAACTGTTTTATATACTTTATTTACATACATATATGCACATTTTTCTATATATGTACATTAATACATATAAAGGAAGCCGCCAAAAACATTACATATGTATTTACTTGCAAGTGGCTGCCACAAACAAAATCACTCAAAATCTGTTATTCTTATGTAAGACTTGTTTGTTTGCTGCCCAAATGAACGAAAACTGTTTTATATACTTTATTTACATACATATATGCACATTTTTCTATATATGTACATTAATACATATAAAGGAAGCCGCCAAAAAACATTACATATTTACTTGCAAGTGGCTGCCACAAACAAAATCACTCAAAATCTGTTATTCTTATGTAAGACTTGTTTGCTTGCTGCCCAAATGAACGAAAACTGTTTTATATACTTTATTTACATACATATATACACATTTTTCTATATATGTACATTAATACATATAAAGGAAGCCGCCAAAAACATTACATATTTACTTGCAAGTGGCTGCCACAAACAAAATCACTTAAAATCTGTTATTCTTATGTAAGACTTGTTTGTTTGCTGCCCAAATGAACGAAAACTGTTTTATATACTTTATTTACATACATATATGCACATTTTTCTATATATGTACATTAATACATATAAAGGAAGCCGCCAAAAACATTACATATTTACTTGCAAGTGGCTGCCACAAACAAAATCACTCAAAATCTGTTATTCTTAAGTAAGACTTGTTTGCTTGCTGCCCAAATGAACGAAAACTGTTTTATATACTTTATTTACATACATACATATATACACATTTCTCTATATATGTACATTAATACATATAAAGGAAGCCGCCAAAAACATTACATATTTACTTGCAAGTGGCTGCTACAAACAAAATCACTCAAAATCTGTTATTCTTATGTAAGACTTGTTTGTTTGCTGCCCAAATGAACGAAAACTGTTTTATATACTTTATTTACATACATATATACACATTTTTCTATATATGTACATTAATACATATAAAGGAAGCCGCCAAAAACATTACATATTTACTTGCAAGTGGCTGCCACAAACAAAATCACTCAAAATCTGTTATTCTTATGTAAGACTTGTTTGTTTGCTGCCCAAATGAACGAAAACTGTTTTATATACTTTATTTACATACATATATGCACATTTCTCTATATACATATATACATTTGTACATATAAAGGAAGCCGACAAAAACATTACATATTTACTTGCAAGTGGCTGCCACAAACAAAACCATTCAAAAACTGTTATTCTTATGTAAGACTTGTTTGTTTGCTGCCCAAATGAACGAAAACTGTTTTATATACTTTATTTACATACATATATGCACATTTCTCTATATATATACATTTGTACATATAAAGGAAGCCGCCAAAAACATTACATATTTACTTGCAAGTGGCTGCCACAAACAAAATCACTCAAAATCTGTTATTCTTATGTAAGACTTGTTTGCTTGCTGCCCAAATGAACGAAAACTGTTTTATATACTTTATTTACATACATACATATATACACATTTCTCTATATACATATATACATTTGTACATATAAAGGAAGCCGACAAAAACATTACATATTTACTTGCAAGTGGCTGCCACAAACAAAACCATTCAAAAACTGTTATTCTTATGTAAGACTTGTTTGTTTGCTGCCCAAATGAACGAAAACTGTTTTATATACTTTATTTACATACATATGTACAAAATGTATTTATTAAGTTATTCTGTCTATATGTAAGTATAGGAGGAGTATAAGTTGAAAAATGCATTAATTGAATTCCTCATTTTTTACAAATTTTACGTATGCATATACATATATTCATTTATAATTTCATCTTTTAACTTTTTTTTTTCCACAAACTAAAACCTTTTTTATGCAAATGGGATACTAATTTGAATTGAATTATACACAATGCAAAAATAATTTAGATTTTACTAGTGGGGGTTGATGTTAATTCAGAGACCCCTCTTGGTGAGCCCATGGTATTAATCCCTCTCGCTACGCCCTTGTGCGAAATATCGATATTTAGAAGTTACGAATGATGCCACCATGTTTATGAATGTGAATGAAATTTAATTTAAACTAAAACGCCAAAAACCGACCAAAAGCCAATAAAATCGATAGATTATAATTTTATTAACAAATATAAACTTTATTTTGGCTATAAAAGTTAGTTATTAACAAAATAATTGAAAACCAAAAAATGTGAAATAGTTAACAGTGGGTGAGCAGAGCACCGTCGCTATTTTGACAGACATGGTTGAATCGATATCAGGAACTGGCCTATCAAAATGGCAATGTCGACATTTAAAACGGGGCGGGAAACTTTAAATACATTTTGTTTTATTGTTTAAACGCGGCTAATTGTTTAGTTTGTTGGCTTACTAATAATAACTATTCACTATTATTATTATATTTCTTTAATTGCTGCATAAATCCTGCATTGGGCTGTATGCAAGGTCTCCAAGACTTGACTAGATTATAGGCATCATCGAAGCTCATATCCCGCTGTTTCATCAAATAACCAATCACAATAGAGGCCGAACGTGATACACCTGCATTACAATGGACTAGCACACGCCCACAACCACTCTGACGCGCATCCTCAATAAACGCAATGGACACGGGCAGGATGTAGTTGACCAAATCGGTTTCTGGCAGATCCAGGCATGGTAAGTACTTGGATTTTATGGCTAAGTTCGGTGGCAACTCCATAGTAGGGGACTCTATGCCAATACTTAAGACGTGAGTTAATTTGTACTTTAGTACATTATCCAAATTGACCGCATCCTGGGAGCCCAAATAAAGGAAGTCACTTAAAATGCAAGCGGGCGTAGTGTCCGGTTTAGTATCCACCACAAAACCATATTGACGAGCCTCCAGTTGTTCTTTTTCTTGATGATGCTCCTCGTTCCCTAATGATTGTCGTCGTTCTATGTATCTAGATCCGGTGGGTGTGGTCACCACTGTAGTGGTGGGCCTTAAATTGGCCAGCCGCTTCTGCAGTTCATACAGCAAAATCATTGTTTTTAGAGATTTTGATCCTGCTCGCGATCTCGATCTCTATAATGAACTTGACACAAATAAAGACCACAGGCTGGCGCTAGTAGTATGCGGGGATCCCAAGAGTTCTTAGAGGGGATTGTAAGCATTTGATAGATACACTTCTCGTCAATCCTTCCGGTGCCCAGGGCCAACAATGTGCCCACAATCCTGCGCACTTGTTTATAGAGAAACGATTTAGCTTTGATTTCTATCTCCCAATAGTCGTACGTTTCCTTGGCCAACTTGGCATGGGCAGTTAAGGCAAGCGAATGTGAAGGACGGATGTTGATCTCATCAATTTTACGCAACGTAAACATAGGATGATCACGACTGGGTCCCTTTTGACGACTCACGCTCATAAAGGTGCGAAAATCATGAAGTCCCAGGAAAAGACGAGCGGCCGAACGCACTCGTTCAATGTCGAAAGAAGCGGCTCTGCGAAAGCAAAAATATTCCATTTATTTATTAGTTTTCATGATGGTTCTGTTTCCTTACTGTAAAAAGTAGCAACGATCCAGCTCCTCGACGGGTATGAATGCCTCGTAACCTCTATTCTTTAGCTTTCCATCGTCCACGGGTGAGTCCCGGGTCACCGCAAAGCGGTATAGATAGGTTCTTCCAATTGCGTGATAGCGACAATGAAAGGTGTCAGGCACAAGTTCAGTGCTTAGCACACGAATGGGCAAACTCTGTTTATCTAGAGTTCTGTTCAGTACTCCAGTTATTGTGGTTAGCGCATAGGGCTGGCCATCATAACGCTCCAAGTCCACATGCACAGTCGAGTGCAGGGCATGTACTCCCGCGTCTGTGCTAGAATGGATGGGTATTAGTTTTGGACCAGTAAAGTCAAAATGCATTTCTTACCGACTAGAGAGCACTGTCTGAATCTCGTTGGTGGGACGGAAAACTCTTAGAGCCAGCTCCAGACACCCTTGCACAGATTTTGTGTCCAGGCGCGGTTGGTCCAATTTGTTAACCGTCTTCTGAATGCCACTGCAAATGCTGTTTAGAAATTGTTTCTATTTTTATTATATGAATTACATACCGAAACGTCGTGCCGATGTACGAAATGTTTAGTAAATATCTATGCATGTCTACGACCCACCCCCGCAAAGCAGAAAGAGAGAGAGAGCAATATTGCAATCGATAGCACGTGATATCGTCAGTGCTGCAAAAGATGCAAATTTGAATTGTAACAATTTACCTATTTTCGTTATGTCACAAAATGATTTTTTAATTCACTGAAAAGATATTTAGTTTTTGCTCAGGCTTTGTCTCGAGATACTCACACTCTCTTTAGTTAATCTTCTAATCTTTTCCAATTTTTATTAGACATATTGTTATTAATCATACATATTGTCTAAATTAAAACGTTTTTAATTATATTCTGCATTTGGCTTTAAAGCAACTCTAGTATCGATATTTGCGCCACCCACTTTCAGGGTTACCATCGAATGGTATCGAAAGACATCGAAATTAGTTTTGTAATCCTCACAAAGCCGTGCCCGTGCAGAATTCCACCGGTTGTCATTGTTTTCGCACACCTTAGTTTCGGTATTCTTAAACGGTCATTAGCCAAATCGCAAAGCAAAGGTTTACGCCTAAGAAGCAAACAGCAGAAATATGTCAGGATTTACAGATTCCACCAGAAACAGCGAGGAGACTGAGGTCAATGGATGGATCAAATTTGGTCTGCGGCTAGGAGTTAGTGCTGCATTCCATCCATTTGATTATTCGAAGACCCTAATACAACTGGGCTATGAGCCAATTGCACCAAGACCAGGAAGATCGTTTCTCGGCAAACCCATTATGGCGCTGCCTAACATCTTTCAGTACGGTAGGTGCGCCAGGGGCAAAGATCATCCCAGGATTACCGAAAGAATTTATTCAAATGCAATTGATCGTTTCAGCTAGCCACATCAGGAAAATTGATGGCTTCTATGGATGCTATCGGGGATTGGCTCCAAAACTCGTTGGCTCGCTGTTGAGCATGGTGGTTAGTGAGCGAGTGACGCAAGAACTGGGTCTAAACCCGCCGGAAGAGATTAAAGACGATTCGGATTTGTCAGAGGAAGAGTTGTAAGACTCACAGTATAGTTTACAAATGCCAATACATTAATTTTCTTCCAATTGCAGCTATATCCAATTCAAGACAACTCTTAAGAGGGATATTGTGTTGACGGTGAGCGGAATTGTTGCCGCCCATCCTTTCCATGTGATTTCAGTGCGCATGATGGCCCAGTTTGTGGGACGGGAGACGTTGTATTCCTCCATAACCAGTTCGATAGCCGAAATCTGGAAAACTGAGGGTATTTTGGGCTTCTTTGCTGGCCTCGTGCCCAAACTGCTGAGCGATGTGGCCTGTCTGGTTCTCAGCAGTGCCACTGTTTATATGCTTAATAAATACTTAATTAAGGATAAACTGGCCAGGCAATATAATGCAGGACTCACCCAATTCGCATTCTCCAGTTTGCTATATTCGCTTCAAGTGGTCTCCACCTGCTCGGTGGTTAGTGGATCTCGCTTGATGGCTGGCAAGCCTCCAATTATGCCTATATATAACAATTGGGTGGATTGCTATAATGATCTACAATGCCGCAGTGAACTCAAGAGAGGTAGCTCTCTTTTCTGGCGGTAAGTCAAATCAAATTCGCAATACCGAAAACCAATTGTAATCTTCTTTTATATCTCTTTTAACCATACAGCTCCCAAGTCATTCAAACCTCGTCAATTCCCACCGCCTTTGTTCCTCTGCCCAAATTGGCTCGTTACCAATAAATAGATACCGATATATATTTACATTCAAGATGAACATACGACCAGGCTGTGGCTACTTCACTTCAACTGCCACTGCATTTGATCCTAAGACATAACTGCATTTCATTGTTTTATTGTCTTGACAAAAGATATCTGCGATTCTGTTAATACAATACTGAGTATATTTCTGCACATCAAATTTTAAAGCGTCTGCCTGTGTGAAGTGTGTTGAAGTGTGGCTAAATCAAATTGTGCTTATCAATCAATTATAATTTATTAATTGTTCGCTCCTTAAAACTATTATCTGTCGGATTTCTTTTTTACTCTTTTTTAGTGGCATTAAATGCTACATATATCCAAAGAAAATTGATAGTCAGTCACACTATATGCAACTTTTGCTTAATCTACGATTTGTTTTTTGTTAAACTAATAAATGAAATTACCCCAAATTGATTGTACATCCTCAAATCGGAGTTAAGGATAATTGTCAGAAACTAAAATTAGAATGCATTTAAAACACAACTAAAGACTACATAACATGCAGAGTATATTATCATTATCGACGAATCTTATCTTAACCACAGGGTTTCCGTTCTAGGTTGTCTAATCTGGGTATATTCTGGTATATTCTATTCAAGTCTCTAAAATTCATATTTTTAGTCCTAATAACTTACTGCTGTGAATTGGGCTTAGAGATTTACGAAATTATGTAGTTTTCCTATTATTTTCCTATTATAAAATTGAAACAAGAAACACCAAACACACGCTCTTGAACAAATAGGATAACAAGAATTTATTGACCATGGGAACAATCTACCAAAAAGCAAATGTATTGTCATTATAAGTTCAACAAAGAATTCACTATATTTCCATAAAGTTTACAAACGTTTAACTGATCATTTCGATTCCTTTAATCAATATATGTACATACATATGCATATTGCTTAGGATATAATGAAAGGAACATAAAGCTACAACTTCTAATTCTGTAATTCTTATTTTTGGAGAATGATCGTGTTACTTGAGATTTGAATTTCCGATACACACATATAAAGGACATCAGGCGGATAGTTTATGGAAAGAGAAGTATTTCACACTAATCTGAGTGAGATGGCATGCGTTTGATTGTAATTGTGACAGGACTCTTTTCAATTGGGTAACTTGAACGATTTTTCTTGCATTTTAATTTAACTAACAAAGACATATAATTTGACTTGATAATTCCAATTCAATTTTTTTTTCTATATACATATAGAAGCATGATTACGATATGATGTATGTATGTCAATGACTTTTAAGATTTCTTTCAAGATATGTAAATCCGTCTTTTTATCCTGATCTATAAACGAAAAGCCTTTCCAATCTATCCAACTATCACTATCACGTGAATGTGGATCTATAAAAAAATACAATTCACATTATTTAATAAAAAAAATTGCATAATAATAATTTTAATGAGTGCACCACCTAACGGCTAGATGGTAATTGTATGTATGTGTGAGGTTCATTGAACGTTTTTTTGTGGGATGGTGGGTTGGGAAAGGTGTGCGGAGTGGCAGGTTGGCAGGTAGCAGCCAAAGAGACTTGGAAGCCCAAGCCTTAAGGCCAAAAACAGGAGTCCAGTCATTTTACACATTGTGGTTGGATAATTGAAATGGACTAAAATGTGTAGCAGCAGCAGCAGCCTTGGCAATGGGAAAACTTGCGAACTGGTTTTCACATTTTACAAGTATATATTTAGTTAGTAGTTAGTTAGGATAGGATACGATCGAGAGGGGAGGGTATGGGATGGGGTGTGGTGTGTGGTGTGGTTTAGTGGTATCAACATAATTGTAGTGATTTCTGTCCAGTCTCATAAACTTGTCAAATTTGCTAGGTATGCTTGTACGCTGACCATATCAGCAAATGTGTCCAATTTAAGATAAAGCGACAATTTCAATTTCAAAAAACCGGGTGAGTAAACCCCCTCTTCCACCCTCTCCTCCTTCCTCACCCCACATACACACACATCACATTTCACAAAACAAAACGTGGTGGAGACTGCTGCAGCCGCCACTATCGCCGCTTAGATGTGGAGTCCAGCGAGGCAACTTCATTCAGTCTGCAACTCGCGCTTCAATCGAGCAGACGCGTCTCCAATAAACGAGTCAGAGAGTCGAGAGTCGGAGTCGGTCGGTGGCAGTGAAACTCCAACCGCAAGCCAAGTAGACCTAGTCGAGTCCAACCGAGTCTAACGAAGAGCCACTTCAAAACTTCAGCTAATAAAAAGTGCTAATGGTGTGTTTAAAATATGAATAAAAATGTATAAGCCGCAGCAGCAACAACAGCAACAACAACAATAGTAACAACAACAACAGTAACAACAACAACAACAACCACAACTGTTATAGCAACAAACAAAAAAAAAAAACACACGACGGTTTTCTTGCTTTTTCTTATAAATGTTGTTGTTATTGTTGTTTGGTTTTTTTGTATAGTTTTTTTATGTTACTTTTTTTTTTTTTTTTTGTATTCGTGGGACGATGGAGAAGAAATCGCATTTGCATTTCTCTCACTGGAAGATTAAATTGGATCAATCGATGGGTGCCTCTACCACTATCTCCTCTACCTTTTGCTTTTGCTTTAGCTTCTGCTTCTGCTTTGATTTCCAGTGCCACTTTCTGAAAAAGGTTTAACCAACTCACATTTGAATAATAAATAGTTGAAATGCAAATATTAGAAAAACCGTTAAAAGCCATCTTAGAGAGAAAGAACAGAGACAAATTTGAATTATTCTATAAGCGGAATATATCTTCATCAATAATTTATTTGATTTATTTATATATCAACATAAATGTATGTTTTTGTTTGTGGCAATTTTTTAATTGCAATTTGTAACTGTCACAACAACATATTGTGTGTGTGTTTGTGTGTGTGTGTGTGTGCTTTTTTTGGGGGGGAGAAATCCAAGTTAATAGCCAAAGTTGGAGAGCTCCAACCTCCTCGACTCTGCTTGAATCAAAGTTATTAAATAATTAATGACCAGCCGTGCAAAAAAAAAAAAAAAAAAAATACTACATACTGGTAGTAAGTAGTAGAAGAAGCGGCGAGGGGAAGGAGGGGCGGGGAATAACATGAATTGGCCTGGCATGTTTGGAACATTATTTACGGCCTGCTTAGCTTCGTGTCTCTCATTAGGCCAAGCATGAAATGCAACGTAAAATCACCACAAGAAGAACCCCCCAAAAGCCCACCTGCTTTAGATTTTTAGATACGTTTACCTGATCGATTTGCATGGCAAAGACAAACGAAGAAGCTTACGCCAAGCCAAAAAGAAAGAAAGAAAGTTTTTCTTTTTTTTTTTTTGTTGTTTGTGTTCGGGCAATTACATAAAGTATTTTTTTGTTTTTATTTTGCCTTGAGCATTTGAAAACACTTTGCTAACCATCTGGTTAACAGTTTAACAATTTTCATTTATTTTTAGTTTTTTAACTCATTAATATTTATGATGGATCTAATCTAATCTCTGCCCACTTGGTCTGTCACCAGTGGTTTATCCACACGCACTATACGCTCAGCCACATTCAAATATGCCTCATATTCGACTGTCTCCGGTGTGGTATCATAATGATAATGACCTCCCCAATTGCTGAAGGAGAACGAATGGAAATGCTGCAAACGTAAATCCAATCCATAGTCTTTTGTAACCAGAGTACCGACAGCATTTAATTGGGCTGGCATCTCATAGAATTTTAACCATTTTTTCACCTGTTCAGGTGTATTAATCGGCGTCTTGCTAAAGTCACGCATCACATGCTGATGCACTGATCCCGTTTTGATAAGAAAGATGCCACCCAAGCCAACAACTCGTTCGCCATAGTGCTCCTCGAGGCCTTGACGCATTGCGTCGATGAAATTCTTTTCACCCGTTCGACATTTCGCTGTGATCTTGAGTACATTGGTGGCCGCCAGACCCTGGCTAAGAAATAGATTCATCATGAGGGCACAACGTGGTTCCTCATTTGGGATTTTCTCTAGCACACATTCCTCTTGCTCTCCCCTCACCGTAGCCGTATAGCTACCATTGGTTAGTTGGTCCTCTTCACTTACAGACAGATTATAGATACCCTCACAATTGGAATCGCGTATGGGCCAGGGACCAGCTCCGGCTCCGATGGCAAAGATTTTGCCAGGACCTTGTATCTTGCGTGTGATTTCGGGAACATTGTAAAGTTTCTCCCTATTCACGAGGGGACGCAAAAAGGGTGGACCCCCAGCCTCTAGCAAAGTGGGACGACCACCTAAACCGCTTTCAACAAGACCAAATCGAGGTGATTTCAAATCGGGACAAGCCTCCACACTCACTTCGGCAGTGGCGAAATTTTGACGTAGAGCACCCTGTATAACTGAATGACATGACATGAAATTTGTACGTCAATTAGTATCTCTCTTTTGACAGCTTTAAGCTTTTGCTCACCGCTCTGCAATTCTGTCAATGGGGGCACATACAATGCCTTCTCTTCGAAAACTAGACCGCTGGTCTCCAAATGACTTGTCAAACTCATTTCCAAAATTGTTCTAGCCCACCAGGAGGTACAATATCAACTGATTGACTATCCTAAATAGTTCTATGTTTTTATATGTACTTATAAATACTTAAACCACAGAAAGATTAGATAACAGAAAACCATAACCCAAAAAAATCAAATTCAAAACCAAAAAACTGTGTTTTTCAAAAATAAGGTTTTACTATATATTTTATATGTATATATATTTCTAATCTCTACCCACTTTGTGTGTGGCCACTGGCTTGTCCACACGGACAACTCGTTCGGCCACATTTAAATAGGCCTCATATTCCACAATATCGGGAGTTGTATCATAATGATAATGACCTCCCCAATTGCTGAAGGAGAACGAATGGAAATGCTGTAGACGCAAATCCAAATCATGCTCCTTGGTCACCAGAGTGCCCACAGCATTCAGCTGGGCTGGCATCTCGTAGAATTTGAGCCACTGATTCACCTCCTCGTCACTGTGAATGGGCGTCTTGCTGAAATCACGCATCACATGCTGATGGGCAGCTCCCTTTTTGATTAGGAAAACGCCACCCAGACCAACGACCTTGTCCCCATAATGATCCTCCAGACCCTTTCGTATGCATTCAATGAAATTCTGTTCGCCTGTACGTTGTTTCGCCGTAATCTTTAGCACTTGTCCCGGCTTGCCCTGGCTCAAGAAGAGATTCAAGAGAAGAGCACAACGTGGCTCCGTGTGTGGGATCTTCTCCAGCACACATTCTTCTTGCTCTCCCCTTACAGTGGCCGTATAACTGCCATTATTTAGCTCATCCTTCTCATTAACCGAAAGATTAAAGATGCCCTCACAGTTGGAGTTGCGTATGGGCCAGGGTCCAGCTCCGGCTCCAACGGCGAATACAGTTCCAGGTCCTTGAATATGACGTACCATCTCCTTGACATTATACAGCTTATCCCGTTGGACTAGGGGCAAGAGATATGGTGGACCACCAGCTTCCAATAGAGTTGGCTTGCCACCCAAACCACTTTCGACCAGGCCAAAACGAGAGTCCTTCAAATTCGGACAAGCACCCACACTTACCTCAACCGTGGCAAAATTACCACTCAGAGCACCCTGTATGACTGCAAATCAGAGAGTAGAAGAATCAGAGAATGAAGCTTAATCTTGCCCTCCATCTAGACAACACACAAACACACACAATGGGGGGCGGGGGGCGGTGGATGGGGAATGGGAGGCCAAAAAGCTTTCAATGCTCGCGATCATATGTTTCGTGTTTAGAACGAAAACAGAGAGCCAAATAGAAAAAAAAAAACCGGCTAGCTTATGGGAAAGAGCTCTTGAAGGTCATTTGGCGCTCGCAACTCGTATCTGTGTGAGGCACTCCACAAAATAATAATAATAAAAAACAACTAAAGTTGCTCACCATTTTGTAGCTCCGACAATGGGGGCACATGCAGAGGCTTCTCCTCGTAACGTAGATCGAGGGTTTTTAATTGACTTTGGCTCATTTTTCTTTTCTTCAGGTGTCCTAGTTTGTATTATATGTAGCTAACCAAAACAACCGATCGCTTCTCCCTCGATTTCTCTATTAGTGCCGCAGTGCCGTGGGGTCTCTAAGTGGTGGACAAACCGTTCACACGATCGTTGCAAACGCGACTGTTTAACAATTCCAGCAGCTTGCTTGCTTTTCAAGTTCAATTTGTCCTATAGTTAACATTGGTGGTGGTGGTGCTTGTGGTGATACATATACAGGGTGTCTTCACTATATTTGATAAGATAAACTCTATTTAAACGCAGTAGCTAGAGATACTCCACAACATAATAGTATTTAGTTTAAATTAGAGGTCGAGAGATGATTTCTGGACACACACGCTGAATGCACATGCCAAGTAACAGTAGTCATTGCCTAAACTAGACAAATTTCCACAAATTTGAACCTACCCTACCCTAGCCCATAGGAAAACTTTCCACTTCTTTTATGGTCACTTTCACTGAATGGAAAGGTTCTTTTTAAGCAAACGAGTTTCTTTTTATGGGTCCCCCAAAAAAATTTACATATGCTTAGGACTGAAAAGGTTTTTCAAACAAAAGAGAACTGAAATTTTGTTAAGTAGATTTATAGATCAAAGATACAGTTTATGGTTTGGTTTGTAAGTAGATTTTACTTTTCTTCTTTTGATAATTTAATGAACCGCAAAACATGGTGAAACCGAAAAAAAATTCATAGTGATAAGGCTCTTCGTGTATTGTCTGTTAGCGGTGACGTTTGACTACGTCAAACAGTGTTCCGTGTTTAAGTCTTGCTCCAGGAGAGAGAGATAAGCAATTGATTAGATGGCCTTTGGGGGCTCTCATTTGCTTAGCACCTACAAAATACAAATCTGCGTAGGGCGCTAATATGATGGATGGCTGACTAGCTGGCTGGATAGATAGATGAGTGTAGTAGAACACTTTGGAAGGGGGGTCTAATTAACAAATAACATAGATAGTAGTAGCCTGGCATGATCTGGCCTGGATTCCAGTGTAAGAGTCACGCTTTGCTTGTGTAATGTTGTCCAAACTGGTCCATGCAATCCATCATAGTTTCAATAGGATAGTTTATCATAATTACCCGCCAGGCATTGCGCATCGCATCGCAAAAAAAAAAAAAAAAAAAAAAGGAGACTCCACTATCACCAGAAGCATCATCATCATCATAATCGCCATCTATGTACTAGTCAAACACCAGCATTTTGTTCTTTCGATGGCCTCGATTCTCAATTCTCAACTCGCTGTTGCTGCTGGTGACCCAATTCTTCACTTCACTTTTTCGCTTCTTAGCTTAGTGAGGTTCGAGTACGTGGGGGAACTTGGGAACTGGTTAGGATGTGTGTCAGGCATTGAAGTTGCTTGCTTTTTTTTGTTTTGCTTGAAGAAACTACACTATGATGATTCTAAACATGTGTTGTCCATGTCCATGTCACATTAGGCCATGCATGACAGGCGCCGATCAGCAACAACAACAACAACAACGACAATCTCTGTGTAATGGGCAATCGTATTGGTGGAGATGGAACCGGAGCCCAAGGCGATGGTGAACCCTCATCTCAATTCAATACCCGCAGACGGTATCAGCAACATAAGCGTGAATTTCGTCTGGAGGATGAATATCGTTCGAAAACCTTACCGGCACGACATCCGCATCAGGACCAGCATCATCAACCAAATCAATCCCATGGGGCACAAGCTCGCTTGGGCTCTAGTAGCTGTCTGGGCGGTGCTGGTGCAACGAATGCAACGAATCCAAATAGCGGAGAGACATCGAGGGTCTTGTTTCTGCTCTACTTAATTCATCGCACCTGGAACGTGGTCATGGACACAATGGACACACGCACAAAGAGGTTGGTACTTAAGATGCCCACCCAATAAGCTTATTCCATAACTTTCAAATGCTTTTTCTTTCTTACTACCTAGTCGCTCGGCCCGCACTGTAAGCACACCGAAAGAGGTGCCCGTGGAGCTTCAGCTCCATAGACCTCCACCCGATGAAGAGGCTTCTATTGGCATGACCACCACCGATTTGGATGCCTCATCGTATTGCTCACAATATTCCTGTTGCAGCTGCAGCTATTGCGAGCGGGATGCGGCAGGAGGCACACACACAAATGTCTATAGCTCCATAGCAGATGACTATTCGCTGGACTCCATATATGATGGAGGCAAATCCATGGCAGACAGGTGAGTGCTAAAGTTTGGGGCTAAAGCTTAAAGCTCCATATGAAAAACTATTCCTCTCTGTGAAAACTGTTGCATACTTTGGGGCTGCTTGGTTAAAAATCAAACGCCACGAAAAACTTTAAACTTCAATTTCAAATGCTCATTTAATTCAAATCAATCGTCAACTTAGAAGCACTCATCGATGGATGGCAACCATCCGCTGCAGTAGTGCCAGGTGGACCAGGCGGACCATCCCTGCTGGCTAAGGACCTTCTGGGCGCAACGCACCGAGTGCTCGATGTTGTCGCTCAACAGGGCATCGCAACTGAGGCCACACTCGTTGTAGGAGAAGCGACCGCTGGGAGGAGCGCACCAGTAGTAGTCATTGATCTGGAAGATGCCGTAGTCATTGGAGCCATTGTAGTTCTCGGGACCGACGACGCCAGTGCGGTAGGAGCTCTCGTGCTCGGCAATGCAAGTCCATTTGTCCAACTGATCGCGGGGCACACCCAAATCGGACATCTCACGGGCCAAGGAGCAACGGTCCATGGTGCGACCCAGAGCAGGAGCGGCAATAGCAGCCAAAACAGCCAAAACGATGAAAGCCTTCATAGTGAATTTTTGTTACTCGGAAAATAACTGATGTCGAATGTGCCAAGTCGTAGAGTTTTTATACCCTCAAATTATCTGCTTCAATTGCTTATCTTAAGTATTTCTATTAGAAAATTTAATTCACGTCCAAAAAACGCTCACAAAAATCCCCCCAGAAACGTCCATCTCAAAAGCAGAGTGTAGTAGCTTAGTTCTCTTGTATGCCACTTAATTTTGGAACACACTATTTGCTATGTAGGTTATCAATCATGGCTGGGAAACTCGGCAATTTATTCTTCAAAAATTAGCCAACAAAATGTACGAGATTTATTTAGAATTTAGTTGAAATTCCTTTCAGCTTAGTAGCCTTAGAATATCGATATTATTCAAACTATTTTGATTTGATTTGTTTACTTACATTTAGAACCAATTATTACCATAACTCAAAGAGAAGTGATTGCTACTATTGTATTCCAAGCACCCATATAATATAGTCGCCTGATCTTGATAAAAAAGTGCTCTTTTCTACTTTGCGTTATAAACTTCTGAACCCAATTCCCAATTCCTTTTCCAAATTAGAAGAAAGTAGGCCAAAGAAATTTTTGTCAAATTGATCAATTTATTGTTTGTTTATTGTTGTACAGCTTAGTTACAAACTTATATATTTTATTTCAAAATACCAATGAAGGAATTGTTTAAGTTTCTATGGATAGATAGATTTTTTAAAAGCTATTTATTTATTCGATGGTTGTGCGGTAATTACAAATTACAAACAACCTTAATACTAGCTACTTATAGAGAATATAATTCCTTAACAATTTGGTATTTATATATTTTCTTAAATAACTCCCAAAATATTCTTATATATTTTATAGTAGTTACTTAAAGTAGTAAAGTAGTTGTAATTCGAGAAATTGGCTCACGAAATTGGGACGAAAGGTCGGGCCCACTTTGTTTCTAATTATAAATTCCCATATGATTCAGAGTATTTTGAGGCGCGACTCATCCTGATCCCAGCACAAAATTCTTTTTTTATTCAGTTATTTCTAGCTTTTTATTTTTCCAAAACAATAGTATTGCTGTCTCGATATTAATAACAAACAAGGGAAGCATTTGCCTTGCATCAATACTTCTTTTTAACTTTATATTTTTTAAGAGACAATTTTAAGTCTAAAAATTTTAGAAAATTAATGAGAAATTTGCTATTATTTTCGGAGAATCTGGTGATATTTTTGAGACATTTGTATGAGAGCCTCAGGAATCTTGTGCACTTCGGTGCTTTTGTGCTTTAGGACAAGAAGCGAGCCCGCAAATTTATTTCTTGTTGATGCTGTTTCATGTCGCTTAAGTTGGATGATTTTCTAATGCTTGGCAATCGATTTTTTAGTTTCATTTGATTTGTTTTTGATATACCGAGATTCATTGAAGACAATCTACAATAAGAGTAAAGAGTAAAGAAATCTAATTGACATTTTCTCGGCCTTTATCGGGCAATTTAGATCTTGGCGCGTGTAGACTATCGAAAAAGGGGATTTACTTTAGCAGCTAAGACATTCATTGATTAAAACTATAGTAGCGATATATGTATATACAATTTAGCAATTTGGCAAGTCATATCAACAGAATGTCCAAAAATATTCGAGATAATTTTCATTCAGAAAGATAAGTTTTTCGTATAAATGCTCGGCCGATTTTCAACTGGGACATCAGTTCATTTCTGAGTATCAAAAAATCACTATGAAGGCTTTCATCGTTTTGGCTGTTTTGGCTGCTATTGCCGCTCCTGCTCTGGGTCGCACCATGGACCGTTGCTCCTTGGCCCGTGAGATGTCCGATTTGGGTGTGCCCCGCGATCAGTTGGACAAATGGACTTGCATTGCCGAGCACGAGAGCTCCTACCGCACTGGCGTCGTCGGTCCTGAGAACTACAATGGCTCCAATGACTACGGCATCTTCCAGATCAATGACTACTACTGGTGCGCTCCTCCCAGCGGTCGCTTCTCCTACAACGAGTGTGGTCTCAGCTGCAATGCCCTGTTGAGCGACAACATCGAGCACTCGGTGCGTTGCGCCCAGAAGGTCCTTAGCCAGCAGGGTTGGTCCGCCTGGTCCACCTGGCACTACTGCAGCGGATGGTTGCCATCCATCGATGAGTGCTTCTAAGCTATGACAATTGATTAAAGAAAAGAATTAAATTGATTTGCTTGAATTTTGTTGGTTAATCTTACAAATAACATACTCTTAAGTCTGACTTGGTGTCTTAAGAGAGAGAGAAACACGCAGAGAGTCGGCTTTTAAGACGAAACAAGTTAAGAAAGTCGGCTAACTGTCTTCGTCTTCGGCTTCGGCTGTGTGTTCTGCTTCGTCGGGGGCTCTGAGACTGCAAAAGCCAAGCTTACGGTTTCTGGGCAACAGTCGGTGCGTGACTTCGAGACGAGTTGGACGTGAGTGTGTGTGCTGTAGTTTGCGTGTGTCTTTTGTCGAATTTTAAACGATACGAACGATGTCTTTGTTAGCGGTTCTAAAATTCTAGCAAAGTTCAATCGTTAATCAGATCGAAATGCGTATACTAAACTGGTAAAACGAAGGATTTGAAACAAGCAGAAGATTCAAACTGTATTGTGCTTTGTTTTTTTTTGTATTTTTTTTTTGATTATTGTGATGTTATTTATTTTTTAATTACGTATACGTAGAGACGATTACGCGATATTTTGTTTCCTTCTATTATATTCTTGATGCTCTATTGAGGCATTCTTGAGGGAAACGAGTTTTGATTGGGGATAGAAAAAGAGTGCCTGGTGCCTAGTGCCTGTGCCTGTGTGTGTGTGTGTGAGTGTTTGCCCTCCCCCCCCCCCCTTAACCCCTCATCATTATTGGACGTCGTCGCACGACGCTCGTCTTAGAAGTGAGCGTGCGCTCAGATTGCATTCTAACGGTAAAACGAGTACGACTCTCGGCCCCGGTATGGCCTGGCCTGGACTGGCCTATTGCAGCATCCACAATAATAATAATAATAACAACAACAACAACAGCAGCAGCAACAGCAACAACAACAACGACAAGAAGCAACAGAAGTAGCTTACATACATCTCGGTTGGCAAGTTTTCTTCTTTGGCGCTAATCTTCTCAATTTATGGTTCTTCGTGGTATGCATCGATGACGATGCAAAGTGCAGTAAAGTCAAGAACTCTATTACACACACACTGAGAGAGACAGAGACAGAGACAGAGAGAGAGAGAGAGATACATTTTGTTGTTGTTGTTTTTGAGAACATTTCTTCTGTGTGGCAGTGGCCTGGCCCATTTAAAAACCAAAATCGTGTCAATACTCGCTCCCAATTTGAAAGCCGAAGAAGAAGCCTAACTTTAAATCTATGCAAAAGAGGTAAGTCTACCCCACACTCCTTCCTATTTTCCATTAACTAGCTCAGAACTGCATATTTAGATGTGATCTAAACCCTGATATGTTAATAGGGCTCAACTTTCTTTTGGCCACCAAATCTACATATGGAAATTTTTTTGTGTTTCTGTTATGTGGGCAGAGATCTCTACTACAACTGACATTGAACTATGACGCCCACGAAAAAAGCAACTTCTCTTCTATTTTCTTTTTTTTCTTGTTGTGTTGCGTTGTGCGTTATAAATACATAAAAACAAATTATATTTAACTGTACAGTGTACACACCAAAATAAGTATGAGGAGTCTTAGAAAATTGGTGAAAATTGAATTGGCAGCGGCACGAGACTCTAACTACAGACTAAGACCCCAATCCGAAATGACGTCCACTAACAATGCCACTTTTGTCCAGGTGCGAGCCACAAGACGAACGAGCACAAAGCAGGTAGCATAAGACAAACAAAAGAAATGCCAGTGGGCAGCACAACACAAAAAATAAATAGACAAAGACGAACAAGAAAACTTACAAAAAAAATAACTAAAAAAAAAAAACTTTACAAAAAATGTTCCGGTCTGATTTAACAATTGCTAATAAATAGCTTATGCATTGGACATGGTTTTTTTTTTTTTGGAGGAGGAGAGCCGAGAGATACGCACCTCACACGCCAACTTATTTTTTTTGGTCATTGAAAAGAAAATTTTGTTCGTTTTTTTGGCTCTAAGAGCCCATATTAGGAGCTTAGACCCTTTAACCAAAAAAAACAAAAATACAAATGGTGTACTTGTTTGTGATCTGAATACTATATATATATATATATATACAATATGTATATATCATGCAGCCCACAACAGTTGTTGGAGACCAGCAGCACCTTGACGTTAGCTGACAAATGAAGCAATTGTAGGATTGAGTAACCCAAACACTTTACTTTAACTTGAGCAATGATTTGCTTTGGCTTGGTCTCAAGACTAATTGAACTCAAATGGAAATGGCCGCAAAGCATTTTGTGCAAAGAGTTAATTGAGTTTTGAGGGCAACTCCACTACACTCAAAGAAACAATTGCTTTTTGACCAGCACATTTCGTTCTCTTGGCGTAATTGGTATCTGCTTTAGACCAGGTGTACTTTCATCTTTTCGGCTCGACCCGCAGGGGGAATCACCCATAGAGCAAAGATCTTCCAATCAGAGCACACACACAAAAAAACAAAACAAAAAATTATCAATCCTTTTTGGTCAAGAAGAAAAATATTCATATCACGGCTATCAGAACTATCAGGGCTAAAAGCACTTGAGATAACCTCCTTCAATGCGATAATATTCAGCTATAAAAGCTCTGGCTAATGGCCAAGTCGACATCAGTTTCCTCTGAACCAACTCTGAAAACAATTCAATTATGAAGGCTTTTATTGCTCTGATTGCTTTGGCAGCCATTGCCTCTCCTGCTCTCGGCCGCACCATGGACCGTTGCTCCTTGGCCCGTGAGATGTCCGATTTGGGTGTGCCCCGCGATCAGTTGGACAAATGGACTTGCATTGCCGAGCACGAGAGCTCCTACCGCACCGGCGTTGTCGGTCCTGAGAACTACAATGGCTCCAATGACTACGGCATCTTCCAGATCAATGACTACTACTGGTGCGCTCCTCCCAGCGGTCGCTTCTCCTACAACGAGTGTGGCCTCAGTTGCGATGCCCTGTTGAGCGACAACATCGAGCACTCGGTGCGTTGCGCCCAGAAGGTCCTTAGCCAGCAGGGTTGGTCCGCCTGGTCCACCTGGCACTACTGCAGCGGATGGTTGCCATCCATCGATGAGTGCTTCTAAGCTCAAAGTTTGGAATTTTTTTGATAATAATGGAAAATAAAACGCTTGAAACATATAATTCTTTGATATCAACTAATTCTTGAAAAAAAATGAGAGGAACAAAGTTTTTACACCCTTAAAAATTGTTATACATGGCGTATACGTTACGACTTTTCTAGACTTTAACTAGGCCAATCTTTTGACAATTAGAATTATATTTTTACTATTTCTTGGACAAATAATCGACTCGAATTGGGTTGAAAAATAGTTTTCTAGTTCAATTGAAAACTAAAATTGTTGAAAAATTATCCAACTCGGAGATTCTAGAAGTTCTGGCAACTGCAGACATGTTAGGATTTTTAGGTCCGAAAAAACAACTTTAATAACTTCAGAATAATTCAACATTATAAATTTAAAACCAATCTAAAACTCCATCAAATTATTAAACAGATATTGACCCTTTTTGCAAGGGTATAAAAAAACAAACATAAATTGGGTGAAACTCTTGATATTTATTTTGGATTGATTTCTGTTTTATTGGCATGTTGAATTTGGAACCATTTTATGATCTAATCCATCATCATCCAGTGGGGAGATCTTTTTTGAAATCACTTTCTAATCTGTGGCATAGAATTTGTTGCCATATTTAAATGCGCAAAGTGTCTCCCTTAATTTAGAGAAGCATAAAATTAGAAACTTTTTGCAAAACAAACAAACCAAACGAAACAGTAAAAATTAATTTGATTTCATGCGCCTTTTCTCCCCTCATAGAAAGTAAACTTGAAACAAATGACAGCGGGTCAAAGCTAAATAATAACCCAACCCAAACATATTCATTGAGCTTTGACTTTGGCTTAGAAGAAACCAGTTGGACGAGTGTCTCTCTCTCTCTCTCTTGCTACCACTTCACTTTGAATCTAAATTTATACAAACAATAAGCCACCAAAAACAAAAAAACAATAAACTCACACAGACTCACACACACATAAATATATTTATGAAATAAATTGAAAAAAAATTCAAGAAAATAACAACAAATCTTTAAGCGAATAATGTTAACTTTTTTGGCATAATCATCATACTTCCGCCTGAGATCAGCAAACCGAAAAATTGTTAGACATAATAATGTCAAATCGATTAGAGCAAAATGATTGCCATGTGCCTTGAGGGCCAACATGAAATTGTCTCTACACGATACGCGATTATTAGTCGATTGGAATCTGTATCTGAATCTCAATCCCATTGCCGATGGTCACAGATCCGCGGCTGGTGGAGGAGAAAGTGGCAAATTAAAGCACCAAAGAGTAGCAATTTGTTTCGTCAATTTGTATTTATTTTTTTGGAAAACTAAAATCAATCGTCATGGCTTAGAAGCACTCATCGATGGATGGCAACCATCCGCTGCAGTAGTGCCAGGTGGACCAGGCGGACCAACCCTGCTGGCTAAGGACCTTCTGGGCGCAACGCACCGAGTGCTCGATGTTGTCGCTCAACAGGGCATTGCAGCTGAGGCCACACTCGTTGTAGGAGAAGCGACCGCTGGGAGGAGCGCACCAGTAGTAGTCATTGATCTGGAAGATGCCGTAGTCATTGGAGCCATTGTAGTTCTCAGGACCGACGACGCCAGTGCGGTAGGAGCTCTCGTGCTCGGCAATGCAAGTCCATTTGTCCAACTGATCGCGGGGCACACCCAAATCGGACATCTCGCGGGCCAAGGAGCATCGGTCCATGGTGCGGCCGAGAGCAGGAGCGGCAATAGCAGCCAAAATAGCTAGAACGATGAAAGTCTTCATAGTGAAACTGATGTTGAGTATCCGCCCAGTGGTCCCCTATTTATACCAAGCACTCAGACTTGCAGGGCACTTATCGAAACGTTTCAAACGTGATTCGCTGACAAGTGGCAAGGAATATGCTAGATAAGATTAATACGTCACAAGATAGATAGGATAGATAGTTCATCTGAAGAGTATAGTAAATGATTTGTACTAATTCCAATTTGGAGAACAGTTCTTGACAATTAGTCGTTGGGCTATTATTGTAACAGTTAAATTTCGGTATCCATAATTGGTTTTGCCTCTCGGCCTCACGTCTCTCATGTCTCTCTCTCTCTCTCTCTTGTATCTCTTGTCTCATGCATATGCAATGAGTGAATTTCAGAAATTCTTGGATGAGAACTGTTAGATGACATAGATTAGCACCGAAAACAAACACACAGATTCATAAATCAAAGCGAAAAGTAAAAGTGAATGGAAAGAAAGAATCAATGGTGAAGCTTTTAGGCATTTATACATAGATTAGCATTAATTTTTCGTTTGGCCAGAAGAAGGTCACGCTGCGTGAACAGAAAGATCGTCCCCAGCCACAAAATTGACAAACTTTTTCACAAAAAGACATTTACAGTAGCCTTTTGTCATTTGTCTTTTGCACACACAAGCAAAAGGTTAACAACTTTCTTGGCCTGGCTAAAATCTATGTAAAGAAACTCTCTGTGGTTGACTGAAGACAAGACACATATGTATGAAGAGCTCGAACCCAACCCGCATCCCAAGGAATACCGCTGGCAAACGATGATGATCATGATGATGATGATGATGATGAAGTTGGGTACAGCAAGTACAGATTTACGAAAACATGTACTCCAAATGGGGTTAATGTAACAGCCCGTATGATGTTCATCGTCTTCGTCTTGGTCTTCTTCATAGTTTGCATATTTGCGGTCCGACTTGAAGTTGGACTTGGAGTTGCGGTGTGTTAGGCGAGAAAGCAAAATGTGCAGCGAGAGATGATGCCTTCGGGGTCGTTGACGAGTCAGTGGTTTTACGATTGAACTCGTGCCCGTTATGAAAGATAGCACAAGATCTCAATTAAATCCTACGCATATGCGAAGCTTCTTCTCTTCGCTACTCTTTGCTTCTCTTCTCTTCACTCATTTTTTGGCATTTTTAAATCATTTAATTGCTTAGTTAAAAATCCCCCTAATAAGGTTAATGGTTTAACTGCTAAATGAACAACGCTTTTAGCCAAGCGAAGAAATACAGAAAACGACAACAGATTAAACTAATTTTTTGGCATTTTAGATGCTGTGCAGCTAAACATCTTTCGACACACTTAAACGCAGACTTAGTATAAATACTTAAATACTTAGGGACTCTGTGTTGTTGTTTTTCTTGAGATTTTCTATTTGTTGATAGTGTCAAGTGTCTTAGACACAGCCCTTGTAGAGTCAATTTGATCGATAAGCTGTAAGCAGAAACATTTTCATCTAGAACACAAATTGGGGGGACTTTTTTTTGGTTTGTCAAATCGCCTTGGCCACTTGAGATAAGTACTTTGTATACATATATTTAGATAGAGAGTGAGAGATAGATAGATAACTCCTTGGGTATAAAAGCTCACGATATTCTTTGAGTCGACATCAGTTTCCTTTGAACCGACAAAAGAAATCAATTTAATTATGAAGGCTTTCATCGTTTTGGCTGTTTTGGCTGCCATTGCCGCTCCTGCTCTGGGTCGCACCATGGACCGTTGCTCCTTGGCCCGTGAGATGTCCGATTTGGGTGTGCCCCGCGATCAGTTGGACAAATGGACTTGCATTGCCGAGCACGAGAGCTCCTACCGCACCGGCGTTGTCGGTCCTGAGAACTACAATGGCTCCAATGACTACGGCATCTTCCAGATCAATGACTACTACTGGTGCGCTCCTCCCAGCGGTCGCTTCTCTTACAACGAGTGTGGCCTCAGCTGCAATGCCCTGTTGAGCGACAACATCGAGCATTCGGTGCGTTGCGCCCAGAAGGTCCTTAGCCAGCAGGGATGGTCCGCCTGGTCCACCTGGCACTACTGCAGCGGATGGTTGCCATCCATCGATGAGTGCTTCTAAGCACCTGTCTCTCTCTTTCTTACTTCTCTTGCCAATCTTCAATAAACTACCAAAAAAAAAAGAAATAAGCAAATATAACGAAAAAAAACAACGATCTTCAGTCAATGCCTTTTGGGTTTCGTTTGTCTCTTTCTTCGCCACATGCAACTGTTGTTTTCCTCTCTGGTCGGGTAATTGCCTCTTATGCTACTTTCTAAAAGACAAGCCAATAACAACAACAACAGCAGCAACAGCCAGACTGCTGAGGAGTAGAATCGATCTCAGCTTCCCTTCCACTTCCACAGCACTCAAACCATTCACACTACTCACACCACACCACTCATAATAGGCCGTTGACTTGGACCGGTCAATGAATTCTTAATGTGGTCGTCGTAGTGGGCAATGGCAATAAATTATACAAGCAGACGTCCCAAGCCCAAGTACAAACTGAAGGAAATGGAAATGCGACCGTCTGTCTGTCTCTCTGGCTAAAAACAAAGCAGGAAACCATAGACTGGAAAATTACACCACTGCAGGAGGAGACGAGAGAGACAGACACAAGAGAGTGAGAGAGAGAGAGAGAGAGTGAGAACGGATGCAAGGAAGGAAGGAACAGACAGAGGGAAAGGCAATAGACCTCTTCTTTTTCTCGTACTTGGGTCCCCGGGGTCTTTCCTATAATTTGTGCGCATTAGCACAAGTCGACGCGGTGGATGAATGCATAAGTAATTGTAATTGTAATTGTTATAGGGTTAGGGGCGACATTGCGTGGGTCAAGTACCACAACTTGGCTAAGACAATTGCCGACTGTATGGGAATCACTGTTGCGTTAAGTTATGATGGTCCACAGATAGCAAAAAAAAAAAAGAAATAAAAAAACATTCGTATAATGAAGGTACATAGCTTTTTGTGGTGCTAACTGTATCACAATAATAAGTGAGGAGGGTTAGATAGATGTTGCCCCATCTAATTGGAGTAGGAGTGGAGGAAGCACTAGGAGGCAATGGGAAACAGGTTACTTACTTATGAATGACAGAAATAGAGAAACAGAGAAAAAGCAGATAAGGATTTAGAAGCAAGTAGAAAAACTTGTCTCCTCAAATTGTCAATTGGAATTAATGATCATCACTAGAAATCTCAATCCTTTGATTGAATTGTGAATCGTATGATTTTAATTAAAAAAAATTAAATCAAAATAATTCAATTATCAATAATGGCAGGCGCTTCAGGTATTTTTCCACTTGCACAGGTGAAAAACAACAAAAAAAATATGTATGTTTCGTATTCTCGTACTGCAAGGCAGATGCCAAAAAACAAAAAACAAAACAAAAACAAAAACCAAACTGATAACATTTGCTTAAGGGGGTTCACTCTTATCAAACAAACAAAACCGTTTGCAAAATACGTCAAAGAAAATGGCTCGATATATCTAGCCATTGAAGTCATTCCATCATTCCCATTCTAACATTTATCGCAGAGTAACCTGAAACTTGAAAATTTCTATTCTATGTACAAGGATCTGATTACAAGGAAAGTCTTGGGTGAGTTTGTCGTCTGAATGCCTAAGTGCTGAGTGAATTTAGACAAATGAGATGCTATGCAACTTGCAACCGTTTTCCAGCCGGTTAGATAAACATGATCTTGGCTTGTCCCATTGTCATTGGCAGGCCAAGTGTAACAAACAAAATCTTTGAACTACTTTCGGCATCAATTACCAACTAACAAATTATAAACATTTCCCTCAACGCAACTGTGTCAAAATCCAAGACAAAAAACCCCGCCTGCTGTGATACTAATACTACAACAACGACAACAACAGCAACAAAACCTTAATTATATTATTTGACAGCTCTCGGTTTTGGGTCTCTCTGCTTGATATATAACCTCGGGGCGAGCACAATCTGTAGTGAAAATTATAATGAGCGTTGGAAAATCTTTCATCAAATCAACAAAAAAAAAAAAAAAACTTAAAATATATATGAAAAAGAAATAACTCTCAACTCTTTTTTTTTTCTTTTTTAAGTTTGTCTATTTTCCTTTTTTTGTTTTTAATTTAAAGTCAAGCTCGATGCTGTCAAGCATGACAGAAAAATAGTTATGGGGGGTGGGGAAATGGGGATCATCATCAAAAAAAAGATGACAAAAGTCAGTAGCAACTGCGGCAATTCAAGAGCTCTGACAGCTCTGGGAAAAACAAGGGAATAAATGAATCTCTCTTACGATCTCTGACAACTGAAAAGTGGCCACATTTCTTTCAGTTTTTTCTGTATTTTTTTTTTCTTTGCTAAATTCTCTTAATAGTTTTATCTCTCATTTGTTTTCTTGTTCGCATTTGAGTGTCTCTCACTCACTCGGGGTGTGTGTGTGTGTGTTGTGTGAGTGTGGGTGAAGTTTACAACACCAAATGCAAATGCAAATGTCTGTGGCAAGGTGGGTGGGGGGATACAATGGGGGGAAATGTCAGTGGTGCCACTCTGAGAACTTGCCATGTCAGTCGGTGACTTAATCTCTGGCATCATCAAAATTGCCGCATTAAAATATACACATCCGATCCCCCCAAGAGACGAGGGAATTGCAAGTTCTTTATACCCTATATTCCAAAAGGGTGAAAGGCGGGGTGGGGGGAAAGACCTTCAGTCTCTCACCAAATTTGGTCTATACTGATCGATTGTTTTATTGATCAACTCCCACAATCAATAATCGTTAAAAGCAGATCTATTAAAAACAATTCTAATTCAATTACAGGGTATCTACAAGTCAAGATTAGTTTCATTTCGTTTTCTTTCTTTCGAAATAAAACAATTTGGCAAGGTGTCAGCTTTACACGAGAAGAGAAACTCTTTCTCCGCTTCTTCTCTTCTTTTTGTAATATCTTCGTTCTTCTTCTTAATTTGGTTTTTGTCGCCCCCCTTTTCCATTTGTTTTTATAAGCTGTCCGAAATAACTTTTGATAAATTTCCTTTTTCCAGAGAACAATGATTAAAAGGCGATTTGCAGTTGACGGCTATGAAAGTTGGCCCAAAACAAAGAGCAACAGAATTAGGCAAAGCAAAATGGAAATTAATCCTAAGGCTGCCTCAACTCTGTGATTAAGTGAAAATTTCGCAAAAAAACCAAGTGGGGAAAAGTGAAAAGAAATATGAAAAAGTATTAGAATTAAGTCTTGTTGTTCTTCATGGCTAGTAAGCACATTTTTAGAAAGCCAAAATGGCCTAGTTGTGCAAACGTGTCCAATAAATTAATAATCAAAATTTACTTTAAGAAGGACGCTAATTTGTTCAATTGCAAAGGAGTCTCCCAGTTTTAAAGTAAGAAAGTTTGAGCGAATAGTCGGTTACTCGGCTTATGCAAATTATTTATCTTAACTTTTGAGTCTCATATTATTGAGTTTTTCATATTAAATCTTAATTTTCCCGCATCGAAATTGGTTTAAAATTTTGTAACAACTTCGTAAAGCTCAACTTAGTCAATGTATTATAAATTTTCAAAGGTATTTTCTTGCTTATATGATTATCACATCATTCAAATTTAAAAAACCTTTTTTTGAAACAAATTTTCAAAAAAATCTCGTGATAAAAAGTTGCAAAGATCGAGTCCAAATTTGTTACTAGAGCATTTAAATTTTTTATTTAAATGGGGAAAACTCATTAGGAGGCTGATTTCTCCTGTTTTTCATAACTTGCTTAAAAATAGAAATAAAATTAGTTTTAATTGGTTTTTAACAATGTTATGAACAACTTATAAAAAATGATTTGGCCAAAAAACCAAATTGTAACTGTAAACTGCCCCCTATTATCTAAATTGTGTCTTGGCGTGGGTGGTAGCCAAACCAATTTTCATTCCAAATCACGCAAATACATTTCTTTGGGCCTCCAATGGGGTTTATCCCCTTGAGTCATTTGAAAATATTTTAAATTGACGATAAAAAGAAAAGATGGGAATTGCCCAAGTTAGAGCCTATTCGAAATGAGAGTTTTGTGGAAAAGTTAGTCGAGTCGAAAAACCAATTATGTCAACTTTGCAAAGCTCTAACTCAGTAAATTATTTGTCATTTATTTAAAGCATTTTAATGTATGAAAAATCGCTATAATAATAAATAGTACACTGTTGGAAAATCGTACAAGAAATGTGTAAATTTAGAGCCTAGTAAGGATGAGCAATTTGACTGAAAGTTAATGAGAAATAATCATATCCATTTGGGTCCTAGAAACTATGTGGATTCCATATATCCTAATCTTTGTTATATAGGTTTTTGATTCAGGATATTTACAGGTTTTAAGTTAAGCTATGAGCATGAATCCAAAGGATTTCGCTTCTAATTTAATTTTGTTTCGAGTGTGAATTTGAAGTTGGATATGTTTTATATGAAAGTTTGCAAGTGTGAGAGTGAAGGTGGGGAGAAGCTTTGACACCCTTTGCCATATGTGGAGCTTTTGCTCTGTCGATTGTTATTCACTGTTCGGGGCCCCCCATCAATTACAATAATGTCATTCAACTCTATTCGAACACCCTTGAGAATTTGATACAAATTGATACATTGTGCTATAGTTTGCCAGGCGTGTACATAGTTTGCCATTTTCACTACGTGTGTGCAAAGGAAAAACAACAACAGCAACAGCACCAACAACAACAAGGCCTAAACAGACTGAAAATGGCAAAGTTGATCTCAAGCGATTAGCCAGAAATGGCATTCCCAAAGACCTACATCATGTACAATATGTAGACCTGCCTTACACGTAATTGAATTGAAATTGTTTGCAATTGGCTTGAAGAAAAAAAAAAGTCCATTGGCTTTAACCAACAGCACCACAAAGAAAGAGATAGATAGAGAGAGAAAGAGAGGGGGTAGTCATAGTCGAGCAAATGATAAACACAACGATAACGGCTTGTGTTTTTATACGTAATTTGTTTTTACGCTTGGAAATTATTAAATTAACTTGTTTGCCAGCGCCATTTAACCAAGTTGAAGCTGGAGCTGGAGCTGCAGTTGGAGTCTCTCCTCTCTCTGGATTGTCCATGCCCATGTAGCTGTCCGTAGATTGCAATAATGTCTAATAGATTTCATTTCGTTTTGGCCAAGTAAAACTGTCATAATGACTTGGTTATGTATAGCAGTTTATTTTGCTATGCATGTATGTATATGAAAAGAAAAATTTCACTTTTTTTTGATGACGTTCATTCGTCATCCATAGCATGGATGGTACCCCAAAAAAAGGCTGAGACAATTTTGTAACGAATCGCAAAGTGTACATTTTAATTGGATTATACAATTCAAACGAAAGCGAGCGAGATAGAGAGAGAGAGAGAGAGATTTAGAAGCAATCATTAATCGATGGCAACGGACCATTGCAGAATCGCCAAGTGGACCAGGCTCCCCAGCCTTGTTCACGCAATACCTTCTGGGCACATCTCACCGAATTGGTAATATCATCGGTAAGCAGATCATTGCATCGGATGCCGCAACCATTATGCGAGAAACGTCCACTGGGCGGCTGGCACCAATATAGATCATTCAGCTGGAAAATGCCATAATCATTGGAGCCATCCGAATTGGCAGGACCCACCACCCAGGTGCGATAGGTGCTCTCCCGCTCCGCTATGCACGCCCATCTGGCCAATTGATCCCGAGCCACACCCCTGGCGGACATCTCGCGAGCCAGAGTGCAGCGATCCAGTGTACGGGCCGCCAGTGTCTGGGATGCACCCAAGAAGAGAGTTACAACTCCAATAAGCACAATAGTTGCTGCCTTCATCATGTTCACTTGCTCGACTTTACACTGTTTGATGGGATCTAAAGTTCTGGAGTATTTATAGCCAAAGTCCCCGTCGGACAACTTGACTAATGGATGCAGTTGAGTCAACATTTGGTTATCTACTCTATATACATACTATGTATAAGTACATTTCTATATGCGAGAAGGGAACAATAAAAACT
Source organism: Drosophila sp. 14030-0761.01 (assembly GCA_018150735.1). Lineage (NCBI taxonomy): Eukaryota > Metazoa > Arthropoda > Insecta > Diptera > Drosophilidae > Drosophila > Drosophila sp. 14030-0761.01. The sequence goes on along the minus strand of JAECWO010000001.1, from coordinate 18,361,868 downwards.
TCAACACAAGAAAGCAATATATACATAAGTATATATGCATCGTAAGCTCTGATAAGCCTAGAATGGGATTTCCAATGAATGCTATTGCAAATATGTATCTTCGATGTTCCCTTTATAACAATTGACATCATGATTTTTTTTATTGAAAAGCCACTTGTTGAAAACAATTAAACTACTTTATTGTATTTTCGCAAAAGACTTTTTCAAATCTCATTTAAATACTTAATGCTATATGATAATGTTTCTGTTGTTTTTTTTTTTTGTCTTATCTGAATCTGCATACCGTCTGCACACGTGCTACCATGACGAATAGATTGAGGTAGACAAAATTTCATTATCAATACGGAAGAATTTCAGTCATAAGTATGTATTATTATTATTATTATTATTGATAAACCTCTTCTACGCCAACAAAAGCCAATTATTTGTGCGTAGTCTTTATTTTTATTTCTTTCTTTTTAACACATAAGTATGAGGTCTTTTTTTTTTTTTTTCTTTGCTGTTATTGTCGGTTTTATTTTTTTTAATAATCAGCATTGTCTTTGGCCAAGTTTGTGTGTTCACGCAATCCAAAATCTTCCCCCTCTTTAGGATTGCATGTTGAGAGAAATTATTTATTCATTGTGCGGCATTTGAGTTATTTTTTTTTTTTTTCAAGTCTGGAAATTGCAATAAATTTTTCGTAGAAAAATTCCCATCTGCCAGGCAGGCCAAGTTTAATGTCCGACTTTATAGACAGAGTCTGAGCCAGCATTTGACTCGGGTAGTTAGCCCTCCTCAGAGTGGAGTCAGTTGAGATAAGCGTAAGTCAAGTTTATGGCTTGTTGTTTGTTAATTTTATTTTATTTTAGGTTTATTTTGTGTTTTTTGTTATGACTTTGGACAAATTGTAACTTGGTGACTGGTTACAACTATGTAACTTGCCTAATCTGAAATGATTTGGTTATTGGGTATAAACCTTGAGATATACTTACAATAGAGGCAGAAGGAGGAGGGGAGGCCTTTCTAAGGTGAAGACATAACACCAATTATGCTAATCAGGTGTGTGTGTGTGTGTTTTGGGTCTCAGGGGCGTCCAGGAGGGCGGAGGTCTTTACCTTTCTCCACAATTCAATGAACTTGACTGCTCTACGTTCAACACAATGACGAAAGATTAGTTTCTTTCTTTCGCTTTTTGTGGGTAGACATCATATATACATATGATTTTTTAAGGTATATTTTGTGGGTATCAATTGAGTTAAAGCTCTGGAAAATGACCGATCTCCTTCACTCATCATACATAATTCTGAGCCTAAAACTATGCCATGACATTTCGAATGAGTTTTGAAATTTATTTAAATGATAATGCTTCGTTTGTTCGTTCTGTTTCGTTTGTCTGTTTGTTTATCTGCAATTTAAATATTTTGGTTTTATTTTAATCATACTTTTTTAATTAAGATAGCGTCCAAGTGGTCTTAGGTACATCCTTAAGATTATGATCATATTGAGGGTACCTAAAATACCTATGTAGAATGTATATTTGTTTCGGCCTATAAATACTGCGACAGCAGGCCAAATCAAATCACAAACACAGTTTTTACTCGTCAAATATGAAGGCTTTCATTACTTTGCTTGCTCTGGCCGCTATTGCTGCCCCAGCTCTGGCTGGACGTACCTTGGATCGTTGCTCCTTGGCCCGTGAGATGTCCGATTTGGGTGTGCCACGCGATCAGTTGGACAAATGGACTTGCATTGCCCAATACGAGAGTGATTTCCGCACCTGGGTGGTGGGTCCTGCCAACTCTGACAACTCCAACGATTATGGTATCTTCCAGATCAATGATCTGTACTGGTGCCAGCCCGACAGCGGTCGCTTCTCCTACAACGAGTGTGGCCTCAGTTGCAATGCCCTGTTGACCGATGACATTACCAATTCCGTGCGTTGTGCCCAGAAGGTCCAGAGCCAGCAGGGTTGGGGTGCCTGGGCTGTGTGGTATCACTGCAGCGGTTGGTTGCCATCCATCGATGAGTGCTTCTAAATGATTTGACCAAAAAAAAAAAAAAAACTTGACTTAATAAAACGATATCTGTTTGGGACATTTGAAACTTTTTGAGTTGTCCATTAGCTGAGGCTTATCATCATCAGAGTGAGAGAGAGACCAGTTTTCCTATCAGACTTAGTGCTGTCAACGCCTCTTGAGCGCAATTTCAGTTTTGCAAAATTGATTTATGCAAATTTAATGGCAGGCGGAATGGAGGAGGCTCACAACATGCATGTATTCAATTTGCTTTTACTTTGATCTCTCAACACTTTGCACCACACACACACATCTCTCTTCGTCTCTGTCTCTGACTGATTCACTTGCATGCCAACTCGTATCCAACAAGAATCGGTTAGCATAGCGCCATGGGCGTAGACAGTGGGGATATAACACACTTTCTTTCTTATTTTGGGCTTAGAAAAACAAAACAGATCGTCCTTAAAAAGAGGTAAATGCGGCCAAATCTGTTTGAATGAAAGGCTAAAGATGAAAGCCTGGAGAATGCTTCTATAGAGCCTTGAGTCATCTGTTTTAAGCATAATTATTATGAAGTTTAAAATCCAATTCATTCTCTTATTAATTGTAATAAATTTTATAGAATAATATAGATATAGAGAGCAGCGTTTTTAGAGACTTTATTAATCCATATATTTGTTTACAATCTGCCAAAATCATAGAGTTAGCAAAATGTCCTCGAAAATGAATCGAATTGAATTGAATGAATTGAAAACTGAATTATGACCCCAAGAGCAGAGAATCCTAATAATTATCAAAGGAAAAATGGAATATTTAGGCACTTTTTTCCACATTTCCATGGTTAAAAGAAAGACATGTAGTTTGTTTTGCAAACGAATGTATTTATTTATTTCAAAGAACGATATTTTATGTGGCAAACACATCTAATTATTAATATTTGATTTATTTAAAATATCATATTTCTATTTTCTATTTCATATTTGGGCATTTGGACAATTCGTATAAATTAATTATTAATAACAATCAATAAAAATCAACAGAAATATATAGTTTCATTTGGACACTATTAAATTCTATATCTATTTAAATGCCCTAGACATAAGATTATAAATAAATGTTGTTCATTTTGTTGAAACTAATTTCTAAATATGGAATTTACAATATTTATTTGATTTTGAGATAGATACGGCAACCTTTTAAGCTCTTCAAGTATAAACAACTTGAGTAGATTTATTGTTTTTATATTTAGATAGATAACATTTAATTGTAGTTAATTGATATATGTAGTTCTGTCTCTTTAAATAGTTTTCCACTTAAATGCGGTATTTCTTTGGTTTGGAATTTCTTTATTTAAATCTAGTACTTAAATAGTAGATATGCATATCTGGTTGTTTTGGTACCCCATCATTGATAAGATTCTGAATGGCTACGCCAGTGTATCAGCTGGTTTCAGTACATGAATGGAATGCCTAATAGATTGATTGCTACGTGACTGATTGGATTTGATTGATACTGAGAGAGTTGAAGAGACAAAGTGTATACATAGTTTTGCATTCGGCACGTCATAATTCTGTCCCCCCCCCCCCAACTACTCAACTCCATGTCTTGCCCCCATTTGCATATAGTGATGTGTACCGTTAAATGTTTTGTACTATTGTAAGTTAACGGTATTGCAGTAGTCTTTTATCCGAGACTGAATGAAGCCAGCCAGTTTCGGTGGCCAGTTAGTGAAAGTGCCTAGCATATTAAAATGTAAATTCGTTTTCAGTATTTTCTTCTTCTTCTTCTTCATTTTGTTTACGCACTAAAAGAAAATTAAATAACAAATCAAAACATGTTGGAAGCTGATTCCATCTCTTGCCTGTCCAAAGACCGTCTCCATCTGCATCTCCATCTTCACGTTTTCGTGTCGATCAGTTCAGTTGGCAGGAAGCGGGCAATCGGCCCACATGACTGAAGTGAAGTCAACTCAACTCCAGTCGAGTCAAGTCAAGTCATTTGGGTGTCGTTGACAGGCGTGGTGGATAAGTCTCTTTCTAAAAAACGAAAAGACAAACACATAACTAGGAAAATAAAAATATACAAAAATGTTTAATAAACTTAACGTCTTGTTTTTCCGGTGTGTGAATGTGTCGTGTGTGCGTTTGTGTGTGTGTGTGTGTGCGTGTGCACCTGTCGACTGGAGACTCCAATCGATTGGCTGCCAACCACCAACCACCATCCAAGTCTAATCGCTATGCAAATTCAAGTTCTCCCCATGTCAGGCACGTACATTAATTGACTTTGTACGATTAAATTTTGTGTCTTTTTGTGTGTTGCAGTGACAGCTCCACGTTGCAGCGACACCATCATCCCAAACGCACCCAGTTCACCATGGCTCCCAGTGTGTGCGAGACCTCAACCAAATTGCCCGGACCGGGTCAGTTAGGATCAGCCGGAGCAGGTGGAGGAGGAGGAGGATCGGCTGTAGCGGCATCAAATCCAGCTCTTGGCGGTTCCAGCAATCATTCAGCAATTGGCACTAATAAATGCGGTGGCAGTAGCCTAAATGGTTCATTGGCATCCTATAAAATGGCTGGATCCGAGCAGAGTTGGCCTCAGGCTCCAGTTTACAGTAAAGTGAGTGAGATTTGCCCTCCTAGATTAGGTAGATAACCAACTTAATTTCCTTAGGAGAATCAACGACCGCCTGTCTACAATCCAGAGGATTATGTTCTATCACTACGAAAGTTTACCAAAGGCAGCAGTTCAGCCAAAATGCATTCCATTTACGATGTCACAACAATTGGCAAAGAGGAAACCTACAGATCGGCCACTTTGCCAGCCAAGCACTCAGACTACAAGTAAGTAGAGAAGCTTCGAATCTCTTAAATTCCATTTAATTTGCAATTAATCCTTCTTAGATCTCCCATTCCGGCTCCACTGGAGAGCGATAGTGAGATGTCATTGCGTCAATTTGGTTCCATAACAGATCTTCTAACCAAATTGCGTGCAGATCTAAGAGTATCATTTCCCAGGTGAGTCAGTGCCAGGGATCCTCCCGTAAATTGTTTCTAATTGTTTCTATTTCCCGATTGCAGCTTCATTCAGGAGTTTGTGGCCACTCCCTCGGATGGGATTAGCCATCTGTTGGAGGTTTTGCGAGCCATACAAATGGCCCAGGCTAGCAATGCACCAGCTCCAATGGCTGGAGCCACTAACTCCTTGGCAATGTCCCGTAATCCGCAGAGCTATCAACGTCGTGCCCTACTCGATGAATTGTCCTGCCTGTAAGTTGATCCACGTGAAGGTTTTCCTGCAGTTAATTGATTTCTTGTGATTCCTTTCAGACAATGCCTAAGCATCTGCTGTTCCCGCTCTCTGGATGCCATAGCCCGTCTTGGGAACACACCAGTTGGTCTCATGCCTTTGGCCTCGTCGGCCACCGGTCAAGGTATACGTGCCCGCATCCTTGCCCTACAGTTACTGGCCTCTGCCTGCGATCGTCAGCCATTTGGCAATGGCAATGGGGGTCAGAAGATTGCCTCAGCCGGTCACACGGCCGTCTCGGAGGCCATGTCCACACTCCGCCTGAGATGCAGTGAGCCCGTACGCTTTCGCCTACTCATTGGCATACTCAATAGCGGCGGTGGATCCGGGGAGTTGCAGTGCGCTGGTGTCAAGTGAGTAGAGTGAGGAGATCAAGTGAGATTCAGTTGGATATGGCCATTGATTATTGCGAATCCCTTTTGCAGATTTCTCAACACATTTATCGAGAGTGCAGTGAGCATTCAGCAGCGTCTCTACATTCAGGCCGAACTCTTCCAGGCTGGCCTGGAGCCGAGCACTCTGGCTCGCACCATTTCCTCGTCGTCGCCATGGCTGGACGCCTTGCGTATTGAGATCAAGCGTTTCAATGAGCTCCACATCGATGTGGATAAGATGATGGCTCAGGCCAGGGATGCGGAGAGAGTGCGCAGCCAAATGGTTATATTGGAACGTCGCGTACAGATCCTGCATGAGGAGAAGGCCGTGCTGACCTCCATGGAGCGTCGCCTGCAGGAGAGATGTGCCGAATTGCAGCGTGAGATCTTCCGCCTGCAGGGAGCTCAGCAGGAGTCCAACTTTAAGCCCGTGGAATCGCATCAGCCGGTGGCTCTGCCCCGTCAGGTGCAACCCATCACAAAGGCGGCCAAGGCTAGCAAACAGAGCTGCTCGGAGCATGAGGATGAGGGCATCAGTAGCTCCGAAACGGGAGCTTCACTTAGTCCGGTGCCCATTTTGGTATTGCCCTCCAAGGCGAAGACCTTGAGGAAGAGCACAACACCTAAAAAAGCGGCCGAGAAGAATGACGACGACGATGAGGATGAGGATGATGCGGCCACTATTGAGGATGTCATCGAGGAGCTGGACAACATTGTTAGCGAGGCTGAGAAACAGATAAGTGGCCATGCCAAGACTCATCTCACTCATCGACCACATGTGGAGCTGGAAATTGTTCCCGTTAATATTGTGCCGCAACCGCCGAGAAAATCCCGATCTCTGGCCCATCTGGTACCCCGGACAGACTGCTCCGAGCAGGATGGCTCCGAATATGGAATGCTGGTGGCCCATCAGCCTGGTGATATCGCCGCCGCCGAGCGTCTGGCTGCCATGCAGACATTCTTCGATGAGGCCGACTACGATGCACCCGAAACTGATCAACAGCCGCCCTATGCCATGGACTCACCGTCACCGGATTTGCCAGAGGCCACGGCCACAGCGACTGCCTACAATGCCAGCACCAATCGGGAATTGCTCGATGTGATTATGAATGCAAGGCACGATGAACATGATCCCACCATGCAGGCCCTAAGGAAGAGTGTTCAGGACGAACGTCCACCCCAAGCGGAGCGAGAAAGAGAGAGGGAGAGGGAGCGAGAGCGGCAGCCAACAAAAGAACGAGAGCGTCCCTCGAGTAAAACCAAGCCACCAGCACCTGCCCCACCTGCTCAGCAATTCAATGGCGTATTCTTTATGACCGGCATGAATACGCCGCAAAAGTATCCGAAACCCGATATCACTGCAGCTCTTCAAGCGCGAAGAGTCACCAAGAATGTGGAACGCCTGGAGGCAGCCTTTGCCACCCATGAGGCGGTCAACGAGACGGCCATTGTGCGAGAGAAGAGTCGCAGCAATCAGCAGATTTACTTTACCAGCAATCCAGCCATGAGAATGCAGCCTGAAGCGATTACGACGACGACGACGACGGCGGCACAAGGGAATAGTTCACGCACCCGATCCTATACGCAGGGATCTAAGGTTACAGATCTGCCCTCTGGCTTGTATTAAGGTGTCCCCAACACACCCCACCCTAAATCGATACTCCATCCGTACTATCTCCTGTTCTTTATTTTTAATATATATAAATCTATTCATACTTATTTTTTTGACCATACATTAAAGTTATAATATTATATATTCCTTTGTAAGATCCCTAGATTAGTTTTCGGTGGCAGTTTCAATCATCATCTGGGTATCCAACCAACTACTACACTTATAGTAAATATCAATCTAGTTTTCAATTTGATATTCCTTTGATTTTATTTTACTTTTTTTTTTTTAATATTGATACAGTTCTATTGATACGGGAGATTACAATTAATTTGAATAAATAAATATATATATATATATAGAGTTATAAATATTTATGTGTTTTCAAACTGATAAACCCAAGTCTAAGTTTTATCTGTGACGGTGACCGCATTTCAAGGTGTTTTGCTTATGGCTGGAGATAAGATGACCAGCGACATTAACCCTAACGATGGGCTAAATACTTAAAAAACCAATTGAAATTCTTTGCTAAGAATTTTTTCAACTAATTTAATAAATTTAATAGTTTTTACACTTGCTTTAAGCAGTTGTAAAGCTAAATGATTGAAATTTTACAAGCACATTAGTAAGAGGAAAAGGCAATTATGTTTTTTAGTATTTTGCAATTCTTTTTTTTCGTTTCTGTAACAATTAAAACGTTAGAGGCAATCAAAGTCAGACATTATTTTGAGTGCTAAGTCGCCTAACTTTGACAACCCGTCAAACATTAATGGTGTACCGCAAACTTTCAAAAAAATATTTTTCAATTTACCTAAAGTATTAAGATTCGAAATTAAAAAAAAAAAATTCAAACAGGGACCTACAAAAATTTCTTTTAAGCCACAAAAAATCGTAATGCAGGCTCTAAGATTAATTGCTCTAACGAAAAAGTTAGCATACTTTGCGGGGTAAATTTATGAGTTTCCGTTTCCGGTTTGATTTTGGGGTTAGAGTTGATTTCGGCTTGAGAAACATGATTAATTAAAGATGAATGCCAACCCCTCGATTCTAAAATCATTTGAAAATGCAATCTGTCAGCTTATATGCAAATTATGAATTGGTCTTGGTAAGAAATTTATTGAATTAATTAAGTTTTAAAAGGATTGGAGCAAAAACTTGATGTTCTACTGGTTTTAGGCAATTAATCGTTTGCCCTGTTAACTAGCTGGAGATAAAAGCTAGCTAATCACCTAAAAATGGAGAGATTAGCCAGCCGGCTGGCTAGTCGACAAGTGGAAAACGCATCTTATCACAATTTCATCGACAAGCATTATAATAATTTGACTTTGTCTACATAAAAACCAAAGAGGAATTGCATTGCGTGTGGAAACACTCCAGTCTGCATATAATCGTGATAGCAACATGACCACCTCTAATCCCATTCTGCGCCCCCTTTCCGCTGGCCTGCAGCAGATAGCGATCGATGAGCTGAACGAGGTTCCCCAACGGATAGCATCCGATATTGCAGCTTTGCGCCAATGGCTGGAGAAGCAACCACATCTCTGCTCCTGCATTGATGAGCAATTCCTTGTGGCCTTTCTGCGTGGCACTAAATTCAGTTTGGAGAAGGCCAAACAAAAGATCGATCGTTTCTATGCCCTACAAAAGTCCATACCAGAGATATTCAATGAACATCGTTTGGCCGATGATCCGCAAGTCTTGGAGATTATACGTGCAGGGTAGATATACATATATCTGAGAGATGAAGATTTTTGCAATTAATCGAGCGAATTTCTTAAAGGGTAATCTTACGTATACCCCTAGATGCGGATGATTGTGGTCCAGCTGTAACGATTATACGTGCCTGCTCCTATGACCTGGACAAATTCAAGTTTCAGGACATCATACGCGTTGGCTCAATGTTCGGTGAGATTATGATGTTCGAGGATGATAATGCCACTGTCAGTGGTTATCTCGAGATCATGGATATGACTGGGGTGACAGGGGCCAATTTGTTTGCCCTCCAACCGCAAATGCTGAGTAAATTCTCGGCCTATGCGGATGAGGCTATGCCGACCAGACAAAAGGGTATACATTTCATTAATGTGCCCGGAGCCTTTGAGACTGGCTTCAATTCGTTGCGTTCCTTCTTTCCGGACAAAATCAAGAATCGGGTGAGTGAAAAATTAAAGTAACTAAAAGTAAAAATAAAGCTTACTGAATCGCTTTGTCCATAGGTCTCTGTCAGCTCTGATCCGGAGTCAATTTTTGAGCGTATTCCTCGCAAGTATCTGCCAGAGGAATATGGCGGAACCAAGGGTTCCATCGAGGATATACTCAAAGAAATGGAAGCAAAAATCCTAAGCTATCGTGACTACTTTCAGGAGACCCAAAACTATGGCTGCAATGAGAAATTGCGCGAGGAGAATCATTCGCTATTCAACCGACCCGAGGAGAGTCACTTTGGAGCAGACGGTTCATTTCGCATATTGAACATCGACTGAGACAATCAATATCAATATGTGAAGCTATAAATCGAGCAATAAAACATTTACCCCGCCATTCTCTCGTATCAGTAGTGTTGTTTATCTAATCGTTGGTAATCGATTTACCCGGGAGAACATTTCGGTGGGTGTACACTTGCTTAGCTCCAACATTCATTTGCCGATCAAACATGCCAGCGATACGTCCACTTAGTCCAGAATTGCAAAAGAATGCCATTGAGTTCCTCAATGAGCAGCCAAATCAAATCGACAATGATGTCGCTGCTCTGCGGGAATGGATCAAACAGCAGCCCCATCTAAAGTCCCGAACCGATGATCAGTTTCTGGTGAACTTTCTGCGTGGCTGCAAATACAGTCTGGAGAAGACCAAGGCAAAGATTGATCGCTTCTACACGCTGCGAACTAAATATCCTGAATACTATTTGGCTCACAATGTGGATCTGGACAAGTGCTTGGAGCTCTTTCGTTTGGGGTGAGTAGAATTCCATCTTTCTTTTAGACGCATATTGAAAGAGTTCTTGTTTTTCTCTTCTCAGAGTCATTGTCGTTTTGCCGCGTCCGTTGAACGATAATGGGCCACGATTGGCCTTCATCAGATCGGGTGTCTATGATCCCGATAAGTACACCTTTCAGGATATCAATCGTGCCTGCATGACAATGCAACAACTGATGCTTGACGAGGATGATGTGGTCATTGTGAATGGCTTAATAAGCATACTGGATCTGGCCAATGTGGGTATGGGACATTTTCTACAGATGTCACCGGCGTTTGCCAAAAAGATGACCGTCTATCAGGAGGAAGCCCTGCCCCTGCGACCTCAGGGCACACATTTTATCAACACTCCGGGTGGTTTCGATCGAGTCTTTAACATTTTCAAGCCCATGCTGTCCCAGAAGCAGCAGCAGAGAGTAAGTTGTTAGAACTAGAATTACGATCAAAATTGAATCACTAATCAATTTTTACCCAATTAGCTTTATGTGCATGGCAGCAAATGGGAATCCTTGTATGAGAAAATCCCCAAGAAATATCTACCCATTGAGTATGGTGGCGAGAATGGATCTATTCCCGAAATTATCAAGGATTGGGAGCAACGCATTTTGGACTACAAGAGCTACTGGGAGGAGGAGAATAACTATGGAACAGATGAACGATTGCGTCCGGGCAAACCAGTCGATTTCGATAATCTCTTTGGCATGGAGGGCTCTTTCAGACAGTTAAATGTGGATTAAGATTAACATATCGATCGAACAATGAAATCGCTTGATTAATACTCAAAAGTCTAATCTATAAATAGCCCCAAAAAACTTGCATTTCTTATCATTTGGCAGAACTTTGTTGCCAATGAGGCATTATGTACATACAAGTTGTAGTTGTTGTTGTTTGTTTATGGTCAATAATAATTATCGATCGAACGATAAGACTAAAACCTTATCCCTTCATCTAAAATAATATTGTTCTTGAAAGTGATATACCCTTTTCGAGGTCTTCTGGGTACACTTATAAAAAAATGTTTGAATTTCAACCCTCAAGGGAAGAATTAGAATATAGATTCCTGATCGAAATAATCATGTTTATCACTATTTAGATGGTACAGGAATCGGTTGTGGTCGATCTGCTGCAGCTAAATTAAAAATCAATAAATTAACATTTCCGTTAAGAAGTTATTCGGAAAACATTTAAAGCTAAAAATAAACTTTATTTGAAACATTCATGTTAGGTTAACATTTCTGTAAAGCGAACAATTCCGTTAAAGATGTGTTAATTAATGTTCAGATAAAATTTCTGTTATAGCAATATGTTTAGGGAGCTGCTGAGGCCATATCACTCTCAATTGCAGGTGCCTGTCGTCGCGATCGGTTCTCTGTTTCAGCATACAGGTGAGCTAAATATCTACTTCAGAAAACGTTTCCCTAACTGGATATATTTTCTGAATTTCAGAGATCTTTAAGTAAGTCTACGTGATATCAAAAAGTCTGAGCATTGAGAAGGAAATGACACAATCTTCGGGATTAATGTGTCACCTCAAACAGGTAAGTACTCACAAACCAAATGCCCCTCTGTTCCCTCCCCCAATATCAGCCACTGACCTACATTAAATAAATATAATAGAACAATTCTTATTGCTTATATGAAAATTTAAAGAATACTTTGTCTTTAAAGGAATATGCATCTTTTTTTATAATTTTCAAAGTATAATTAAGTGTTCTTAATTAGTGTCCAGTGGAATTTGCAATTCAAAATCAGAACTGACAAGCTTAATGGTTTATCACATTAACTTTATCGGCAACAAACAATTTTATTGGGGAAATCAAAATAGCTGAAAAGGAAATGTGTGCTTATTATGTAGAATTTTCGAAATTTTTAGCGTATTGGGCTACAAGATATACATACATGTGTATGTATCAGATTGCAATCCAAACAGACATCAAACGGGTATACTACATATGTGTTTTCGATTTTTATTTTGGATTTCAAGAAACATTTCCAGGTGAGAATTCACCTGTATTTGAAATGAAGAGAGAGTCAGTCCGTTATGCCATCCATTTCAAAATCCACCACAATCAGCTGATTGTGCATGATCCAAAAAGAGAACAACAATCGAAAAGTGAACAAGTAAAAAGTATTTCCAAAAACCATCTCACCACCATTCGGGATGCCCAAAAATAAAAATCGTTCAGTTAATGTGAGAAACTCAAACGGATCGGGCCGATCCGCAGTAGTGTCTAGCGAAAATATACACATACAATTTACATATATGTATGTACATTTAGTGAAAACAAAATAAAAACTAAAATTTATGGACGCAGCATGGAATTGAATTGGAGAAATTGAAAACAGATTGCGGATAAACGATTCGCGTTAAATGTAAATTGAAATAAAACGAAATCATCGACTCAATCAGTACATTAATATTGAAAGTTAATTTGACTTCTAATGGAAATCGAAAAAGTACATAATAATTTGGGAGAATTTTGAATTCAGAATTCAGTGTTATGTGGTTGCAAAAACAGAAATAACAAAAAATATAAGAACGGGCAAATTAAAAATGAATGGAAGACTGTATGTAAAGGCGTGCCTGGTTCCCAACTAGTCGTGATGATCATGATCATGATCATGATGATGATGATGATGATGATGTTGGGTGCAGATGATGATTAGACTGTGATGGATGGCCTCCTCCACCCCCAAGAAAACGACCGAAATAGTTTGAAATAAATAAATATTTAGACAAACATTTCTTGTGTGTGTAATTTGTTGTCCTTTCTTTTTTTTTTGTGTGTTTTCTTTTAATAATTTATGTTCAACGAAGCGCAAAATTAGCCAGAAGACGGAGACGAAGAGGGAGACTGTGGGGGGATAGCTAAAAAGGGTTGGATACCATGTCGGGCAGACGGGCACAATCGCTGCCGCCGCATATGCTGGAGCCAGCGAAACCGGAACGTGGACCCTGTGTGACCGCCATATGTTTCTCTTGGAAGATTCTCACCTGCATTGTCTCGCATGTTCTGCTAGTGCTCCTCGTCGTATCGTATTGTGTGGGTGGAGCTTATCTATTTCAGCATTTAGAGGGTCCCCATGAGGTCGAAGTAAGTACACACACACACACACACACACGCACACACACAATTTCATCACCTGTAAATGATGATCGACTTGTGAACAGGTGAAACAAAACGTACAGCATTTGCGCTTCAATCTCACCGAACGGATCTGGCTGCTATCGGATGATGCTATCGTTCTACGCGAAAGCGATTGGATGGCCAATGTGAGCAAGCATTTGGCCAATTTCGAGAAGGACATTCTGACAGCCATCAAGGCTGGCGGCTGGGATGGCGATGAGGACTTACGCAAGTCCCAGTGGACATTCGCCGGCTCCCTTTTCTATTCCATCATAGTGATAACCACAATTGGTGAGTTAAATTTACGTATTTTCTGTTTTATTTTCGAAGAACTAATAACTAAGCCTACGTATGGACTATATACAGCAGTGGGTGGGGATTGCAAAAAAAAAAAACAAACAAAAAGGTAAACCTCGTAGGTCTTCTAGATCTTTTTAATCAGTTTGTCACTGACTTTCGAGGCAACGGAGATGTCAACACTTTTGGCACTTTTGCCTTCGGCAACAGTTGGAGATTTCTCATCGAATCCGAAATTACCAGGACCAGCATAGGTGCCACCTAAGCCCAACTGGCCGAGACCTGCACCGGCCAGACCATAACCCTCGGTATATTGGGGTCCAGCACCGAATTGCTGGGAGCCGGGATAACCTCCGGGATATTGTCCACCAAACTGTTGTCCATTGAAGTCGCCAACGCCGGGATAGCTTGGATAGGGATATTGAATGCCTCCCGGATATTGTCCTAGTCCCTGGCCAGTGCCCAATTGGGCACCTGGATAGCCGGGCACATAGCTCCCAGTGCCCGGATAGCCAGCTCCAACTCCGGGCAGTCCACCACCACCATAGACGCCGGGATAGCCACCATTGAAACCACCATAGCCAGGCTGATATATATTCGGATACAAGGGCTGACGTCCAATGATGCCCGTCGGTCCGCCGGGTCCAACTAAAACTCCCGGATTGCCACCACCACCAACACCAACTCCGAATTGTCCTGCATTCTGTGGACCTCCAATACCTCCGCCATATGGATTGTATTGCCGCGTACCCACACTGGGCGTTGATGATCCTCCTCTGGTTGGTGGCTCAGCCACATCGGCATAATCCTCGATTTCATCGTTCTCCGGCTCACCAGGTAGAGGCCGTCGTGTGGTTGGCTCTCGTCTTAGCTTATTGTCATAGGAATTCCTTATCGATGCTGTGCGATCAATGTCACGAAAGGATCGTTCTCTACGCCAGACCCAATGATCATCGCCAGCGACCACAACCACTCCAAGTAGACATAAAGCAACGATGAGGCAATCTTTTCGCATGATTGTTTTAAGACTTTTTGTTGTTGTTTTTGGTTGTTGATATTAATGTTAATGTTGTTGGTGGATGACTTCTTCACACACTGACCCGTATTTTGCGCTTGGACGAACGAACGACAACAGAATGATTGGGCTCTGAGTGCGGCACACGCTACTTATATAACAAAAACAGCAAATGACTACAACGACGACCACGACGACCACGACGACGACGACGACTACGAGGCATAAACTCACTCAACCGACGAGGGCAGCAGGTGGGAGGTAAACAAATGAATCAACTCAAACATGGCAGACGACGATCGTGCCA
This sequence comes from Drosophila sp. 14030-0761.01, assembly GCA_018150735.1. NCBI lineage: Eukaryota > Metazoa > Arthropoda > Insecta > Diptera > Drosophilidae > Drosophila > Drosophila sp. 14030-0761.01. The sequence goes on along the minus strand of JAECWO010000001.1, from coordinate 18,346,856 downwards.
GACGGGCTAAACAGAGATTTTTTTTAGTATTATTTTTATTTTTGGGTTTTTATTTCTGTTTTTTGTATACAACCACGTACTCCTCTCCCTCTCCATGTTCCCCTCCGCTCCAGCTAGTAACCCATGCTAACCGCAAAAGAAGCGGCTGATCGCTTGGATGATCGCTTCATTTGCAACGCCCAGGAACTGTTTGATGCAATCGATTATGTTCTCAATGATCACGTAAACTTCGCATAAATCGTGCAGATCACCGCTCCCTGTCCCACCCACCCCACACCCCCTCCGCACTCCACCCAATCGTATCCAATAATTTTGTAATTGATCATTTACCTGATGGGCTTCAATTCATGTTGATTCCTGGAAAGTACAATGAGTTGACAAAATGATCCAGTCATAAGTCATAGGTCAGAATTCATATTAGTTTTTTCTATACGTTTTTTTTTTGATTTTTGGACACACTTTGTTGCACACTGGGGGGACGTGAACGACCTCTAAAAATTATTGTCTATCTCTAATTGGTGGGGGAGTGGGGAGGGGAGAGCAGGGGTGGGACGTGTCAAACGAAATCAAAAGTGCTATTATTATTAACCATCCAATTGTATTTTGGTCAAAAACCACATCAACTTCAGGGTCAAACGTTAGTGACCGATGACGATGAGTTTTTCAGATTTAGATTAATGATGAGAATTTCCAGTCTCTCTTGCACCGAATATGGTCATTTAAGACTTGCTCTTTTGGTATGAAAATTTTCAAATGGGTTTACTGACCGCACACTCCCAATTTTAAAGTTAATTCCATTTCAACATGCATTCATCCGTCTATCCATCTATTGCTATTTCTATTTCTATTTCCATTTCCGCATTTCCGTAAGCGGCAAACTTGAAATGCCTTCTTTTGTACTTGTTTTCAGTTTTTGGGTTGTCTTTGGTGGGCGATAATTTGGGTTGGGTCTTGAGCTATACAAATGAGATTAGAGACCCGAGAGCCTCATTAGCATTTCAAGAACTTTTATTTTTTCAAGCAAATATACATAGTTGAAGGTGGCAAAGTAAACTCATTAATTGCCACAAAAACGAACAAATGTTGTAACCGCATTCGGGTTCAGGTTCAGTTAATATCTCACTTATATATGTATATTCCTGTGCATATCGGATAAATCCAATTGAGAGCCCAACATAATAATATATAAAGGATGATATCCAAATAGATTAGATGACTCTAATTACTTCTCATTGTTTTCTTTGACAGGCTATGGCCACATCTCGCCACGCACGGACTGGGGCAAGGTGACAACGATTTTCTATGCCATCGTTGGCATTCCATTGATGCTGCTCTGTCTGTCCAATATAGGGGATGTCATGGCTACATCATTTCGGTAGGTTGGCAAACTTGTGATTGCGTGACTTGTCGAATTTCAATGTTCCGACCTTTCGCTTTAAGGTTTCTATATTGGCGAATCTGTTGCTATGTATGCACTCGGAGTTCCAAACGGCCCAGGAGTCAACGTTCTCGCCAGCGTTCCGTGCGTTCGCATCGCAATTCCTCACGGTCTCAGCCGCCGCCGGCCTCGTTTCGTCGTTCCATTCGGATGACTCAACGTTCGGGAAATGATTCCGGATTGGGTCCATCGATGGGCCATGCATACTCGGATCCCGAACTGAGGGGACGCTATGAGGATCGTGAGTTTAACTATCGTGGCAGCAGTGGACGCAGTCGCCGCCAACAGCAACAGCATCAGCAGCAGCAATATAATCATGAGCCGCGACATCGACATACCATCTATGGGGATGAGTACGAGCCCGCCCAGACGCAGACCCTCAATCGGGCTAGCCGGTATAGCAGCCGCCAGCGACAGCGAGATCGCATGCGGGATCGCCACACGGTGGAGAGAGAACGCTATTTGGGCTATCATGGGGATGATGGATCCATAGATGAATTTAGTGATATGCAACCGGCGGCCAAGCGAGCGGTCAGTGTGCGCTCAGTGCGTTCACCTCAGCGTCAAGATGCCCGAGCGTCACGTGAGCTACATCGTTTGCACTCGGCTCCGGGTCGTGGAAGAGCCAAATCTGTCGATCCGCGGCACGTCTCGTCTTCACACTACGAAGATGTGGATGAAGATGTCGTGCGCAAAACTCCAATTATACCCAATCGATATGTTCTCGATGAATTTGAGGTCAGCCGGGGCGATAGGAATGTTCCACGTAGTCAATCCATGCCTCGGTCAGCACATCAGAGGCAGCGGCAAAGAGAACGCGGCCATTCACCGCAGCCACCGCCTGCCAACCATCGTCAGAATAGACGACGTGCGGGTAGTTTAGGACGCCAATCCTCACGCTATGGCAACCATCTGGAGTTGCCGGACTATGATGGCCCACCGCCTAACCAGAGGGAACAACGCCATCGACGTGGTCGTTCGCCCCGCTATGGGGAGGACTATGTGGAGGAGAGTTTCGATGATGTGTCGATCTGCGAGAGTCACTATGAAGACTATCCGCCACAGGGTCGAGAACCGAGACGAGAACGTCGCCGTGAGCGTACCGAACGTTTACCACCATCGCCAAGGATAATGTCGCCAATGGGCTTTCCCGTTCAGCGACAAATACGTCGTCGTCCCAGCTATGAATATGATGAAGATGATTCCCAGTGTGGCGATGATGACTACTATGGCGACTTTCTGCCAAAGGATCGTCCAGTGCCCATATGGCTTTGTGTCTTTCTCGTTGTCAGCTATATTTTGGGTGGAGCTGTTCTTTTTACGCAATGGGAGCAGTGGTCGTTTCTGGACTCGGCCTATTTCTGTTTCATTACACTGACCACAATTGGTAAGCACTTGAGATTGATGTTGCATTAACAAATCACAACTCTTGGATGTCATTTCCAGGCTTTGGTGACTTTGTTCCAGCCAAGGGCGTTAAGGATGAGTCCCAACAGTCAATTGCATATTGCTCGCTCTATTTACTCTTTGGCATTGCCTTGCTCGCCATGAGTTTCAATCTTGTGCAGGAGGAATTCATTGCCAATGTCAAGGAGGTGGCCCGCCGTTTGGGTATAATCAAAGATGATGAAGATCAGGATGACGATTGATCCACGATCCATCAGAATAGCACCCAATTCAAAAGTAGATCAAAGATTTCAAAAATATGGATTTAATAGATACATATACTATAATACACAAATTATTATTCAATTTTGTTTTCTTGTTTTCACTTGGTGCAATATTGAAAGAAAAAAAAAAAACTAAACATAGGTTTCAAATGAGTGGTGAGTGGAACTTAAATTTTCAATTTCAAAATACAAGAATTAAAAAACAGAGTAAAAAAAAACTTAAATATAAAAGGTTTAACTGTCGTTTTGGTGGGCCACCAATCCGATGCGCTCAGTCATCAAGCGACATTCTCTTTGTTATTCTGAAATCAATTAGAATTAAATTATATATTTATTGCTTGGAAAGAGAGAGAGAAAAAAAAGAAGAACCAAATGACTCACCCGGCGAAATGATGGAGAATTTCGTGGCGACAGCTTATTGGGCGTTAGGGAAAGGGACAACGAGCTGTTGCGTGAACTGCTACTCCGCGGTTGCTTCAAACTGTTGTTGGTTGGTTTGCCATAGCCACCCTTTGTCTTTACACCATCGACTGGTTCAATGGGTGTGGAATTCATGATGGTTTCCGATTCGGATAATTCCTGCACCGACTGCAGCGATTCGTCATTCTGTTCATCCTCGCTTAACTGCAAAATAAAGAATTTGATTAATTTGATTTGATTCGATTTAATATTCATTCAGATTTTACCTCATCTATGGTGGCTGTGGTGTCCAGATCGGACCAATCCTGCTCTTGACGATATCTCTTCACAATATCCTGATGCGGCGAGGTGGAGACCAATGTGCGAGGATAGATGAAATTACGCTTCGATGGTGTGGTCCCAGTGGGCGCATATGTCTTAAGCTCATTCTGATGGAAACTCATTAGATCCTCCTGGCAAGTCTGAAGTAGTGATCGTTGATGTGTTCCATGATCAGTAATTTCCGTTGCCATTTGCTCTACTTGAGTGCCAACTACAATTATTTGGCCATTAATCGAATGGAAATCCCTGTCGATAGCCTGCCGCATCTCTTCTCCCAATTGCTCCAGTTGGAACTCACAATTTCCTTGGTAAGATTCAAGTAGCTCCTTATGATGCTCAAACTTGTCCTGCAATTGTTTATTGTGGTCTTGGCAGGCTTGCACATTTGTCTCTGTCTGCTGGGTCTGCTCCATGTGGAGATTTTTCAGCTGCACCTGTAGCACCGAACATTTAGCAATTGCTTGATCAAAGCAATTATTACCGGCATCGAACTGGCTGGCAAGCTCATCTTTAGCTGCCTGAGTGGACACAGTTGCAGTCGTTTGATAGCTGAGCATGTCAGCCTTTGTTTCTTCTCGTTTGGCCTGCTTCAACAAATGACCATTTTCCAATTGCGAAACGCATGTGGAAATGCTAGCCAATTTTGCAGCTCTCAATTGCTTGACTTCCTGCAATTGTTTCACAAGCGATCCCATTTGCTTTACATGAGATTCCTCTTGCTGGGCCAATTCTCGTTCAGCAGCCAATTCAGTTTGTATTTGCTGCAGCTGCTTCGCATCCATATGACCAATATCGTTCAGTTCCTCCAGCTGTTTTAGGACATGCTCTACATGTTTACTCATGCTTGCAGAATTATCCTCTATAATTTGTGAGAATTTCTGTTGCATGGTGTCAAAGCTGGATTTGTGATGCTCATTATTCCGCTCCAGATCCAACAAAGTGTCATGAATCTTTTCTAGCAAATTCGATTCCATCTCTTTCAACTGCTCGGCCATCAGTTGGACCAATTTCTGAGTGTGTTCATCATAAGCGATGCCAACATTCGAGAACTCCTGATGTTGAAATTTGTTCCAATCTTTTGAGGTACGCAGGCAGATATTCTTTAAGGTGCATAGATTAGTGGCGGTATTGGCTACAATCTGCTGATTAATGCTATTACATTTGGCTATTACGAAAGAATATTAATAGTATTAGGTAAAAAGGTACCAGAGCAATTGTCTATCGGTCACTTACCTAATTCCTCAGTTAGTTTCTCATTGACGACACTCTGCTGGCTCTCAAACGAACATAGATTCCTTCCTATCACATCCAAATGATCCTGCATGCGTTCCTTGAATTGATCGCAAGCTTTTCGTATCTGCTCATCCACATTGCGACGCTTCTCGATAGTGAAATGCAATTGATTGGTATCTTCGGTGGCCAAATCAGCAACGTCCAAAATCTGATGAGCTTGGCTAGTTAATTGCTCTTCGGTTTTTGCATGTGAGGCCACCAGCTGCTTTTTCTCCTTGTAGCGCCGTTTGGTCTTGGTCAACACCTTCTTGGTCAAAAGCAGAGATCCCTTGGTCTGGGTCAAATTCTCTTCGGTTTTCTTCAACTCTTTCGTTTTCGTCAACAAACTCATGCTGATTTCATTGAAGATCTTCTCCTTGCTTAGTAGCTCATCCTTGAGAGCCTTGAGCAAGAGCACCTTTTCATTTAACTCCTTGTTCTGCGATTCCATCTTAAGAGTGATCTCATTATAGGTCTCCTCGGCCAGGTAAATACCATTTTTATCTCTTGCCGCCATCAAATCGCGTTTTAATTGGTCAATCTCTTCGGTGTATTCCTTGAGGACTGTCTTCTTGGTTAGCTTCTGATTGACTTCAGGTTTGTTTTGAATATTTTTTGCCCTATGGGCATATTCGAGGGTACTGAGAGTTTCCTCAATATCCTTGTGGCCTGGCGAAATGGTAGCTATAATTGAAGTCTTTGTCCTACCACCCAATGACTCTTGGAGGAGACGGGTCAACTTGGACTCACGATAGGGAACATGCGGAGCCCGATCTACCAGAGCTGTAATAACACGACCCAAAGTCAAGAGACTTTGATTAATGTTAACTGTCTCTCTCACGCGTATTCCTTTCTCATTGCCCGCCTTAGAAACATTTTCACTGCCTGCCAAATCCACGAGATTCAACTTGCCAATCTTTAGCATGTCGTCACCATCGATGCCATTCTCTCGGATGTGAACAACTATGGAGAAGACCGTATGGGAACGTGAAGATTGTGCATTCATCAGTGTCGTCGCTGTCCTTCGCCGCTCTTTGCCCTTCTCCAGCAACTTATACACATCGTCCTTACTATGCACTGTGATCTCCTCAAGACCCTGAATAATGACGGAACCCTTCTTAGTGCTATCATCGAAGATGCGTATTTTGGTGGAGTCATCCGTAGATAGCAAATCGCACAGCTCCTCATTGTATAGCTCCAGATATGAGATACGCATTGTGAACTCTACCTCCATCATGCGGAGCTCATCAAACAGATGACACAAAGCCCGTGGAATGATGCCAATCTCAGAATCCTGTACGGACAGAAAGTTTATAAAGAAAATTGGGAAACCGTTTTAATCATTCGACTTACATCTTCCCAAGATGACTTTAACTCGGCACATTCAATGCCCACCATGGTGTGGGTCTTTCCTGTGCCCGTCTGGCCATAGGCAAAGACTGTGCAATTGTACCCATTTAGTACTTCCTCAATCAGTGGCGCCACCACAGTGGCATATACTTCACATTGCTTGGAGTCCGGCCCGAAACTGCGATCAAATGTGAACTTTTTGGTGAACTTGGAGTCCACAGTGTGTCGGGTGATTATCTCTTTGGGGGGCATCACATCCACTACTTCATTAGAGCGCATGCAACGCTCACGGGAATTTAATGGTCTACAAGGTAAGAAAATGAGACAATGACACCACAAGCTGCAGACAGGATCGGTTCTTGGAGACGCAGTACTTACCTTACACGCACATATACCTGAATATTTTGATTGGATTTGCGTGTCGTCGGCTGACGGGAACCATTTTGTCCACTGGTTATATCCATCTTGCAATTTTTCTTTAAGTTTTAATTTTTAGCGCAAACAGTTAGCAAATGACGCCAAGGGAAACAACAACTACAACTGTGTAAGCAAACGCGTTAGTGTATGTGTGTGTGTATGTGTGTCCTGACCAGCATACAAACGTCTCACTCTTCTTTAATCAAGCAGATCGAACACAACTTCACAATTAATTTACAAACGCCTTTTCTAAAATTCCTATTAAACACCGCGGCGTCCTTTGATTTGACCGTTTATTTTAAAATGTAGCGCAACTCTGCTAAAAACTTATCGATATGGAATTATAATAACACTGGCAACCCCAATTCCCCGTTTTACAACACTGAAAATAAAACAGCTGATACGACGTTGCCAGACTCTATAGTGCTACGAAATAATTGTATAAAGTTGGTGTCAACATATTTCGGAAATAAATATAAACAAATTATTATGGGATTTTCAATTTATTAAATGCTGCCTGGTATTTGGAATCCGTTTTTTAAGGCTAGGGCATGGCGAAAACGTAAGTGATAATGTTTTACGGTGAACTTAAGTTGTTACAGTGGTGTCAAGTGAATGGTGGCCTAGTCCACCATTCGTATACATTAACTAAATTATTTGAAAGAATTAAACCTTAAAAATTAATCAATTGACATTCGCATGTCTAAATTTAAAAAGTTATTAACATTTCAAATCTTTCAGGGCAGTGTAACCATAGGAGTTTAAAGTGACTCCAATGGTCACACTGCCTTGTTGAACAGTGTAACCACATTGCCTGGTTGAACAGTGTGACCACACTGCCTTGTTGAACAGTGTGACCACACTGCCTTGTTGAACAGTGTGACCACATTGCCTTGTTGAACAATGTGACCACACTGCCTTGTTGAACAGTGTGACCACACTGCCTTGTTGAACAGTACGACCACACTGCCTTGTTGAACAGTGTGACCAGGTAAAAAGTTCGATATCGATAAGTTTTAACACAATGAATTTTGCAAGAATATAAAAAGCCAACTAGCGTAATTTTAAGGAAAAAGTTGTAACATAAAGCAAAGCTGCGGGTGCTTGTGTTCATTACACTGCTGCTAGTGTTTTGTTGTGTGCTGTTGCGTGTGTGTGCGGCTTGCGAGAGTCGTAGAGTCTATTCAAAAGTCTTCTTGGAACGTAGTAAGCAGAATTCTGCCAACGGCAGTAAAAAGCTGTAAGAAAAGCAATCGCCATTTGATAACTAACACTTGTTCTTTTTACGGCAGGCTCTGACCCTAGCACATTCATCTCGGGCACGGTCATGGAAGGAGGCGAAAACAACGATGTCTACGATGACATGAACCTGTACATTACCCCGGAGAGCTTTATTGTAGAGCCAAATGGCCAGGAGGAGGTATTGATTATTGGCCGTCTCGACAAGGTCACTCGAGTGCAGCCAAGAGGCTCTCAATTGGCCAATCTGCGACCCACTCGACGCATTTGTGGCATCTTGGGCACAATCCACTTGCTTAGCTGTGATTATCTCCTGGTGGCTACCCACCGGCTTTTTGTTGGAGTGCTAAACAATGCGATAGTGTGGCGACTGGCTGGCTATGACATCATCCCCTACATTCCGAATGCGATTCAAAGAACGGAGAATGAGACGTATTTGCAAATGTTAAGAAAGACCTTGGATACAAAATACTACTATTTCTCGTATCGCTATGATCTGACCCATAGTTTGCAGCGACAGCGTCAATTGGCCACAGTGCTGCCCAAGAAAGGATTATTCCAGAGGGCCGATCAGCGATTTGTGTGGAATGGTTATACGCTTGATCAATTCAAGTGCGACAATATGCAAAGGTTCCAGCTGCCATTAATTTTGGGATTCGTTTCCGTCAATCAAGTATTGATCAATGGACAGACCTTCTTCTGGAGCATAGTGACCAGGAGATCTGTGCAAAGGGCTGGAACAAGACTCTTCTGTCGCGGCGCCAATGATCAGGGTCATGTGGCCAATTTTGTCGAGACGGAACAAATTGTGGAGTTTAACGGCCAGAGGACTAGCTTTGTTCAGACTCGTGGCAGCATGCCATTTCACTGGCATCAGCTGCCCAATTTGAGATATAAGCCCCGTCCCCGTCTTGTTCCTGGCAAGGATCACTTGAGTGCCTGTGCGGCCCATTTCAATGCCCAGATAGAGCTATATGGCCAGCAGGTGGCTGTTAATTTGGTTGATCAAAAGGGTGCCGAGGGAGAACTGGAGGCGACATTTGCACGTCTAGTCCGAGAATTTGGAAATACGTCTGTTCGATATGAGGCCTTCGACTTCCATCATGAGTGTCGGAAGATGCGCTGGGATCGCTTGAATATACTAATCGATCGTTTGGCGCACGAGCAAGATCAATTTGGCTTCTTCCATTCATTCGATGACGGCAATTTGGTGTCCACACAAACTGGTGTATTCCGTACGAATTGCATCGATTGCCTGGACAGGACAAATGTGGTTCAGAGCATGCTCGCACGTCGTTCCCTAACTTCAGTGCTGCAAAAACTGGGCGTACTTCATGTTGGACAACGGGTAGAACATGCCTCAGCTGGATTTGAGAGTCTCTTCAAGGGTGTATGGGCAGACAATGCGGATTTGGTTTCACTGCAATATTCCGGCACGGGTGCCCTTAAAACCGATTTCACTCGCACTGGGAAACGAACTAAAGCGGGGGCATTGCAAGATGGTAAGAACTCTCTCATACGCTACTATTTGAACAATTTCGCCGATGGCCAGCGTCAAGATGGCATTGATCTATTCCTTGGACGGTACCTAATCAATGATAATGAAGGCGGCGTACTGCCCTCGCCATTGGAGGCGCCTCGTGGTTGGCGTTATTTCGCCTTCCCATCGGTTCTACTAATCGCAATGGCCATGTTTGTTATCACCATGACATATCCGGCAGAATTCAATACGGAGAATCTACTCTTTATGCTATTCTGGGGTGCAATGATAGCTGTCAGTGCTACTGGCATTCTGCACTATGGCATTGAGTTTGTTCAATGGCCGCGGCTTTTTCCGCCCATTGCATTTCATGCCGCCTGACATTAGTTTTGTCTAACAATGGATAGAGTCTACCTCTGCACGCTTCCACACACACACACACATCCTGTAAAGAAATTCCTGTAAAACAATACTTTTCTACCACTTCCAATATGTTTTTTTTTTGTTGTCTAGTTTATTTGTTTTTTTTCTCCGTGTCCAAAGCATTTTATTAGATTACTTAACTGCTGGAGAGGATTGGGCTTAATATCACAATCCACACATATATTTATATTCTATAAGAGGCCGCTTTCAATTAATATACAATATAATAAAACCTATATATATATATATAATTAGCCAGGTAGCTCAATCAATTTTGTAGAACCATTTATGATGTTGAATAAAGAATTTTACGCATTGCTAGAAAGTTAAATTTTCAATATTCTTTTCAAAAAGTTACCTTTGCCCCACATATATGATAGGATAGGATAGTATAGCATATCGTAGCATGCCTTGCCTATTCTATGAACTGGGACCCAATTGATAAATTCTCATTCTCGGTTTTACATTCAAACGTCTTCCATTCAGGACAAAATTACAATTATTTTTGTAACAAAATTATTTTCGTCAAAATTCCAAACCTTTCCAGAAAACAAAAATAAAACACAAAAAAAATTACAAAACAAAAAACCAAGAAAAAGAATATTTCGGTAAAATGGCACAAAATTGCATTTATATGTTTGAGTTTGTGGTTGATGATATATTGATAACCCGCAAAAATCGGTGCGCTCCCGAAGAGTATCCAACGTGTACAGAGCTCTCGTTTCGGTCAAGTGTCTTCTGTTCGATCTGCGATCATGAATATGGTGCGTGTGTAAGTCCAAATCAACCGAAATGCGGAAAATGCTGCCTATTCACACTGGATTCACCGGTTACGGACAAGGATCGGCTGCAGGTGCATATATACAAGAAGCGCTCGGATAGCTGTAAGTTCCTAATTGGCCTTACCGAATTGGCGGTGAAGCCATTGTTCGATCGTGTCCATGAGTCATTCGATGCGGAGAATCCCAACTGGGAAAAAGCTTTGACGGAGCATGTCGCCAATTTGCCAAAGATGAAATCTGCCCATAAGACGGCCCTTGACAACTGCGCTTGCTATGAGCGTGGAAATGCCCGCCGGGAGCAATGGTGTCCCACATCAGAGGCAACGAAGCGTCTGCTTCCTCTTTTCAATCTTTGCAAAATGCAGACTGGTAATATTGTCCTAGTTCTGCGCTTGGTATGCAATGGCTCTGCCATTGTGTCCACGTTCCCTTTCAATCGGATTTGCTCGCGGAATCCCAAGTGCCCAGAGCCCTGCCCGCCACCACCTGGCGAGCCCGACAATTGTGCTAGTAATTCCGCTGCAAACGCTAATGCCACTGGAGGTCCCATGGATAAAGGCAAGAAGTGTTGCCGCGGCAAGAGCTCGCACAATTCGGCTCCGGCGTGTGTACAGGCCGATCCATGTGCCCGGTCAGAGGATGAACTGCCCAAATGTCTGCGTTACTTTTCCTGTAATCTAGATCAGATGTGTCCCTGCGATCACTGCGAGGATCCCTTTGACAGAGGTAATGCCCCCCCTCCAGTCCATTATCCCCTCCATATCCATTATCACCATTAAATAATTAACTTTTTAGAATGCCCACCCGGTCCTTCAAAGCGTCGTGCTCTCTCTGCGATCGAGCAACGTCTGCAGCCATGCGGTCCTTGTAGTGCCATTCCTCCTCTTTCCAATTTCATGAAAGAGAAAGAAAAAGAAAAGAAGGAGAAGGACAAAAAGAGCAAAGACAAAAATAACAAGGATAAGGACAAGAAGGAAAAGGATAAAAATGAGAAGGAGGGCAAGAAACAGAAGAAAAAGCGTCAATCAGGCGGTGGTTTCCTCTGCGATGACGATGAACTGACCCAATGGACTAGCCATCCATTAGCTCAACCACCTCAAAGCAGGAATCTATCAAATCCCTGCAAACAGTGTTGTCCAGAATACGAAGCTTGTTGCGATGAGGGTAAGTTCTAAATGAAAATGTCGGATAAGAATGGGGTGGGTAGAATGGCCTAGAGACCATGGAAAGAAAAGGGATACTACTTCCCTTTTTATAACCTAAATCCTTGCTAGGTTTTTTGTTTCTATCGAAGCCACATTTTGCTCTGTTCCGTCTAGCTGCTTACCTCATTAGCTTCTATCTCAGACAATTCCAGATTTTTCACTGTCAGAGTTTTTGTCAATTTTTTTTTGTCAGATCTAAGCAAGCTGGTCATAAAGTAGAATTTTCAAAATTTGTTAATCGTAGTAGTCGGGTAAATGTGTAGAACAGAAAGTTGGAGTTAGTTAGTTCAGTTAGCAAGTTGGCAGCGGGTAAGTAACTACTCCTAAGCACAATTTACATTTTATTTTTAAATATATTTATTTCCATTGAAATTAATTAGTATATTTCTTTTGGTTTATAGCGCGGAAAAAGGCTATACGGAAATTGCGCCGTTTACTGGTTAAGTACAACATCCAAATTGACTAAATACACACATCTAAATTAAATTTCGAGGTATAACACAATTACAAAAACCACACAACATATTTCAAAGTACCATATAATCTAAGGAAAATGGCAAAAAGGAAGAAGGGTAAGAAGAGGAAGGTTGATTGCAAAATCAAGATCACGCCGAAAATGCTCCAGCCCGAGAATCCACCAGGTAAGTAAAAGACAATCATAAGAAGAGAATGATTTTGGCTAATCAAGAGTTTTTCTCTTTTAGTGGAGGATGAATGCGAGGAGTGCTGTCAATGTCAATGCGATTGCGATTGCAGTCCAGAGATACAGCCATGCTTTATTCAACCCACACGTCCGGAACCGGGTCCCGAGGCTTATGATGAATTCGAGGCCTGCCTCAATGGCAGTGGTCTGACCATTCGGGTCCTCAAGAATACCCATAAAGTGGAGAGTGTCGATGATGGGGCCCAATTGGGTGCCAATTTGGGTGCCGACGATGAATGTCTGGAAAATTGCGATTCACATCAGCCGAATGGTTTGCATGATATAATGCAACGTAGCAATTTTGCTAGGAATCATATTAAGCGTCGTACCGGAGGGAAAATCATCAATCATCCGAATATACCCAAAATCCGGGCAAATATTAAATATTCGGGCAATGATACCTGCGAGACGGAGAACTACAATGTGCCATTCTCAAAGATTAAGGAGGCCTGTGATTCGCAGGAAGCGAGAGTTGAATGCTATCGCCAACGTTTATGCGGTGGTTCCCAGAATACGATAGTGCCGGCACATCCGCCACAACAAAATCAGCGTAGTTGTTGCCTACAAGTGGATAAAAAGGACATTATGCAGACCATGAAGGGAGTCAATCAGGACACCAGAAAGAAAGGGATTGAGGTGAGTAACAGTACACAGTACAGTGGAGGGGAAGTAAATTTAAATTATTTTTAAATTATTAGGTCTGTTACAAAACCTGCGATGAGACTGATAGCGATGTGTTCCTTGTCAAACTGGGCAGCAAAGCACAGTCACAGCATAAAAAGAATACGATTGAAATCGAGCTGCGTACACCGAAGCTACCTGCGAACTTGCCACAGAGTAAAGTGACCACAGAAACCTATGTGACCGAGGCCTTACTCGATGCTGGCAAGAAGGGCAAAAAGGGCAAGAAAGGCAAGGGTAAGGGAAAGAAAAAGAAGTAATCGAATCCACCCGAAGGCTCATATTCAATAGGACTAGACCCTGAGCTACAAACCCTGGATCTCTGCAATAACAATAGGACGCTTTCTTTTGGAACAAATCATTTTAAGGATACTAGCTCCATCCCATCCATATGGGCTTGGTGCGCAAAATTTTCTGTCACTTTGACATTCCAACGCACACACACATGCCAATTTCCTGAAACACATATATACACATATATAAGAACTATTTCGGCAGCAGTTAAATAAATGTCAAATTCTGGAATTAAAATTAACCATCTATACCACGTATGATCCCACTAGCCTTCAGAATGAAGGCCAAGATTATAAAGGCTTAATTTTCGATCAATGTAATCCAATCTGCAACCGCATGTCTCGCAAGTTCTTCAGAGTATTATGTGATAATTGCAGTGTCATGTCTACAAATATTCAGTTTATCTTGAAATGCAATCGGGCGTACATATATCGGATTCCATTTAAACCTGTGCACGCCAGTGTGTATTTTTAGATCAAGCTAGCCAAGGTCAAGAGACGATCCTTAACTTGATATGATCCTTTGCCATTTTTAATGTGAACGTCTATGGGGCTAAAAATAAATCAATCTGCCATGGTGTGTTGTAAGTGTTGCTGCCCTTTTGTAAAACCACACCCCACACCTGCAATTAAAAACAGCTTCTTGAAAGAAACAACATTTCGGATGATGCTCTGATGATCGTTATGAAAGCCAAAGGCCGTTTTAACGCCGTTAAACGCACTGCTACCAAAGGAGGAGGCGTTCATGCAGCGCCACCATTGATGCAAACTAGTTAAGACAGAGAAAAAGAGTGAGCGAGAGAGGAAAATAGCGATAAAGTCGAACCAACCAGCTGACCGATCGTAGCTCTATAGCTGGCTGGCTGGCTGAATGGCCAACAACTCGCATCGGCTCGGAGAGGAACCCAACGAGGAACGTGTTTTAGTTGCGTTCAAACGCTTTAGTCTGTAAGTTAACACAAGCCGAGAGCTATCGCAGCTGCAAGTTTCAATAAAGGCAAACAGATCAACAGAGGAGCAGAGCAACAATCGAGGTTGTGGGCAGTCCGAAAGCTGAGCATCAAATGCGAACCACTTTTATGATCGGTTACCCGATCAGCCACCAAACAAGATACACTCAACGAAAGTGAGAGTTAAGAGAGGAGGAATGCATCGTGAACCGCTTTGACTCCCCGATTCGGTGCTCTCATTGTATATTTTTTGTTGTTGTCGCTTTTATTTTGGAAGGCGGAAAGAAAGTAACTAAAAGCTAAGACAAGATCACCATACCACAGCGGAGCGGTGACGATTACTTAATCCAACATACTACCGCTACCACAACTTACACTTGGCGACGCTACAGATTAATGGCCTGCGTCTGGGCTTGTCGTTCTCTTTTCCATAGCGAAGCGATGAAATTTAGGAGGAGAAAACAGAAGCATTGAAACAAAAGAAGACACCAAAATCAATAGCCGATGCCGATACCGATCTAACCCCAAAGATCGCTCGCCTCGCCTTCATTGTGAACTCATTTTCATAAGTCATTTTGATAATAATAAAAAGAAAGCGAATTCATCTGGCATACCAAATAAACGGCATAGATCCAGCTCATATACAACCACGACTGATCTGCTACACAGCTACACACATTGACCACATCGACCAAAGCCATCAGAGCCACCAGAGCCTTTGGCTTTCTCTTCACTTTGTCGCAGTCGTCTCTCGTCTGTCGTCATCGCCATCGTCGACGCGCCCGCGATCTCTTGTAAAGGGAGATCTGTTTTTGTTCAAGTGCACTTGCAACTTTTACCCTGGTGGCTACAATCAACAAAAAATAAAAAAAAAAACCCAATCACAAAACGTAAACTTAACCCAAAGCAATAATGATAATGATACGGTTCACGGTATTCATAGTGCTCTTATCGTTGGCCAGTGTCGATTCCGGTAATAATACACCCGTCCACAGTTCCAGCCACAGTAGCAGTCCTAGTCCTATCTCCAGCTCCCGCCCCAGCATCAGTTCCAGTGCCAGTAGGCTGAGCAGCAGCAGCAGCAACAACAACAGCAGCAGCAACATCCACATCAGTAGAGGAAATGGAAATGTTCCGATCGGCACTGTGGCCGAGGAGTCAACTAGCCGTGATAAGAGAGGTGAGTACTTAAAACTTCCGTTTTACAAGTATTTATCAAGGGAGTTAATTCATGTCAAGGTCATTATATTCATCCACTCAATAATGTTAATGAGATGAGGTGTTGTTGGTTGTTGGTGTCGATTGATTTACAAATATTAACAATTGCACTTAGTGGAGATTTGTTTGGTTACTTTAGTGTTATATATTTGTATATGTTTATCTGTTATAAAGCTAAGGGGGCGATGACATGGATGCCATCCAATGGCCTTTTCTTCAGCTAGCAGTTAGCAGAGTTTTGAAATCGATATTTATAAAATAAACGATATTCAATTCGTTAATCATTTGCCCAATAGATGCAATTATTTGCCCATTTACTTAGTTAGATTATGCCAAGGTAGTTTAGAAGTTCATCTTATTTTGAAGAAGTAATTCGACCTCTTAAGGACCTTCTTAATAGATTGGTTGGTAATTTCAAAATTAGTTAACATTTTTGGCTTTTTGTTTTTAAAGAACAATCCCCAATCCCCCCAATAAAAGTCTGCTGCCTATAAAGTTGTATGTCTCCTTAAATTTATTTAATATGTTCTATTGGAGTCGTTATACATACAAAGAGAAGACTGGCAAAAGTATTCAGATATCTCAATTGTCGGATTAAATTCAAATAACTCCGTTAACTCTGTTTTAAGGTTGAAGCTTTGTCAACTTGTTTTTTTAATGGCCCAGTTGGTTCTGCACTCAATGCATTGACGCACAAACTTCACAAGCATTTGCGTATAACCCACTCAAACAATTCAAAAACTTTCGCATCTTTTTCCGTATAAAAAAACTTGCTCCATCTAATTTAGATTAATAAAATTCCCAAAATGTGACAAAAAAAACTTAAAATAGTTGCGTTCGTTGCCCATCTTCACAGGCGTGCGCACTAAAACCGATGAAATCCAAATCTTTTGCATAAATATTCAACAAGCAAGTTTCAATAATAATAATATTTTGGCATCTACTTATATGTATGTATGTATTGGGTTTTATTATTTTCTTTTTTATGTTAGTTTTTTGTTTGCTTTTTTGTGTTGTATTCTTGAAGATCAGATCGAATTTTTGATCTTGGTTGCATTTGGAGTGCCTTCAAAATCGGTATGCTGATGACCTCAGCGTGTCAACGAAATGTTGAAAAACCAGCGCACACTTAAAAAGAATTATTATATATATTTTTAAAATATATGTATAGGTATAGTTATATGTATATTTACCTATGGAACTCCTTCGTTCTCCTTCACCTTCACCTTGTGACATTTTCAAATAGAAATATATGAAATTCGATCTGTTGCGAAACGCGTGCGACAAACGTTTCCTAAAATGGTCATCCAGCGTTTGTCAGCTGCAAAATTACGTAAAAAGAAATGAAGTTCAAGAACCTCTCTTTATATCTAAATTTAATCATTGATAATTATGGAACATTATGTCAATAAATTAGATAATTTGCATAGGAAATTTAACTTTGATTACAAATTAGCCAAACAATTTTACAACCACACAAAAAATCAAAAAAAGAAGAAAGAATGAGAATGAAACAAAAACAAAAAAAAAATTAAGCAACTAAGTCGTTAGGCCGACTTGGATATACCATGCACCAAATGAAAAACCTAATTCAAGTTTATAAAACCAGATCTAATGGTATATATATAAATCAAGAAATCAGAAATCTATGGGAATATAATGGCCTGTTCTTTGTTAAACGAAATAGGGATGCATTTGAAATTACTGCGGATCGGTTTTTATGAAATTAGTTGAAATGATAGATAGCTTTCCGTATTTTCATGCTGATCAAGAATCTACATACTTTATAGGGTCGGAAATGCTTCCTTCTGCCTGTTACATACATTTTGGCGAATTAAATATACCATATCATCCTATGGATACATGGTATTAAAACACTAACTATGCAAATTAGTATGATAAAAAGGTTTCTAAAAATGTTCAGCCTACCATTAAGTATAGGCAATTTATCAAGCTCGTGTATGGAACCTGCTGAAGAGCCATCAGACATTGATATATAACTCTATTCGCCTCTTGGCGAAATGCTTTTAAAATCTATTCTTGAAACCAAGTTCCAAAATATTGACACCTGATCCAAGCAACACGTAGGCAGGTATGAAAGTAATTGGCTTGGCTAAGAAGAACTGTCTAGGAAATGGTTTAATAAAAGTGAAATGTCCTCTGCTCAAGTTTCTTTCAAAATGTAATGGAAAACATAATGACGTATAGTTTGTTTGAGTCTATTGGCCATGTTAGCACCTTACCTCACACCTTTGAAGTGCTTTTGAGTATTACCATTTGAAAATCAAGGAAATATTGTTCCAGTCATTCAAAGATCTCTCATGACGCAGTTCGTGGATCACTTCTGATTTTAAAGTGGTTTCTCTTTTAATGAAAAAAAAAGACTTCCAATTTGAATCACAATGGGATATGAAGTTTCAAACATTTAGGCGAAATTTTTTAATCAAACCAAATGCTGGCAAATCAATACTTCGTTATAACTGGTAATTGAAGCAATTATTTGATTTGTATTCAGTCTAACCTCGTCGTAATCTCGTATGTGTGGCAGCGAGTATACTTATATGCTGCCTAGTTAGGATTCAAGTAATTACTGACAAATTGTGTAAGCTGAAAAGCCTATAATAATGTTCACTTAACAATATTTATGGAATGTGGATAAGTTGAGTCTCCAAAAAGAAAAAAAAACAAAACAAACAAACATTTTTGGATCTTGTTGTTGTTGCTAATTTTTTGCAGTTGCACAACAACTGGCTAAAAAGTCTTTTGTTAGGAGTTTTGCCAGCTAATTGACCTCTTTTCAACCAAGCGGCAATTACACGGCCCTCAAGTCGCAGAATATGCAATGCTGCAACTTTGCAGAGTTACAATTGCATACAAATGTTGTTGCAGTTACAGATACAGATACTGGGGCAGTGGCAGTGGCAGGGGCAGGGGCAAAAGCCAGATACTTTTGCCAGTCAAAATGATTTGCTGTTTTGATAGCCTGCATTTTTTTCAAGGCAGTAGTCAGCGACAGAGGCAGCTTCTCAACATCCTCTGCAAGTCTCCCCAATGATTTATGTGCACCGTGAGGTAAACGACAATTAGTTAGCCAATGTTAGTTGGTCATGTTATGTATCTGCTGGATATAGCTAGATATAGATAGATACAGCGATACACATCAAGCTTCAAAGACAGAACTGGGTTACGTTAGGCTTTTGCTTTGTAGTTTTTGCTTCGCTTGTTGTATTTTGTGTCGTTTTGGATCAAATCGTGAAATTATTATTGACTGCAGAAAGGCATTACGAAAGCTGCGTGCCAGCATTTGGGGGCTCTGAGCATTTAGGCCATCACGTTTTGTCTTGTGACAAAACACAAAACAACTTCAATTGGTCAGACACAATGGCACGTAAATTATCTCATAATACTTTATAACTATCTCAAGGATTCTGAGAACAATTACCCATTCGATGCATTCAATAATGTGTGCTGTCTGTCCAGTGCTCAGTCTCCAGTGTCCAGTGTCGAGTGCCTTCGCCATTGTTCTCGATGGTCTATTGAGTGATCAGTGCGATCAGTAATTAATGGACCAGAGAAAAAATAAACTACGCCATTCAACCAATGACTTTGCACATTGTAGAGAAAACATTTTGACAGACTGCACTTAGCCTAAAATATTCGAGCATCCGCTGGAATGAAATCGAAAAGAAAAGAAAAAAACAAGAAACAAATTTTAACTACTTCTGTAATTGGTAACTTAGATTTCCGTGTGTCTCTATGGCCTTCGCATTCAGGGCTAACAGACGAGTCTGAAAATGAAAATTCACTGTAAATTCAATTTTAATATTTGTTCAATTTCAACCTTCTCTGTCTGGCTTTTTGTTGGTCATAAATAAATTGAAAAAGCATCATCAAATTTCAGTTAAAATACTACTTAGTTATGTGGCACTTAAAAGAAAAAACCTTAAAATGAATTGTCGTTATCATTCCAAATGATCTTTCGTTGTGTGTTCGGCTTTCACTTTTTCGATCATACATAATTCGTACCTCAATTATTACTTAATTATCAAGTGTCCCACAAGTGGCAGATTGAGCTACGAGGAGTTCAAATGATAAGCCCGAATAAAAAGACCCCGGTGAACCCACAAACTTATTCAAGCAATCGACATACCTATATAAATATATGTATTTCTGTTCAGTAATCAGGCATTAATGAGTTGTTCCACCTTCATCTGCCTCTTAGCCAACCAGCTTATGGCCACTCAATCATCTAGAGACCCAGAGCAAATGTCAGGGTTGGAATGCTGTATTTTTTTTACTTGCTGTTTTCCAACCATAAACGTCGTAATGTTATAAAATTAAAACAAAATAAAGT
The DNA here is from genome assembly GCA_018150735.1 of Drosophila sp. 14030-0761.01. Classification (NCBI taxonomy): domain Eukaryota; kingdom Metazoa; phylum Arthropoda; class Insecta; order Diptera; family Drosophilidae; genus Drosophila; species Drosophila sp. 14030-0761.01. The sequence goes on along the minus strand of JAECWO010000001.1, from coordinate 18,326,640 downwards.
GTAAAAAATATTGTTTTTTACAAAATTATTGCTAAAAGCTGACAATTAATTGCATAATAAATTGCACTTGAAAATAATTACACATTTAAAGGCAAATTTCAAGAAGCCCTTAAATGAATAAATAATTATAAAAAACTGGTAATCAAATAATGGGCGCGTGACAATTGAGAGGCGTGGCCATGAGAGTTGAATTGTTTTTGTTTTCTTGTTTTCATCAGTAATTTCATTCAAACGAAATTTATATGTGCATATTTAGCCCATGCTCTCAACATTTATATCAATTATTTAACAATTTCAACTCATCATTTCGAAAGGGAAAAATGCGATGCGACAGAAGACAGACGGCGAGACATGGAATGGAGTATTGGGTCGTCTCTGTCTCCGTCTGGGAGTGCAAATAAAAAACTGCTGGCGGCAATCCGCTTAAATGCTCAGCGGTTAAATCGAAATGAAACAAATTGCCCTTGACACCATTGTGGGCAGTAAAATGGCAAATGATCATCATCAAACTGTCGCTCAAGAAATCTGGCCAAAAAGAAAGGTCTCCTTTTCCCTGATATATGACTGGCACACGATTATAAATGCCAATTTAGAGATGTCATCAAAAATGCATCACTCAAAGCATAAGTAACATTAATACCCTTTATATCCTTACAAAAATGTAGTATTAACTTTAGTCTGAACTAGAGAAATCATGTTTCAGTTAGAGCCTCAGAATGAGGATCGTTTCTATAAAAGTGAAGTTTCACAACATTTCATTGACCCAATGTTAGATTAAAAGAGAGTATTAATAAGCAGTTAGTGCGGTGCAAATGAGCAAAGGGTATGAAGTGTTCCCAGTGCTCTGTTTTGTTTTTTAATTACTTCATTTTCGACACCTCCAGAGGCAAGGCTTTTGTGGGGATGTGGGACGCGGAACGTTCATCTTCTTCATTGCAGCTTTTAATGGCCCACCGTTTATGTAATTACCCCCAGACCACAAGAAAGGAAAGGGGAGCAAAAAAAAAAAAAAACTCACATACAACTGAACCACCTGTTGGGGGCAAAGTTGCACAATTGCCTCGGCCCACATGTGATTACACTTTAAGCACTCTGCACACACTTACACCCGCACACACACACACACACACACACACACACACACACACACACACACACACACACACACACAGACAATTACACACTAACACACACTGTTGATTAATCGTGAAACATTTTAATTTTGGTTTTCAGGTACCAACACGAATGGCAGCAGCAGCAGCAGCAGCGGCACCAGCAGCAACATCAATGCGAACACTTTTCAATTGGACCAAAGTGAATTGGCCCGACAGAATCAGATAACTCAGCAGATATTCGCCAATTATTTGGAGCGTCGACTTTTCCCCAATCGCAGTGTTAGCCAAAAGATTCCCACCATAGCCGATATATTGCCCAAACCGAAACCATCGGCCCGGCCACGTCCTCGTGGTTTCTCAGCCAGCGGTTCGGGCAATTTTAAACGCAGCGGCGGAGGTAGCCAGCGGAATCGCCTGCAAGCGGCGGCGGCAGCCAAACGACATACAAATAATAATAATGGCTCCCATCGTAACCGTTTCGACGAGCAGGCCGATCAGGAGCAGGCCGATTCGCCAAGCAATCAAGATGATTTCGACTACGATGGTCAGGAGTCGCTGCAGAGTGTGGAATCCGAACAGCATGATCAATATTATGGCGATATATTTCATCGGGATCCGAGCGAAAATGAAATTGATAGTGGTAAGTCTCCTATAACTAACTACACTTAACTAATATTTTGAGTTTGAAATGGTTGAGGATCGATCCCACATCGATCGATCGATTGATCATTAATCATCGTACACAACAATGAGATGAAGAGCTCAAGCGAGGAATTCGGGGAAAAAGGGCGGGCAGAGACCCCATTGTCCATAGCTGGCAGCGATTTTCAGATCATTAATCAAATAGTTCAATGATAAACCTTAATGTCATCATTATCCATTTTAATCAATCTGATTTAGCTTATAAAGCTAATCATTATTAGATCGTCATTCAACTAAAAAGGAATTACCCTAATGCCTTTCTTTCATCACTCAATTGAAGGTTGAGTTTATTATTTTGCTTTTACACATTTTCGTGATTAATTGTATAAATTGGTTTAGCATTATTCAGTTTCTTATACCAACATATTCCTGACACTATGAACTCTCGAATTGAGCTAATATTAAATTCTAATTCTTGATTTATTCTCCAAATTGATTCAATATATTAGAACAATATATTAGAGAGAGAGAGAGAGAAGAAGAGACACAGGATGTCCACAAATCTATTCACATTTTCACCCCTTTTCGATTAAAAGTTTCTCAGAGAATAATTTCCCAACATTCTAGTCCTCTTTCACATCCCATTCCCATTAAAATTGTATAGATTTTCCCAGACCAATCGATTGCTTCTCTTTAGGACTTCCTCAATTAATATTTCTAGGCTATATCATAGCCACTCTAGATCAACTATGTAGATCAACAGTAGACAAAATTTACACCATGAAAATCAAAGCATAAAAATAGACAAAAGACAGAAGAAGATAAAAATATAAAATAAAAACCCCCGAAACATTGATTTGAAATAAATGATCAAAGTTTTTGGCAAAAACTAATTTGCATATGAAAAAATAACTGCCTTGCCATTAGCTGATCACTTTTGATGATCCATCAACGAGACACATGTCTGCAGCAAGTGAAGGTCTAAAAATGTTGGACAACGACTGAAAGGGGGAAAAACCTGATTCCAAGAATTTGAAGAAGTAACACATTAGTTGACGAATTTATTCAAAATACTACTACAATATTTTAAATTGGTTATAATTAAAATTAATCAATATAGCATTTAAAATGTGCATATTAGTAGCAGGTAGTATGTATAATGACTTTATAATTTTTTGGTTGTAATAGGCTGACCAGTTAACTAATTTGTAAGTGAAGGCAATTAACGAAATGATTCATACTTTGCTTCCGACTTCTGTTTAGAATTCTTGAAAGAAAACTTTTATTGGCTCTACACATTTATTATATTAATTTGCATTTAATTTGTTATCACAAACACACACACACACACACACACAAGCAAATTAAAGACCTTGAATTGGTCAAATAGCAATGAACTCGTTGCCTATATCGAACTACTCTAATCCTATAGTCCAATCTGGTTTCTCTAGCGTGCGTTAGATCGAATCGAATCAAATCGCATCATATTCGTAGTACGCGAGAAACGCACAAAACTCTAAATATACAATATCTGTGTTTCGAAATGCGTCTCAGACTTGTTTCTTGTTTTGCCGATTTCTTGTTTCCAATTAATTAATTAGTTCAGCATCTGCTCAGCATCGGCGAAGAACCACAGAAACCGATGCCACTTACAAAATACCAGCGAAAAAAAAAGAAAAACCTAAAAAAAAAGGCCCCCCAAAAACCAAAATGTAAAGTAAGAAAAAAAAAAAGATATATATTGAATACCAAGTAACAAAAACCACAACTGGAAACCAAGTTGAAGTTGCTGCTGCCGCTGCTGCTTATGCAAAACACACAAACACACACACACACATTGACTTCAACGGTGGCAGCAACAACAAGTGCAACAACAACAACAACAACAACAAGTGGTTGCCACTCGTCAGTGACGGTGGTTACATGTTTCTCCAAATTGCGGCCATTGCAGATGGGTTCCATTTCCGCACAGTGCACTTCTTCTCCCCTCATCTGGCACTCTTAGTTTCGTCTGATCTTTGCTTTTGGTGTATCCAAAATGCCGAATGCTGAATACCAAAAACGTAAACAATCAATTTTTATGGTCACTTCTTAATCGTTGACATACAAATCATAGTTGTGTTGCATTTCATGTTCTCTTACCGAGAGCAAGTGGACAATCAGTTCATGTCTTTACAAATGATTTTCCACAATGGCAACCGAAACGAAACGTTTTACCGAAACGCTATATTTCTTAGCATGTAATCGTTTTTCAAAAGGATATATCTCTTCATTCCGGCTACTAAATCTTATATTTTATTATTCGAAGTATTGCCCACTTAGTCACAATAATGAAGTTCTAATGATAAAACTACAAAAATACTAGAAACATTGAGTAATAATTTACTGTGTCGAATTGTCGTTGAAGCATTGTATGAAAAAATTGTTTCTTAATTTTGTCATAAATGCCATTGAATGCTTAAAAACTTACAATGTTTGCTAATAAGCTAGAGTTGATCAATTAGCCTCTATTCGCCATACTTTGGACGAGTTCATTAATTTTTATATGTGAAAGAATTCAACCCAATTTTAATATACAATTAACCAAATAATTTAATCTCAATTTACAATGCACAATGACGCGCTCCCACATTTATCATAGGTCATTCGCTTTGGCAATGCTCTTAATAAATATTCTACAATTGAGTTCCTTCCAAATCTTATCTCGAGCGACTGTCAAGTTGAATTTAAGATCTTTGCAAAGCAGCCAAAAAAATTCCATTCGGAAATCACGAATGAAATGATGACTCTTTCTGCACGGAAATACAATAAAAGGAATGTTTGTGGCTAAACAAGTTTAATAAAGCCAGGCCAAATCCATTGGCTAAACCAAAACTCATGTTTGTAGTAGGTGCAATGTCTCCTCGAGTCAATTTTATGGCAAATCTTTTGTTTCTTTCGCCCCTTGGTGACAGACGTGTGTTGTGTATGTGTGTGCGTCTGCGTGTGTGTGTGTGTGTAGGGGGCTATAAATTTTAAGATGTGCTCCAACATTTAAATAAATCGACTGGCAGTAAACTACTTCTAACTGGTAATCGTAAATTCGGCAAGATAGTCGAGGCCAAGTCCAGAGGAAGAACCAGTTGCCCCTGACGCAAAATGTAATAATAAATTTATCATTAAACTGAATAACCCAACAGATATGGCAAAAATGAATACCAAAAAAAAAAAATAAATAATTAAACTTCATTAAATGGTAAATGTTTTAAGACCACAATGCGTATCATACGCCCTGTGGGCCCATTTGGCAAGCAGGCGTCAGAGCGCAACAGGAAAACAAATATTGAAATAATGGTAATGATGGGATGCATAGCTAATAATAATATACTACTATTCGTCTAATGATGATGATGGTGGTGGCTCTCAAGCTGAAATTATGCAAAAGTTTCTTGGAAACATTAAACGTATATTTGCTAAAATTTGTTTGAAGCTTCTTTTAGAATTCATTAGTTTCCTAAATCGTATAAGCCAAGTGATGAAATAAATTTGCTTTGATGCCATCATAGCAAGTTTTGATTAAAGATCATCTTAAGATCATCTAAAGATGCTCCCTAACATTTTCTTTGTTCTCTGAAAACTTATTTTAGTTTTAAATAACTAAAAACTTTCTTAAGAATGTCGAGAAATCATCAACTGCAATATTACGTATACGACTCGTTGCCAAAAACCAACCAAAGACCATGTTTAACTTGACTTGATTTTAAAAAGAAAGAGTATTAAATGTTCGGTTAGTCTGTTACTTTTCGTTGTGTGTGGTTTAGTTTGCTTCTCTTTCTCTTTTTGGGTATTTTAGAACTTTTGGTTTCAATTTCACAATCAACTCGTAGCAGAAGAACTTTTGGCAATTTGATATGAGAACAGCTAGTTATGTGTATACATATATTACTCTTTTTTTTTTGACGGGGGGATGGTGGGGTGTTGAGGGGATGTACATTTCACACAATTGCCGCTTGAGTGACGGTTACCTTGGAGCTGAGATCGAGAGTGTTTGACAAACAACCGCAAAGTGTCCGAAAACTGTCCAATAGCTTTATATGGGGATGGTTAATCTTTTGGAGCTTCATTTCAGTCGTTGCTAACCACACACACACACACACACACATACACAGGCAAACACACTCCAAAGAGTTCCAAAAACAAGTTGAGAGAAGATGTTCAGGCCGAGATGCTGCTGATTTGCTGCTGACTTGCCGACTCTCTTGAACCAGTTAGTCAACTCTCTCGGTCACATTGCTGATGTGACTCTTGCTGTTGCTGCTGTTGTTTCTCTTTTGGCCAGAGTCTTTGCAGAATCCAATTCCCGCTTTATCCAAAGCCGAAACGGCCCGAAATTGTTAGTTCTTCAACAACCGACGGTCAGTTTGGTGGGCGCGCATGCGCACAAAAGTTGTCTTCATTTTTCATTTAACTTTGCTTTTTTGAAAAATCTTTATAGAAATTTTTTTTTTTATTTGTTTGTTGTTATTTTGATTTTTTTGGCAACTTTCGATTTCATTTCCAGCGATAACAATCTAAGAAAAGAAAAAAAAAACACGAATACACAACGAACAAAAAATAAAACGTTTATTGATTAAAAATTCATAAATCGTTTTTAAATAAATAACAGCAGCAGCAGCAACAGCAGCAACAGCAGCATCAACAACGACAACAACAAAATTAACGGCAACAGCAGCACTCCAGCGGTGGCAACAATAAAAAAATGCTCTAAACAAAAAGCGAAATTTTTGAAATATTTTCAGGGTAAAAGTGTGCGGAAGTGTAAAGCGAAATAATCAAAAATTCAACAATATTTTAACAACATTTGCATAAATCGTAAACATAATTTTTGATTTGAATAATACAACAATCGCACCAACAACAATAGTAACAAAATATCTAAAAATCTCCAAAATTAAATATAATTTCAAAGAAAACACAAAAAAAAAGAAGAAATATACATATATATATTTATTTTAAACGAAACGCAACGAGATGCAAAAGTATTTGATTTTCACTGTGATAATTTCCGTTCAGCTGTTAAGCAGTTTGAATGGAATCCAAGCATCGCCTCAAAAAGGACCCGTCCAAGGTCCTGTGGCTGGTATGTAAATCTCTCTCTCTCTCTCACATTCTATCTAGATATATATTCGCTGTTTTACAAATCCTTCTTAATATATTATTCATTAATTGAATAAAGTCATAATTAGGCAAATGTGTGATGTGGCTCTGGGGAAATCCTCCTTGAGGATTGACTTCCTAGGGACTGCAATAGGCCATACAGATGTTGATACATATATGTATGTATGTGTGTTTCCGTGTGTGTGTGTATGAGTAGATTTTAAGCGTTAAGCAAAACAAAATCAAAAATTCACTTTCACTTTTTTTTTTGTTTTTGTGAGTGTGTGCTTTTTTTTTGAAGTTAAACTTGGCTAAGGTGGAAGTGGTAGCAACATTTTTACTTATATACATATATAGTCTACTCCATTTTGAAGCGATATATACCAAATATATCTGGTCTGGAGTGTTTCGGCATGGGGGGACAAGTCTGGACGAGCTACCGTATTGAGCAGGTGCTGCTCCTCCATTGATTTATCTCTCATATTAATGCTGCTCCAATTTGATTTGTTTAAACGTTTCTTTCTCTTTTTTTTTTTTTGTTGTTGTTTGTCAAACAACAAAAAACCATTTAGTCATCTCTTTGTGGTTTTATTTGCTTATGTGCACCTCGACGTCTCGGTGTGATGCAACAACATTTCGTTTGGTTTGGCTTGGTTTGGTTGACACGAAAAAGTCATTGAGGCAATTAAATTGGCAAAACAAATAAATCACATCATAAAATAAAAATCAAATTAAGGAGCCAAAAAGCCCAAATTTGGGTCACATTATGGGGCTACAAATTGAAGGCCATGGTCAAAATGGAAAGAGACATGAAACCAAAACCCAAAAGAAACCACAATGTTTCAGCACGGAAATGGTTTATGTCATTACTACTTTTGTAGCTAATTTCCAAGTGGCGAATAAAACGGGGCGTATGAGTAATATTGTGTTAACTTATGTTTTGCGGCCCTCCACAGCAGTTAGTTGCCACGGTATCATATTTAGAGTATAGTAGGTCTTACAAAAGAACAAACCAGTAAATAATGTTTGAGATTTTTGGATCTCCATTTTTTCAAATCTCTTCCTCTAAATATTATCTTTTAAAAACTTAAACGACGATCCCATTAATGTATATGAATCCATAAATTACCGCTATCTGTCACTATTAATTAAAGAAGAATGATCTTTCTAATATATTCTGCATGCAATCCATAAATCTTACCATATCTTAATTTCCTAATCAATAATTTGCCATAATAGACAAATTATAAAAGTGCAACCAATCAAATTAAAAAGACAAAGAAGAGAAGAAAAAGTCAGCAAACAAACAAATAATAATTATCTTATCTAGTAAATAACCGAAATAAAAACCATGAACAAAAACGTCAGTAAAGAAAAATATAGCAAATATTAAAATTTAAATATCCAAAATTCTTTTGTGTTTTGCATTAAAATTTGCATAAAAACCAAATATTCTGATAAAAATGATCAAAACAGCACAAAAAAAAAAAAAAGAAAAAGAAAAAAACAAACATGCAAAAAAATTATTATGCAGGAAGATATTTTTATTTTTAAATTCTGTTTCTTTTTTTGGTGTTGTTGTGTAAAAATTTATTATTCATTTACGTTGAATGTCAAGCGTCATCGAGAAATACAACAAACTATAAAATTCAATAAATTGAATATTTTGCGAGCATTTCCATCTCATGGTCGGATTTATTGAAGGTCAAAAAGCCTGCAAAAATTTTATTTTAATTGCTCGTTTTTCTTTTCTTTTTTTCTGGTTTTGTACTCTTTGTTGTTAATAATCTCTGCTGGGAGATAATCTGGACGCCAATTGACATTGACTTTAAACAGCAAAAACGGCAGAAATAAATGCCAGTAACGAATTTTGTATACACTTTAAATGCACTCTTTTGTAAAACTTAAGAGACTTGAATTAATAGTTGAGGTACTCGTTTTGATAGTGTATGTACATATGTATATAAACTGGTTAGCATAAATCTTTTTCATAAATCATATTTGCACATGTGCCAACAACAACAACAACAATAAAAACAACTGCAAAAACTGCCAACTAAAAAAATATATATATATATAAATATTTGTTTAAGTGATTTGAATAAATAAACTTCAATTTACAGTTGAGCAAACATGAAAATGGGCATGCAAATTAAAGTTTGCCCGTTTTACCTGAGGACAAATTATATTAATCAATTTGGCACCTTTAATTTGTCTCGAATCTTGTTTTTTTTGTTGTTGTGGCAAATTACTAACCGGTCAGTCGCTGGGCGGGGATTTTGGGGGGCAATTTAGTTAGAAATGTAATTAACAATGCTACTTTAATTTTGATGATGCAACTCTCTCAGGAGAGTGCACTTTCACTTTCTCCTCATCAAAAGCAGGTAGAATTAACAATCAAATTGTTTTAATGAATCAGCGTAAAGATAAATTTGGATTATATATATAGGCAGATTGAAAATCGCTCTAGACATTCCCTGTATACAGTTTAAATTCCTTTTTCTGACAGGTTCCATCTGTCTGCTATCTTGCAGACAGATTTCATATATTTTCTATAACTTATTCGTTTGATTTAATTAGAATTTGTCTTTTGAGAGTTTTTACAGAGAAATCCTGTTTATTTTTTTCCCCATTTTCGGAATGTGATTAATTCACTCGATTAATTAAAGTTCAACTAAAAGGCGCCGCTTGCCAAGCAACAACGGACAGATGACAAAAAGACAAAAGACTGGAAAACTAATTGCAAACGAAGTGAATTTTGTTGTACAAATTGAATTATGAAAGCTTGTCGAAAAACATCCAAAACATTCAATTTTATTGTTTTGCATTTCGAATTTGCTATTGAAATTCAATTTTGAATTCCTGTTTCAGTTTCTAATTCAGTTTTTGGATGTTCAGTGTCATAGAAAAGTAATAGAACAGCGGGGAATCAAGCGAACCGGTTCCAATTCTGCGATTCGAACAAGTTCAACTTGTCCGACTTTCTGAGCATAATTCCGAATGACGTGTTCACAGAGAAGAATCATTCAAATGGGCTTCAAGTGAAACCAAACTAGAACGCGACTAGAAACTAAATCAAGGTCGCCAATGTCTTTTGTCTTAGTATCATGTGATATAATATGTATGTTTGTTTGATTGTACATACATATGTATTTCTGTTCTGAGTATGTGAAGGTCATTTACGTCAAACATTTCTCACACACTGAGCTAACGGTGTTTCTTTTGTTTCGTTAAACAAACGGCCACAAACAGAAGGCAGGCTACAAATTTTTTGGTTGTTTCGTTTTCGTTGTTGTTTTCGTTTTCGTTTTTAGTGTGTTATTTCGCTAATGTAGTTAATTAATCACCCGAAATGGTCTCCATCAAGGTTCCATCCTCTCAGATGTGTTGAAGAAGTGGGCGTCGCTGTCGCTGCCTCTGCCGCCATTGATGCATGTTGACGAGGCTGAAACAAATGAATAACGGCAAATGTGTGTGTGTGTATTTCGTGTGAAAACAATGCAATCGGCAGTTAACATTTTGCATTCAACCATTAACAATGTGGCAAGAAGGAGGAGGTGGAGGAGGCAGTGGCAAGAAATTCAATTCCAAGATTTGGCAACTTTTTGATGTGTGAAAAAAGAAAGGTTAAGGGTCACGAGTTTATGAGTTGTGTTAACCTATTGCCGCATGCACAATTTGGCCATTAAACATTATTATGTTTGCCATAACCACCTACATTTCATTTTCACATCTCATTGACTCTTATTTCCACATCATCACTCTGGTCAACGTTTCTTTCAATAATAGATATAGATAGTTTATGGATCTATAGTTATATAGATTGATATTGGTCGAGTACTCTCATTTCTATAGTTTTTATGGGAGAAAACATATACTCAACAGATTCTACCCAGATATGTCGTTTCTTTTAACAAATCTCTTCTTTATTTAATACTGGATTTCACATGCAGGGTAATTCCCCGCTTCAAAACCGCAAAATCTTTGAACTTTGACTTATTGACTAAAACGAGCGAAACAAAAAATAAGAATTCAAATAATGCAGAAGATACTTTTAATGTAAATCTCAGGACATAAGTCAAGCAAGTAATTGCAAAACTATTCCATTTAAATGTATAAAATTCCCTTGCCTGTCCTTCCAGTTTGTAAATAAGCTTAAGAATTTCTGTAATTTTATGAGCATTTTTTTTGTTGTATTTTTTTTTTGTATTGCTCATCCTGTTTCACGTTTTTGTCTTCCTTGTTTTTTACTTTCTTGTTTCTTTTTTTAGACTGCCCCAACTGCGTGGACGAGTCACAATATACACCGAATAAATGGACAATGCCGTTGCTGAAGCTGGGCGAGAAACGTTATTACCTCGGCATCTTCTTCAAGGTAAGCCACATAATTTCCACCACATTCCGCGCTCCCCGTTAATGTAGTGTGTAACTGGAAAGATGCAACTGAAACTGGCCAACAGATTGCAGTCCGGTTCGATGAGTTCATAAAAAAACCAACCAAAAAGAAGATTTTTCTTTGCAATTTTGAGCAAGAGTATTAACTACACTAGCCAGCATGGTGTTTGGATCCAGAGCAAGATCGTTCCCAATCAAAATCGGTTGTATACTCCCAAGCTTAACAACAACAATTTTCTCACCGATATTAACTTCCGTTAATGATAAACTAGATGAATGAATTTACAATGCAAAGTCGCAGTCGCTGTCGATGGCTTTAGCTATGGTAACGTTATAAACCAATTTATGGTGTGGCTTTTAAAGTTCAAGGAGATATGAATGCTGTGTGTATGGAAAATAGATGAAATATTTATATTATTATTAAATTTTTTATTTGAATCATTTGCATACCCGTCCGTCCGTCCGTCCGTCCGTCCATCCATCCATCCAACCAACCATATTCCATCTTCATCGTTAGTTGTAGTTGTTGGGCCTTTTGACTAATTCGTTTTTAATATGAATGGCTGCATAAATTGTCTGCTTCCCAACGTCATCGAAAACGGTCTTCTTGGTGATGCGTGAACCAGCACGCGCCTCTTTTTTTTGTTGTTTTTCATGGGTTTGGCATACGTGGTAGTATAAGTAGTCTTCTCAGGGCTCTTAACCAGATGGCATTGGCTGTTGAGTTCTAGTTAAGGCTATTTGGACCAAACCTAATGCCAAGTTATCGATATCAGTTGTCAATGAAATGCTCCGAGTTGGAGGCTACATACATGCATAAATATATATGTATTATTATTAAGCAGTTTAGATAATGCCTAAATTACTTCAAAACAAAAAAATGTCACAATCAAGTTTAAGTGAATTCTATTCAAAATATTCAATTGAACTCCAACCTCTCGAACTTCAATCGATATCCCTCTTGAATGACAGCGAAAATCGAATCAATTCAAACACCAAATGCCAAATTGTCGCCCATAGAAAAGTTTTGAGCCAAGTCTTATCTAACTCTGGCGTCAACTAGTTAGCAAATTAAATTTACAGCAACTCAATTAACCAAGTGGCAACAAAATTTTTCGTCCATGTTATGGCTAAAATGTCATTTAGCACATTTGAACATTTGTGGTGCGGCCCTCGCCCCCGCCCCTGCTCCACCTAGTCCGCCCTCGCCTTTGGCACCGTCCGTCTGGGGCTCGACATGGTCTTCAATTAGCGCTTGCGTGGAGTTTCAAATCATTTAGTTTTGTTTGCTCTTTTTGCAACAATTTTGCAGTAGTATTTTTTTCGTTTTTTTCTATTTTTTTGGTCAGCAAATTTAATTGCATAATTTGCATACTCATTACACACATACCTACATATGTGTATGAGTTGCGTAATCCTCTAAACGCAGTGCAAAAAACCTAAAAAAAAAAATAACGCACAGTCGATTCCATATACGGTAATATTTGATGGCGTTATAATAAATTCATAACTCTATATATTATATGCACAGAGGAGGTTCTTAATTAGTTTTCCCAATAAATTAGGCAAGAAGACTTTTTAATCGTCTCTGGTTATGCGTAGTTAATTAACTATGCGATAACGAAATGATTCCCACTCCCCCCACTACCCCTTCCCCATCCCATCACTACACACCCCCATACCAATAAGAATTAAGAGTCGTAAAATTCATCTAGAAAAATAAAGCGACAAATTAAAATGTCAGTGCTCTGGGTTTTTAAAATGTTAAAATTTTAATCGCCATGACACAACACAACAGATGAAAACAAAGAAGAGCGAGAGAGGAGAGTGGGAAGAGGGGGCATGGTTGGAAAGGTTGGATCATATAAGTATACCGTTAGAAGACAAATTTGGGAATATTTATGTCTTTTTGCCCAATTTTATATATATGCGGCTTTTAGCATTTTTTTTTTACTAGATTGGGGCCAGAGAATTTTGTTTGTGGCTAATTAATGTTTAAATAATGAATTCAATTCGCTATTTATCTGGGCGGCATATTCATAGCCATTCTCTCTCTCTCTCTAGAGAAAGACAGAGGGAGAGAGAGAGAGAGAGTGGGAGAGAGTGAGACATATAGTTTGCATAAAAATTAATTACTTATTTCGAGATTTTTGTTTTTTTGTTGTGGTATTGCAATTAAAAAGCGCTGAAATGTCGAATTAAACTGTGAAGATTTATGTGGCAACGTATAAAAAATTTTCAAAATTAAGATACGAAATGTTTTATTAAGAGACGCTTTATCTAGATTATTTGCATGCGACTAAACGGTAAAGTTAATTGTTTATAAACAAAAAAAAAACCCTGAACTTTGCATATGTTTGTATTCAAATTTGGAATATTATTTGGAAAAATATGACTAGTAGAATTCTAGAGATTTGAAAAAAGGTCAATGACAGGATTCGCATGAATGTGTCCTACTTTCTTAGATGCTCTTAGCACTCCATCGAGAAGGAGATGGTTCCACTCTCTCTCTCTCTTTAAGGAAAATGAACTAAAATAATATAAGAGGTTGCCACATTCTGTGTGTGTGTGGCTAAAACAAATCCTGGTTTCACCTTTGCCACCATAAAGGAAACTAATTGACTTCTCAAAGCCAGTTAGCCAAACCGAAAAACCTTTTACAGCCCAATAAACACTTTCATATAAAAAGAAGCAGATGTGGAGGAGGATGAGGAACAACAGCAACAACAACAACAATCAAACCAACCGCACAACAGGCAGCACGAAAACGAAAGCGAACACGAAATGAAGGCATTAAACACTTCCAGCCTGGCTAACACACACACACACACACACAAACACACACACGTGAGAAGAAAGACAACTGCAAGGATGCTAACACACAATTTGAGCCTTATTCGCGCACAATTACGGCTAATACAATTAAAGCAAAGTTAATGTCATTGACGACAGGAACAGGGCAGAACCATCAGAACTATGGCCTCTCCTGGCCACATCTCCTCTCCTCTCCTCTCCGCATCGCTCACATTGAAGATAGTTGCGTAATCGATTTATGTGCACATCAACTCACCCAACAGAGATCCAAGAAGCACTCACTAAACTAGACCAGGGGAGCGGTAATGGCCAATCAACAGGCTGAAAAACTTTTCAGCTAATTAGACCAGCCAAAAGCCATTAGTGTTAATTGAATATCAAATTGCCTATATATATGTATATATATATTGTTACTGTTACACAGGATATTGTGTGGAGGGACATAGGAAAAACGCTGTATGCGATTCCGCTTGATGGAAAACCACATCATATAGTTACACTCGACACTAATTGGCTTCACATTCAATTTTCACTATGCAGAAAGCGCAGAAATCGAATGAAATATACCAACACACTATAAATCCACAAACATATATATACTATATAGATATATGTACGTACGATAAAACGACAAAATGCTGTCGATTTTTATTCAACACATTTTTTGTCAGGCTGTCGAATGGGTGAGAAAAGATTGCAGCTGACATCGCAATAAATGCAATTGAATATGTATCGATTGAGTGTGGAATTTTATTGATTTAAGAAGTAGAAAAAAAAAAGAAAATGAAGGTGTCGATGTTAACTTGCCAGTGACCAGCTTGGATGTGGGTTAATTGCCCAAAGATTACGTAATCCATCAGCCGTCAAAGACGCTTGATTGAAACATATTGAAAGCAACAGCTTTAACTCTTTAACTCCTCATTACTCTATATCGCATTTGCTTATTTCTTTCCTTCTTGTTTTTCTTGCAGGCAAATTGGTTCAAAGCCACGCAATATTGTCGTTACCATGGCATGCATTTGGCTAGCATTTCATCACAGGAAGAGAACGATAGACTAGAGAAACATATCCGGGACTTTGGTAAGTTAACACTGACATGCAGAATGCTCTAAGCCTTAGAAGTAGTAGTTCGTGAAGAAAATAATAGCTAGATCATGAGAAAAAGAGTTTTATACAAAAGAATAATATTTTTCAAGTGTCGAGACAAAGTGCATGTGGTCGAACAAAGAATAGGGTATTCCCACATATTGTAAATGCTAACCACCAGTCAGTTGGTGAGCAACTTAAATCAGTTAAGAGCCGATCAATGTGACGATAGTGAACCATTCAAACGGCAAACAAACATTTGAAATGCAATAAGATTGCTGGCAATGGGAATGGGATTGTGCATAGGAATGGGACTGGCAATGGGAATGGGACTGGTCACTGACTGACTGGCTGACTTGCTGACTTTCTAGCGTGAGTGCATAATACGCGGAAGTTGGTAACCAAAAACCAAAGCAACAACAAAAGGGAAATGCAGTTGGAGCATGGATTGGATTGGATTCGAATGGAATGGAGATGGAGTTAGAGCAGACGAAGGAGGAGGGCAACTCTCCGAGTGTGTGTGTGTGTGTGTGGCCATTGGCCGCGGCATGCACTTTCCATTGCATAAATCGTTCAAAAAAGTGAATGTGAGCTATGTGTGTGTTCGTTGGCAGGGCCATGGGCAATGGCCACACCTCCTCTCTTCATCCATCCATCCATCTAGAAATAGCGTGCCAGTATTCCCGCCTACTTTAAACTGTTTAAAATTTGTGTATTTTCCACTTTGATAAACTCATCGTTAATGGTTATACCCATTCTCTCCATTCTCTCCGTCTCTCTCTCTCTCTCTCTCTCTCTCTGTTGCTGTCATCTGCAGGCTTGGGCCACGAACATTTCTGGATATCCGGCACAGATCTGGCCGATGAGGGTAACTTCTTTTGGATGGCCACTGGACGCCCAATTACATTTACCAACTGGAATGCCGGCGAGCCAAATAATTTCCGTTATGAGAATGGCGAGGAGGAGAACTGCCTAGAGCTATGGAATCGGGATGGCAAAGGTCTCAAATGGAATGACTCTCCATGCAGTTTCGAGACATATTTCGTTTGTGAGGTTCAACCTAACTGAGAAATTCATAGTTGCAAACATATTTCTTTTTTTTTTTAATATATGTAATATGTATATTGTAAAATCGAAAACGGAAATTTTACATGCATAGTTGTAATATGTAAGTGTAAAAACAAAAGGACAAAAAAAACCAACAACTACAACAAAAAGGAAGAAAAGAATCAAGTGAAAAAAAAACAAATAAAGTGTAATTGTTGATAATTAATTATGATTAGTTAGTAAACCTAATTAAATTATATTGTAGGAATTTTTATCTTCTCATGTAAAGTAATCATAATAATAATAAAAAAAAAACAAAACAAAATATACGTGAAAAATTTGAAGAATTACCATAAAACATTCATCTCATTGGCTTGAGTTTGAGTTGTTTGTGCCTGTTCTTGTTTGGCGGCTGATGCTCGTCTTTCACTTGTTCATTCATTGAATTCCCCTGGGTGCAACGGTGCGTATGAGCAATCCATTTTAACAGCCACGCTCAATAATCATGTTGCCCATAATGCTGGTAAATAAAATTGAAAGTGGCTGTCAGCAGGTACACACTCTCACAACCAATCTACACCTCAGTCTCCCTCCCCCTCCCCTCTCTCTCTCTCTTAACCCGCACCCTCGGGCTCCTGCATTTCGTTTCCATACCCTCTGAACTGATAGGGTGACATTAGCTATATTAACATGATCGAGAGAGAGAGAAGTCATTTCAAATAAATAGCTAAAAATGGAAACTTCTCAGAGAGAAGCATAAATTCCAGATGTAAGTAAGTAAACAGCAAAACTGATTAAAAGTAATAAAATGGAAAGTAATTTTTTAAATGACTTTGATTAAATGTTCTCAATGTTTTTTGAAAGCATTTCTAAACTAAAGTTATTATCGATTAAAATAAATTGAAAAAAAAGAAAAGGTTAATAAAAATGAAAACCAACTCAAGTAATTGCTAATAAGTAGTTTTTATTTCATTCATATCTTGTATATACTTAGGTAGGATATATAATATAGGAATGTAAGTATAAGTATAAATAATTATGTATAATATTTTTAGGGCATACAATGTTCGGTGCGACTAAAGTTATGCCTGTTCTCTGGCCATATTCTCTGGGGATGCAGCCACCTGTGTGTCCGTGTCAGCGTGTGTGTGTTGTTGTGTGGGTGTGTATAGCGACAAACTAAGCCAAGACTAATGCTGATCAAATAATCAAGTGCAAAAGCAACAACAGACACAAAAATAATAGCAATAACAAAGGCAACAACATCATTTGAGATTTGTTCCAACCATGATTTACTTTGTCGTGCTCCAGTAAGAAGATGAACATTGTTTCCGACTATTTTCGTAGTCAGTTTGTCTGCCTGTCGCCTGCTTTTCCTTTTCCTCTCACCCCTGGCATCCATGTGTCCAGCTGTTTGCCGGCGGCAAGGGCTAGTCCCAGCCCTTGGGGAGAGGCAAATGCGAAAACGTGCAACGTTTGTTGTTTATATTTCTATATCGAAATGGAGAGTCCAAGTGATAGCAAGAGATGAGCCGAGTTGAGCTGGGCTGAGAGATGAGAGCAAGGGAGTAATGGGGGAGCAAGAGAATGTCCCCCAGTTAGAGCATGCGCTTCAATCAGTTGAAGAGAAAACCGTCTGGTCCGTTCCTTGCTGAATATGAAGTTTGCCTAATTGGTTCTCAATGTGTAGGGATAACGATCATTATCACATTTCTATTTTGAATCGGTGCAATGTTATTCCCTTCCAGAAGGTACTACAAATGTGGCCAGAATTTGGAAGTTGAAATATTTTCGAATTCTTGCAGTTATAATAAGACAAATTTCACAATTATGGTAATCACATTGTAAGTTTTCAGCTTACAGACTAACTTTATTTTAATTATGATAAATATATTACATTAACATTAAACATATTTCATTGTTTAGCTGTTCATTACTAATGATAGATAGATGATTATTTGTAAATATATTTAATACTGATAAGTCCCCTCAACTTCCTTCCTTCAGAGATTAAACCAGAGATCTGCTGAGTCATTTTGGCATGTATAAGAAGCTGTAGAGTCTGTCGTTGCGATCGGTCAACGGAATTGTCTGCTAAGTCACTCTGGTAAGTAAAGATGGATTTTTATCCCACAAAATACTCCTTTTTAATTAGACAATAATATCTATTTTTAGGGCAAATCAATTTCAAATGGAATTCTTTGTGAAGTTTAACAAATATAAACCCAAAATCGAGGGAAAAAGAAACAAAATTAATGGAATTGGGACAAAGCCAGGTAAGTTGAGTTAATGTTTTTTAAAATTTAGTAGTGTAATTGTTTAGTTCCTGTTGCAAACTTCATCTTTATGAGAACTTTGGAGATTTCAAGATTTCTATTTTCAAAATTCAGTTTTACGGATGCTATTTGGATATAACTTCATTTTTATTAAGTGCAAAGATACAACTTACGAAGTAATTCGATTTTATTATTATGCAGACTTTTAAATGCTGCAGTTAATTTGTACGTTATTTCATTTCATATATGAATCTTCTTCCTTTTGTGTCACAAAGAGTATATGTTAATAATGAATCATTCGCTCTTTTGATTTCTCTTTGCCTCTTTGTAAATTGAATATGGTTTTTTAGCAAGAACCACTAAAACAGAAGCACGCACGAGCTCACCGACCGACCTACCGACCGACGTACCGACCGACCGACCGTCCGACCGAACGGCGACGACGACGCATTCCGTGGACACTCTTTGGCTCCGTGTGTTCTCGTTCTTGGTCTCGTTCTCCGTATTCTCGTATTCGGCGCAGGGCAACGAATCTTTCTTCAGTTCATTGTAGACATTTTCCCGGTGCGGATGTGCGTGCTCGGAACGACAGCGGCAAACGGCAATAGAACGCAAGTCACTCACACGTAGTCGAAACAAAGTATTTTATGTTTCGGTTCATTCGGTTTTTGTGGTGTTTTTTTTTTCGGTTCTCGCAATTTAATTTGATTAGCAGCCAACCCTAAAGTGGCCACAAAGAGGAAAAGAAACGTGGGAGAAATAGAACCCAGCGAAATGCTAACCGACCAATGCAAATAATCAAAAGGCAAATGAAGAAGTGCGTAAATTATGACATCGTCCAAAAACCAAACCAAAAACTGGGCGGACAAGTATATTTCTTTAAAAAAGCATAAAAAAAACAAAATTACACAAAAAAAAGGAAAAGGAGAAAAAGGAAATCGCTTGCGCTCTTTTATGTGGGTTTCTGTCCTCTCCTTGTCCTGTCTCTGATAACATCGCAGAAAGTAAAATTAGGGCAAAATGTGCTTCATGCGCTCTGGCAATTGTCTGTGTGAGTCCGTGTCTCTGTGTGTGTGTGTATTGGTGTGTGTGTGTATGAGTGTGTGCGCTCCGGTTACTGCGCCCTTCACGCCCACTTCACCTACCGCCCTCGCTTTAAGTGTTGTCGTTGTCACAGCCTAATTAATTCAATGGTCGTCTTACCCCCAATACGAATTAGGAGCCAAATTTCAATTGAATTTAAATTTATCACTTAACTTCCATCTAAATAGGCGCATTAAGCACTTAAAAGATGGCACACACACACACACTCATCCACATAATTCATTCGCGATGCGTTTTGCAATTATTTTTAAATTACCAAGCAAACACACACACGGAGACAGACCCACACAACGATTTTGATGTTTTAAAAATATATTAAACATTTTTTTCACAATATTTTCATGGCCAAACAAAAATGAACAACAAAAATTGTCATAGTACTAGGGCCAGAGAATGAAGGCAAAGCGGAGAGAGAACGAGGGTAAAAAGTAGCGTAGAATGAATAAATGCAAGAAACCAAAAACAAAAAACGAAAGCGGCACAAATTGTGTGCAAAAGTGTGTGTTCGATATTTTTGGGGCGTTGAAATATGAGAATTTATGATACACTTAATTAAAAGTTGAATCTATTCAGAATATTTAACTAGGCCCTAACAAAAAGGGACAGGAACCGCAACAGGAATTATAGCAGCGCCTAACACTATGCAACAAATTATTAACACGCTGTGGCACAGTGCGTATGAATGATGTATCGGCTTACATCGAAGTAGCTTTTATGTTTCATTCATTTCATTAACTATTTGTATTCCATACTGAAATTAGCTTTTATAGTTTTATGCCAAATATTAAATGTTGCAAAACAACTGCAATTACATTAAGTTTCAAACGAAATTACTAAAGTTTTTCCCTTTTGGCCATGACTACTTGAAATTACACATATATATAAACATTGTTTGGCTTATAGCTTTCATAATAATATTGTTTTACAAGTTATTTTCGAGCACTTGTGCTGTAAACAACTCAACAATTTTTCGTTTGACCAATTATTTGTATGATTTAATTGTTTTTACGTTGCTACTTTTCAATCTAAACACATGAATTTCATATATTTCCAACAATTTTACTCGTTTCCCTGCATAAAGGACGATTTGGTCTTTTAATTCTTCTGATTTTTGTTATGTAAAGCTTCTTTCTATAGAAATAATTCATTGAGATGAGTGATTAAATGTCTTTTCATATTATGAATGCCTACTTGAGGGTGCTAGAGACCTATCTCAATGGAAAACCAATTGTTTCGTGTCTAGTGTAATTTGGCAATGTGTTGACATAGTCACTTATTATCCCCCTACCTACGTAAAGTGGCCAACGGGTGGCCTAAAATGCGTGAGTCACATGTCTCTTGGCTATGAGAGTCGTCATCATTCTCCCGTATTTCGGATTCCGTATTTCGTATTACATATTCCACGCCCTACGCTCTTTGCCGTCCACTTCACGTCATGTTCGTATCCACAACAAACATGACATTTTACGGTTCTTTTATGCTTGCCACATGTCACGGCACAGTTAACTGCCGCAAAACAAAAACAAAAACAAAAATACACACACACACACACACAGTGACAGAAAGAGGGGAGGAGGAAGGCAAAAAACCGAGAACTTCAACCGCAGTCGACATCATTTGAGCATATGTGATGTCCTGCTGCCGTTCCAATGGCAGGACATTGGCAGCCAAGGGTTAAACTTGTCATATTATGTATTTTTATGCGCATCTTAAATCCATGGCATGACCAGTTCAGTCCCATCCATTCCCATCCCGTCCAGTCCAGTCTCATCCATTCATTCAGCCATTCGGTTAGTTAACTAGTCTGTCAGTTCAGTGAGATATATGCGAATACATATAGAAGATAGATATGTATATATTGGCACAGCGCTCAGTTTGCAATTATGCAAAAAGGGGGCGTGGTCAAGGGTTGGCCTATGGGTTGATACTGGTTCAGGTTTTGTTGTCAATCAAAAAAGGGAGGAAAATTGAAATCGCTCTCGTCATTTTGTGAGCTTTTTAATGTTAAATTGCCTGTATGTGTGTGTGTGTGTGTGTGTCAGAGCTGGGTTGGGTTAGTCTGAACTGGACTGGGCAGGTATCCAAAAATGGGGATGTCCTCCGTGAGTGTGACTCTTATTTTTTTTTTTTGTATTTTATTGCCCCGCCACTTGAGCCAATATTTGCACATTTCAACAATGTTGCCTTTTTTTTGCATACGGGCATGACCTGCCCACCTCCAACCCCTTCTTAAGCCACCTGGCACCTACCACCAACTCATTCAGCTCAACCATGCATGCTCAAATGTAATGAAATATCCTGTTCCGCCTCCGTCTATGTATATACAAACCACTCGTCTTGCCCCCCCGTCACTCCCCCTGCATACATATGTACATAAGTATGTATGTATGTATGTATGTATGTATATCCCTAGTCTAGTCGCATAAAAAGGCGCAATTCAATTTTTTTTCCTCTCCTCCGCACACCTTTCTTTTCGGTCTGCTGCCAATTCAAGTTTCCATTTTCATTTAGAGTCCAAGCCCTAGAGGTCCTTCAGGTAAGGTACACATGGATGTGAATATGGTGGGTATGATGTGCATGCTCGACACAATGGTGAATGAGTTTAGCTTTCAAGAGAGTTTCGGCGGGGAAGTGTATGTGTGTGTGGTTTGGGGGGGCAACAGGAAGTGGGGAGAAGTCCTTGAGGCATATAATTAAGTTTTCCTCTTGTTGTGCTTTGCTTAAATATGAACATATGCCATCATTTTTATTACCAACTAAAGTTCCTACAGATAAACTACTTATATTTGCCAGATCAGTTTTCCAACTTCCTTTGGATTGGTCCACTAATTTTTACTAAAAAATTTAACTAACTAAAGTTTATTAGATTATTTAAAAATTGAATCAAGATCGAATAAGGAAACGTATGTTGGAAATAATTAGAATTCACCAAGGATTATGAGGGATCAAAGAAAATTGATTTACTTAGGTGTCCCAATTGAGCTTGGGAACTTGAAATTGATTATGGTCTAGTATGCTCCAGTAATCACTTAATATCAAAGATTTCTTACTCTTGGCCCCAGCACTCTTGCCATATACAAATGACTAACACATTTCGATTTGTTATGTGAGACGTTGGTGGGAATATGACAGGTTGACCAATTCCATGCCTGCACTTGGCTTTGCCACTCATTCCTCATACCCATTCCCGTTAAGCGGTTTGCTTGTTCTTGTTGCCATTGCCGGCTCACACTTGAGTTGCCCTTTATTGTTGTTGTTATTTTCTCAGGCCTCGACACGTAAACGTGAGTAAGTGGCCCGCCCAAACGCCCCTGGCACAGGGCCCTAAGCACGCGATGCACTTGGCCAAGATGCAGTGCCACTCCCCACACTTCCACACAACCCTTTTTCTGATGCCGACAGCTGCAACTGTTGGCAATTTTTTATTGTGCACCCCAGAACAGAAGGCAATAGAAGACAGAAGACAGAGGACAGACAGAGACAGAGACGGAGACAGAGGAAAGGGTGACTGGGGAGTAGATCTGGTGGAAAATAATTTTCACGCTCACGGACGTCGTGGCACTTGTGGGGCATTCTTTATGACATGCCTGGGAAAATGTCGGCATATAAAATGCATGAACATTTTGGATAACTTTTTCGACTGTTTTTAAATAATTTAAATGGATTTCGCCCATTTTGGCCTCTCTTTGCCAGTCCGAGCGAGCGGCTGGTGGATTTAGTTTGATACGAAAATTGTCTATTTCCTGCTTTGTCTGACTTCTCAACTCCTGATGGTCCTCTTCTCCTGATAGTCTCACAGTCTAAAGCAAAGAGAGCTGGCGGTGATGGTGGTTGCTGGGCAGAGAGGGGGGGGAGTGGGGGAAGGACTGAATTCTGGTTGCTGGGCCAACCAACTTTTTGGGCCCTCTTGCTCTTATACTTTTTTGTGGGCTCCTTTGGAATGGAAACAAAAATAACAAGCTTCCGAAAGTTGAGACTGTACCACGTTTCAAATAACATTCAAAAAACCAAAAAAAAAAAAAAAAAAAAAGATGAAAAAATAAGAAAAGGAAAACCAAAGTTTTTCCTTTGATTTGGCGAACTTAATTTGGTTGCTTAGAAGAGCGAAGAACCGGCAAGGGAAAAAAACCAATAAGCTTAAGCTTAAGACTAGTTCGAAATTATAAGCCCTAAACTTAATCAAAAAAAATGAAATCTCAAACTGATTTACACTTTGTTGGATGCTCTGAGAATACATTGATTAGATTTTGCATTAAGGATTAATCCTTGAAATTCCAATATTTTAGTAAAGTCTGAAGTTTTCCTTAGAAATTCGAATGAATGAACTAAACATCTCTAACTTATTCAATCTAGCAAGCTTTGTTTTCCAATAGAGAAATTAATTAAGTTAAGGACACTAAGGTGTCCTTTAATATTTTCTGTTTATTGGATTGGAGTAATCGAAGCATAAGTTTGTTTCGAATCAAAATCATAAAGTAAATAATTTACACTCAAATTCCTACACACTGATTACATCTAAAAGATGAAACATTAATTAAATTTCAATTAAATAAGAATCATAACAACAACAACAACAAAGGCAATAAAGGTCAAAATCAAGCCAGCAAAATGAATTTAATTGAATTTATATGACCTTGAAGGGAAGGGAATGGAATGAAAGAAAGGAATGTGAAGGAATCCTGTGAAAAACGAAATGTGGCTCGGCCTACAAAAAATTAAATTGAAATATGAACATGAAAGCTTTTCCATTCATCAACTAGCTCGACGACCTTAAGACATTAACACATTCGCACATACACCCACACACACACACATACACACATTCATCCATAATACACACAACAAGATGGTAAGGCAACAAAAAAAAAGGAAAGAAGGCAAACTTTTGGAGGAGCCGGAATCAGTAAAAAGAAAAACAAAATGGGCCACAAAACGAGGTCCGGGTCACCAACTTATCTTTATCTGGGTGAGAGGAATACAAACTCCTCGGCATTCATGTTTGTCTGCCATTGACGGGGGCCAATGGCTGCTCCGCCAAGAACTTGGCTTGGACTTGGGCCAGACGATAATTTAGGGCACACGCAAACGTAAAAACGAAGTCGAGCTGAAAGAGAAATGGTCTTTGGGTATGCTTTTAGGTGTTGCTTACATTTTCTTCATCTTCTTCAACTTCTGTTGTTGCTGTTGCGTTGTTGTTGTTGTTGTTGGGCCTTTTCTCATTTCCTTCTCGCGGAAGTTGCCTTTGGTAGGACATTAGGGATAATCATTATGATGATAAGCACGAACGATTTGATTTTACCGTTTATGACCGTCGTTGTCATCGCCAGAATGTTAGATAAGCAGCAAGTGGGATGACAGAAAGCAAAAGCCATCATCGCTCCCTTCCATTCCATTCAATTGAAGTGCCCGTTACTCCTTGGTCCATGCAAAGCTTTAGCCATGGCCAGCGATCGGAAATGCTTAGCTTATGTTTTTCTTTCTGTTTTTTCTCCTTTAACGCCTATTCACACAACGTGTGTTGTTTTTTTTTTTTCGTATTGTATTGTGATGTCCGTGCTTTTGTTAGTTCGTTTTAAGTGGCTCAAAGGGGCTTTGCAGCTTCACTTTATGGGCTTCTAATGGATTTGTTCTTGTGAACCGATTACAATTCTAGTTGCTAGTTGCTGGTTGCCCGCAGCCCGTTTCCCAGTCTCATTTCTCAATTAAAAACTTTTGATAAATGGCTACAATCCATTGCTTCTCTCTCTCTCTCTCTCTCTCTCTAAATGCAACTTAATAAAAGCATCCTCATCTGTGGTGCGGTAAGTTTGCCCCCAAAATCCTCATTATGCTCGGCTTTGCATTTTGAATCCTTCTAAATACAACCAACAAAAAAACAAATGCAAAAGTTGGGGCAAAAAAAAAAAAAACAACTATTCAATTGTTGGCAAAATGGTTGCACAAATCCCCAAATTCCCCCGTTTGCCTACAAATTTTGCTCTCTTTATATTATTCTATCAAGTTTCCGCTTCCTGTTATAGTTTGGTGTGGTGTAGTGAATATATTCAGTAATTTTTCATTTTCTACTCTGAGTGTATGTAACTGAGTGTGTGTGTGTGTTGAACTTTGGTGCTCTGACCTAGTTCTTCAAGTTGGCAATGCGGCGTATGCGTAATGTGTGAGAAAATTGTTAATGGAGTCACAGGGAAACTTTACCATGATTGAAACTAACAGCAAATTTCCTTTTAATTTGGGTTCCCCACATATAAACACACACACCCTTGTGTGTGCACACACACCCACACACCGTAAGTCAAAATGTAGCGACAACATTTGCTCTTGCTAAAAATAGCGAACGTTTAAGGACTTTGCTAACAAATGGCATCATCACTTTTCCTTTTAGTTGTCAACTTGACAATTCTCTCCCTCATTTTGGCCCATTTTGGAAAATGTCGCACTCAGGTTAACCCACATTGAGAATGACAAAAGCCTGAAAATCCAACTACATGTAGAAAGACTTTAAGATTTATCTCGATTTAAGCGAAATCGATTTAGCAAAGCGAACCTGAGTATATATCCATTAAAGTCACCCGATTTGAAAGGTAATAGATAATCGCTTTAAAGTGGGGCTCGATCGAAGTGAATATATGTATGTAGATCTACCCTCTGAATTATTGGCCATAGTTCGTATTGTAATAAGCTGATTAATGATTCCGATTCCGATTGCTTGTCTTCTTGATTCCATTATATCCTCATGAATAATAATTTCCATTGTGATGAGCCGACAGACCCGCCCCCATCCGTTCGCCCATTCTTAAACAGCTCAAAAGAAAACTCGGATTTTTGCATTTTCTTTTCATCATTTTCATCGTCATCATTCTCGTCGGCTTGTTCATTCATTTTGCTTTCATTTCGTCAACAAGCGACGAGGTCACATCCCCATCATTGCATCCCAAAGGGTCAGTGGGTGGGTGGCCAGTGGGTTGGGGTTGGGGGTGGCATTAACTGCAGCGCATTAATGTTATTGTAGGCTTGGGTTTTGCAGACGACTGACTGACAACAGCAGCAGCAGCAGCAGCAGAACAAAAGCCAACGAAAACTAGATAGCAAGTCGACATTTAGATACCCTACAGACAGGATATTAGAGCTAAAAGAAAGGGTAAGCCACAGATTCTAGAGTTTTTGCAATTGCTTTATTTGTGCTTCTTTAAAGACTATGTTTATTAAACAATGCATTTCATAATCTATTAAATTTAACTTAAATGCTTGAGGGATTCCAAATACTTCCTTGTGTTGTATATACCCGTTTTACCCTTCTTTTGTGTTGAGGGTATAAAAAGGAGCTTTTGTTGTTTGGACGATTAAAAGTTTTGCTGTTTGTTGCTGTTGTTGCTGTTGTTGTTGATTGTTGTTGCTGATTGTTGTTAGTGTGTCTTTCTGCTTTCGCTTTTGGCCTCATTCGTCTGACATCGTCGCGGGCTTCCCCTATATTTAGTATTGTTGTTGTTATTCTATGTGGCTGACCTGCTAACCTCAGTGCCATCAGAGCCACACCCCAGACTCTATGCCCAATGGGAGTGCATCTTCGTTCACCTTCCGCCCCCACCCAATGCCCTACACCCAACACCGCACACCCCCATTTGGCACAATTTCCTCGCCCAATTACGAGGCAATCAATTGCTCAAGCTGTCAATAAATATATTGAAGAAAATTGCTATCGAACTTGGCAACGCCAACGTTCAATTTGTGTGGGCCAAAAAGAGCTTGCTGCAGCTGCAATCTTAGCCACAAAAAAAATTTAAAAAAATAAAAAACAAGAAGGAAACAGAACGTGATGCTGATGGTGAGAAAAACTTATAAATTCCTCTTTCTCTGCACTTCCTTTTTGCAGAAAATCATCACTTCGGGCAAAGTGAAAAGCCAATGAACTTAATGACAACTTAAGGGAGGCAGCAGCAGGAGCAGGAGCAGGAGCCGGATTGAGCTTGAGTCCTGAGCCAAACGGATTGCAGGAGGCGACTAAATTGAAGCAGCCAAGCCATGGGTGACCTGCAAGCCACAATTGAATTTTCTGTGGAGTTGCACAAGTTCTTCAATGTGGACTTATTTCAAAGAGGGTAAGTCCAACCTGATGATTAAGTATCATAAATATTTCATCTACACGAAATGCTTTCTTTCTAACTTCATGAAAAGATTTATTCGAGTGATTAAGATATTTGCTGGAACTAAGTCATGATGATGACTTTACTTAATCAAATCACTCATACGCCACGTTGCCTGTAAAAACACACATTTATTCTGTTTATTCAAATATCCATATATTCAAGAACAAATTGAAATTGAAATCTATGAAATTCCATGTGTGTGTGTGCTGTGTTGTGTTTGCATTTATTGACTTGATTTGCCAGCTTGCTAACTGGGTCAAGTCTTTATTAACCAACTACACCTTTATTCAAAACAAAAAGAAAATTGGTAATTTTTGTGGTTCCGAGTGCCGAGTGTTGGGCAAACAAAACTACATGGGAAATGAAATGCAATAAATAGATCAAATATACCTTACAAACGAATGAACAGCTGGGAAAGAAGGGAAGTGTGGCAGGTGGCAAATGGTAGGTGGCAGGTGGCAGGTGGGCGAAGCAATGCAGTGACCATAGCAATCACTAATTGTCAGCCCAGAAGTGTTTATGCGATTTCAATTTGATGCTGCCGTTGACGTCGAGGCCCTCAAAATATTTGAACGAGAGGCGAATGAATGAATGGCCGGGGCAGCTTGTGTTGTGTGTTAAAAATACATGAAATAAAACAACAAATTACTGAAACACACACACACACACGCACTAGCATACACACGCACACGTGAAACTCTAGTCAAATTTGCGCAAAAATATAAACAAATCGTGTGAGATAGAGATAGAAATGTGAGAGAAATTGTTTGACTAGATTTTCCTCTGTGATTTTCTTTTGTTATGTTGACCAAAAATTGTCAGTCAACTGAAAAAGCTAAAGAATTGACGGAATTTGCGTGATCTTTAAATGCTTGCCATTTGTGTGTGGATATAATCCCCATGATATATTTAAGCATTATTTAAACATTTCGCCATCAAGTCAAATAAATACTCTTCAATTATTGCAAGAGAATTGGTCAGTCAGCAGACTGGTTAACTTAGTTAACCAAGTTTTATATATTTTTGAACGGGGATTTCTTCGACTGGGAGAAGAATTGAATTTCCTTCTAGAAGAAATAGTTAGAAATTCAGATAAAATGCACAGTTTACTCTGTGATAACGTGAAGATTGTCAACTATGCGGACTCTTTCATTCAATTACACAGGACACGATGTGTCATAGCTGCAGTTACTTTCAGTTACCTGGTTGCCTTTAATCAATTTAAGTTACCTTCTGTGAGAGCATGTGCAAATAACAGAATAAATTACGAGTCTTGCAATGACTATGTATGCTTTATTTATACACACACACACACATACATAGTGTACTTTATATATTATAGCTCTCACCCTCTGCTCTCTGTGTGTGTGTGTGTGTGTGTGTGTGTGTGTGTGTCTGTGTCGACAATATGAATAATTTTTCTTGTTTCTCCTTGGCAGACTGTATCAAGTGCGCTGTGGGCTGCGTGTTTCGCCCCGTCTGCCTGTCCAGGTGGAGACAAGCATTCCGGATGCCAATGTTGCCAGCAACGCCAGCAAACTGAATGGAAATGCAAATGGACCCGACCATGTCATCAGCAGCGATAGCAGCGAACGAGGCGGCGTTGGAGGTGGTGGTGGAGTAGGAGGAGGAGGTGGTGGAAGTGAACAAATGTCACCGGGCGAGGTATCATCGTCCTCGGGCCTGCCAGGTAGCTGTACATCCGCCTCCATTATCAATGGTAGCGGCGCCTCGCGTATCTTTCAGATACTCTATCGCAATGAGGAAGTGCCCCTGCGTGATGTCATACACTTTCGTAGCCATTTGCTCGGTGAGTATTGCCCCTCATCCCATCCCATTCCATCTCATCTCTCATCTGTCACCCGCTTAGTGGGTTTTGGCAAACAAAAGTTTTCTTTCTCGACCACTCCGAAATGAGTTTATTGTTGAATTGGAAATATAAATCAAATTGTCAGAGGGAGAGAGCGAGGGCGAGAGAGGGAGAGAGTGGGGACAAAGTTGTTCGTAAACTTTTGAACTCTTGGGAAGAGAGTTGATGACCACAGGACAGACTCACACACACACATACATACGTACGTACGTAAAAGGACCGGACACGAACCAGCAGCACTATCATCTCATACGGAAGATATCTCCTCCTGAAGGCATCTGCCAAGAGTTGCGCTTCTGTACACTTTGCAAATTCCCACTTAATTGCATTATTTGAACAAGTGAGTGCATCTCACAATCAAATTAAATGAAAATGACAGAAATTGTCCTATTCCTCCTCCTTGAAAATCAATTTGGTTCGGGAGAAAAAGAAGAGACTTGACCTCATGGCGCCAAGGCAGAGCAAGAGAAAAGAAAACTATAGAGAAAAACTTAGATTTGGCCCTGATCGGACGACCATAGCAATTAATCCAACTTACTCAATTTTAAAGGACAAATCAAGACTTTATTTCTCACTAGAAACTATTAATTGAATTCTCTAAAGTACTCGAAAATACTTTCTAATCTCAAATACTGTTCGAACCATGTCGATATTTGCAAAGCTATTGAAATGTTGGGCTTTAAGTCCAAATGATTCAATTTGGAACTCAAATTGTTTGGAAAGAAGACAATAGGATGCTTCCATTATCTATCAGATGAAATAAAACTAAGCAAAAAATAAAGTAAAACTATCAAAATCAATTGGAAATCATGTTAAGACTTAACCAGGCACAAAATGGGCCAACCGAGCAAATTGAAAGAAAATTGCTCAAAGCTTGTGGACCATAAAAAAAGCAACAAAAATGCTGGCAAAATACTATTCGGTCTATAGACATGGCCCAAAACACGGAGGGGGAATAGGGGGGAGGCAAAGAAAATAAACAAAAAATCTATGCGAAAACAAATGGGGAAAATATACGAATATATGTATAAACAAATTTCTATGCCGATATAAAAATATAGAAAAAGAAAAAGATATTTTTATTTATATTGAAATTTATGTGCATTGTGTAATAAAAATAAAAGGCGAAACCGAAAATGTATTTCAAGGTGTTGCCTCTATACCTATCTATCTCTATCCCCGTCTCGCTCCAATCTCTCATTCTCTTTCACTCACACATTTACTGGCATTATTAGGAGAAGTGTGAGAATGATGAGCACTTGACAGACTCACCGCTCTCTCTCTCTCTCTTTCTCTCTCTCTCTCGCTCTGGCATCTCAGCTGTTTGGCTCCTTTTGATTTTCTTGTTTGAGTTTTACTTCCATTTCCTCATTGTTTTTCACTTTCTTGCCTCATCCCTGGTCCTTGGTTGTTGGCTACTGTCAACAACAAGTGAGCAACAGCAACAATAGAAACATCATCCACTTTGGAAGCTGAGTAAAGTGATTAATTCATTTGGACAAGTTTCCCAAGCATGTGAAGAAGGAATCTAGTGGCAAATAGACAAAAACCGCAAAAGAATTGCAAAGAAGAGAGAATGTTTGGAGCAATTCGACTGAGTAAATACCCTTTAGTAGCAAGCAACAACATTTTCAAACACTTTTTCAATGCAAATTGGAGATAAGACCATTAGTGGATACCCTTAATATGTAATACTCATGAGAGATATTCATATCGAAAGTATTGCTGGTAATTGCCAGCAGAGTATAGAGGGAAAATGGTAACTTTCCACTTCCCTTTTCCTTTCTTTTTTTGCTTGACAGCTTTCAGTCTGTTGTTGATGTTGCCATGGTGGCCACAAACTGTGTGTGTTTATTCTGCTCTTGCTCTCATTCTGATTCTCATACGCAGAACCACTGCAATTTATCTCTCCTTGGTGAGGATGTGGGCAAGGGAACCACAGGCAACAGACAACAGACAACAGTATAAACTGTGTCGAGAAGAGGCGGAGGCTCTTCAAAGCAAAAGAAGAAAAAAAAAGAATAGAACAAAAACAAAAAGAAAAAGAAAAGTAAAGAAATCCTCTCGGCATTTAAAATATTCTACCGCGCGCAATTGTCACTCGAGTACAAGTCAGAGGACCGACAGGGCGTATGAGTAATATGGTGAGAGAGAGCAGCCCCAAAAACCAAATCACGGTGAGACAGAGAAGGGGATAAGATAACTGTCGCTGTTCATCCTTATCCTGTTCTCCGTATCCTCCGTGTCCTCCTGTCCTCCATGTCTCCCGCCTGCTTCTTTATTGCCTTTTGCGATGCGCAAATCCTTATTTTATGAAAACAAATGAATTTTATGGCCCAACAGCAGCAGGCGGGGTCTGTGTGTGTGTGTGTGCGAGTTGGATTCCTTAAGTAGCCGCCTGCTCATAAAGAAAGCATCGACATGCGAAGCGAATTGAATTTGATTAAACGTTGGCTTACGCCACGGATACGCAATATTATTGAGTCTGAGCTCCGGAGCTGGTGGAGGGTTACGGTTATGGAGCAGCAGGTAAAATGATCGAAGTACATTGAACAGACTTAATATTGAAAGTAATATTGATTGACTTTTGATGCTACATATATCAATAATAATCATAATCATAATAAGAACTGATTGATAAGCTGGCAAGGGGAAGCACAAGCTCTCTATCTAACCGACAACATGAACTCAATTCCCATTGAATTCAAATGGAATGTTCTTATTTTGCTGCCTTTCAAATTGTGTAATAATAACTGTCGTAAATAAATATATTTTCGATTGAAAATTGGTCTTAAAGTCATGATTGAAAGAAATTTATATAAAATGAAGCTTAATAATCTATTATTAAACATTTACAGTATTTGTTTGGTTCCTATCTCATTGGGTGGTAGGCGGGTTTCCTCAACGTCCATGCATAAACAAATATATTTTATTTATTGCCATTCTATGAAAGCGTTTCCATTTTTATGGAATATGAAGACCTTCACAACTCCAATCACATTAACCCACTTCCCGAGTGTCCCTCTCCCTCTCTCTCTCCCCCCTCTCTCTCCAAACTAATACTCACTGAAAGCTTAAACGAAAATCAATAAAAAACCCAAAGAAAATCAAATGGTACGGTTAAAGAAATCGATTTGAGCCTAGACAACTTGCAAATGGTTTCCACTGTTGTTTGCATGATTGATTTTCACCGCAATGCTTTTCCTTTTAACATCTTCTGCAGACATTCGTCGCAAATGTGCAATTTCATTCTGAAATATAAATAAAAATCCTAATATCTTCTCTTCTCTTCTCCATTTCCCCCACAGTGGACAGTCGGCATCTGAAGGAGTCAATCGAACGGGCAGAGTTCTCATTGCAATTGGAACTCTGGTTTGGCGAACAGAATGGCACCAGCACCTTGTCATTGGCCTCCACACGAAATCTGCAGTTGAATTTCCATCCTGGACGTGGACTTCATTACCATTTGCCGGTGCTCTTTGACTATTTCCATTTAGCGGCCATCAGTGTGGGAATCCATGCCAGTCTGGTGGCCCTGCATCAGCCGTATATCAAGTGAGTATGAAATATGGGGGCCACGTGGGTGAGGGATGAGGCGTGAGGGGTGAGGTGGCGACAAAGTGGGCAGCGAAAGATGACAACATGATCTCTAATGTCAACAAAGTTGAGTGTAGTCATATATTTTTTGCACTGAATTGAACACGACGACGACGACCATTTGGGTGGGTGGTTGAGGAAATCGAGTGGGAGATGGTTATTAAGGTGGTGGGCGTGGTGGGCGGGACTGCTGGCTCAATGTCCTGTGCTGCTGCATCAGCTTTTATTCCAGTTGGCAAGGGCCAGTTACCTGTACAAATCATTTCCAACTCATTAAAATTGCACACAGGTTCCCTTTTATGCGACTCAATCCACCCACATCTGCATACAAATGCCACGCCCACCCCCTTCTATATATACATACATATATTGTATGTAGGTATGTATGTGCATACACAAATAATAAAAACGCAGCAGCAACACTCTCTGTGTATAAATTTTAATGACTCTCGCATTGCAATTGTCCTTTCTTCTTTTGAACATCGCCCTGCCCTGGGAACAAAACGAAATGTTCTGCTTAACAAGACCAAAAGGCGTTAACTTCAGTGGCAGGGGCGTGGCAAGTTTATTACAGGGCCCGCCAACATCTTCCCTGAACTTCCATCAGCCTTGGCGCATTCAATTATTACGCCGATTGATTCAACAAAAGTTTGTATCCTAATTTCCATCCAGTTCCCAGTGCCAGTCCACAAATACTTACTTATTCTATCATTTTGTATCATGCCAAACCCCACCCAAATTAGACACCCCCTAAGCCATCCAAGCTAGACAATTTGATATTACGTTTAAAATCAAGTTTCTAGGCAATAGAGAAGAAAAAAATGACTATATAAAACGGAATTTCAAATTGAGTAAGAAGTGTCCGACGGCTTCCTGTTTCTTTTACAATCTCAACAATTCTCTCTTAGTGTGTGTGTGTGTGTGTTTGTGTGTGTGTACATGAATAAAATATCATCATCATCTCATTGGAATTGGAATTGGGTATTCCTTGTTGACCTTGGCCTTTGCGTCTGATGCGGATTTTATGTTGATTACATTGAAGGGAAGCCTGTGGCTCGAAATTGGCTGATTATACTCTTTCATAGCATCAAAGAGAAAGAGAGAGAGAGAGAGACAGTTGAGTTATCTTGAAGGGTTAAAGTTCAAATTAAACTTTACTGCAAACTTTGCAGCCAAATAAGGAATTCTGTTCAGTTCATTTCATATTTATAGTTTACTAATAGAAATCATTTACCTAGCTCCATCTCAAGTAATTAATCATTTAATCAACTATAAATATCTGCATTTGCACCAAAATTCAACTAAAACATTTCATGAGATTTCTATTCTAAAATCGAATTTTTGGAAAATTAATTAAAATAAGTTATGCAGAAGATTTTGAAAAATTATTTACCTGCTACAAAGGAAATTACGTTTCTCATTCATTTATTTATAGCCCATTTTTAGTTGAGGTGACTCTGAAGTTCTTTTTTGAACGAAAGAAGTCCATAGAAAGAAGTGCAAATCCATTTAAAATGTAGTATGATCCCTCTCTCTGCCAATAATTATATGTATTTGCCCTTCATTAGAAACATCAACCTATATCATATTAATTTGTATATATTTGAACATTAATGCCTTACTTAAGTAAACAAAAAACACATTCCCAATTTAAACAACCAACAAATTTATTATTTTCTCTTTAATGTTGAATTCATTTATCTCATTTTACGTCCTAATTAACCGAAAACCGAAAAAAAACAATTTTTGATATCACAAAAATATCTGAAATGTGAATATCAAATGGAATCCAAACCGATATATACATATATACCTACTACGACTACTCTACTTCGCCCTTATCTGGTTCAGGAAAAGCATGTTCTCATATATGAAATTCTGGTAAGACTCGATTTTGGTACAGTATCTCTCGACTCTTGTAAAACGTAGTTGGTGTAGATTGGTGCAGAGAGCTTTCTCTGTATGTAACTCGTAATTTTGTGTACATTTTGTATCTATTTATTTGGCTCTGTTTCCAGATGTAGTGATCCCTGTGTGAAATCGATCCATAGATCCACAATACTAACCAGTGAAATGTTTCTCTCTCTGTCTCTCTGTCTCTCTTTTGCTGTGTTGCAGTGCGCCACGTAGCTCGAAGCCCTGGAGTGCCGGAAAACTAAGTTGCCGTGGCAATACTTCGCCTGGACCCTTGGAGGCTGTCTTCTTTGGTCCGCAGATCGGTGGAACGACCAAATGCAGTGGCGGACCAGCGGGAAGACTCTTGCAGTCGCGTCAAATTCATCGTGAGATCTGTTGCCTACTCTTGGGGGCCATTGAGCAACTGAAAGCCACGCTAAATGAGTTCAGTACGGTTCTGCCGCCAAGCATCAACTCTCAGATTGGATCTCCGCCATTGCGGGAGAATGATACGGGCGAGCGATTACAATTGCTGATGGATCAAGCGAAGCTATTGGAGCAGGAGGAAGACTTTGCCATACGTGCCAATTCGGATATTGCCCAACTTTGTGCTGAGAGCATTTTCTGGTGGCGCCGTGTCCTGTTGGCCTCGCGATCCTCCACAGCGGTGCACACACTGCTGGCTCGAAAGCATCACATCCTGCGTGTGCGACGCTTCGCCGAGGGATTCTTTGTCCTGGAGCAGCCGCGTCATGCCGCAGCTGCCGGCGGTGCTGGTGGACAGGAGCAGGCAAACAATTCCTCCACCACAACGGGTCACTGTCAGAGTTATGTGGCTATAGCTGAACTGGCACGACGTAGTCGCTATCTCCAATCCCTGCCCCCCTTGCCGGTCCACTGCACGCCCATTGATGGAGATGCCGCCTCGTTGCCACTGATCTTTGAGGATCGTTATATGACATCGGGCAGCAACAGTAGTGGCTATGCCCGTCGTCGCTCCGGCAGTGATCCCCAGCTGGAGGATGCAACCACAAATGGCATCAGTAGTCTCAAAAAGAAGGTGGACAAGACGCACTCAAGCAGCAGTCTAAACGGGACCAAAGATTGCCTCGCCTGTCACTTCGATTATGATTATCCACAGACCAATGGCACGGGTCCAGCTCATCCGCATGCCAAATGTGTGGTTACCCCACGCTTTGCCTTGGGCGGCGAAGTGCTTCAGGCCAGCCTG
The DNA here is from genome assembly GCA_018150735.1 of Drosophila sp. 14030-0761.01. Taxonomy (NCBI): domain Eukaryota; kingdom Metazoa; phylum Arthropoda; class Insecta; order Diptera; family Drosophilidae; genus Drosophila; species Drosophila sp. 14030-0761.01. The sequence goes on along the minus strand of JAECWO010000001.1, from coordinate 18,290,287 downwards.
ACCATAGCGCCCAGTAAGGATCCGCCGCCGCCGACCAATCCCGTCTTGCGGCACAATCTCTCCAGGCATTCGGTGACGGGACTACTCGAAGATCTCGATTTGGATAGCAGTGTGCCGGCGGCAAGGCATAGCAAATCGCTGGATCAACTTGATGGTTGTGAGGCCCTACCCACAATTTTGCCCCCCACACATAATACGCTACCCCGACTCCAGGCGGACGACCTAATGAAGAATATTTGTGAGTTTCGTCAGCGGTATGGCAAATTGGATTATTTGCATGAGATTAAGTTGCTCAATCCACCCAAGCAACATCCGCAACATACGCAGCAGCAGTCACAGCATCACCAACAACAACAACAACAGCACCAACAGCAACAACAACAACAACATCACCAACCAACTGCCTACAATTCCCTGCCCAAGTCAATGGTGCCACCCAGAAGTTCCTATCCACCACCCCCACCCAGTCAGCACACAACCATGCCCCGGAGTAGTTCATCGCAAATTCCTCGAGCTGTCGAAATTGCCCGCGTTCGAGTGTCCGATATAAAGGAGATGTTGCGCCAGGGTCAATTGCGGAAAGAGTCGAGCAGCTCGGAGAGTGACATGCTGCAGAAGCTGCAGATCCTTAGCTCCAACAGTGTGCCCTTTCGCCTGGATGCTGGCGGATTGATAGGCGCTGGTATAATCGGCGGTGGCACAACCGTGAATAGCACCAATAATACGACAAGCAGTGATCCGAATACAAGTGGTTTCTCCGAATCGTTGCCCAATTTGGCTCCTCCCCCAGAATTCGATTCGGACTCCCAGCCGCGGCGACAGCGCAGCAATTCCACATCTTCGCTGAGCGAGGAAAGTGGTTGGGTGAGCAGTAGAAGGAGCTCATTGGCTGCCTCTAGTCCAGACACGATTACCAGTACGGGGCAGATGAAGCAGCGTCATCATACGCAACTCAATCTGGGCATGGGCATGCCCATGGAAACGCGCCTTAATGGGGAGCAACTGCGTTTGCGGCTGCAAAAGCTGCTGGAACAGCAGCAACAACAGCCCCACAAGACCAGAAAGCGAACTGGACCCGGCGCAAATACGTCCAGCCAGAGTAGGACTCCCGCTCGCCAGCAGGACATGCACAAGAAAGTCTCCTCCGTGACTGTTACGATCAAGCGAGAGCGTTCGCGCTTCCAGCTGGATCGTCTGCGTCAATTGCCGAATGGTGAGTCCACTGAGATGGAGGAAATGGAGCCACCGCCACGACGCAACCGCCATAAGACTGCGACCAAGTGTCCCGAGAAATCGAAATCTGATTTTGATATCAGCAGCCTCAAGGATATGTGTCTGCCGCCGCCGCAGCAGTTTCAGGATCAAGAGCAGGAGGTGCTGGCACCACCGCCGCCCGATGAATTTCGAGATCCACCTCCAGAGCCGGCTCCAGCCATTGCTGTTGCGCCACCAGCAAGCGCTCTCATTCCCATTCCCGCTGTAAGACATGTCCAAGTGCCACCAAATGCTCTTCCTCCGCCACCGCTTAAGGAACGTCAGCCAATTGGAGCCATCGACAATCCAGTGTATCACATCTATGAATCACTGCGTCCCATCTCAACGCCGGCCATTTTCACCAACAAGCCAGTGCTGAAGTCCCACAGCCTGGCAGAGCTTAAGCGGCCCCTCAATCATCATTGTGCGACGCATGCCCTGAACGGCCATTCCCATCAAAATAGCGTGGACCCCGATGCAGATGAGAACAAAGAGAACTCTAATGGTCCCCCTGCGAAGGGCAAACAACAAGGCCAAGGGGCGAGTAACAACTCCAATTCCACCAATTCCACATCGAAGAGCAAACATCGCAAATCACAATCCGTGCAGGAGCCCACGCCCAGCATCTCGCTAATGGAATTCGAGAAGTGTCGCGAGGAATTCCGCAAGCAGATCAAATATCAAGGCTCCATATATTCCGATTATATTCAACTGGCCTCGGAGCTACCGTATTTCTATATAAGCGATGAGTATCGCGCCTTTTCGCCCAATGGAATGCACTTGGTCATCTGCGTCCACGGCTTGGATGGCAATTCGGCCGACTTGCGATTGGTTAGAACATATTTGGAACTGGGATTGCCGGGAGTGAATCTGGAATTTCTCATGTCCGAGCGAAATCAGGGGGATACGTTTTCCGACTTTGATACCATGACTGATCGGTGAGTTGGATGCAACCTATCCAACTGAATGGATCCAATCTAATCGATATGTTTTGTTCGGTGTTTTTGCAGGCTGGTAACCGAAATCCTTTACCATATCGACAGCTGTGCTCTGAACCCGGCTCGCATTTCCTTTGTGGCCCATTCTCTGGGCACGATTATTGTGCGAAGTGCTTTGGCACGTCCTCAGATGCGTCCACTACTGCCCCGGCTGCATACTTTCCTCTCGCTATCGGGTCCACATCTCGGCACACTCTACAACACCAGTGGCCTGGTCAATATGGGTAAGATGACGATGACAATGTCCTCCAATGGCTGAGTACATTGGCAATCCGTGCATTTGGTGTCTGTTTTTAGGTATGTGGTTCATGCAAAAATGGAAGAAATCGGGCTCACTGCTTCAGCTCTGTATGCGGGACACCACGGATATGCGCAATAGTTTCCTCTATCGCCTAAGCCAGCGGAGTACCCTGCATCATTTCAAGAATATTCTCCTCTGTGGCTCGAGTCAGGATCGCTATGTACCGGCGCATTCGGCACGGCTGGAGCTCTGCAAGGCGGCCATGAGGGATAATTCCAGCCTGGGCACAATCTACAGGTGACTTGTTAACTAACAACTAACGATTAACTAACTAAGTAACCGTTTTTTTTGTTTGGTATCTTTGCTTAGGGAAATGGTTCACAATGTTATTGCCCCCATTTTGGCCAGACCCGAATTGACTTTGGCCCGTTTTGATGTTCATCATGCTCTGCCCCATACGGCCAACACTTTAATTGGACGAGCCGCCCATATAGCAGTCCTGGATTCGGAGCTGTTCATTGAGAAATTCATGCTGATAGCGGGCCTCAAGTACTTTAGTTAAAATTAAAGTTAAGATTAAGATTGGTGAAAGTTAAAGTTTTGGGGGAGAACCAAAAACAATATTTACTTGCTGATTTTTTCCAACAGCCCAAGTATTTTAAAGTTATTTAATATTTAAACGAATCAAAAATCTTTTCAATTTAATACACACACACACACACACACACCACATTTACATACGCCCACACATAAGTCCAAGTTAGTAAAAGGAAAACTAGTTCCATATATTGGAACAAGGAATTTATGAATGCAAATCGTTAGACTTGAATTTTTTTACCAATATGCAAACAAAGGAATCTTTTGTAGTGAAACTTTTGAAACTAGATGAAAATCAAAAACCAAAGAAACACGTTTAATCAAAAACCAAAAATCAAATGATCATAACTGTTGAAATTACATTTTGTAGTCATGTAAGAAACACACAAAAAGAACAACAAGAAGCCAAAGAATTCCATCATAAGTACGTAGTGTTAAACAATGAGGTTCAAAACTATAAAAGAGACTTTTTCGAAACGGTTGAATTGCAAATTGAAATAAACCAATGCAGGTAGAATGTTATGTATACGTAGTTGAAGGAAGCTCTGGTGCAGTGGACAAGGTTGCAGTTGCATTTTTGATGACATTAGCACAGCAAATATACTTAATATTAGCAATTTTTAAGACTAATTAATGTGTTTTTTTTTTTTTTGTTCATACATCTATTTATACTGCTAGATGGAAATGGAATTTTTAGAAGAATTAGCTAAAATAGAATAGTGCTAGAATGAAGATGATAAAATTGGTTAATTGGCTGAGAGCCTCTTTAATATTACGATGCTCACGAAGTATTTTTCGATAATCCGTGAATTGCGATGCACTACTTAAATGTCTATCACGATTTTTCATTCTTTTTCAGGCTCTAACTCAGCTAATTTATTGCCGACTTCGGAAAGATATATCTTACATTTTGTCCTCTAATTTCTATATTTTTAAATTACTTGGAAAATTGGCCAAGTTAGAGCATTCAATACCATTTTACAAATTTTTAACGTCAGCAGTTTCGTTATTCAATAATAGCTCCGTGTATTTTACGTATACTGCTTTTTTCGAAGGAGTGAGTCAATTAAGCTGGTTATTGTTTTGGGAACAAAACAGAGATTAGAATATGATATAACAGTTAGGAGCAAGATATTTGCAAGATTCATAGTCTAATGGGTAGGATATTGGTAAATACTTTTTAGGACGGAGCTTTTTCCAATTGTTGTTGTGAACTGCTACTTCAAGCTACATAAAACTGTTTTTGCTTTCTTTTTATATATACATGTTAAAATCTCGAATCTCTAAAGTATAAAAATTTAATTTCGAAACAATTCAAATTTGTTTTCAACGTGCGTAACCGTCCTAAATGTAAACAACTTTCAAAAACGTGTCTGATTTTAATACATCCGATTTGAGAAATGAATGTATCTAATCACCAAATGTTCCCTATGACAGTTTACGATTTTATAAAATACCCCTAAATTGCAAATTTAATCATTTACGTTATATTTATTTTCGAAAATAAAATGTACTAAAATTCAACTTCAATCGACAACACGAAATTGTGGAATTGTAAATAGTAGAAACGTCATCTTGATCAGTTCCAGAAATTCAAACTCGATTATTTTTAAATTTTTTCAACCGACAAGTATCGTATAGTTATCGAATGAATTGACTTTTTGATATCGATACTTATATATTTTAGCGCAATATATCGATGGACAAATGCCGATATTAACGCTCTCTTAAAATTAAGCACGCTCTTCCAAATTGAGCACGCTCTCTCAAAAATAAGTGTGACCATAATTTTCAAACTCTAAAGCCATTGCTTGCAATTTAATATTGAAAATGCAAATTGTTTTTCTGCTGCTCGTATTTTTTTTTCCTGGAGGTTGAGCAAAACTTAATTAACGCAAGCCAAAAAGCGGAGTTATTTGGAGATTGTTTCAACTTTCGCAATAATAGCGCCAACAACAAGAAGATTGTTGTTTGTTATTGTGCAAAAACAAGAAAGGTGCACCTTGGTGTCTCAAGTTTTTGTTTATTTTGGTTTAATGTACGCCCTGACGTTAAACGTAGAAGCTCCACCATCCATGGACTAACCAGCTGTGCAAAGTGGCCAAACCGCACTCTTTGTGGACCCTGCTATGATCCCCAACGTGACAAATTAATAGACAGGCCCGCCCCAATGGGACAGAGGCTGCAATTGGAAGTGACAAGCCCGAAACATAGATACATATAGTCACACAACAAATACAATTAATTAACCACAAATACTTAAACAAAAACAGATTCTCATAATACATGCAATTATAGCAATTAATGAGCTTGCACTTAAACTGAACTCTTGCGGTTGGAAACTACAACAACTGAATTGATAGATTTTGAAATCGTAGAGAACAAATCAATATATTATATACTTGTACACGTAATTTGAAACTATCAAAATTGGAAAGATGGCAACTAGCAGCCGACCACCATCGCTTCGTCTGGGGCAGCAAGATCTAAAATGCAGATTGGGCTGCGGCTTCTATGGGACTCCCCAGTGCGAGATGCTCTGTTCGAAATGTTTCCGCGAGCGTAATGATAAGGAGCGCAAGAAGCGTAAGTAGAAGGGTGAAGCATTAAGTTTACAGTTGTCCATCTTAGTTATGTTGTGGCTTTTTACAGTGAAGGCAGGCGAAAGCCATGAAACGGGCAGCAGCGGCAACACCAACAATATTGAGCGCAGGTCGCCACAGCTAAACCACCAGCAGCATCACCATCAGACGTTACCCAAGCCAAAACAAATAGAGAAAGAAAAAGAGACCGAGCAAACATCGTCGACCTTACCTCTGCAGAAAAAGAAGTTCACCGTGCCATCTGTTTTACAGAAAACCCTCCAAGCTGGTCAGAAGAGTAAGATGATTGCAACATTCAAAGTGGAAAGAATTGAAAATTCTAAATGTCCTTGTTCTTTTTTCTTTAGTTGCCCAACAGCGTGGCTATGTTCCCGATCCAACCGAAAGTCAATTTATATTGCAATTTCGACAGCTTCGCATACCCGACGATGGCAAACGGAAGCTTAAAGGCGATATTCAGCGTCTGGATAGTGAAATTCGGAAATACATGAACAATTATAGCAGCAAGAACGTTGACGAACTGTCCGATCTAGTGCAAAATGCTTACACCAAAGTGGCGGATATTGTTCACAACGATCCTCGGTTCGAGATAGCCACCAATGAGGATCGAGATAGTGCCATAGACTTCTTTGAGAAAGTGGTGATGACGCAGAATCATAAGTGAGTCATAAGCCGTGTGCTTTTTTTGTTGTATGTATATATTATGTTTTATCAATTTATATGTTTCAGATACCTCTTTAGTCCATACTTCACAACGGATGAGGAAAACGATGTGAAGGTCCAGAAGCGCATACGTCAATTGAGTTGGATAACAGCAAAACACTTGGAGTGCAACATCGATGAAGTGAATGCTGAGGCAAGAGATTTGGTATACAATGCCATTTCGGAACTGGTCGGCATTGACTCGTTCTACTCGCCTCAGGAAAAACTCCAGTGCACTGTCCGTTGCTGTCGACACATTTTCGAGCTACTCAAACGTGCCACTGGCGGGCCAGCCAGTGCAGATGATTTTTTACCCGCCCTAATATTTGTGGTGCTCAAGGCGAATCCTGTGCGCTTGCATAGTAACATTAATTTTGTCACCCGCTTTACGAACGCCTCGCGAGTGATGAGCGGAGAAGGTGGCTATTATTTCACCAATCTATGCTCGGCCATTGCCTTTATAGAAAATTTAAATGGCGAGAGTTTGAGCATAACCAATGAAGAGTTTGAAGCCTTCATGACGGGACAACAACCATATAGTACTCCTTGGGAGAGCGCCCTGTTGGCCTGTGAGAGTCTTCATTTGATTTCCGAGAATATGAAGCGCATGGAGGTGTTGCAGAAGAGGAATACAGTGATCAGTACGGGCATTACGCAATTTGGGAAGGAATTAATCGAATTTCAAAACGAAGTCGCTGAGAAAGTTGAGACAGTGATAGCCAAGGCTCCGCTGAATTTGCTGCCAATTAAAACGCCACCCTTTTTAATCAGCCAGGCTCGCTCGCATCTAAATCCAGAGAATGCTGGGGCTGCCGTTGGCCACTATCAGGCCAATCTTTTGACTAACTCCATTCAATCAGCGCCATCGTTAAAACATCACACGGATTCTGGTTTGGCATTGAAGGACACCAGCATAGGCAGGCTGTCCCCTCTGCCTCAGCATCAGTTGCAACAACAGGCAGATCAGCTCTTCGCCTCTCCCATATTCAATTACACACCCTTTGACGCTGTCTCCTTACTAGAGGAACCCTCTTCGGAGCCCGCAGATGTCCTACTTCTAGGCTCCGAATTTCATGGTGGCCTTACAAATATCAACTATGACTTCGATCTATCCGATCAGAGTGGCGAAAACAGCACAGCAGATGAATCCAAATTAAATCTAGATGAATTTGATCCTCTTCGGACTGCGGCACCTCCTGTTATTGCTCTAGATACAAATCCTGTTATTGCAGCTGCGGCTGAGACCAGCTTATTAGATGCCACAACAGATAGTTTAATTGATAGTGATTTACCGGGTACAAATAATGTACTTTTGCCTTCTCCACTGAAACCCGAGGTAAACTATCGCGGTTTCTCCAATTTTGATATTCCCAGCATCTCCTGCAATACGGGAGAGTTTAGTTCCCTGGAGCCAACTAGTCTTCCTGGCAGCGACCAATGAGTAAAACAAGTATATTTCTTCTTTTCCTCACGTATCCTAGAATTTTGTAAATACAATTCATTTTTATAAAATAATGTGCACATATATAATGTATTTATTTGTACAATACTGTATCTGTAATAGTGGACGCTTTAATAAATACATAATATATAAGATTTTGAATTTGCCGCCACTCTCGGTCTAAAATATCACATAAAATAGTGAGACCAAATAAAATCGGTTTAAAATACAAAAAAAAATAGTGAGACCGAATAAAAGCGGCTAAAAATACCAAAAAAAATAGTGAGACCAAATAGAAGCGGCTTAAAATACCAAATAAAATAGCTCGCCCACAAAAAATAGCGGCTTAATTAACAGTCTCGCGCCGAGGCATTCTGTATTTAACATGGTCACTGTGAGTCATTTTACAGAATCATTCGCGAGTTAACAGCAGCCATAGTATACAGTTGCGAGCTGGAAATAATTAATATTATTCGTAAAAACTTGAAATAATAGCAACAAATATCAGAAAACAAACCAAAAGAACAGGAAAGAGGCATTGTACTAGTTGAACCCTTTAAATTGAGGACAAAGGCTGCTAGCGGACCTCCGAGGTCTCGGCCTAGCGTTGTGTTGGCGTTGTGCGTGTGTGTGTGTATGTGAAAGAGAGAGCGCATCTGTCTCCTTCAAAATGATGAACAATTACGGCAACATAATGATGGATTCACCCAAATCCTCGCCTCATGGAGGACGGTCACCTGTGGTGGCTCGACAGGATTCATCTGGCACTTTGAAAACTACAATATCCCTGGGCAAGACTCCAACAATTATTCACACTGGACCATTTTACTCGATGAAAGAGCCACCCGCTAAGGCGGACCTGACAGGGGATAAAGATCTCATGACCGAATATGGCTTACACCATACGCTGACCAAATTCAAAGAGAAAAAGTTCAAGGAATCGTTGGCATCGTTCCTGCCAAATATCCCTGGAATCAATGACCTTATCACGCATCCTGTGGAGAATAGCACGCTGAGAAGTGTCATCGACAAACCACCCATCGGTGGAAAGGAGCTGTTGCCATTGACTCCAGTGCAGTTGGCTGGATTTCGTTTACATCCAGGGCCGGTAATTAAGCACATGCGTTACTTGGGAGTTGTTTTAGATCGATAATTAAATTGCTCTCTTTGCCTATTACACTTTCTCTTTCTAGCTGCCGGAACAGTATCGGACCACATATGCCACACCCGCACGGAAACACAAAAACAAACATAAAAAGCACAAACACAAAGATGGCATTACTCCCGGACAGGAATCAACGCTGCTAGGTAAGTGTTTGCTGTCTATATCTCTGGAATTCGTTTGATTCAATCATTATATCTTTTGCAGATTCCGCTGGCCTGGAAACTTACGAAAAGAAGCACAAAAAGCAAAAACGTCACGAGGACGACAAAGAGCGAAAGAAACGCAAAAAGGAGAAGAAACGCAAAAAGAAGAATCAAAGCCCAGAACCTGGAGCTGGTCTCTTGCCCAGCGGCGCCGCCGGTGGTTTGGGCACAGTGGGAGGTGTTATGGGAGCCACTAGCTTGGGTGCCCTGAGTGCTGGTCCCGGTTCAGGAGGTCTCTCCAATCTTGGAACTAGCATGGGCCCTAGCGTGGTGGGATTAAATAACTTCCCTTCATCGTTACAAATGCAGCAGCAACAGATGCAGCCCATGCAACAACAGCAGCAGCAAATGTCAAGTGGTGGCCTTTTAGGCTCCGTTCTGGGCACAGGTGGCGGTCCAGGCGGGGTTGGGGGAGGTGGCGGTAGTGGAGTAGGCAGTGGGGGCGGCGGTAGTAGCTTACTGATGTCTCAGTTTTAAGCAAGATTAGGGAATTAGACTTGGCTCATTACCTCTCATTTAAATCAATTCCTCGCCTCACAAAAAAAATCTAAGAGCAGTAGAATCGCACCAGGCTCCAAATGAGATAGCCCGGACGCAGAAATAGTGGGCCTAATGGACCCACGATTAACACACACCCGGGATCCCAATAAGAACCTACATGCTCTCCATATCTCAGGCATAATTCATATAACAAATGAACTTGGATTCAAAACCAAAACCATTTTCAAAATGGTTAGAACGTTTGTCATGAACCAGGTAAATTCAGATAGAAATCTCCTTTAGAAAAAATTACCATTTCATTATTTGGAATCCACCAACCCACATTGCCACTGCACCTTAATGCAATTTTTGCTCTATATTTTGTGTCTAGTTATTAATTTATCAGTTTTTATATTATAAAATAGTTTCATTTTGTAATTATGAAAAAAGAAATCACACACACACATTTTGTAGATGGTTTATTGAGATTTTTAGTGAAAGTCTATAAAATAAGAAACAAGAACGTAGCCCTGCCCTGTCCTCTTTATTAATAGACCATGTATTCAACTCCTTCCTCACTCCCCTTTTTCCCTATCAATGTACAGAGTCGGAGTCAGTATTTCATTGTTTTTTTTTTTTTTTTTGACAATGATTTGTTCTTCCAGCCAGCTGAGATTCAACAAAACACGAAAGGAAAAGATAGAATAAAACCAACTGTACTATAAGTAATTAATTTTAATAACTAAGCGTCTATTAAAAAACAAAATACATAAAAGCTTGTATAACTGGCAACATTTTTTTGAATTTTTGGCGCCAAGCTGTCATTATGCTTTTGGAACTTTTGGAAAAATACCAAAAACGCTTCGCTCAGCTGTTCAAGTTCTCAGGGAACGTTCTCCCTATCACTCTAGCTCTCAATTCGGCAGTAAATTAAACAAATTATCAGTGAAATGTTGTAACTAAATGGACAACAATACTAATAGCAATACGCAGCAATTAATTGGCATCAAAAATTGCACATTACCAGTACCACTATCAATCCATCACCAATATCTCCAGTTCTATAAATTCCAACAAAATGTCTATTTACAAGCAAACCTGCACAAATCTCTTGGAACTTTCGGTTGCCCAAATTTCGGAATGGCTTTCTAGCTTTGATACCGTCATTTCGGATTGTGATGGTAAGTTATACATATGTATTCCCATGATGTAATTGGGAAAATTCAATTGATCACCAGCTGTGGTTGTTGTTGTTAGCTTTCTTCATATGTCATTCATGATGAGTGCGTGATTGTATGCCAGTGTGAGTGGGAAGGAGAAAGAGTAGCAACTTTCAATGTCAAAAAGGCCAGACATGCGGCCTAGTCGATCTAATGAATGACCTACACACTCACACGCCCATACACGCGCATTCAAAATGGGGATTTGTGTACTTTTAGCAATATGTACTTTTGCAATACATACATATGTATATGTATGTATGTATATCCATAAATATACATATTTTGTGTATCTGTTGCGGTCCATTAATGGAAATATGTCTAGCATATAACTAATATGTATATTCATCGGAAACAAAACCATCAGTCACTGAAACAGAATATACCATACATATATCTGGAATATTAGATTCATAGTACAGCGAACAGTATTTAGATCGCATAAAAATATAGTATTGTAACCAGGTTCAGTATCAGATCGTATAGATTGCATTCCAAAATAGGGTACATGTCTTGAATTGTTTTTAATCACGTTTATATAATATATTTTAGGGGTCCTGTGGATCTATGGCAAAGCGCTTGCTGGAGCGGCAGATGTTATGAACCAATTAAAGGCCCGGGGCAAGAGCATTTATTTCTGCACAAATAATTCAACGAAAACTCGTGCTGAACTTCTAACTAAGGGCCTGGAGCTGGGTTTCCAAATAACCGAAGAGGGGATTATATCCACTGCCCATGCAACTGCTGCCTACCTGAAGCAACGCAATTTCGATAAGCGGGTCTTTGTGATTGGAACCGAAGGCATAACCCAGGAGCTTGATTTTGTTGGCATTAAACATACAAAAGCCGGACCCGATTATATGCAAGGAACGTTGGGAGAATTCATGGCACAGCATTTAAAATTGGATACTGACATTGGAGCTGTTGTCGTGGGATTCGATGAGCATTTTAGTTTCCCCAAAATGACCAAAGCTGCCTCGTACCTGAGCGATCCGAATTGTTTGTTCATTGCCACAAACACGGACGAACGGTTTCCTATGCCGAATTTAGTTGTACCTGGAAGTGGAAGCTTCGTTCGGGCAATTGAAACTTGTGCGGAGCGAGCACCAATTGTGATAGGTAAGCCAAATCCGGCCATTTGTGAATCCCTGATCAAACACAAGAAAATAGATCCATCTCGGACTTTGATGATTGGGGATCGCGCTAATACGGATATATTACTGGGCTATAATTGTGGTTTTCAAACTCTGCTCGTTGGCTCCGGCATTCATCAACTGAGCGATGTAGCGCAATGGAGAAAAAGTTCAAATCCCGAGGATAAGAAACTAATACCCGATGTATATCTGCCCAGCTTGGGTGATTTGTTACCAGCGTTGGTAGAAAGTCAATCCGGGGGATCCTATTGAAATATCAAAAACAAATAAACAGAACGAACGAAATAAAAAGAAATAACCATAAACCAATTGGAGGCTCTACTCGTACTAATAAAACAATAGACAGGGATTTATTTTTAAACGCCAAATCTAACAAAATTTTATAGTACAATTTTCTAATTAACAAATGAAAAGAACATATTTAAATAAATTTACAAGTATTTTGTATTGTTGTCCATTAAATATTTTCAATTAGTTATGGCTTGGCCAGTGTTTCAGGCCATACTGTTCTTTCTTTAAACTATTTCATCAAATTATTAGTACATAACTAAATACAATTAATTGGTCATTTACGTATTTTAAATTGCGCGCACCGATGTCGAAGATTATCGATACGCATTCGAATTCGATAACGATCAATGATATCGTTATCGCTGTTCGCTTTGTTCTGCTTGTTTTTTCCCGACATTGGCAGACACGTCAGAATATTTAATTAATATTCTGTTATTTGCACAAGTGTCGCAATAAAAAATCAAAAGCCCACGCGACCGTCAAGAAAGCAGCCACAGTTGCAGCCATGAAGTACTCCGGTCTGCCCGTGTCTCCGTTGCTTGTCATCCTAGTCATCACATTGACGGTTCGTACTGGCAATATTTTTTCAATCAAAATGTGCAATGTTTTTGGAATATTTCTACTTTGATAACAGTTGCACTTGGTCAGATCCTTGCCAGTAACCCAGAAGAAAAACGACGACAAGAAGAACGAGGGGGAGGCCAGCAGCACACCAGCCACAGCCGATGTGGAGACTGCGCTGGAATACGAGAGGTATCTTAGAGAGGTGGTGGAGGCCCTTGAAGCTGATCCTGAGTTCCGTAAGAAGTTAGACAAGGCGCCAGAGGCAGATATACGTGTAAGTAGTAGTGGCAGTTCCCCTCCTACAACAATAAAAATATAATTATAACGTTTGGGGTTTACAGAGTGGCAAAATTGCTCAAGAGCTGGATTATGTGAATCATCATGTGCGTACTAAGCTTGACGAGATCAAGCGACGTGAGCTCGAACGTCTTAGAGAATTGGCCAGTCAAGCTTTTGAGCTGAAAAACGATATCGATCGCAAGCATTTAAAAGTGCCACAACATTTGGATCATGATAATGAGCACACGTTTGAAATTGAAGATCTGAAGAAGTTGATCAAAAAGACCTCCGACGATTTGGCCGAAGCCGATCGCAAGCGACGTGGCGAATTTAAGGAGTATGAAATGCAAAAGGAATTCGAACGAGAAGCCCAGAAGAAAGAAATGGATGATGATTCTCGCAAGAAATTCGATGCAGAAATTCACGAGAAGGAGAAGAAACACAAAGATCACGAGAAACTCCATCATCCTGGCAATAAGGCTCAATTGGAAGAGGTGTGGGAGAAACAAGATCATATGGACAAGAACGATTTTGATCCCAAGACCTTCTTCTCCATCCATGACGTAGATAGCAATGGCTACTGGGATGAGGCAGAGGTCAAGGCTTTGTTTGTCAAGGAACTGGATAAAGTCTATAATAGCAATCTGCCTGAGGATGATATGCGGGAGCGCGCTGAGGAAATGGAGCGCATGCGGGAACATTATTTCCAAGAGACAGATATCAACCACGATGGTTTGATCAGTATTGAAGAATTCCTGCAGCAGACCACCAAGGAGGAGTTCCAAAGAGATCCTGAATGGGAGACCATTGACCAACAGCCGCAGTACACACATGATGAATATTTAGAATATGAACGCCGTCGACAAGAGGAAGTGCAGCGTTTAATCGCCGAGGGCCATCTGCCGCCACATCCCAATATGCCTCAAGGTTATTATGCTGCAGTTCCCCCAGCACCTTATCAACAAGCTCCTCCTCCATCGGGTGGACAATTACACTATCAGCAACCTGATCAATTGCATTTGCAACAACAGCAACAATATGCACAACAGCAACAACAATATCAGCAATATCAACAACATCCATACGGCCAACAACAGCAGCCTGTGCAGTTGCATCCCAATCAAGTGTATCAGACAGTCGGACAACAGCAGCAACAGCAGCAACAAGGAGCCTATCACCAACAGGGACAGCAACAGCAGCAACCTGCCTATCAGCAACAGCAGCCTGGTCAGCAGCAGCAGCCTGGTCAGCAGCAACAACCAAATGTACAACAGCAACCACAGCCTGTCTATCAGCAACCACAGCAACAGGTTAACAATCAAAGCCCTCCGCCAATTCAAAATCAGCAAGTGCCCATACAACAACAGCAACAACAACAACAGCAGCAGCAACCTGTGCAACAGCAACAACCCGTGCAACAGCAACAACCCCTGCAACAGCAACAACCCTTGCAACAGCAACAACCCCTTCAACAGCAACAACCCGTGCAACAGCAACAACCCGTGCAGCAGCAACAACCCGTGCAACAACCAACATCACAAGCACCACAACACTAGGAACATTCCGTTTGTGCATCTCAACGTTTTTTTTCCAAATTCTATACGTAATAGTTCATACTATTTGTATGCGAACTGAAGGCTAACTCGTTGACACAGATGCAACAAGACAACTTTACATTACATTCTCTTTCCATTTGAAGCAAATCTCTTTATTTTATACACTCATTTCTTCTTTTCACCACTGTTGTCTCTCCAGCATTTATTCTAAGTTTTTTAACGCATATTTTATGTACATAATAAATTAATATGAATTTATATACGCGATTAAAGAAAGTGAAATAAATGTTTAAGCGCAGACAAACAATCGCTATCAACTGGTCAACTGAATTAGAGTAATGGTCATGCTAAACATTTAACTATTATCGAACTGACAGATGTAGTTATTAAATACATACCATATCTACACATAAGTATGTACATAAGTACTTACATATACACAACTGGATAAACGAACTATAGTAAAAAATGGTAACGTAAATTTTGCTTATATTATTCAATTTGCTAAACTAATAGAATTTAATTTACAGTTACTGGAAATCGGTAAAATGGATGATATAGTTGAAATATCAGAAGGAGGTTGCAGATTCCTATTTAATTTCTTCCCATGCAGTTTGGTAAATTTGATTCCGCAATTTCCATTTTAGGGGTACTCACAAGGTAAGCCTTGATAATCACAATCCATAGGTTCTGCAAATGCAAATTATATTAGATTTCAAATTCTAATTTTTATCACTCACCTAGCCCTGGCTTTTTAACCAGAAAATTATCCCAGGTGCATTCGTGGAGGCTTGGATCTGATTGTCTCATACTCGGACGGTTTCCAGGAGGCACGGCACTCGTACGCCACTGTTCCAGGCGTTTTCGAAAAGCCATTACTATATCCTCATGCTGTTTGGAGTAAATCAAATTGTTTTGCTCGCACGGATCGGCGACAATGTCAAACAGACATTCTTCCACCAGAGGATTACAGCCACGTTGAAGATCACCACAGCGCACAGATGCTGAATGCCGAAGTGAGATAATCTTTTGCTGACTGAGCCGCTGCAGATCGAAGCGTGCCAATGCACGGGATGCTTGTGAGTTGCGCACTTCCACCACATAGTGACGATTTCTGGGGTCGAGATCATTAAACTCACGAAAGGTTAGTAGTTGATCGTATTGCCCTGACGCAGTGGTACCATTTATGTATTTCCAATGACCCAATAGCATTGAACTCACATTCCAAATATCGTCCAGAACATGTAGAATCTCTCGTGGTACATGAGGTGCCCCTTTAGCACCTGCCAGCTGTGGCCACAAATCGATGCCATCGAGTTTCATAGAGGACTCGGGCATATTTATGCCAGCAGCATGTACCAATGTGGGCAACCAATCAGCCACATATATCGGTTGAGTAAACTTGTTGCCGCGGGCCTGGAGATGGGTACTCCAAATCGCACCAGCCACCCGTACGCCACCCTCCCAGGGCGTATTCTTTTGTCCACGAAGTGGCCAGTTGGAACCGGTGTTTGCAAAGAGACCTACCGAAGGTGCTCCATTGTCCGAATAGAAGATCACAATACTATTGT
The DNA here is from genome assembly GCA_018150735.1 of Drosophila sp. 14030-0761.01. Taxonomy (NCBI): domain Eukaryota; kingdom Metazoa; phylum Arthropoda; class Insecta; order Diptera; family Drosophilidae; genus Drosophila; species Drosophila sp. 14030-0761.01. Next base: position 18,273,968 of record JAECWO010000001.1, on the reverse strand, counting down.
CCAGTTGTTCCGTCTCAGCCAGAGCGTTGATAATCCTACCGACACTTTGATCCAATTTTGCTACCATAGCTGCGTATTTCCTTCGCTTGGGATCTTTAATGTATGCAAATTTCCTAATTTCATCCTCCGGTGCTTGCAGGGGATCATTATCGTTGGCTGTATGAGTAGCCAAGTGGCTGACCATTAGGAAGAACTGTTCCTGTTTTGCGGCCTTTTCTTTGATAACTCGTTCCGCCTCCTGCGTAAGCAGATCTGTGATATATACACCCCGATCTCGGCATTCTAGGTCCATGTTCCTACGGAAATCATAGCCCATGCTGTAATTTGCGACCGGCATCTGGGAGCGTCTTTGATAGTAATCTATATAAGCACCCCAATAACCATAATGATAATCAAATCCCCGATGAGTGGGCGTATATTCTGGACGCGCGAAACCCAAATGCCATTTGCCAATCAAATTGGTTGAGTAGCCTGCATCCTTAAAGATCTCTGGCATGAGTGTGGCATTGAGTGTGAGTCCCCATGGCTCTTCATTGCTGATCACAAAGTGCTGTGTGCCTGCGAGGTAATGAATGAAATGTGAATTATAAGTCCTCATGCATTTCCAAACGATCGTGGAAGTTAAAAAAAAACGTTCTGCGTCTGTTAAACATATTATAACACTTAGTATCTAGAAAACGGGGACGTGAGACTTACATACATATAAGTATTATGCACTTGCTAATTAATATCTAATGTTGTGTATCTTATGCTATTTAATGCTGTGTTTTTTTTTTTTATTATTTTCTCACTATCTAGTCCTTACCCGTATGTACTGGATAACGACCACTCAAAAGGGCTCCTCTTGATGGGGTGCACATAGCCGGCGCATACAAACTATCTAATATGCGTCCATGATAGGCCAGAGCATCAATATTGGGTGTTAGAAATTCACGTCCACCGCGAAAGCTCACATCATCGAAACCCTAATATTTATGCGAGTTTGTTAAGATTTATTTGCTTCAATTAAGAAAATGGGAAACTTGTTTGCACAAACCATATCATCGGCCAAAATGATGATGATATTGGGTCGATTCGTTGTTGTCGCCTTAACCCAGCAACAGCAGCAAATTGTGATCAAAAGTTGGAGTGTGGCTGATAACACACCCATTTTGCCCATTTTACGTTTGCCAGCGTTGCGTTAAGTGTGACAGTTCCCAAGCAACTGATTGTGTGAGGGTCCCAAGTCTCAATATCTATCTCAGTTTCGGTTTCTATTTCAATTTTCAACTCAATCACTGTCTCGGTTTCAGTCACGTTCTCTGTTGTTGCTGTTGATTACCGCCAAGAGCGGAGCGGTTGAGCTTACGTCGTCATCAACATCATTTTTGGAGCCATTACACAGCAGCAGCAATAATAACAACAACAATACCGTCCATGGTGTATTTAACAAATTTGGGTGTGCGACTAATTAAGAGATACACAGTTGAGTCCACTCGAATTGCAAGAAATAAAAATAATATTTTATTGCAATGTACGATTTGACATAACAAATGAAGTAATCTCTTATTGTGCATGAAATAACGCTTGATTTATTAGAATTTCACTAGCGCAAAAATTTGTATCTAGTTTTTGACACATTTTTGCTTAGTTTTATCGGTTAGAAAATTCGCAAAGCAAAAACTAAACAGAAAACTCTTTTTTTTAGCTCCCTGAACGACCTTACAGGATTTCATTGCCAGAACATGCTTTTCTAGAACCTCAAGAAGCAGCACTATCGATCTGCATTCCAAATAACTTCCAAAAAATTATGCTCAATGTTCTGTAAAATGGTAAGTCGACAAAATGACCAAACAGAAAAAACGACGAATATCCTTATTCCTCAGATACAAATATCCTTATCCCTCAGCCGTTTCAGGGGCGATCAAGATGTCCTTTATTCAGATTAAAGTCCCTGGTGGTCCGCGTCGAATGAAACCAATAGATCCAGGAAAGTCCATCCGGAAGCTAAGACTTTTTTGCTTGCAAAAAAAGGGCTAATATCTTGCGAGTCCTTTGAAGGATCAAAAATAGTGGCATTTGATTTCTTTTATCGGGGACTATCATCTGCGTGAAGGACATCCCGATACTCCTGGCAGGAACTGAGATACTAAGAAATTTGTGATTTTTTACCTTTTTTACAACTTGGGACTTGAAAAAACATATCATGTACTGCATCCTTTGATGACCCCCTCTTTTTGTATGCAAATCAATGGGGTGAGCCCCATTCTAGGACATCTTTCGTCCTGCGGCAGTATATAGGGATTTTAGAGCTAAAAAAACATTTATTTGATGTCATAGTGAATAAAATATGGGTTGCATACTTTTAGGGTTCTATATGAGCCAGTTAATTAACATCATCATTTGAGAGCGTGTTAATTAACATCATCATTTGAGAGCCGTTAATTAACATCATCATTTAAGAGCCTTCTTCCCCCAATTTCTAAATTACCCAACACTATATCAGGTTTGAAGGTGGTTGAAGAAGGCGAAAGTTTACGCGGCTCTTAGAAAAAAAATATTTAAAAGTATGTATAAAGGATAAGGAGAGTTATAGACAATCTTTAAAACCAGAACGTGAGACAATATAGGCAAGTATATGGCAATTTGTCCAATTGAGTATATATGTTGTGTATCCTATTGTAATTGCTTTGCAAAAAGCGTGTGAAGAGTCGGTGACAAAAATCAAAATGGCGTATGCTAAAGAGAAAATGAATTAATCGTGCCTAATAACTGTTTTTCATTTTTAATTTACTCCCACGCACAGTTCCAATAAAATGACTAACGGTGATGTGCAGTACAACTATGGCCAGCAAAATAATGGCGTGGGTAAGCATTCAAATTTTTGAATAGTGGACATTTAAAAGAAAAATTTAATTGCGTGTTAAGTATTGCCTCATGTAAATTCTTATTAGCATCTCAATAAGAAAACTTATTTCTTCGTTTCAGGAACGATACGAGCGGCTATGCCCAAAACCAGTGACACTCTTCAAGAAGACGCAGCAGTGAGGGGGCGCAAGCGCACCCCATGGCCTACGGCACTGTACACATACATTCATATGTATGTGTCTAGCAGACAAAGTACGACGCAATAATGAACCACGTCAGCGTTTAAATTTTTGAATAGTGAACATTTAAAAAAAAACAATTTTTCTTTTGCTGTTTTTTGGCCGCCTGGTACAATCAGGGACTGACGAACCATCTGCTTTCGTTCTGCGGCAGGATTTGCGGATTTTGGAGCTAAAAAACGAAAAAAGGACAAATTTATCGAGGGCATAACTCTGCAGGACATTAACCAATTTCTGGGACCTCCAGAAGCAGGACTGTCGATCTGCATTCAAGGATTCCAAATATCTTTCAAAAAATGCACATAAGTGTTTATATCTCGGCCATTTTAAGGACGATTTGGAGGTCCTTTGGCCAGATCAAGGACCTTGTTGATTCGCGTAAATTGACATATGCAGGTCCTTGAAAATCCTTTAAAAAGCTATAAAAAAGGACATTTTCCAAAAAAATGTTGTCCTGCATCCTTAGATGACCCCTACTTTTTTTGATGCCAATCGACGCGGATCATCAAGGACATTCGAACGCACCATATCCTTTCGTCCTGCGGCAGGATTTGTGGATTTATGAGCTAAAAAACGAAAAAAGGACAATTTTCTCGAGGCCATAACTCCGCAGGACATTAACCGATTTCGCCAGGACATGTTTTTCTAGGACCTCCAGGAGCAGGACTATCGATCTGCATTCAAGGATTCCAAATATCTTTCAAAAAATTTTGCAAAAATTTTTGCAAGGGGGTAGGTCGAAAAAATGGCAAAAAATCACAAAAAATGTACAAATATCCTTTTTTCTCAGCCATTTCAAGGACTATCCGGATGTCCTTTGGCCAGATTGAAGTCCTTGATGACCCGCGTCGATTGACACTATTAGATCCTGGAAAGTCCTTCAGGGAGCTGAGATAAAAGGACCTTTTTGTGTTTACAAAAATAGCTAAATTCTCGCGAGTCCTTTGAAGGATCAGGACGAAAATAGTGTCAAACGATTTCTTTTATCAAGGACTATCATCTGTGAAAAGGACTTCCCAATAGTCCTGCCAGGAGCTGAGATATTACGGTATTTATGTGTTTTTTCTGTTTTCTTGCCCGCCCGGTGCAGCCTGGGACTTAGAAAAAATTCACTAATATCCTTTTTTTCATCCTTAGATGACCCCTACTTTTTTTGATGCCAATCGACGCGGATCATCAAGGACATCCTAGCGAACCATATCCTTTCGTCCTGCGGCAGGATATGCGTTTTTAAGAGCTAAAAAACTAAAAAGGATAATTCTCTTGTGGAAAAATTACAAGTCCAAAAAACGCATAAGTGTTTATAACTCGTCCATTTTAAGGACGATTTGGATGTCCTTTGGCCAGATCAAGGACCTTGTTAATTGGCGTCAATTGACATATGCAGGTCCTTGAAAGTCCTTAAAAAAGCTATAAAAAAGGATCTTTTCCAAAAAATTTTTGTCCTGCATCCTTAGATGACCCCTACTTTTTTTGATGCCTAAAAAGGATAATTCTCTTGTGGAAAAATTACAAGCTCAAAAAACGCATAAGTGTTTATAACTCGGCCATTTTAAGGACGATTTGGATGTCCTTTGGCCAGATCAAGGACCTTGTTAATTGGCGTCAATTGACATATGCAGGTCCTTGAAAGTCCTTAAAAATGCTATAAAAAAGGACCTTTTCCAAAAAATTTTTGTCCTGCATCCTTAGATGACCCCTACTTTTTTTGATGCCAATCGACGCGGATCATCAAGGACATCCTAGCGAACCATATCCTTTCGTCCTGCGGCAGGATATGCGTTTTTAAGAGCTAAAAAACTAAAAAGGATAATTCTCTTGTGGAAAAATTACAAGTCCAAAAAACGCATAAGTGTTTATAACTCGGCCATTTTAAGGACGATTTGGATGTCCTTTGGCCAGATCAAGGACCTTGTTAATTGGCGTCAATTGACATATGCAGGTCCTTGAAAGTCCTTAAAAATGCTATAAAAAGGACCTTTTCCAAAAATTTTTGTCCTGCATCCTTAGATGACCCCTACTTTTTTGATGCCAATCGACGCGGATCATCAAGGACAATCGAACGCACCATGTCCTTTCGTCCTGCGGCAGGATTTGCGGATTCTGGAGCTAAAAAACGAAAAAAGGACAATTTTCTCGAGGCCATAACTCCGCAGGACATTAACCGATTTCGCCAGGACATGTTTTTCTAGGACCTCCAGGAGCAGGACTATCGATCTGCATTCAACGATTCAGGATATCTTTCAAAAAATTTCGCAAAAATTTTTGCAAGGGGGTAGGTCGAAAAAATGGCAAAAAATCACAAAAAATGTACAAATATCCTTTTTCTCAGCCATTTCAAGGACTATCCGGATGTCCTTTGGCCAGATTGAAGTCCTTGATGACCCGCGTCGATTGACACTATTAGATCCTGGAAAGTCCTTCAGGGAGCTGAGATAAAAGGACCTTTTTGTGTTTACAAAAATAGCTAAATTCTCGCGAGTCCTTTGAAGGATCAGGACGAAAATAGTGTCAAACGATTTCTTTCATCAAGGACTATCATCTGTGAAAAGGACATTTTTATAGTCCTGCCAGGAGCTGAGATATTACGGTATTTATGTGTTTTTTCTGTTTTCTTGTCCGCCCGGTGCAGCCTGGGACTTAGAAAAAATTCACTAATATCCTTTTTTTCATCCTTAGATGACCCCTACTTTTTTTGATGCCAATCGACGCGGATCATCAAGGACATCCTAGCGAACCATATCCTTTCGTCCTGCGGCAGGATATGCGTTTTTAAGAGCTAAAAAACTAAAAAGGATAATTCTCTTGTGGAAAAATTACAAGTCCAAAAAACGCATAAGTGTTTATAACTCGGCCATTTTAAGGACGATTTGGATGTCCTTTGGCCAGATCAAGGACCTTGTTAATTGGCGTCAATTGACATATGCAGGTCCTTGAAAGTCCTTAAAAAGCTATAAAAAAGGACCTTTTCCAAAAAATTTTTGTCCTGCATCCTTAGATGACCCCTACTTTTTTGATGCCAATCGACGCGGATCATCAAGGACAATCGAACGCACCATGTCCTTTCGTCCTGCGGCAGGATTTGTGGATTTATGAGCTAAAAAACGAAAAAAGGACAATTTTCTCGAGGCCATAACTCCGCAGGACATTAACCGATTTCGCCAGGACATGTTTTTCTAGGACCTCCAGGAGCAGGACTATCGATCTGCATTCAAGGATTCAGGATATCTTTCAAAAAATTTCGCAAAAATTTTTGCAAGGGGGTAGGTCGAAAAAATGGCAAAAAATCACAAAAAATGTACAAATATCCTTTTTTCTCAGCCATTTCAAGGACTATCCGGATGTCCTTTGGCCAGATTGAAGTCCTTGATGACCCGCGTCGATTGACACTATTAGATCCTGGAAAGTCCTTCAGGGAGCTGAGATAAAAGGACCTTTTTGTGTTTACAAAAATAGCTAAATTCTCGCGAGTCCTTTGAAGGATCAGGACGAAAATAGTGTCAAACGATTTCTTTCATCAAGGACTATCATCTGTGAAAAGGACATTTTTATAGTCCTGCCAGGAGCTGAGATATTACGGTATTTATGTGTTTTTTCTGTTTTCTTGCCCGCCCGGTGCAGCCTGGGACTTAGAAAAAATTCACTAATATCCTTTTTTTCATCCTTAGATGACCCCTACTTTTTTTGATGCCAATCGACGCGGATCATCAAGGACATCCTAGCGAACCATATCCTTTCGTCCTGCGGCAGGATTTACGGATTTTGGAGCTAAAAAACGAAAAAAGGATAATTGTCTTAAGGAAAAATTACAAGTCCAAAAAACACATAAGTGTTTATATCTCGGCCATTTTAAGGACGATTTGGATGTCCTTTGGCCAGATCAAGGACCTTGTTAATTGGCGTCAATTGACATATGCAGGTCCTTGAAAGTCCTTAAAAAAGCTATAAAAAAGGACCTTTTCCAAAAAATTTTTGTCCTGCATCCTTAGATGACCCCTACTTTTTTGATGCCAATCGACGCGGATCATCAAGGACAATCGAACGCACCATGTCCTTTCGTCCTGCGGCAGGATTTGTGGATTTATGAGCTAAAAAACGAAAAAAGGACAATTTTCTCGAGGCCATAACTCCGCAGGACATTAACCGATTTCGCCAGGACATGTTTTTCTAGGACCTCCAGGAGCAGGACTATCGATCTGCATTCAAGGATTCTAAATATCTTTCAAAAAATTTTGCAAAAATTTTTGCAAGGGGGTAGGTCGAAAAAATGGCAAAAAATCACAAAAAATGTACAAATATCCTTTTTTCTCAGCCATTTCAAGGACTATCCGGATGTCCTTTGGCCAGATTGAAGTCCTTGATGACCCGCGTCGATTGACACTATTAGATCCTGGAAAGTCCTTCAGGGAGCTGAGATAAAAGGACCTTTTTGTGTTTACAAAAATAGCTAAATTCTCGCGAGTCCTTTGAAGGATCAGGACGAAAATAGTGTCAAACGATTTCTTTCATCAAGGACTATCATCTGTGAAAAGGACATTTTTATAGTCCTGCCAGGAGCTGAGATATTACGGTATTTATGTGTTTTTTCTGTTTTCTTGCCCGCCCGGTGCAGCCTGGGACTTAGAAAAAATTCACTAATATCCTTTTTTCATCCTTAGATGACCCCTACTTTTTTTGATGCCAATCGACGCGGATCATCAAGGACATCCTAGCGAACCATATCCTTTCGTCCTGCGGCAGGATATGCGTTTTTAAGAGCTAAAAAACTAAAAAGGATAATTCTCTTGTGGAAAAATTACAAGTCCAAAAAACGCATAAGTGTTTATAACTCGGCCATTTTAAGGACGATTTGGATGTCCTTTGGCCAGATCAAGGACCTTGTTAATTGGCGTCAATTGACATATGCAGGTCCTTGAAAGTCCTTAAAAATGCTATAAAAAAGGACCTTTTCCAAAAAATTTTTGTCCTGCATCCTTAGATGACCCCTACTTTTTTTGATGCCAATCGACGCGGATCATCAAGGACAATCGAACGCACCATGTCCTTTCGTCCTGCGGCAGGATTTGCGGATTCTGGAGCTAAAAAACGAAAAAAGGACAATTTTCTCGAGGCCATAACTCCGCAGGACATTAACCGATTTCGCCAGGACATGTTTTTCTAGGACCTCCAGGAGCAGGACTATCGATCTGCATTCAAGGATTCTAAATATCTTTCAAAAAATTTTGCAAAAATTTTTGCAAGGGGGTAGGTCGAAAAAATGGCAAAAAATCACAAAAAAATGTACAAATATCCTTTTTCTCAGCCATTTCAAGGACTATCCGGATGTCCTTTGGCCAGTTTGAAGTCCTTGATGACCCGCGTCGATTGACACTATTAGATCCTGGAAAATCCTTCAGGGAGCTGAGATAAAAGGACCTTTTTGTGTTTACAAAAATAGCTAAATTCTCGCGAGTCCTTTGAAGGATCAGGACGAAAATAGTGTCAAACGATTTCTTTCATCAAGGACTATCATCTGTGAAAAGGACATTTTTATAGTCCTGCCAGGAGCTGAGATATTACGGTATTTATGTGTTTTTTCTGTTTTCTTGTCCGCCCGGTGCAGCCTGGGACTTAGAAAAAATTCACTAATATCCTTTTTTTCATCCTTAGATGACCCCTACTTTTTTTGATGCCAATCGACGCGGATCATCAAGGACATCCTAGCGAACCATATCCTTTCGTCCTGCGGCAGGATTTACGGATTTTAGAGCCTAAAAACCTTTTTTTATAAGTTTTGTGATAAATTGTGTTGCATACTTTTAGGGTTCAATAAAATAAACTGAAAAAAAAGTTTGTTGAATACTTTTTGGCGGTTTTTGGGCGTTTTAGCCCGATTTGGGGGCCCAAATTTTTTTTGTAGCATACTTTTAGGCTGTAGAACCCGATTTTGCAATAAAAAATTTTTGTTGCATACTTTTAGGCGCTGGACCCCGAAAATTTTCTATTGCATACTTTTAGGTGTTTTAGCCCGATTTTGGGGCCCAAAAATTTTTTGTAGCATACTTTTAGGCTGTAGAACCCGATTTTGCAATAAAAAATTTTTGTTGCATACTTTTAGGCGCTGGACCCCGAAAATTTTCTATTGCATACTTTTAGGTGTTTTAGCCCGATTTTGGGGCCCAAAAATTTTTTGTAGCATACTTTTAGGCTGTAGAACCCGATTTTGCCATAAAAAATTTTTGTTGCATACTTTTAGGTGTTTTAGCCCGATTTTTCGGGGTCCAGCGCCTAAAAGTATGCAACAAAAATTTTTTATTGCAAAATCGGGTTCTACAGCCTAAAAGTATGCTACAAAAAATTTTTGGGCCCCAAAATCGGGCTAAAACACCTAAAAGTATGCAATAGAAAATTTTCGGGGTCCAGCGCCTAAAAGTATGCAACAAAAATTTTTTATTGCAAAATCGGGTTCTACAGCCTAAAAGTATGCTACAAAAAATTTTGGGCCCCAAAATCGGGCTAAAACACCTAAAAGTATGCAATAGAAAATTTTCGGGGTCCAGCGCCTAAAAGTATGCAACAAAAATTTTTTATTGCAAAATCGGGTTCTACAGCCTAAAAGTATGCTACAAAAAAAATTTGGGCCCCCAAATCGGGCTAAAACGCCCAAAAACCGCCAAAAAGTATTCAACAAACTTTTTTTTCAGTTTATTTTATTGAACCCTAAAAGTATGCAACACAATTTATCACAAAACTTATAAAAAAAGGTTTTTAGGCTCTAAAATCCGTAAATCCTGCCGCAGGACGAAAGGACATGGTGCGTTCGATTGTCCTTGATGATCCGCGTCGATTGGCATCAAAAAAAGTAGGGGTCATCTAAGGATGCAGGACAAAAATTTTTTGGAAAAGGTCCTTTTTTATAGCATTTTTAAGGACTTTCAAGGACCTGCATATGTCAATTGACGCCAATTAACAAGGTCCTTGATCTGGCCAAAGGACATCCAAATCGTCCTTAAAATGGCCGAGATATAAACACTTATGTGTTTTTGGACTTGTAATTTTTCCTTAAGACAATTATCCTTTTTTCGTTTTTTAGCTCCAAAATCCGTAAATCCTGCCGCAGGACGAAAGGATATGGTTCGCTAGGATGTCCTTGATGATCCGCGTCGATTGGCATCAAAAAAAGTAGGGGTCATCTAAGGATGAAAAAAGGATATTAGTGAATTTTTTCTAAGTCCCAGGCTGCACCGGGCGGGCAAGAAAACAGAAAAAACACATAAATACCGTAATATCTCAGCTCCTGGCAGGACTATAAAAATGTCCTTTTCACAGATGATAGTCCTTGATGAAAGAAATCGTTTGACACTATTTTCGTCCTGATCCTTCAAAGGACTCGCGAGAATTTAGCTATTTTTGTAAACACAAAAAGGTCCTTTTATCTCAGCTCCCTGAAGGACTTTCCAGGATCTAATAGTGTCAATCGACGCGGGTCATCAAGGACTTCAATCTGGCCAAAGGACATCCGGATAGTCCTTGAAATGGCTGAGAAAAAAGGATATTTGTACATTTTTTGTGATTTTTTGCCATTTTTTCGACCTACCCCCTTGCAAAAATTTTTGCGAAATTTTTTGAAAGATATCCTGAATCCTTGAATGCAGATCGATAGTCCTGCTCCTGGAGGTCCTAGAAAAACATGTCCTGGCGAAATCGGTTAATGTCCTGCGGAGTTATGGCCTCGAGAAAATTGTCCTTTTTTCGTTTTTTAGCTCATAAATCCACAAATCCTGCCGCAGGACGAAAGGACATGGTGCGTTCGATTGTCCTTGATGATCCGCGTCGATTGGCATCAAAAAAGTAGGGGTCATCTAAGGATGCAGGACAAAAATTTTTTGGAAAAGGTCCTTTTTTATAGCATTTTTAAGGACTTTCAAGGACCTGCATATGTCAATTGACGCCAATTAACAAGGTCCTTGATCTGGCCAAAGGACATCCAAATCGTCCTTAAAATGGCCGAGATATAAACACTTATGTGTTTTTTGGACTTGTAATTTTTCCTTAAGACAATTATCCTTTTTTCGTTTTTTAGCTCCAAAATCCGTAAATCCTGCCGCAGGACGAAAGGATATGGTTCGCTAGGATGTCCTTGATGATCCGCGTCGATTGGCATCAAAAAAGTAGGGGTCATCTAAGGATGAAAAAAGGATATTAGTGAATTTTTTCTAAGTCCCAGGCTGCACCGGGCGGGCAAGAAAACAGAAAAAACACATAAATACCGTAATATCTCAGCTCCTGGCAGGACTATAAAAATGTCCTTTTCACAGATGATAGTCCTTGATGAAAGAAATCGTTTGACACTATTTTCGTCCTGATCCTTCAAAGGACTCGCGAGAATTTAGCTATTTTTGTAAACACAAAAAGGTCCTTTTATCTCAGCTCCCTGAAGGACTTTCCAGGATCTAATAGTGTCAATCGACGCGGGTCATCAAGGACTTCAATCTGGCCAAAGGACATCCGGATAGTCCTTGAAATGGCTGAGAAAAAAGGATATTTGTACATTTTTTGTGATTTTTGCCATTTTTTCGACCTACCCCCTTGCAAAAATTTTTGCGAAATTTTTGAAAGATATCCTGAATCCTTGAATGCAGATCGATAGTCCTGCTCCTGGAGGTCCTAGAAAAACATGTCCTGGCGAAATCGGTTAATGTCCTGCGGAGTTATGGCCTCGAGAAAATTGTCCTTTTTTCGTTTTTTAGCTCATAAATCCACAAATCCTGCCGCAGGACGAAAGGACATGGTGCGTTCGATTGTCCTTGATGATCCGCGTCGATTGGCATCAAAAAAAGTAGGGGTCATCTAAGGATGCAGGACAAAAATTTTTTGGAAAAGGTCCTTTTTTATAGCATTTTTAAGGACTTTCAAGGACCTGCATATGTCAATTGACGCCAATTAACAAGGTCCTTGATCTGGCCAAAGGACATCCAAATCGTCCTTAAAATGGCCGAGATATAAACACTTATGTGTTTTTTGGACTTGTAATTTTTCCTTAAGACAATTATCCTTTTTTCGTTTTTTAGCTCCAAAATCCGTAAATCCTGCCGCAGGACGAAAGGATATGGTTCGCTAGGATGTCCTTGATGATCCGCGTCGATTGGCATCAAAAAAGTAGGGGTCATCTAAGGATGAAAAAAAGGATATTAGTGAATTTTTCTAAGTCCCAGGCTGCACCGGGCGGGCAAGAAAACAGAAAAAACACATAAATACCGTAATATCTCAGCTCCTGGCAGGACTATAAAAATGTCCTTTTCACAGATGATAGTCCTTGATGAAAGAAATCGTTTGACACTATTTTCGTCCTGATCCTTCAAAGGACTCGCGAGAATTTAGCTATTTTTGTAAACACAAAAAGGTCCTTTTATCTCAGCTCCCTGAAGGACTTTCCAGGATCTAATAGTGTCAATCGACGCGGGTCATCAAGGACTTCAATCTGGCCAAAGGACATCCGGATAGTCCTTGAAATGGCTGAGAAAAAAGGATATTTGTACATTTTTTGTGATTTTTTGCCATTTTTTCGACCTACCCCCTTGCAAAAATTTTTGCGAAATTTTTTGAAAGATATCCTGAATCCTTGAATGCAGATCGATAGTCCTGCTCCTGGAGGTCCTAGAAAAACATGTCCTGGCGAAATCGGTTAATGTCCTGCGGAGTTATGGCCTCGAGAAAATTGTCCTTTTTTCGTTTTTTAGCTCATAAATCCACAAATCCTGCCGCAGGACGAAAGGACATGGTGCGTTCGATTGTCCTTGATGATCCGCGTCGATTGGCATCAAAAAAAGTAGGGGTCATCTAAGGATGCAGGACAAAAATTTTTTGGAAAAGGTCCTTTTTTATAGCTTTTTTAAGGACTTTCAAGGACCTGCATATGTCAATTGACGCCAATTAACAAGGTCCTTGATCTGGCCAAAGGACATCCAAATCGTCCTTAAAATGGCCGAGATATAAACACTTATGTGTTTTTTGGACTTGTAATTTTTCCTTAAGACAATTATCCTTTTTTCGTTTTTTAGCTCCAAAATCCGTAAATCCTGCCGCAGGACGAAAGGATATGGTTCGCTAGGATGTCCTTGATGATCCGCGTCGATTGGCATCAAAAAAGTAGGGGTCATCTAAGGATGAAAAAAAGGATATTAGTGAATTTTTTCTAAGTCCCAGGCTGCACCGGGCGGGCAAGAAAACAGAAAAAACACATAAATACCGTAATATCTCAGCTCCTGGCAGGACTATAAAAATGTCCTTTTCACAGATGATAGTCCTTGATGAAAGAAATCGTTTGACACTATTTTCGTCCTGATCCTTCAAAGGACTCGCGAGAATTTAGCTATTTTTGTAAACACAAAAAGGTCCTTTTATCTCAGCTCCCTGAAGGACTTTCCAGGATCTAATAGTGTCAATCGACGCGGGTCATCAAGGACTTCAATCTGGCCAAAGGACATCCGGATAGTCCTTGAAATGGCTGAGAAAAAAGGATATTTGTACATTTTTTGTGATTTTTTGCCATTTTTTCGACCTACCTACCCCCTTGCAAAAATTTTTGCGAAATTTTTTGAAAGATATCCTGAATCCTTGAATGCAGATCGATAGTCCTGCTCCTGGAGGTCCTAGAAAAACATGTCCTGGCGAAATCGGTTAATGTCCTGCGGAGTTATGGCCTCGAGAAAATTGTCCTTTTTTCGTTTTTTAGCTCATAAATCCACAAATCCTGCCGCAGGACGAAAGGACATGGTGCGTTCGATTGTCCTTGATGATCCGCGTCGATTGGCATCAAAAAAAGTAGGGGTCATCTAAGGATGCAGGACAAAAATTTTTGGAAAAGGTCCTTTTTTATAGCATTTTTAAGGACTTTCAAGGACCTGCATATGTCAATTGACGCCAATTAACAAGGTCCTTGATCTGGCCAAAGGACATCCAAATCGTCCTTAAAATGGCCGAGATATAAACACTTATGTGTTTTTTGGACTTGTAATTTTTCCTTAAGACAATTATCCTTTTTTCGTTTTTTAGCTCCAAAATCCGTAAATCCTGCCGCAGGACGAAAGGATATGGTTCGCTAGGATGTCCTTGATGATCCGCGTCGATTGGCATCAAAAAAGTAGGGGTCATCTAAGGATGAAAAAAAGGATATTAGTGAATTTTTTCTAAGTCCCAGGCTGCACCGGGCGGGCAAGAAAACAGAAAAAACACATAAATACCGTAATATCTCAGCTCCTGGCAGGACTATAAAAATGTCCTTTTCACAGATGATAGTCCTTGATGAAAGAAATCGTTTGACACTATTTTCGTCCTGATCCTTCAAAGGACTCGCGAGAATTTAGCTATTTTTGTAAACACAAAAAGGTCCTTTTATCTCAGCTCCCTGAAGGACTTTCCAGGATCTAATAGTGTCAATCGACGCGGGTCATCAAGGACTTCAATCTGGCCAAAGGACATCCGGATAGTCCTTGAAATGGCTGAGAAAAAAGGATATTTGTACATTTTTTGTGATTTTTTGCCATTTTTTCGACCTACCCCCTTGCAAAAATTTTTGCGAAATTTTTGAAAGATATCCTGAATCCTTGAATGCAGATCGATAGTCCTGCTCCTGGAGGTCCTAGAAAAACATGTCCTGGCGAAATCGGTTAATGTCCTGCGGAGTTATGGCCTCGAGAAAATTGTCCTTTTTTCGTTTTTTAGCTCATAAATCCACAAATCCTGCCGCAGGACGAAAGGACATGGTGCGTTCGATTGTCCTTGATGATCCGCGTCGATTGGCATCAAAAAAAGTAGGGGTCATCTAAGGATGCAGGACAAAAATTTTTTGGAAAAGGTCCTTTTTTATAGCTTTTTTAAGGACTTTCAAGGACCTGCATATGTCAATTGACGCCAATTAACAAGGTCCTTGATCTGGCCAAAGGACATCCAAATCGTCCTTAAAATGGCCGAGATATAAACACTTATGTGTTTTTTGGACTTGTAATTTTTCCTTAAGACAATTATCCTTTTTTCGTTTTTTAGCTCCAAAATCCGTAAATCCTGCCGCAGGACGAAAGGATATGGTTCGCTAGGATGTCCTTGATGATCCGCGTCGATTGGCATCAAAAAAAGTAGGGGTCATCTAAGGATGAAAAAAAGGATATTAGTGAATTTTTCTAAGTCCCAGGCTGCACCGGGCGGGCAAGAAAACAGAAAAAACACATAAATACCGTAATATCTCAGCTCCTGGCAGGACTATAAAAATGTCCTTTTCACAGATGATAGTCCTTGATGAAAGAAATCGTTTGACACTATTTTCGTCCTGATCCTTCAAAGGACTCGCGAGAATTTAGCTATTTTTGTAAACACAAAAAGGTCCTTTTATCTCAGCTCCCTGAAGGACTTTCCAGGATCTAATAGTGTCAATCGACGCGGGTCATCAAGGACTTCAATCTGGCCAAAGGACATCCGGATAGTCCTTGAAATGGCTGAGAAAAAAGGATATTTGTACATTTTTTGTGATTTTTTGCCATTTTTTCGACCTACCCCCTTGCAAAAATTTTTGCGAAATTTTTTGAAAGATATCCTGAATCCTTGAATGCAGATCGATAGTCCTGCTCCTGGAGGTCCTAGAAAAACATGTCCTGGCGAAATCGGTTAATGTCCTGCGGAGTTATGGCCTCGAGAAAATTGTCCTTTTTTCGTTTTTTAGCTCATAAATCCACAAATCCTGCCGCAGGACGAAAGGACATGGTGCGTTCGATTGTCCTTGATGATCCGCGTCGATTGGCATCAAAAAAAGTAGGGGTCATCTAAGGATGCAGGACAAAAATTTTTTGGAAAAGGTCCTTTTTTATAGCTTTTTTAAGGACTTTCAAGGACCTGCATATGTCAATTGACGCCAATTAATAAGGTCCTTGATCTGGCCAAAGGACATCCAAATCGTCGTTAAAATGGCCGAGTTATAAACACTTATGTGTTTTTTGGACTTGTAATTTTTCCACAAGAGAATTATCCTTTTTAGTTTTTTAGCTCTTAAAAACGCATATCCTGCCGCAGGACGAAAGGATATGGTTCGCTAGGATGTCCTTGATGATCCGCGGGACTTCAATCTGGCCAAAGGACATCCGGATAGTCCTTGAAATGGCTGAGAAAAAAGGATATTTGTACATTTTTTGTGTTTTTTTGCCATTTTTTCGACCTACCCCCTTGCAAAAATAACTCACCCATTTCAAGGAAGATCCGGATGCCCTTTGGTTAAATTGTAGTCCTTGGTGAGCCGAATAGACAGGCACTATTGGATCCTAGCAGGTCCTTTAGGGAGCTGTAATAAAATGAGGTTTTTGCTTAAGAAAAGTGTATCCATTGAAACAATTGATATTGAGAAGAGCAAAAAAAAAAGACATGAGCTTTTGGATTCGTGTAAAAATTTGCTAAGTTAGAGAGATTGAAACTTTTCTACGTTTCTCAAAATTCTCAATTTTCTTAGGCTGTATTTTGGACAATTTTTGAACGATTTCATAAATTCCTTTGAACTTTTTATCGTGCTTTTGCATAATTTGTAATAAATGTAATAAGAAATATAGAAATTTTTAAAATCTGTTGAAAACTGTCATAAACACGGCCTTTGGAAAACGGAGTTTTTACCAAAATTAACAATAACTGTTAAATTTTTTTTTTAAAAAACACAGCTTTCCGATCCTCCAATCAGCAGGATCGATCTGCATTCAAGTATATCTGATGTCCTTGCAAAAAAGTTGCACAATTTTCTACAGGGATTTGTGCTTTCTCTCATTTTTTGGCTGCATGGTGCACTGTGGGACTTAGAAAAAAATTCAATTCCAAAACGCATAAAAGAGTTTGTTACTTGGTCATTTTAAGGATGATATGGAGATTGACTTGTGGAGGTCCTGGAAAGTTCTTTAGGAAGTTAAGAAAAAACCCGAAAATTGTTTTTTGTATGCATTTTTGCATTAACTAAAAGAAAATTTGAAATAATTAGATTTAATGGGCGACCGTCTAGAAACATGCAAATTTAATTAGAAAACTATGTTTTTTATCAAGTTCATTAGGTGGAAAAACGTTTATTTCGATAATTTAAAAATAAACAAAAATTTAGCAAAATACGCGACGATTACGTGCGATCTGGTGCACACTTACACATACAACTATTATTATTTTTGTTATTATAAAATTATTTTGTTTAGTCGTTTTCAATTGCCATTTGCTTGATATCACCAAAATTATCCAGTTATACATCAATTCGTCAATTTCATCGTCAAATCTTGTTAGCATATTCGTAGTGTGTTGTATAGTGTTCTTATAGAGCTTATTATAGGTTTTACTGCCTCATTGGCATATGTATAGAAGTGAATGCATGTATGTATGCATGTGTGTTTGGGTGTACATACATACATAAGTACATATGTATATATAGTGTGGGCTGATTTTACTAAAAAATATAATTAGTTACTGCACCTTAGTAGATAGCTACTACATACATATGCATATGTATGTGTTTGTGTGTGTGTGTGTCTGTCTAAGAGCAAATGTTCCTTAAGATGCACCATTTTACAAATGTTAGTTACTCAATTCTTATATTTCCATGCGTTCACTTTTCATTGTTATAATTAAATTTTCCTTTTTAATCACAATCACTTTCGTGTATAAGTTGTGTGCGCATTTAACAAATAATCAAAGAACAAAGCACAAAACAGAAACGAATAGAATAACGAATGACGAGAAAATAAAACAAATAAAAGCTCAAATCAGCTCTGCTCTGTTCGAAAATATAAATCTCGATATACTTTATTCACAAAGACAAATCATAATTCAATGTAAGTGCCAAAATAAAGGGAGGTATATAATCGCGTGTATATATGTATATATTTTCTATATATGCATATATATAATGAGAATGCCTAAATAATAAATTAAATGTTAAATTATTTGAATTGGATTGCATTTAAGTTGAAAATACGCTTGCATAATGTTAAGTACAGCCAAAAGAAAAATGATATATCGCAATTGGACATTGGTTGGACTTGGTTTGTTCTAATTGCCGTTGCAGCTGTTTGCATCGTTTTAGAATGTTAAATTGGCGTAAATTAAACACGTGCGCACCCTAGACTACAAAATACAAAAAAAACATTACATTAATGTATCATTTATATATATATATATCTAAAAACTACCATAAATATACATATACAATGTATATATCGAAGTTGTTTTACTTTTTCTCTTTCTTTTTCGTTTTTTTTTTGTTTTTTAGTGTATAAGACAAGACTTAAGATATAGTTTCGCATGCTACCAATATCGAGCATGATCATGTTTCCATTATTGTTTTCCTTTCTTCTCTTCTACAATCTTCAAAATCACTTTCTAATTTATAAACATTTAAGGTTTCTTACATATTATATGGGTGTGGGTGTGTGTAAATCAATTCGATCGCAAATTGTCGTTGAGTGTAGGAACAAAAGCAAAGAAAAAATTCCGTACGTTAAGTCGGATTGCCGACTGCGATATACCCTGTACCTAGAAGGAGTGTAACTTAATATTTATAAATATTAACTCACCCAAAAGGAACACCAATTCCCCATTGAGTTTTGCTCTCTTTTAGTTTCAACATTCTCATTATCGTTAAATGATCTAGATGTTTATACGGACGGACTTCAGTTTTTGGTGTAGGCGGAGACAATTTGTAAATATCTTATCGGGCAATCTTAATATACCCTCTTTACCCTATGGGCACAGGTTATACTATTTTGAAATTGTTTTGCAGAGAATTTTCTCTAGGTGTGTTTCAAAAACAGTTAACAAATGCGTTTTTGTAATTACCAACCATCTGCTGTCTGTGTGTCCGTTTTCGTATTCATGTCCGTGTCCGTGTCCGTGTTCGTGGCTGAGGTAACAAACTTTTACATGTTAAAAAAAATAATAATAATAAAACAAACAAAAAAAAACTGAACCTAAGATGTGGCCAAACAAAATGCAATGCACATAATACGCTACAAGATTCGCTGCAGTTGCTTAGAATTATTTAGGTTTTTGTTTCTCTTTTTAGTTTTAGTTAAACTTCATTTAGTTTTACTTTATCAGTTTCTTTAATGAACATGTTGATGGTGCACTGAAGCACCGGATGGCCCCGTACCAAACGCGGTCATCAGATCACCTTCATAAATAGCTATCAGAAGCATAATTCCCACACCGCTTAACATGCCGAGTATTTGCAGCAGGAATTGGGCCAGTGATTTGTGGGCAGCTGATATCTCCGGCATCTGCAAGAAAAATTTAAATTTAACACTATTCAATATCGAAATTGGTTCTTTCGCTTTACTCACCATATCGACCAGTGCTATATAAATGAAGAGGCCCGCTGCCACAGCAAACATCCATTTGGCCACTTCCTCCGATTGACCGAACACAATGCCAAAGATCATGCCAATGAAACTGAGAACTCCAGTTAATAGATTGTAGTAGACAGCCGATTTCACAGACATGCCCGCCTTCATCAGGATGGCAAAATCACCGAGTTCGTGTGGCAACTCGTGACAGAAGACGGCTAAGGAGGTGGAGAATCCACCGGCAATATTTTCGGCAAAAGCGGCCCCAATGGCCATGCCGTCAGTGAAATTGTGCAGTCCATCACCCATGATGATCATCCAGGCCACGGCGCTCAGCGTTTCCGGCGGCGAGTGGACATGCCCATGTCGATGGCTATGGCCATGATGCGAGGACTCATGCTCGCGCAAAATGACAGTGACATGGTCGTTCTTGTTATCCTTATCCTTCCCACTACTGGCCGCATACACGGCATTTCCATCGAGATCGGTGACTATGGTATTACTATCCATCAGTGCTCCAGGCTGACCGTCCGACTGATGCTGCTGATGATTGTTGTGATTGTGATTATGATGATTGATATCCGCATAATTGGTGTGCAAGGTGGAGAGCAGAGATTCTGCTGCAGCAGCCATTTCATTGGAGCCATCATGGTCGGCCACACCGTTTCGCGCTTCAGCGGAGCTAGCATCGCCACCAGCGCCAGCTGCTGGTGACACTCCATCACCAGGCAAATGCATCCATTCATTCTGCTTGTTGTTCATAGTAATCTCATCATAGCAATAGGGATATGAACTATACTTCTGTTTGCACATCTTGTCTCCAGCCACAGAGTTGTTCACCGAGGAGTCGGGATCACGCATCACTTTGGCTCGCGACGGCTTCTTTGTCTCTTTCTTTTCCACGCTTTTGCGCCACTCCGATATCATGGTCAGAGCATGTTCGGTAACATAAAAGAATATAATGCCACTTAGACACCCCAAACCCTTCATGATCATGCCGCGTTCGTCCTGATTGGCCAGCGACTAAATTTAAATTGAGACAATTAAAAAGAGATTAAATTTCATAGTGGGAAAGGTGTTTATCTGGGACTTACATGCGGCAGCAAGTGAAGTAGGGCGTCACCCGTCATTGTACCCACGGCCAAGGAGACCAGATACTGGATAATATGCTTGTAATAGCGAGATCCCATAAAGGGAATAATGGCAACGCCAACCAGACCAAGAATACCACAGGCGAATACCGATATGAAAGCGTAGATCCAAACTAGAAAGTAATGTAAATTGGTTATATGTAAATAGGAGTGGAAGAGTTTACATTTCCAACTAGACTTACCATACACAATATCACCCTTTTCACGTGCAACCTCATCTGCATTAATCTTCTCGAGCACACTCGAATCGATGCAACCGCCATCGAGTGTTGTCATTTCATAGAGCAGAATGGGGCATAAATTGAGCATATCTCGACGACTAAGCGTAAAGTTTGGATTATGCTCCTCCATGCTTGAAGATGAAGAGCTGTGGATGCAGGGTAGATTGGAGGAATTGGTGGCAGTATCGGTTGAGGTGCAGTTATTGGACACTTTCTGCTCCTCCATTACCGCCTCATCTTCATTATCATGCTCATGTTCCTCCTCATGGTGATGTGTGAGATCATGTGGCTGGACATGATGGACCAGCCGACTAACGGCCACGCACTGGAACGATGAAATAGTTTGAGATTGATCTATGATTTATTTGCCCCATCTTGTGGACTTACGGTGCCATTGTTGCTACTACCGCTGGCCAACGCTTGAAGATTGAGCTGCTGCAACAGATTGTGGAAGCCACTGGCATTCATTGCATTCTGCGACATCAGTTGATGCAGGAAGTGTTTGGTAATCTCTGGCAAATCCCGTTCGCCTTCAACCTCATGACCGCCGCCAGCATGACGCTTGCTTCTTTTGGATGGCGGGCTTGTGCTGTAGTTTTGGGTATCATCGCCAGCTATTTGCTGTCTTCTTGCATCGGTGGTTTCACTGGAGGGACTTGAACTGCTGCTACTGCTGGTAGGGATGCGGCCATCGAGCGATTCCATGCTATGTACAATCATGCCATTATTAAAGAGATCCTCGAAATGATCTCGGCAATGTAGGCGATGGGCGCACAGTAGGCAAACCACACAAACAGCTACTATGTGACGCGCCATCTCGATCTCTCGCTCTCCCACTCGCTTTTTCTCACTTTCTATCTCTCTTATACTCTTTGTGTCTCTTTGCTTCAATTAGGACCAAACTTATTGGTGTCCAGTTTACGATTACAGAGCAATGTAATCTACCTTGATCATTATATGTATCAATGCATTGTATACGTATATCAATGTCAATTCACGATCTCAATTGGAATCTGCAATGATTTTAGTAGAAGAAAAAAAAAAAAACAAAACAAAAATGGAATCAGTCAATTTATGATTCACTGAAGCGTGGCTCTTCATCTACCATCTATTTGGATAAATGACAATAAATGTATTTATGTACATATGTATGTATCTAGAGCGGTGAAATGTGGGGAGAGGAGGCCGAACGAGGTAGAGGTGGATGTGGAACTGGAGCTGGGTAAGCTCTCTATTTAAAAAGACCACCTACACTCATTACGCATCTAACTGAAACGATCGAGACAACAATTAACCAATTGCATAACCAAATCGAACCAAAGCGGAAGTTCAAGTTCATTTGGCGGCCAGTCGTCGATCGACACCTCCAAATATGGTCACACACACACACATAAGCTGCTTCAGGTGCTCGAAAAGGCTGACCATTTAGGGTAATGGTGCTTGGAGCAATATTTCAAGACCTATTCGCAGATACATCACAATAAGATATCATTAAAACAGCATTCTTTAGAATATGCCAAAATGATTATCAAAACGTAATTTGAATATGTAATAGATGGGGATCCGGGTTCGAATCCCAGGCTAGATTATGGATGTAGTTATCGCCAACACTAGCTGATCATGGGCAGAAAAGTATTAACAAACCGTAGAGAAATCTTATGAAAGAATCCTTTGGGTTATGTTTCTTTGCAATCATCATCTAACACTACGCAACATTCTGCTTTAACAGATCTCCAATAAAAAAGAGGGAAAATAGAGTTTTGAATTTATGAATTGAAAAGATCATTTTTGTATTTTGAAAATGTTAAAACAGGATCAGTTTAATAAAGTCTTTGAAAATAGCGTAGTTACGCAACAATTTTATTAAACTATGTTTGCACTTTTGCATTAAAAAAATAAAAACAAAAGTAGTGCCATTTCGAATCAGTTAGAATTGCCATTTTTGAAAAGGGATATACAGTGTGTACCAAATCAAAAAATACAACCCTACTTTTTGGCGATATTTTTCTTTCCACTTTAGCAATGTTGAATTTTGTTTTGGAGTTAAATTAACAAATATTACCAAATAATGACAAAACCCTTTAGTTTCATTTGCTTGGAAATTAGCCGAATGAAAATTCATATGTTTAGTAATCCCGGAATTACTTTTCATTGCTTTTGTTATCGTTGATTCGTAATTTGAATTTTGAAATTGTTTCTTTTTCTTTATTTTTTCGTTAAACACTTTACTTTTTATAACTTTTGTCACTGTCGATTTGTATAGCACACACACAGTTTGAAATCACACAATCACTTATTAATTTAATAATTTAATTTCCTTTTGAACCATCTGTTCCAATATTAAACACATATAACGCGCGAAAACAAAAAAAAAAAAGCAATAATTAAAAAATTACATAAAATATATAAAAGGCAAACATAAATTGCGCAAAGTAGTAAGCACAGGTCTTATCAATTGTCAGATAGAAAAGGCGGTGAAGTGCCTGTTGAGGAGCAGAGATGGAAGACCATCAGCAGTCGAGGAGCAGCCCAGTGTAGGAGGGAAAGGAGATGGTAACGTCATAAACAATTGCCGAGGCAAGCGGTATCTTCGATAAGTGAACCGCAATTGGCGCGCGCCAAAATACAAGTAAAAAAAATACGACTTTGGTCTATGGGGAAATACTATCTACTACAGCGCACACACACACACACTCACAATCAGTGGCACACACGCACGAACAGTAGTGGTACACAGACACACACACACACACGCGTCGAACAACTTGTTGTAATTGCGCATTGGGGCAGGTACTTGGCCAATTTGTACACTAAAATTCCTGCAACAAAATCCAATATATTGATAAAACTTTAACCG
Source organism: Drosophila sp. 14030-0761.01 (assembly GCA_018150735.1). NCBI lineage: Eukaryota > Metazoa > Arthropoda > Insecta > Diptera > Drosophilidae > Drosophila > Drosophila sp. 14030-0761.01. The sequence continues at coordinate 18,250,325 of JAECWO010000001.1, read as the reverse complement.
ACCAACAAAAAAACAAAAAGAAAATCATCGTATATATCAGAAATTTATGACTCGCGAGTAGGAAGGTAGGTGCTGGCGGGCGGTTTGGGGGCATGTGAGGCATGGGTTTGGCGTGGCGTGGGAGTTATCGACTTAATAAAAGCGAAAGCCAAAGGCGTCATTGCTGTTGCATAAAACAAGGCGCGTCAAGGTCACAGGAAGTGGGCGACGGCAGCGGCTTTTTGTGCACTTTTGGCATTGACAATGCGTTTGACACGCGCTCAACATGGTGAAGGTTAAAGGTTGACGCTGACGCTCAAAATTGTTGTGCGAGTGACTTGTGCGGCACTTGTTGCCACCACCAGAGCAAAAAATAATGTCTGCCCCCCTGCGCTATGCTCGGTGTCCGGGTCCCGTGTCCTTGTCCTTCTGCTGAGGTCTCAATTTAAAGTGCCTGACATTTGCTTAATTATCTGGCAATAAAAATCAATCATCAAATGTTTGAAAATTCGGCAAAAAACCCTCAAGTCCCCGCCGCCCGCTGCTTGATTTACATTCGTTTTCCAATCAAGCCAACTGACTGACCTAACTCAGTCAATTGGTCAAGTGCTGCCGCCCGCCCGCCATTGTCGTTTTCGCTTTTTATTTAAACTTTTTGTAATCAAGCCTCATTTAAATTCAGTTCGCATGATTTTCATGAAATCACTGAGAGAAAAACATTAAACGGACACACAAATTTTTAGTGTTGGCTTTAACGACGATTTTTGATCTCACTTTCCGATACTATGCACATACAATATACTATATATTGTGGTATATATATAGCATATGGCATTAATTTTAGAGCCAAGTAAATTTTTATAAATTAAATTCGCTTTCTTTGCGTTTCATTGATTGATTGGAAATTTAACATCGTTGATTGTATCTTAGGTTCACAACAAATAACCCACCGCGAGAGAGGGAATGAGCTGAAGCAAACGAGCTTTACCACCATCAATTTGCCACTGAGCTGCGCGCGTTGCTTTCAAAGTGTTTTATAGTCCAGGTTTTCGATGTTTGTAGTGCTCTATGTCTGCGATTGTGTGTGTGTGTTTGTGTGGGTCGACAGCGACCGCCTGTCAAAGCATGGCCAGGTTTTGGAGGCGTAAGACATTGCCAATATAAATAAATTTGTTAGACCATGTACCAGACCGGGTACTCCATGGACTTAAAGAAAATAAATTCCTTACATAAGATCCCGATAATACCCTATTTTTCCCACCGTTTCCCAATGGTCCCTCCTACTTCCACAAATTTATATTTATTGTAGAGAGTGACAGTGCAGTAAAAGCAACATTGTAATATAAGAAGATATATTCGAGCAAAACCACTCAAGACTTAATCCCATTTAATTAGAGTTTTCAAAGCAGATATATGTATGATAGGATAAATCTGATTTTTCATCCTTAAAATATCGCTGTATGGAGTCCTTCACCATAAAGAATAGATAAATATTAACCTTGACATCTGTATATACTGTATATCAAGGTGTTAATATTGAATATATAATATATGATTTATTTATGATTTTGTGAATTAGAATAGCAAAATTAGGTAATGCTATATATAGCCACTCTCAATAAAACCCACAAGAACTAACGTTATATTTTTATAGATTACTATTGCTTATCGAAATCAACTGTTTAATCTCGTTTCAAGATAATGTTATCAAGGGAATCTGAATTGCAGCAACTTATCGGGATAATTAGATTACCTTGTTCTTATTGAATATCTTCCAATCACCTACAACTGAATATTCAAATCAAACAAGAACTTTTTTTCATTATGGAAACAGAACAGAAATTACGACTATGTCAAATTGATTTTTTTAAATCTGACTCACCATGGTCGATCTCCATCCATATTTTACCATCACACCATAGAACTGAAATTTCAAGCGCGAAAACTTTATTGCTATTCCACTTATACTTATGTTACGCAGAGGCGGCAAACATATCAACTGAAATTGCACAATGAGAACTTCATTTTATATCTGAAATTTCGTCGAGTAGCCCCCGTCCCAGCCACATGACTGCTGACTCATCACCTTCTTTTACTTACATACATATGTACATATATATCTGTGAGATAAAAAGGCATAGGTGAGGTGGAATTTGTTTCAATTAGCACTTTTTACTGCCAACTGAAATTTCATACCCAAAACCCCATTGGCCGACAGCATAGTGTAGCCATAATGCTTCGCTGACTCATCATTATCTCCAACCGAAATTTAACTTTGCACATAACCGAGAGAACTGCTATTGAGTCATAGCTGAATATCTCCACTCAAATTTCACAACGAGAACCACATTATTCTTGGTTGCCGCTCACGCGATCCCTTTTTGCGAGTCAATAAACTGCTGACTCTTGAATTGTCTGGAATTATCTGTAGTTTCTTTTTTGGTTTGGCATTCTCACGAACTGAAATTTCAGGCCGAAACCCCCAGGGGCCAGCACACACACACATGCTAACACTTATTTGGCAACACAAAAAAGCGATCGAGCGAGCGAAACCCTTATCTTTTTGTTGTTACCTGACACACTAAATCACAGGCAAAAAAAACAAAAAAGGGGGGAAATTAAAAGCTCTGCATGAAATTTCAGTTAGCTTTTCTAGATATTTTTCGGGAGATATGAGAGCAGTTGAGGGTCGTCTCATATAATATGACAAAGCAAAAACCAACCAACCGTCCGCCCCATGAATATAAAGTTCTGGGATTTACGAGCGACAAAAAGATTTACAAAACTAAACTATCTAACTCATCACTGGGGCTTGATCACGTTCTCTAACCATGATGATATTTGATTGTGATTGACTAAAAAACGAACTAACTGTCAGTTCGACAGGTTGTGCCCGGTCTCGATGGGATTGACCTTCCACCCCCTCCATCCCCCGCATTTCCACTTGGTCGTTGCTTTAGTTGGTTGACTACTAAACATTACGTCAGGTATTTTGAACTTAATATGCTGATAATGTTGAAGGGCTTGCAATTACAATAAATAATTCATTGGGGCATCTACATTAAATCATATGTAGGATGACGAACGAACGAATTGATACATACATACATAGGTCGATGGTAGGCGGGTATATATGTAGTTACTTACCTTCGGGCGGGAGCAGGCTACTATCTTTCCCATAAGGCGACTCTGGTTACCGGAATTAATGAATATTTGATATCACTGCATTTGAACACGTGCGATCAATTCACAAATTATATGTTAAAGCGATCAAAGAAATGCTATCAGAATCATGGATGGTTCTAGGTTCTTTAGGGTGCCAGCCAATAGAGTCATTCTTTGGAGATAATGATTGATGGTATTTATTTGCATTTACATATGTATACATATGTATTATATACTTATATATATATATATATATATATATATACATATATATGTATATGTACATACATAACTGGATCCACTTAAGTCAAGGCCATACCACATTATCATTGGATTTTTAAATTCTGTTCGTTTTCAGTCAGTAATCAATACTATTTTTGAACCACCACACATGCAACATAAGAAGAAAACACGTGGAGCGGAATGGAGCAGAATGGTTTAACCTTTCTAAATGAATCGCAATCTATGTATTTTCCAAGGTTCTTTTAGTTGGATCAATTTTCATAATTTCATAGATTGATATATTTTAGTTTTAATAGATAGATATCGATCGTGGATATTTAATAATAAATTTCGATATTTGACAGTGCCAGCCAGAGAAATGTAACCAAAATGAAACACATGTTGATATATGGGTCATTACCGATAAGCAATATAATACCCCTCCCCATCACCCACACTTTAACTTCTACTAGATACTACGTTAGACAAATCATTACCCACGCAAAATGTAGGCAAAAGTTTTGCGTAATTAGACTATAATTATGGCAGGAAAAAAAGGAAATTAAAATGCCATTTGATTTGGTGTTAAAAATGGAAAATATGTTACACTAAAATAGCATAATGTACATATGTGTGTCTACGTGTGTGTGTGTGTGCGTGTAGGAATCTAATTTTGTGTTTGTGTGCGCGGGTGTCCAAATCTCGCACATGGAAAGCGGCTCGCTATAAATAAATTATGAATGAGTGCCAGGCGAAGGAGGGGGGAGACGGCTTTGGTGGGTGGGTGGTGTATTCGATGGTAGGGATGGTGCAACATATGCACTTAAACTAACATATATATTTGCAGTTAATAATATGTATGTACTTACATTCCGCACTTCTCAGTGCCTTCGCCCTCGAATATCAATTCCAAATATACGTGCAAGTGTGTGTGTATGTGTGTGTGTTAGGATTGCGCTCAACGCAAACCTTAATCTTAATTGTTGATACAATAATGTGCTGCCAATGCTTTCGTCTACGATTTAACTTTAAATGATTGCAATGATGCCTGGTGGGAGGGGTCGGGGATGACGTAGATTTGCATTTATTCACAAAGATAACACACAAATGCCGATTCAATTGAGCGGCGGCGGCGGCAGCTTTAAGAGTTCGTTCGAGTCCTATCCAAAATACAGTTTGCACAGTGATTAGAGGAACGCACTAATTGAACACATTGACACAATTACGCAAGTAGCCGTTGTTCGATAGTTAAACATTTCAAAGAACACAATTTATTTTTAATTAAATGCCGATTTTACTTTACCGCACCGCCAATAAAAAATCCGCAACAAAATAGCGATCTACCAGTGTGACCGTACTTGGGAAGTGTGAAAATATCGATAAATTTAAGTTAACAGACTCAAAGTGAGTCCTCTGTTAAATTATTTACTTATATCGATAGTATATATCGGAGGCAAAAATATCGATAATATATATCGGAGGTAAAAAATATCGAAAAGCGAAATGACATTCACACAAAAACGCAGACGTTTATAAACAAAATAGAAACCAAAAAACATTTCTAAATGTCCGATACGCAGCATTTATCCCTTGGTATGTAAAGAATCCTATATAAATTTGGATGTATTTTAAATGGATTATCTTCAGGTTCCACCAAACCAGTATTTCCGGATGATGGTGTACTGCGTTTGTATTCAATGCGCTTTTGCCCATATGCACACCGCGTTCACCTTGTTTTGGATGCTAAGAAAATACCATATCACAAAATTTACATAAACCTGCGTGACAAACCTGAATGGTTTGCGGAGGTCAGTGCCACAACTAAAGTACCAGCATTGGAGCTTGTCACTGAGGCGGCAACAGGTGCAGTAGCACCTACTCTCATTGAGTCGCTCTTTATTTGCGATTATCTGGACGAAAAGTATCCGGAGATACCACTTCATCCAAAGGATCCCCTGAAAAAGGCAGAGGATAGAATTCTTGTGGAGCGCTTTGGCCAATTTATAAATGCCATTTACAAACTATTGCTGCATGATAATCCGGCTCAAGTGGGGGATGCTGATTTATATGCCGGCTTAGATATTTACGAGGACGAGCTGAAGCGCCGTGACACTGCCTTCTTTGGTGGATCCCAGCCTGGCATGTTAGACTACATGATCTGGCCGTGGTGTGAGCGCTTTGCAGCTCTAAAGTACACCCTAGGCGAGGACGTTAAACTGGATCCTATACGGTTTAAATTTCTGGTGAGTTGATCATTCACACTTGTTCAAATGTCAAAATATAACCAAAAACTATTTCCATTTACAGCTTAAATGGGAGGAACTCATGCTCAAGGATCCAGCTGTGAAGAGTTTCTATCTGGATGGTGAAATTCATGCCAAATACATGAAGTCCCGTCGTGCTGGCAATGCGGATTTTAATATGCTCTAGTAAGATAGAATATAGTAACACATATTAATTGACTGTATAAACATTATTCTACTTTGTTTTTTCAGCAATGCGGCCAAGCGTCGAAAATTGGAATAAATCTGTCATAAATGAGATGACGCCAGAGTGCAAAAGGTGGTGGGTCTGGAATATAGGCAAAATGCCAATTAAATGTACAACATTTATTTTTGTTTTGAATAAAAAATAATACCACAATCCACAAAGTGTTTACTGGGCTATGGCTGAGAGAGAGCTGCTTCTGCGAATGTTAATAACAGAATTCCATGTAAGACTTACCCTACGTCGAAAAAGTATATTGAATTTGCCCAAAAGTTTGCTACGGATCACCGACAACATCGGCTATAAGTATGTATATAATAAGTATAAGAAGTAAAAATAAGTTTTGCACTAAGTTTATTTACCTGTTCTTATGTTTGCAGGTAGAGGTAGAGAATCTTTCATAGTAGATCTTCGTTCCATAGAAGTAAAGTCTAGTATGTTTCGTTCTTGAACGGATTGGCCAAATCGAGAATTTGTAAGGGTATACAAAATTCAGCACCGCAGAAGTTATTCAGTGCACCTGATAAAATAGTTGCTCAATTTAACGTTATACATACTTATGTTAAAGTAGCTCACCTGTAGGTTTTCATTCGCCATCGGCCGTTCATTGAATACACATCGAAGCCTCCAAAATTTCGCGTTTATTTACAAAAACAGTTAACAAAATGTCCAGTATTCCGTTAAAACATTTCAAAAAGGGTAAGCTTGAAGGTCAAAACTCTTTAGATAGTGACGGGGCACATTTCCATTTTCCAATTGATTTTATAGTTTTAGTTATATCTCACAAATATCAATGTATGTAGTATGTATGTACAACACGCACACACAGGCACAGAGAGATACGGGATACACGTAGTGGTCGAGAGAGTTTTGAGATTTAATTTTAGACAAGAGAAATGGATTTTTTTCATGTTTGTTCGCTGACGTCAAACCTGATCATCACAATCATCATCAACAGGTACACCGAAACCAGAACTACCCGAGGATGGCATTTTGCGCTTTTACTCCATGCGCTTCTGTCCCTACTCGCAACGCGTCGGCTTGCTGCTGGAGGCCAAGAAGATTCCGCATCACAAGATCTACATTGACTTGAGCGAGAAACCGGAGTGGTATACAGATTTTAGCCCCCTGGGCAAGGTGCCGGCAATTCAGCTGCCGGGCTTGAAGGGTCAACCGGCTTTGGTTGAATCGCTGGTGATTGCCGAATACTTGGACGATCAATATCCAGGAGAGGGCTCGCTTTTTCCCAAGGATCCCTTGCAAAAGGCTCAAGATAGGATACTCATTGAGCGCCTAGCGCCAGCTGTTGCTGCCGTTTATCCAGTTCTATTTACAAAGAATCCATCGCCGGATGCTCTGACTAACTTTGAGAACGCTTTGGAAGCTTTCGAGCTGGAGATCAGTAGGCGCGGCACACCATATTTTGCAGGAGAAAAGATTGGTATTGTGGACTACATGATCTGGCCATGGTTCGAGCGTTTCCCAGCCTTAAAGTACACGCTAGCCGAGAAATACGAACTAGACAGCAAGCGGTTTAAGAACCTATTAAAGTGGCGCGATCTGGTGGCCCAGGACGAGGCTGTAAAGAAAACAGAACTCGATGCCCGAATTCATGCAAAGTTCATGTTGACACGTCACGCCAACGAACCCAACTATGATGTAGCGTTTGAGCCACTATAGGCATTAATTGATTAACTCAATGTAGAATTATATCTTTGGCGCGTTGAAATATACATACATAGTATCCGAATAGAAGTTAAACAATTATGTTATCTTTGAGGATTTCTCTATTGTCATTTGCAGGCTCTCCTAAACCCGACCTACCTGAGGATGGTGTGTGGCGTCTCTATACCATGGCATTCTGTCCGTTTGTTCAGCGAGTTCGACTCGTTCTCGATGCCAAGCAGGTTGCTTATCACAAGATCTTTATCGATTTGATCGACAAGCCGGAATGGTATACGTATTATAGCCCCTTGGGCAAGGTGCCGGCCCTGCAGTTGACCAATTTGAAGGATCAGCCAACGCTTATTGAATCCATGATAATAGCCCAATTTCTCGATGAGCAGTACCCTGAGCCGAAACTCTTTCCAACAGACCCTCTGCAAAAAGCTCAAGATAAGATTTTAATAGAACGTTTCGCTCCAGTTGTCAGTGCATTGTACCCGGTGCTCACCTGTAATCCCAATGCCCCCAAGGATGCGCTACAGAACTTTGAAAATGCTCTGGACACATTTGAACAGGAGCTGTCTAAGAGGGGAACTCCTTACTTTGCTGGCGAGAAGATTGGCATTGTGGACTACATGATCTGGCCCTGGTTTGAACGCATACCCAGCTTGAAATATACCACGGAACAGAAGTACGAGCTGGATGCTAAGCGCTTTGGTCAACTGGTAGGCAAATTATTCGAAATCAATATAGAACTCTCACTTAAATATAATATGAATATCTACTTTCAGCTCAAGTGGCGCGATTTGGTGGCCCAGGATGAGGCTGTCAAGAAGAGTGCACAGGATCCTCAATTGCATGCCAAGTTCCAGCAGTCAAAACTGGAGGGCAGACCTAACTATGATATTGCCTTTAAGAATTTGTAAATGATTTATTACATTCCACACACACACACAAAGGTGTTTAAATAAAACAGATAGTATCAAGCATCCTTGACCAGAAGATTGTAATTGGGTTTGCCGGCGCTGCGTGTGCGCAAAAATTCCGCTTGCACCTCGGCTTCCATGTAGAAGGTCATCACAGCGGTATCGCGTTTCATACGCTCAATCCATTGTGTCTTAAATAAGAGGGAAAGGGATTGGTGGAAATCTTTTTTGTCTGTCAATATATTGCGGCGTCTCTCACCAGCTGTGGAAAGCGTTGCTCATCATAGTTATAGTCCTCACCACGTTGCAGCTTCAGCAACTCCAGACGCTCCAACCATGGCCAAATCATGTAGTCCAAGATGCCTGTCTGTTCTCCACCAAAAAACCAGGTATCCCGACGACCTAGCTCCTTCTCATAAACCTCCAGTCCCGACCAGAAAGGCTCAATGTCTCCGCCATCAGATGCCTTGAAGAAAGCACCCACAACCGGATTGAAACGCTCGATCAATAATTTCTCCTGCACTTTTTTGAGCGGATCCCGCGGATAGAGGGGTCGCAGTGGATACTGCTCGTCCAGGTATTCGCATATAAGTAACGATTCGGTCACCACTGGTGGACCCGGTTCGCGTACTAGTTCCAAAGCTGGCACTTTACCCTGAGGATTCTTCTCATACAGCCAATCTGGTTTCTCTGTGAGATTAATGTAAATGCTGTGATAGGGTATTTGTTTGGCATCTAGGACAAGATGCACACGCTGCGCAAACGGGCAGAAACGCATGGAGTACAAACGCAGGATGCCATCCTCCGGAACATCCGGCAGGGCGGAACCTATTGTGGGAAATTTAAAATTTACAATCAACTTTGGACTCCCAATAAATCGATTCATAGCCTTACCTTTAGCCAAATGTCTGCCGTTGCTCATGCTGTGTGTGTATGTGTGTTTGTGTGTGTGCTGTGGGGGATCTGGAATGCAAGTGATGCTCCAACTTGATTCGCCAGCCAATTTATATAAAGTTCTCGAATGCCCTTCGGCTCTGGGTATGGATTACCGCGTCTTGGGCTGAACTTGGCTACATGGCCTTTGTGGCTGACTGCGGTGCTTGACACACATGCTCATCTAAAGTCTGGGTTCAGTTGAAAAATTGTTTATACATCACTTCAATAAAAGTCTTGATACATGTAAAATCAATCATTCTACTTAAGTTAGATCTAGCTAAAAGAGGAGCTTAATTAATTTAAATATATTTAGTTGCAAAATGCATATACGTTAAATTATTTTTTATTTTAGATCTTTTTTTTAATTTTTTTCTTTTTTAATTTACATATAATATTCTTTTTTTGTTCTACTTTCTTTTCTATTCTATTTTTTAGATCCTTTTTTCATTTCTTTTTTTTTTTTAATTTATGTTTTACAATGTTTTATCCATCTACTTCTTGGGGGTCAAACGAGCTTTCCAGAAGTTAACATGAGCGTCTTCAGTTGCAATATAAGACTGGACAACAGGATCTTCTTTCAGGAGAGCGATCCATTTGCTAATCTTCACAAAGCGTTTCTCATCGAAATTGTACTCGTCGTTGAATTGATATTTCACAACGGCCAAGCGCTCGAACCAGGGCCAAATCATGTAGTCCACAAATCCTGGCTTCTCGCCGCCAAAGAATGGTGTACCGCGCTTCTTCAACTCCTCCTCGAAGATGTCGATGCCTTGCCAATAGTCATCAAGTCCAGTCTTCTGGAGCAAGATCTTCATGAATGCATTGGTTATGGCACTGAAACGCTCCAAAAGAATCTTATCCTGGGCCCGCTTCAGTGGGTCCCTGGATAGGAGAGGGTTTTGCGGATATTTCTCATCTAAATACTCGGCAATAACCAAAGACTCAATGAGGGATGGTTTATCCTTCTCCTGAACCAGCTGCAGGGCGGGTACTTTGAGCAAAGCACTCACTTCAATGAGCCATTCGGGTTTTTCCATAAGATTGATGTTAATGACATGATACGGCACCTTCTTGGCATTGAGCACTAGATGGGCCCTCTGGGCGTATGGGCAATAACGCATGGAATACAGGCGTAGAATTCCATCATCGGGCACGACGGGCTTGGCAGCACCTATTTATAATAAGTATTATAGATTAGTTAATAACATGCTACGTCATATATGTACAATTTCAGTTGATAAAACTATTATCTATCAAGGGAAAATTTGTTGATAGGGTCAATGCCATGACTCGACGATTTAAATGTAAATACCAAGGTTTCAAAGGATAAACAGGTGTTTTATATTGATTGTTTTTATGACGATGATTCCGTCATTCAAGTTCTTTCGTTACATATACAAAGATAAGTATATAGAAAGTAATTGCTGTTTTAATGTAGTTTTATTATTCAAAAGATATTTGAAACTTGTTACTATCCGAATAGCAAATAATGATTCAAATCTAAACTTATCCCATTAAAAATTTACTACTTTTTCGATTAGTCAAAAGGAAAATATTCTTTGAGTCTTATAGATTTGTATGGCAACCACTTGGTATTTCATTTTCCTTTAAATCGGACAACTTTATATTTATACGTATGTATATGTTTCTGTAGCTGAGAATATTTAATTAGGTTAGGTTACATAGTTCGTTGAGTCGACTTAAGCTCGAAATGTTGAGGAAACTGGTTTGATTATTCAAAAACAAGATATGGATTCTTTCTCGACTTGCGGTTAGACGTTGTTACTCTCTTTTTTTCAATGTGTTAAATTTATGAGTCCCTTCGATAGTTGTCACGTATGAATTGGATGTGTCTTTGCGTTTTGGCTTACCTTTTCCCAATTGTTCGGTTGTGATTGTTGTTGTCATTGTAGAATTTAGTTTGAAACTCTAATTATCCTGGAGATGTACAGAAAGTATTGTGAATGTTGCGAACGGAGGTAGTTAACGTTTGGAACTCAACTGATGGTTCTCTTAACCGGTCGCTTAATATTTATACAAATACAAATGTAAGGCCACTGCGTCGTTCCAAAGAGCCAAAAGCTTTCAAGCTTCCAAAAAACATGACTCTTAATTTTCTGTTTGTTGATAATTTCTTCGTTTTCACATTGTTTATTTTGCGATTAAAACGCTTTTTTCTACAAGTACGCGATGTTCCATTTTGTTTGTTTGTATGTATGTAGGTAGTTATGTATGTATGTTATAACTTCATATCAGTGACATCATGCCAATGAATGTTTGTAAATATATTTATACATTCATATACATATATATCTATATATATATAGTATAGTATACATATGTATATATGAATGCGAAGAAGATTTTTATTATATGCATTGGAGTTTTTGGTTTTTTAATTGAACTTCCTACTAAACACTACTACACAGACACACATACATTTAGAGAAAAAGTTTTCTTCGGCGGAACCTTATCCTATTTACAAAATGCATAAAAATTCATTTTACCAAAAGAAAAACTAAACAAGAATAGAAATATAGAAAACTAACCAAACATTATAAAAGTATCCAAAAATATACAGAATAACAGAAAGCTTTTAACTGTCATTGTGTGATAAAGCAAAAAAAAGAAAACGTGAAATGAAAATAATTTTTTTTATCAGTTGATTGGAAAAATGACTTGAATGAAACTAGAAGGTTCTGATCGATATACTGCATGTCATTGGTGGTGGATTTATGTTCATGCATAATATATGGAAAGCTTTTCTTGGTGTTAGGGAATTATTTCACAACTTATCTCCTACTCTAACTTCGGACTTCCCGAAGTTTCTGTACACTTCACAATTGTTATTTAAATTAATGGCTTGTCTTTTGTTTTGTTGTGTATTTTTCTTTTGAGGTATATCATCTAATTATCCGATTATAATCAAGTAACAGAAGGCTCCTAATTACAACATTTTATAATACTTCTGATTCAAGCTTCTATGAGCTTCTAAAACAGCGTTCCTCTAGAGCCTTAAAGCCATTTGATTTACATATGTATGTATGTGTTTAGGTCTAACATTTTATATAATCATTAGAGATTTAATAAGACCGCTAATTGTATTGCTTTCATTAAAACCTCTTAGAAGAACTGTTCCTCTAGGGTCTAGACTAAAGGGATTATATTTATATGCATGGCCTATAGCAAATTGAAAGATTGATCTGAGTAAAATTTCAGCTTCAAAACTGGCCTTGACAGATACATAGTTATCGTTGCTTGGACTCACTGTGACATGCAGATAAATGGTATATACATATATAGTATATGTGTATGATAAGAGATTTATCCTTCTGTGTGTTGAAACTTCTTTTTAAATTTTTGCAAATTCTTGTGAAGTGTACTATATATATATATATAGAATATAATGTTTATAATGTTCAAGCTGGTCATGGATGTATGTATGGATGTAAAATGAAAATTAGTTTGGCTTACATTTAAAATTTAGTTCAATTGTTAGAATTTGAATCGTTTCAATTGCGCGTTGTTGTTAATAATAATTACATTTTGTTCACATGGGAATATGTTGCTAAAAACTAAGTACTCGTACATATACAATACATTTAAAAAAAATTCTACAGAGTTTAATTAGATTTGTTCATCATTATCATTTTCGTTATTACTATTACTTTTGCCATTAGATTGTTTTGCATCGTTGCCTTACGATTTCGTTTACAGTTTCGGTTGTTTCTATTTGTTGTCTCTTAATTCTTTAAGTTTTTCGCTTACCTTTTTGTTTTGTTTTGTTAATTTTATGCTCTCTATAAAATATGCTATGTTGCTGCATTTTGATCACGGTTCTTGCTGTTTCATATACATTAATATTATATTTATATATATTATCTTTTGATTACTGGAACGACTTGAATTTCTTGAGAAATAAAGTGCTTGCTGTTGTCTGTTGTCTACTCTCAGTGTGGTTCTCACTCGTGGTGTTGCATGTGGATGACGTTGTGGTTATTGGCTGTTAAAGGTTTTAGGTGGTCATCAGGCCAGGTGAGGGTGAGGGAGAGGTAGCTGCCTTCATGTTACCATAGCTGCCGCGATGGGAGGATGTACGACTGGAGCTGCAGCTGGAGCTGGCGTACTTTGGCTGAGACACTGTGGAAGAGCTGCTGTTGCTGGTGCCGCTGCAAATGAACAGAGTTCATCATATGCTAATCGATATGATTAGGCATGTCGGTTTTAGGACACACACCCCTTCTGTTCGCCATCCTTCTTGCTATTGAACATGGCCAGTTCGATTTCCGTATGTTGGCTGTTCATATGACGCACCCATTCCGCTGGCGTTTCAAAGGAGCTGCAATTGCAAAGAGAATGAATATCTCCGCTGAATATATTCAAATTCTGTGTTCTTACGTGGTGCACAAGTCGCATAGAAGGGTCACATGATCCATATTATTCTCTTGTTGCTGTAAGGAACCAAGAGATTTTAGTATATGCGGCACGGGGGAAGCATATCAAGTCCTTGTACTCACCGATACCCGCCGACGTTTCTTTGCCGGCACATATGTTTTCAGGGCACGCAGAGCGAGATTACTGGTGGCATTACTGCTCGCTTGGGTACTTCCGCTGCTGCTGGCCGATCCTGTCATCACACTTTGGCCTGCTCCCTGCTCTGTGGCATGCGTCCCCAAATGACGCACCAAAGTTTTGGTATCCTCAAAGGACTTCTGGCATATCTCGCACACCAGCATTTGCTTAAAGTTGTTGTAGTCGCGAAGTGTATGCTCTTCAGATTCGTCCTGCGGCGTAACACGATCGCGATTCACCTCCAATTTGACGGCACTCATCTTAAAGTCCAGCGGCTGCTTGGGCGACAGAAGGGGCCCCTCTTCGTGGTTGTTGTTATTGGCATTGGCTGCTGTTGGTGGTGGGTTTTGGGACCAATCGGTTGGCTCTTGTTTAATGGTAAGAAAACTGTGCGGATGCGGTGGCGGTGTGGCGGCCAGGCGAGGCGGAACCACATGTTCAAAATGCGGCGGAGCATCGTAGTAGTCATGAGCTGAAAAAATGGTAAGCAAACGTTTGACTGGTGCTACATTTAAATCAAGAAATTTCTTCTCACTTACCCCTTTCGCAGGCACTTTCCCGCCGCAGACGGCGTTCATAGACCAAAGCATCAAGACCATCTCGCTCGCAGAGTGGCGGCTCCTCATACTCTGGTCGACGCAGGACGGCCTCCGCAGTCTCTGGGACCGGCCCAGAGGCAGTCATAGGGCAACTGCTGCAACCAACTTCAGTACATATGGACATAGGTGGCGGAGGTACAGGTCCAGCCGTTGATGTTCCGACAACTGTGGCGGATGTTGGTGGTTGTGTTTCAACTTGACTGCCACCGGAATAGCAGCACTTGTCCTCGGGATCAATGGCCACCTCCTTATTCACGGATATTCCCAACTTGCTGCTACTGGCCACACTCAACAGGCCAGCATGGGCTGCCATTTTGGGCGATTTGACAATCACTGGACTGTCCTTTGGCATTACGGAAGCGCCTAGGCCACGGAATTGCTGGTGATGATGGTGGTGCGAGTGCGGATGCTGGTGTGCTGGATGCGACTGTGGATGATGGTGCTCGAGGGTATACCGACCAGAACTGCTGCCGCTGCTGCTGCTCGGTTTGCCCCCGTACATATCTCCCGGAAGCTGTGCGGTCATCGGCGGTGGCGGGGGCAACGTCGAGCGCTGCGTTCCATTGGAAACATACATGGCACTGGGCTCACGCTGCTGCACACTGTGCGAGTGCGGGAGCGAATGATGAGACGTTGTGGTTGCTGTGCTGCTGCCACTGGAAGCGCTGGTACGACATAGTCCACGAATCTTCAAAATCTCTCCACCGCGTAATACCTCGTTGAGAATGTCATTGGAAACGGTCGCCTCGCCGCTGTACATATACTGCACCAGGATCTGGATGGCCCGATGGCTAAGATCGGGGGGAAGAACCACATAAAGCACTCCATTTGGCGAGGTAATCGGGGCCGTCTCAAACATTGTGGCAAAGAACTGGCTGCACGAGCTTAATATAAATTTGTGCGCCGATATGCCAACCGTTGGGATATCCGAGGTGATGCCGCTATTGCTATAGGAGCTGTATAGCACCACATCCGCGAATTTCTCATTTCTACAGGAAATACACATGGGGATTAATTAGTTATTGTCCATATTTAATATTGTTTAATACTTACTTGTACAACGTGGAAATGGAAGTGTTCAAGTAGGACAAATGCGAATCCCATTTCAGGTGATAGTTCTCGGCGGCCATGTCTGCGACCGGAAACGGAAGCGCCTAGCACACAGTGCTACAAAATATGCAAAAACGATGTCAAAATCAATAATAAAATCAATGAAGAACAAGAAAAAACATTTTCGACAATTTTAAATTAACCGTCAATGAATGCAGGGGCGTAGTCATAACTAACGGTAAACTAATGTCACCAGCCATTTCCATATTAATTCTCTTTCCGTTTCTAATTGCCCCTAAGAACCCCTTTATTCCTTTCTTTCGCTACGCCAATGAGTTTGCATGGCACGGTGGCGCCGCCCCGGATACTAACGGCCATTAATTGTTTGAGAGCGCTGTTGAGCTGATTGTTGTTGTGTGTGGAAAAAAAAAACAATATACAAAACAATAAAGAAGACATAATGCCATTTCCTTCGGACTTTGACATACTACTTATTGACCTGGTGAAAGCCAATCCCAGTCTCTGGGAACGACAATCGCGCAGTTCTCCCTACAAGGATCGAAGGGTAAGGCACACAGAATTGTGGAAAAGCATAGCAACTTCATTGAAAACAGATGGTAAGTAATAGAAGTGAAGTCCTGCGAATAAGTGTGAAGTAAATTACCGTTCCGCCACTAGTTGGATCCTGCACAACGCGTTGGAACAATTTGCGCCAAAAAGTGCGTCGGGAGCTGTCCAAAGAGAGAGATGGCGTGGGATCCGATTGGAGATTAATGCCAAAATTGCGATTCCTCCAGGAACCCTCAACATTCAGCTCTCGCAGCAGCGAGAGACAACAGCGTCAACTATCCGATGCCAGTTGGGCATCCAGGAGTTCTGAGCAGCAGCAACAACAACTCAATGAACAAGTGCATGATGAAGATGATCAACTGCAGGAGGCCATGGATGAACAGCAGGCCACAGCATTAACCGCAACAGCATTACCTCCTGCTGGCGTCACCAGTGAAGCGGCTAATCCGACCCCAGTCCAATTTAGTACTGATGTATTGAAACGAATTGAGTCTCTGCTGGAGGGATTGGGTCCACCCAATAGACTCAAGGCAGAGAAACGTATTTTGACCTATCTATGCAAATGTAATTTGCGCTCCCTAAATAATCAACAAATCGATGATGTACTTCTTTAAGGCATGTCTCCCGTGTGTGGGCTGAAGGAGTGGGAGAAAATCGAATTCGAACCAAAACCAAACTCCTACTACTATGACGCAGTTAGTTGAATTGGGAAATGGTCAAAAGAGTGCGCGCGCAACCAAAGCAATAACGTGTCCAATACACTAACTGTCTGCTCTTCAAAGAGGAACGGATGGTGCTCGGGCGGGCGGTATGACGCCAAAACAAGCATTTAGTTTATTAATTTGATGACTCTACTACTACGACCACTTCCACATCTACATTCACTTCCACTTCTATATAGAGCTAACTAGGCATGCGATATTAGCGAAACGAAAACATAACGAGCAAAAGGCGCGTCCTGTGCACCCTTAACGACAGTTCGTCCACCCCGCCCGCCTTCATACACCGACCCGAGCCAAACCGTACCGATCCTGCCTCGCCCCTACCCAATCACCCCTTACCAATACGAACCCCCAGCTTATTCCCCTACCGCTATCCCTCTCCTCTTAAGCAGCCTAATGTAAAGACCACCAGCATGTACTATACAACTCCTACTATTTCTACTACTACATACTACTACAATGGGAATAACGCCACCTTCCGACAGTTTGGTATTAACACCAAATTATCGATTGATTTCACTCACATCGCTTCGTTTACACAAAAATCAATAAAATCCATGCAAAGCCAAAAAATGCAAAATATTGTACAGTTGTTTGTAAATAAAGTTAATCGTAATCTCAAACATTTCATTTCATTTCTTTACCGATGTCCTTTAAAATTATGATTGAACACTCGGAAATAAAAATACGCGCCTAAATTCAAAAAAACAAAAAAAAATGAGGGAAGAGATAATTTCTAAAGAGCTTTAGGTACAAAAAATTCACCTTGGCTTTCCTTTTTTTGGAGCGGACTTTTTTCTTTTGTTTTCACTTGTTTATCTCAAATCAAATGCACTTTATATTTATATATTCTTCCTTTAGCAAAAATTGTTATGAACATTTAGTTTTGAAGACACTCGCTTTTTTTTTTGTTGTTGTTATATTCGGATTTGGATGGGAGGGAAACTTGGTGCAGCGCGAACAAAGCTAACGCTTTGCTTGCCAGCGTACGAATGAATCCTGACTCCTGCCTGGCAGAGGCCATTGCGAGAGGAAGCGAGAGAGTAAACGATAGATGAACAGAGACGGAGAGAGCCAGAGAGTATGGCGACCGCGAGAGAGAAACAGCGCGCCCCCTCACGTGCGCATTGTTATTGTTGTGGTTGGTTTGTGAAGTAAAATTGATTTCCCTGAGCATATTGATTTTCTTGGTTACATTCAATTCGACGCCAGCTCAGTGGCAGTGGCAGTGGCGGTGGCGGCGGTAGTGTTGGCGGCATCACTGGCATTGGGGTTGGGTGTAGATGTGGGTGCGGGTGTGGGTGTCGGGTTGGCATCCGCCTTCACACATTCCTCCCCTGTACTTGCGCCTTCCTTACTCATCGCCTCCTGTTCCAATTTCATTTGTGTAGCCGTAGATGTGTCTTGTTTAAATAACTCTCGCAGTAACATAGTAGCATAGGCAGCCGTGGGCAATGAGAATTCCAATATAAGAGCCATAAACTTAGCTTCCTCTGGCGTTGGCTCGGGCGTAATCTCAATTTTCTTAAGCAGCTCCCAGTCCGATGCAATTAAGGTGTCTTCTGGTGTTTGATAGAATCGAAAATTCCAACTCAAATCATCGGGTTGAATGAGTAATTTACGATAGGCTCCACCAAGTGCGTAGGTTTTATCCTTGTGTTTCAACAGATCCGACGAGAGACCTACTTCATTTAGCATTTGCTCATACCAAAGACCAGAATCATTGCTAGGATAGGTTATATCATGTCCTGGGAGGGGCAGGACCACATCAGTGAGCTTATATTTACCACTGACTATATCCGACTCGCTTAGCGGTTTTACTTTGCGCTTAAAAATGGATTCCTCTTCCATTAGAACATCTTCCTCGGCATTTTCGGCATCAGGTGTTTCATTCTTCTCCTCCACTTCCATAACGGTGTCTTCCTGTTCGGAGTAGACTAGATCTCCTGGTATTAGCTTTAATCCAAATTCCCTAATCCTTCTAGATGCTATGCGATTGAAAATCAAACTTTGATAAGCATGTGGATACAGCAACAACATATTCCTGGGTATTTGCCTCAAGGCCGCTGCATAATCATGCTCTCCGAATTTGGCCAAACCATCTAAGATCTTCTTTTCTATGAATTTATCGCCATGGATCTTTTCTGCTGCCGCCGCTGAATCGCGTTTTTCCCACCACTCTTCTCTAATGGAGCGCATAAATTCCACATCATTGTCACGCGGCTTTAGAATCAGTTCGCAAGCCAGCTTATAGTCACGTTTAAGAAGAGCCACACCAACTTCATAGGTGGGCACTGTGGAACTATTACCAAATCTTTGCAGGCCATAATAGTTGATAAATCCTCGCTGCTTAAGCGATTCCAATGATAACTCAATATCGGCACGTCGTTCTTTCGCTATGTGACGCAGGGCAATGCGAAAGCGATTGCCCTGAAGATCTCCCAATTTGTGGGTTGCCGGTATGAAACTAAAGTTGCCAATTTGAACATTTCGAATGGAGCGACCTGCCTGAACAATGTTCTCGGGTGATCGACGTTTGATTGAGAAGCTTTGGGTGGTCTTGGCACGTTTGTCCTTAGTTCCACAATAGTTGACTTGAGAAGGGCGAAGACTGGAAAAGAATTTTCAAATTAGTTCGAATATCAGTTGAAAGGCATATTTGAATAACACTCACTTGAGACGACTAGCAAGGATGGCGGCCACTTCACTGGTGTCTATGTTGGTCTTATGCACCAAAAAGCTCACAAACTCTGCCGGAAAGTTCCACCGATTGTCGCCTGGATAAAAGATTAGAATTTCATTTAAGTAGAATCGAATTATTTCTGTATCAATTGATATCCATATAGTGAATATGGCAAATCAAATTTTCTGAATGTACTTACTGCGTCCTGGCTTAGGCTTTATTATGCGAATGTTTTTTTTTCCCTCTATGTCTGCGGCCACTTGTTGCTCTTCCGACTTAGGCTGCTCCTGAGCCACAGTAGTCGACATGAGTTTGCCTTTGTACAATTGTTTTAAGGTTTGATGTATCCGAGTGCGCTGCTCTTTGTCCAGTTTGGTAGCATCGATTTCAATTTTTTGCTCACTTGTTGCATCATATTTGGCCTCAGCCAACTTGACAATTTCCTGCCAAACTTCAGGTCCTGCAACAGATTCCAGTTCTTCACGCCATTTAGCTAACTCTTCGGGTTCCACATCTACAATATATTATGTTTATGCATCAATTACGCATACTTATCAATAATTTACAGACGTTCAATTGCCACCTTAGGCACTTTGGTATCATTTAGAATCAGGACACGTCCTTCGACATCAATTTCATTGACATGAAAGTCGGAGAACCTTGATTTGAGAATGCCGGTAAAGCCTGGAGCTTCGGGATTTGTGAATTCCGTAATGCCAACTTCGTTCTCATGGAGTGTAGACTTTTGCTGAAAAACTGGCCTAATGTCCGAGAGACGTTAAATGGGGTAAAAAGGATCCTTGTAATTTCATATCTCACTTGTTGCCTTGAGGTCGTTCCGCACGCTCCCTCTTTTGGCCACGCCAATTGTTTTTGTTGTACGGCTTGGAGTGAAATTTCCGATTTCCTCTGCCGCGGTCTTTGCCCATTGTTTAATTTGGAAATAGCAAATTAATAACTTTTAAATAAATTTCTGCGAATGCACGTTTTCGGCAGCCGCATTGGAGATGACAGATTATCACCGATAACTGTGACCGGGACTATTTCTCCAACACATAAAAAAATTGTTGCGAATTTCTTTAGCATAAATAAAAATATTACAATTCATTTTGCAGTTAGATGCATACCGAAATAGGGCAGAATGAAAAAATGAGCTAGAGAGACTGCATAATGTGAAATTCGAAAAACAAATTATGAAAAATAACGGTCATCCCCGTTTTTCCACACTGTTTCGCGTCGTTGCCAACACTAAAAGGCAGGCCAGCTGGGAAAATCCCAAATGTATTATCGCTAGCTACGCCACAGCAATCAGTCTATTTTTTCCATAACACTTTTATCAACGAAATCAAATTGAGCTTAGAAAAATGCTTCCCCACCTTAACGCCGAGGAAAATCTGCCGCCCAGCACACGGAAAGTGTATATAAATCCGAATTTTCACAGCCAACAAATGGCACGGGCAGCGTTTTCGCTGCAAGGTCATATTACGCATCCACATCAATTTCAGAACCACATACTGCCATCAATCCCAGGATTAAGCCAGCTACAGCCACAGCCCCCAGCTATACACGTCAATCCGAACTTTCTGCAACGCCAACACGCCATGTTCGAGCAATATCAATTACAGCAGATGCAACTCCAACAGGTCTTGGCTGCTATGCCATATTATCCACCAATAGCTGCCGAGCCTACGGCTGAGGTAGTGATGGTGGCTCCACCAGCTCCACCCCCACCACAACCTGCTTTACCGCAGGCCAAGATTATAAGCAAGGCCAGCACTTGCCTTGTGCGTAAAGTGGCCAAGTCAAAAACCGTTCCAGTACCTGTTCCGCAGACCGTAGTGAAATCTGCTCCACAAGCTCCCCTAATTACGATCTCCAAGAGGAAAATCGTACGACAGGGTGTTGTCAAACCCAGAGCAGTTACAGCTGCAGCTCCTGTAGCAGCAGTATCAAATACAGCAGTGCCAACTCCTACCAAGCGCACCAAATACAAACTGGTCCGCGCAATCTCCCTGACAGCCACACCGTTGATCAAGAAGCGGCGTTCGTTAAGGGAGTTTGTGGGTCAATATGCCTTGAGGCGCACTTATGAACCAGGAGCGGTCAAAAAGTTAAGGTAAGTCTGAAGCGGATTTATGGCTAAAGTAATGAATATAACTTGGCTTTCATTTACAGCTCAAAGCCTCAAGTGATGAAGCGTAGCATTAATAAGTCGCTGAGCGTGGTCAGCCTACATGGAGTAATGTTCAAAAAGACGGCCAAGAATAAGCTAACCAAACTGGATGCTCCCAGCTCGACGTCGGCAACGGTGCGAGAGTCTCCGGCACCTACTTCAGCAATGACAGTCAAACGAATCATCTCAGGTCGCACTTTGTTTGTGAGCGGCAACAAATTCGTACTTGATCCCACGGGCTGTCGTCTGACCAGGGTGCAGACCACTGCAACATCTCAACTCCCACTGCTAAGTTCCAGTAAAATGCCTCGACGTCGCATTGATTTAGGTGGTCTTACTTATATAGCCTCACCCAAGGCCCAAAACGTTTTCATACGCACCACAAACCATTTATCTCGGGCACACTTGATGTCCGCCAGGCAACGCAGTTTGCATATGCTCAACGGATCGTTGGTGAAGACAAATGTGCCGTGTGCCATTTTCCAGCGTTTAGGCAAGTGTGCCGCCCATACCCGAGGAAAGTGTCGCAAATTGCATGATAAGCGCCAAGTGGCCATCTGTCCCAGGTTTGTGTGCTGCCTAACCATTTTGAGGCAATCTTCTGCTTTTAAGGTTCTTCTGTCGGATTCCATTTCAAGTGGACCCTACATTTTGGGCGACTTTTGCTTTGTCTTGCTTTGTATTTACAGATTTCTCCATGGCGACTGCACAAAAACTGATTGCCTCCTCTCTCACAATGTGTCCCTTGAGAAGATGCCCGTCTGTCGATTTTATTTACGCGGTGTTTGCGTTCGCGAGGATTGCCCGTATTTGCATAAGAAACTCGGACGAAAAGCAGAGATCTGCATTGATTTCCTGCGTGGCTATTGCTCGCGTGCAGCCGAGGTAAGTTTCTGGCCCATGCACACATTCGTCATCAAATCCCTATTAACTCTAATTAAACTCTATTTAAGTGCAACAAACGTCATGAGTTTATCTGTCCGGAAGTGGAGCGTAACGGCAAATGCGAAGTGGCCAGTTGCCCCATTTGCACGCAGAAGCCGAAGGCTTTGACCAAGACCAAATCTGAACCTAAGGCAAGGGCCAAAACTAAAATTTTGAAAATATCAGAAGACGCAACAAGTCCTCCAGAAACGACCAGTAGTTCGCGTTATTTCAAGCGCGATGACAAACGGCCAGTGATAGAACCCACCCAAGAGCATGCTGATGAAAATGTTAATGATATAGACGAAGAAACTTCCGAAGATGCCGATGGCGATGCAAGTGCGGATGCAACCCATGTCAGTGGTCCTCATCGACGACCCAAACTGGGAATGCTGCCCGCATTTATACCTCTCGGCAACGAGGAATAGGATACAACTGACTTGCCTTGGACATGATGTTTCAGGTACAAATTAATTATTATTATATTTGTTTAGTTTAAGCTACAATTTCTTTGGTTTTATTTCAACAACTTTACGAGTTCGCTAAGTAAAATAAAAAATAAACGTAATAAAGCAAATTCTATTCTTTTTAGTGGGTTAGCGGGAGATCGATCATATCTACATTAAGTCTACTAGCCAGGTTAATCCTAAAGCCGTCTTTAAGTGGGCGAATTCAAGTTTCACACATTTGGCTTAAACAAGGCGAAGCGAAATCATGTTCGAAAATGTTTGGCTCAAAGAAGCGGGGCGAAGTCAAGTCTCACGCATTTGGCTCAATTAAGCGAAGCGAAGACATTTGCTGTCAGTGTTGTTTTTGTTGTCGTTGTAAGCGGTTGTGTCGGTCGCTCGTTATTCGTTAATTTCGTTCTCTTTAAAAAGCCAAAAATTGTTTTCAATATACTTGAAACGTAAAAACTTAATTTAGTGTGATCAATCGAGAATTCAAATCCAAAGGAAGATTGCAAAGAAAATTGAAAAAAAACGAATAAAACGGGGCATGCAACATCAAAGAGAACGCAACACGGATTTCGGTTTTATATGGTCTACAACAACGACGACAACAACAACAACAACATCAGGCAAAACCAGAGTTTTGTGTGTTGTTCAAGTGAGTGGAGTGCAGTTTTGCTGTTATTTTTTTTTGTTTGTTTGTTTGTTGTTTTTGTTGGCCAAAAGTGAAGTGTAAAAATAGAAAGAAACCAAAGAGTCCGAGTAAACTACAATATACTGACGGCAGCAGTTCAAAGGACTCGGCAGCAGCAACTACAGCAGCAATATTGGACATCTGTTCGGGATTTGGATGTTGGCATTCCACAGTTCGCATGCTCTTTTCACCTCGCTATGCTGCGTTCAAAAAAACAAAAAAAAAAGGAGAAAACAAACCAGGCCATGAAATTTTTTTTTCTGCATTTTCGCCACACAACTCTTGCCTCTGCCGCTGCGGCTGTTGCTGCTGCTGTGTTGCTGTTGTTGTAATTTTTCCGAAACGTTCTCGCTTTGGTGCATTCCAAAGTAAATGCTACTAATAACAAAAACCAAGCAAGGCCAGTGGTTGTTGTAGTAAAGAAAGAACAAAAAAAAGGAAGGCAATCCAAAGATTGGCCGCTTCCAGCAAAAAAAAAAAAAAAACCAAGAAAAAAGTTGCTTGACTTGTTTGACCCGCGTTCGAGTCTCTCTTTCTATGAGTGTGTGTGCGTGTGTGTGTGTGTGTTTCTCTCTCTGTGTGTGTGTTCAGATTCTTCTTCTTCTCTTCTGGTTGTTGGCCAAGTCAACCTCAACGGCGGCCGTTGCCGCATTCTACATAAATTACCAAACCCAAATGACACATAAAAGCCATAAAAATGAATTTTTAATTTATGCAGCAACAGCAACAACAACAACATCAATATAACGGCTGCAAAACTCTATATTTATGTAATAAACAAACAAACAAATCAAAAAAATTAAGCCAAAAAGACTGCAAATATTTGGGAATTAGTCAAATGTAATAGTGTGTGTGTGTGTGTGTGCCTGCCTGTGCGTGTGTGAGGGAATGAGAAAATCAAGTTCGTTGCCTAAGTCTTTTGTTTTGTTGTGAAGTAACTCAACATAAAATTGATGATATTTGTTCGAATCTGTTTGAAGTCAATTCAAATACATATGTATATGTATATGTATGTGTGTTTAATGCTCACTTATGAGGCAAAATCAATTGTTCAGTTATTTTTAGACTATACATAAAAATCGAACTCCGCGTGAAATATATCAATAACACTTCAACTTATGCCAATGGCAACAGAAACGATTTGGCCATATTGGCTAGTCAAGTAAATGGATCAAACTATATATGATTTAGTCAATTTAAAATACTTTAAGTTGCATTTATATTGAATGTGATATTTCCATTTAAATGACTCCAAAAACGTATAAATAAACCAATAATTAATTTCAATAATTAATTCTACAGTTGGCGATAAAACAATTCAAAATCTCAGACAACGCCAGCAACAACAACTATTGAGTGGAAAGCCAGTATTTATTTTCCTTTGGTTAGTTGGCTGCCCAAATTCCATGGTAAGTAACGGAGTTAATAAATTCTCCACAAAAAGAATAAAAAAAAAAAAAAACAGAAGAAGACTCTGACTCTGAAAATCGTTTGACCAAAAATGCTTAAACATGAAATTTATTAGACAACGAAATTAAATATTCAAATCGAGATCGAGACCCAATATAAAAATAATTATAATAAATTTTCGGGAAATTTTCATTAAATAATTTGCATACATTAAAGCCTGAATTTGTGGCATGGTGTTGTTGCGGTGTGGCATGGTATAGTGTGGTGCGGTGGGTCCGCCTAGAACGGGAAAAAAAAATGCTTTGTGCTGGTGGGGCTAACGGGGGTTTGTGCCATGGCCAGGTAGCTAGCCACTTTCTAGTGCTCCTTTTGGAGTTGTTGGCTGACTGGCTGGCTGGATGGCTGGCTGCTTGGCTGACTGTCTGCCTGCGCTTTAGTCTAATGATGTCAATTACATCGTGCCACTCGCATTGTGGGCAACAAAATGCATGCCATAGCATGGCTTATAAGGCAACAACAACACCAAATAACAACAGCAACAACAACAACAACAGCATCAGCAACAACATCTCCGAACTCGACTTCGACTTCATTAAAATTGCTTTTCGTTTTTGTCTATGTCTTTCGCGCTGACTTTGTATACCCTTTCGCAATGGGTATATACATTGTCACCAGCAGCTTTAAAACATTTCCTATATTATTTTCTTCATGTCTGCATGTCTTCTATCCTTTTAACTCACAAGTCTCACATTTGAACAAGTGAAGAGGGTATAGAAAATTCGCGATAATAGCACTTAATCCATTCCTCTGCCGTATTTTCGGTTGCTCATGGTAACCAAATAGAAATATTGTATGTATCCTACATACTTGTACATACATATATTTGCCAGCTAACAATTTTAATGAGTTTTTATGAAATTGTACAAGTATTTCATGTTCAAGTTGCCAGTTAAGGCCAAACAGACGCAACAAAAGAGCAACACAAAACAACAACAAAAACAACAGCAGACCACAAAAAAAAAAAAAAAAACACAGCAACACATTTCATTTTGTGTGATTAATTTTGTTGTCAATTTGTTCATTAACAACTACCCAACTAACTAACTATTTAGCGAGGGAACCACTTGGGTAACACATTTCCAAAATATCAGCAATTGTTTTGCAATTGTTAAAACTCAATTACTTGCCCCCCACCCCGCCCATCACGCCATTTCATGCAATGTGCCAAAGTAAACCCTTAACTTACATTTTAATAAACTTTAAATTTATGACTCAATTTTTGTGGCCGTTTTTTTTTTTTGGGTGTTTTCTTTTGGTTTGCTCCAAATACATTATAAACCAAAATCTGCTACAAAAATCGCTGTTGTCACGCCCACATTGGTGGCAGGACTGAAAAAGGGAGTGAGAAGTGGTAGAAGAAGATGGTATTTGGGGTAGGGAAGAGATGACTTTGTGGGGTAGGAGGGGGGGTTATTCTCTCTTTACGCCCAATTTGTCACACATTTCAACAGGTTGGCTGGTTGCCTCCTGGTAAGGAGGAAGACGTCAACTCCAACGAAGAAGTTGAACGATAAGGGGCGCGGGTCCTGATCCTCAGAGTCGGGGTAGGCGTTGGTGCTTTTGGAATCTTCTTATTATTATTATTTTTTTATTTTTTGGGACTGCCTGGCGGGCTTTATGAAGCGTGAGGAATTTTTCTGTTGTGGTTGTTGTTGTGGTTGCTGTTGCTGTTTCTGTCCTCGTTGTCCTTTCTAAGTGAAAAATTATGCAAAAGTGTTTCACTTTAATAGCGGAAATCATTTATAGAAGTTGTAATAAAGACCCAGTCGATGTGGCCTCATGGGATCATGGTCATGTTTTTTGGTTCAATCTTGCCCACGGCTGAGTTTTGTGCTCGTTAAACAAAAAATAAAAATAACGACAACAACAGCAACAACAACAACCAACCAAGGAACAGAGACCGCCAACGAAGCTGCAAAATGCAACAATGTTGCCACACTTTGTCATGCAGCCATTTGGGGTGTGAGAGTGTGGCGAACTTGAAGGGACTGGACTGTCTGGACTGAAGATCAATTTTGCAAACCAAATTTATGGACTAATAATCTCTATGGATACTTAGTAAAGTTATATGTGTATATTGGTATTTTTAATCAAGTCATATAATTTGTGCAAAGAAACTTAATTTCTAAGCAAAAACCACCACATTCCCAATAGGATGTAAAGAGCTCGACTTTTGGATATCCTCTGACGATTTTAAATACAAGAAACTAAATTCAATCATATCTACAGACTTCAAGCTAATTGAATATATATATATGTAGATTAGGTGCGGATCGAGAGATACATTAAAATTTATACGATGTTTGCCCATTTTAGAAAATTGCAAATGTTAATCACAGTTCCAGTTTCCTGCGTTTCTTTTTTTCCTGGAAACCCCCTGGTGGGGGGGGGGGAAGGGTGTGACTTTTCCACTGTTCCCTGGATCCCTCACTATGTGTAAATATATACTGCGAATGATTTATTCTACTGTATATACCCTTCCATTCCAACGGCCATAGGGTATAGGCAATACAAAAGACTTAAGCAACAAACTTGCCCACAATGGGGATTAGCAAAAATCAAAAAATCAAGCCCAAAAACGCCAACGAAATTCCAGACCACTCTGACCGAACATCCGAAGTGGAAGATGGCTCCCTTTTGGAGCCAAGTACAATTATAAAACCATTAAAGCATCTAAATTAGCTCATTTGCAATGGAAACCGGGCATCATAATCGTTAAAATGAAACAGCAACATCATCAAATGATAATTGTGCAGAAAAAAGCAGCCAGGCAGAAGGCGAAAAAAAGCGAGGAAATAAAAACGAAGAAAAAAAAAACCAACACTAATAATAAAAAGAAATAAAAGCCAAACTGTTAAATGAGAGAGAAAAAATGCCGCCATGGGTATGTGGAGCAATTGATAAATGATTTTTATGGCAGTGAAAGAAAATCGAAGAGACCATAAAATGAAGAGTGGAAAATGCATTACGGTTTATGAATTTGGATTTTATGCTTATTGATTGCACGGACATTATGTGTACGGCAACGAAGCTATTAAATATCGTTAAGGCAAATTACATATTCAAGAAAGTGTCGATTAAAATCGATTGCTAATCGCACAAAATTAAAACAAATTAATATGAATACACTTATCAATGAAAATTGCACTCAATGGAAACAATAAAACGGTTCCAAAAGTAATTAATCGGGATATTAAGTACAATTAGCTGCGATTAAGGTCTTACTTTAGAATTCAGATTTCCATGGCACAAATTCATATTGAATAGATCTCGGATTAGCAATCAATTCGCCATAAATTGCCAATTTGATTTTATGATGTTTCCCAAAGACTCGCAATTAAAGCAGCTAAAGAGCAATAGAGAATTAAGTAGTCGTCCCCCCATTGATCCCCACATGGATCACTACATTCCCATAATATGGCTTACATAAATTTGAGATTTCCATTTACAAATTTCATATTAATATCATTGTGAAACTAGTTTTTAATAATAGAGAGAAAAGAAACTAATTTATTAGCCTCTAATTAAATCGAGAAATTGAGAATTAATTAATAGGATCCAGGGAAACCTTTTTTAGGGTCTCTTATGACAAGGATTTGCCCAGCTGAACCACTCCAAAGAGACCCTCTCAGCATATAAACCAAATGCATAATTCAATAGTCTTCGATTCCCATTCCCATGCCCATGCCCATGCCCATGCTCCCATATGTCCTCTGGCAGTCTGTCACGTCAAGTCTTTTGTCATTGCGCCTAACATTTCAATTAATTGCCTCCACACAGAAATGTCTTTATATGCGATAGGTGAATCTATGCGTATGGCTTCTGGCTTCCAATGCTTTAACCGCACTCAACAATGAAACCCATTAAAAGACCATCAAAAGGCAAAGAATTTCTACACGCAATCCACGACGGCGGTACGGGGGTACGGGGGGCGTATGGCGGGTCGGATCAAGTTTTTCACAGAGGCTACAATTTCCGCTGTTTGGGGCTGCTTATGAAAAGAAAAAAAAAACAAAAAAAACGAGGCGAAAGGAAAACAAAAACAAGCAGGCTATTTAATTGATTTGGCCAATTTTATATGGCGCTTTTAATTAAATTTTTCTACCTCTCTCTGTCGCACTCTGTTGCTCTCACTGTCTCACTGTTGAGCTGTTGATGTGTGGGGACTTTCTCTATAGAAAAGAGAGAGAGAGGAAGGAGCGGGGGGGTATACGTTAGCAGCTACCGCAAACTCAATTAAATGATAACAAATTCAAGCAGAGGGGCTGAAATGGGCTGTACCCCGATGCTGATATTCTGATAGGCAGGCGCCGCTGGCAAGTGAATGGCAAGAACAGAGAATCGCGAATCTGGTAAGAGAATTCGCACAATGCTCAGGCCACTGTGCAACAGCGGCAACGGCAACGGCAGCGGCGGCGGCGGCGATGAGCAAAATGACGTTGGCTATGGCTCTGTGGCAATGGAAATGTGGCAGTGGCAGTGTCTGTGGCAGTCCAATGGACAAGACGACGGTGTCGTCTGTGGGACTCCACAATTTATGGCCACATTCAATTGTCAAGTTTATGTGCGGCTAAGGCATTTGCATAAGAGGAGCTGCCGCCGATGCCGCTACCACTCTAACCCGCTCCTGCTGCTGCTCCTCCTCCTCCTGCTGTTGCTGCTGCTGCTGACTTCGCTAGAATTCTTACCTCCATTTGAAAGTCTCATTGTTTTCTACATTCTCTCATACTGTTTTTTGCCCCTTCCCATTTTCATTACTTTTTCTTTTGTATTTCTTTATGTTTTTGTTTTTTTTTTTTTTTGCAGAAGGCGCTTCTCTGATGATTCTCTCTCTTTTCTGGCCTTTGCATACAAATGACGAATTATGAGAATCTTATAAATTTGCCATTAAATTTTAATGAGAACAATGGCAAAATTGCTGTTGGAGATCAGCTATTGAATAAGATGTCGCAGCGGGATTTCTCCGAGGTAAGCAACTGAATACTAAATGCACAAGCACACACACACACACATACACACATAAAATCACAATTACTAAATAAACCAACATACATTTATGTTGACCTTCAGTAAAAAAAAAAAAACAACAAAACCCAACTAAAAAACGCATAAAAAAAAAGGGGAATAATAATCAAAATTAAGGCAAAATGATTTCAATGTTGATTAACTTGGTCGGCAAGACTACAAAAGGGCTTAGGCTCTCCAATCTCAATAAGGGAAGAACGACTCACACACACACACACACACACACACATGGACAAACAGACAGAAAGCCAAATTAAACAAAAGCCCAAAGAGGTGGAAAGAGATAGATAGATAGAGAGAGAAAGAGAGAGCAAAAACAAATCTTTGGCAAACTTGGCGACTTACTCCAACTTCATTTTCCCCTCCTCTGACCTCCACTTCCCTCTGATCCTCTGCTCCTCTCCTCAACTCTCGACAGGGCCCTTTCATCATATTCCGCGCTGTCATGTCATGGGCAAAAACAACAACAACAACAGCAACAACATCAGAGACAACGTCAACGATGTTGGATAAGTTTCAGACGCATGTCTGGCAAAGAAGACAAAAACCAAAAACCGAACCTACATACAGAACAGAAGAGAGATGAGATCCCAATCCCGATTCCGATCCAGATCCCTAGCTGCTGTCTCCTTGACTGACTGACTGTCGTTCCGAGTGTGTGTATGTCCCTAGATAGGATAAGGACCAGCAAGCCGGATAAGAAGTCACATCCCCCCCTCCCCCCACTCTCCTCCTCCATCACCACTTATAGAAAAGAGTGAGAGAGAGAGAGAGAGAGAGCTTTCTAGGATCAAGCTAATTATTTTATTACGCGTTAAATTGCAACAAAATTCTCAAGTTGAGACTGGTCGAGAGTGCGAGAGTGGAAACATGCCGCAATGTGCGGCACAGGCAATCGTGAAATTGTTGGCATTCCAATGCGGCGACTTTATCGATGGGCCTCCAACTCCAAACTCCAGCTTCAGCTCCAACTGCAGCACCAAACTCCAAGCCTCAACATAACTTGAAGCTGATGCTGCCGCCTGGGTGCCACTTTTTTCTTTTCTTTCCATTTTTTTTTTTTTTTTAGTTTTGCGCTTTTTTTCATTTCGTTCATTTGGTGTTGTCCGCCCAACAACGAAGCAAAACCAGCAAGCAACTAGCGACCAGTTCTCGAATCGCAGGTTTTTCTTTTACATTCCTGGCTTGCCTCCATCTCTCCTCCACATCCACATCCACAGCCACATCCCTTCTCCTTCTTCCTCTGTTTTTCTCTTCCTTCAACTCCAACTCCAACTAGCTCTAGCTCTCTGATTCTTTTTGCTCGACTATTCTCTAAAATGTTTCGTTTTCTTGGGTCTCCGTTTCTGTTGGTGATGCTGCTGCTGCTGCCAATTTAGTTGGAATTGTTGAAGCGGGACAGCAAGCGTATCATTTTACATGACTTCTCTATGTGGCATTTGGGCGCCAATTCCTAAATTGACATACAGCATGACTTTGGCTCCTCACATGGAACGCGAAGCGAAAGGGCTCCAGCTCCAACAACAGCAACGATGAATCTCTTTAAGTTTGGCTTCCATTGCTTTTTATACATGTATTTTGTATATGTGTATTTTGTGACTGGTTCTAACCAGGTTTAGTCCACAGTCAAAAGGTGGTTGGAGGGGGAAGAGAGGGGTCTGGAATACCTTTAACTTTACTCTCCAAATTGTTTCTGTTTTAAATTGTGTCCATTAGATAGCTCTGTCCTTCATCCTGTTAACTAACTTTTGCTCACCCCAAGTGGGTTAATCTCGACTAGCACCAAAGAGAAGACTTCATTCAAATCAAATCAGCTTAGATCAGCGATCTCGTTTCATATTCTCGCCATAAAGCAGCTTACGTTTTACCTTTGGTTCTTATTGGGTTTTTATAGTTTTAGCCCGGCTTATTCGCATTTCGGTATTTCGCATTTGGTGTGTATTTGTGTTTGCTCTTTTTGCCTGTTATTATTTTTAGTCGAAATGATAACATCTGCTAATAAGTATAAACCGGCGCTCCCTTCCGCTGGAGATATCTCACCCTTTTCTCCTTCCTAACCCGACCCGACCCTCTTCCCTCCTCACGCGCTCCTCTATCTCTTGGGCAAGTTTGGTGCGTGTTTATTTGACTTTGACCATCAGGCAGCAGCAGCAGCAAGAGCAAGAGCAACAGCAACAGCAATCAGCCTTGTGAGATCAACACTATGTGGCTACGCCAACGCTGGGCGCTGGAAGAAGTTGAAGTTCTTTTCTTCTTTTTGTTCCTTTCTGCGATTTTTGTGGCTGTTCAGGTTCAGGTTCAGGGATTCGTTTTTTGTGGTTTTGTTTTTTGTTTTTTT
This sequence comes from Drosophila sp. 14030-0761.01, assembly GCA_018150735.1. NCBI lineage: Eukaryota > Metazoa > Arthropoda > Insecta > Diptera > Drosophilidae > Drosophila > Drosophila sp. 14030-0761.01. Next base: position 18,217,676 of record JAECWO010000001.1, on the reverse strand, counting down.
TTTCTTTTTTTTTGGTAACGCCCTCTTCATTTGGCTTATCGGCTGAGCTGAAGTCTGTGCACTCTTTTATAGTTGCATAAAACGTAAATTGCGTTCTGCATCTGTCAGATACTTTATTGTGGGGCTGATTTATACACAGCCAGAAGGCAGACGAAGGCCAATCTAAGCACGTTATCCGTATCTCACGGGCCGCCAGCTAAAAGGCAACGGCACTTGTTGGACCAGCAGCAGCAGCAGCAGCAGCAACATCAGCGGCAACAGCAACATCAACGGCAACGGCACGTTTTTCTAGGAAGCGTCTTGGGCTAAGGCATTTGCATACTCATTGCATTTAATTGCTTCAAAAAATATGTAAAAATTTCCACGTTGTTGTCACGGACTCGTCCATGACCATGACCATAGACATTTGGTGGCTTATGCCAAAAAAGGCTTCAACTTCAACACTTCTACTGCTGCTGCTGTTGTTTCTCCTGCGGCTGCAGTGGATCGTGGTGGTTCAGTTCTTGGGCCACGAATTCGTGGAATTGCTTCCGCGTTTGCCGAACAGAGGGAGGAGCAGAAGGCAGGAGGGCAGCTGGAACTGGAAATCGGGAGCAACAGTTGGCCGGCAAACGTGACTCAGTGGCCGCATACCTGTGTAGCCGAGCTAAAGCTTTAGCTGGTGCGTCGGTATTTAACATAATTACAATGTACAGTGAATACTGCCCGGGCGCGACCGACCGACCACAAACACAATGATAACTAGTTGGCAAACTGGGAGGAATCGAGGGTGATCCTTTGACACTTTCATCAGATAGTTAATTCTAGAGAATAATCCGCGTTTGCTCTTTTCTTTTTTTTTTTGCAGAACGAACCGGAATGTACACCGGAGCTGCCAGCCGCAAATCGTGCCCTCTTCTTGGAGAAGGTGCGTCAATCGAACGCTGCCTGCCAAAGTGGTGATTTTGCCACCGCTGTCCTGCTCTATACGGATGCACTGCAGCTGGATCCCGGTAATCACATATTGTACAGTAATCGCTCTGCAGCCTTACTCAAGCAAGGACAATTCGCTGCGGCTCTGCAGGATGCCACACAAGCGAGAGATCTGTGTCCCCAATGGCCCAAAGCGGTAAGTGGTAACACTCTTCCATTTTATTTGGTCATCCTTCTTTCATTTGCGTAATCTTTGCAGTATTTCCGACAGGGTGTGGCCCTGCAGTGTTTGGGTCGCTATGGGGAAGCGTTGGCCTCCTTTGCCTCGGGCCTGGCCCAGGAGCCGAGCCACAAGCAGTTGCTAGCCGGCCTGGTAGAAGCCTCACTAAAGAGTCCATTGCGACCGGCCCTGGAGCCGACATTGCAACAATTGCGGGCCATGCAATTGCAGGAGTCACCGTTTGTGGTCAGCTCGGTGGTGGGGCAGGAACTGTTGCAGGCCTCGCAATATCAGGCGGCAGTCGCCGTTCTCGAAGCGGCCCTAAGAATAGGCAGCTGTTCGCTAAAGCTCCGCGGATCGGTATTCAGTGCTCTGAGTTCGGCTCATTGGGCTCTAAATCAATTGGATCAGGCCATTGGGTATATGCAACAGGATCTGGCGGTGGCCAAGTCACTGGGCGACACGGCAGGCGAGTGTCGAGCGCATGGAAATCTCGGCTCTGCCTACTTCAGTCAAGGGGCGTACAAGGAGGCGCTCACAGCGCATCGCTATCAATTGGTCTTGGCCATGAAATGCAAGGATACCCAGGCAGCGGCATCGGCCCTGACATCGCTGGGCCATGTGTACACCGCCAGCGGGGATTACCCCAATGCGTTGGCCTCGCACAAACAGTGTGTGCAGCTCTTCAAGCAACTGGGCGATCGTCTGCAGGAGGCTCGCGAGATCGGCAATGTGGGTGCTGTATATCTGGCCCTGGGCGAGTGTGAGGCGGCCTTGGACTGTCACAGTCAGCACCTGCGATTGGCCCGCAAGCTGCACGACGAGGTGGAGGAGGCGCGAGCCTACTCGAATCTCGGTTCCGCCCATCATCAGCGACGCCAATTCAGTCAGGCGGCCGCCTGCCATGAGCAAGTGTTGCGCATAGCCCAGTCATTGGGTGATCGCAGCATAGAGGCGAGAGCCTACGCCGGATTGGGTCATGCGGCGAGATGTGCCGGCGATGCGAACGCCTCAAAGAGATGGCATGAGCGACAACTCTCGATGGCCTTGGCTGCACGTGATAAGCTGGGCGAGGGCAGGGCCTGCTCCAATTTGGGCATTGTCTACCAGCTGTTGGGGGCCCATGATGCCGCCCTGAAACTGCATCAGGCCCATCTCAGTATAGCACGTTCCCTGGGCGATCGCGCTGGGATGGGACGAGCGTATGGCAATATGGCACGCATGGCTCACATGGCGGGGAACTATGAGGCGGCTGTCAAGTACCACAAGCAGGAACTGTCCATCAATCAGGCGCTGCACGATCGCAGCGCAGAGGCGGCCACTCATGGCAATCTGGCAGTGGCCTATCAGGCCTTGGGTGCTCATGATGCTGCTCTGGCCCACTACAGGGCACATCTGGCGACGGCACGATCGCTAAAGGATACGGCTGGAGAGGCTTGCGCTTTGCTCAACTTGGGTAACTGCCTCAGCGGAAGGCAGGAGTACGAGGAGGCAGTTCCCCACTACGAAAGCTACTTGATGCTGGCCCAGGAACTGGGCGATGTGGCAGCCGAAGGCAAGGCCTGCCATCTGCTTGGCTATGCGCACTTTTGTCTGGGCAACTATCGGGCTGCAGTTAGATACTATGATCAGGACTTGGCTTTGGCCAAAGATGCCCAGCATCGTCCCCATATGGGAAGAGCATATTGCAATCTGGGCTTGGCCCATCTTGCCCTGGGTCACACGGCTGCCGCTTTGGAGTGCCAGCAACTGTTTCTGGCTGTGGCTCATGCCACCAATCAATTGCCTGCCAAATTTCGTGCTCTGGGCAACATTGGAGACATATTGATTCGAACTGGAGCCCATGAGGTATGTGAACTTAAGTTTGCTGGACACCATAGTATAAAAATAATCCCTCGAATCTCTTACAGGAGGCCATCAAATTGTATCAGCGGCAACTGTCATTGGCGCGGGCAGCAGGAGATCGTTCCATGGAGGCAGCCGCCTGTGGAGCCCTTGGCCTGGCGCATCGTCTGCTTCGTCGCTGGGACAAGGCATTGGGTCATCACACCCAAGAGTTGACACTGCGCCAAGAGCTGGGCGATCTGTCTGGCGAGTGTCGTGCTCATGGCCATTTGGGAGCTGTTCACATGGCTCTCTGCAGCTGGACCAATGCCGTCAAGTGCTATCAAGAGCAACTGGAGCGGGCACAGGAGCAACGCGATGCGGCTGTTGAGGCACAGGCACACGGCAACCTGGGCATAGCACGCCTCAATATGGCTCACTATGAGGCGGCCATCGGTTGCCTGGAAGCACAACTGGGCACACTAGAGCGAGTATCGCTGCCCTCCACTCAAGCGGATCGGGCCAGAGCTCTGGGCCATTTGGGTGATTGTTATGCCGCTCTGGGTGACTATGAGGAAGCGCTCAAGTGTCACGATCGGCAACTGCAACTTGCTTTGGGCCTGTCGAGCCATCGAGATCAGGAACGTGCCTATCGGGGACTGGGTCAGGCGAGACGGGCTCTGGGCCAATTGCCAGCTGCATTGGTTTGCCTAGAGAAGCGTCTGGTGGTGGCCCAACTAGATCTGCATAGTGCGGAGATTAAGGCATTGGCATACGGTGACTTGGGACATGTTCATGCCGCCTTGGGCAATCATACGCAGGCATTGAATTGCCTGGAACATCAACGCGAACTGGCCCAAGGGCTGCAGGATCGGGTTTTGGAGTCGGATGCCATCAGTGCATTGGGCCAGGTGAAGCAACGCATGGGGGAGCATGTCGAGGCTTTGAAGCTACACCAACAGGATCTGCAGCTATGCACCGAACTGAGTTCGCCGGACTTGCAGGCGCGCGCTCTCAGCAATCTGGGGGCAGTCCATGAATCCCTTGGCCAGCAGGCGGAGGCTTTGAAGTGCTATGAGAGGCAATTGGAATTGAGCTCGGATAGGCTGGGCAAGGCATTGGCATGTCTGGCCTTGGGTAGAGTGCATCATCAACTGGAGCAGCATTCGCGGGCTGTGGACTATTTGAGGCAAGGATTGGCCAGTGCCCAGTCCATTGGCAAGTCAGAGGAGGAGGCAAAAATAAGACATCAACTGGGTGAGTAATCCATTCCATTCCATTGGGTTTTTTTTTGCTAACTTTCGTAATCCCTGTGGCAGGTCTTGCTCTACGCTCCTCTGGCGATGCTGAGGATGCTCGCCTCCAGCTGGAAACTGCTGCCCAACTACTCGAGTCTGTGCGCCACGAACAACGTAGTCCGGAAACACGACTGGCCCTCTATGATCTGCAGACAAGTTGCTATCATCTGCTGCAGCAGCTCCTAGTTACCCTTCAGCGTACCGAAGATGCCTTGGTGGCGGCGGAACGTTGCAAGGCACGCGGCGGTGCCGACGAAATGAACAAGACGCCACTGGTGGACAGCGATGCCATTCAGGAAGCGGTCAACCGTGGACGAATGCCTGTCCTTTACTATAGTCTGGCTGGCGAGCAGCTTTATGCTTGGTTACTCCAGCCACAGGCGGGCATTGTCCGTTTCCATGCGGCACGAATCGATGCCCAAACACTTCAGCTGCCCTTGTCGCTTAGCGAGGAAGAGGAAGAAGAGGAGGACGAGAAGGAGGCAACATCGGAGATGGCTGAGCGGGAGCAACAACAGGCATCTGGGCTATTGGAACGCTATGTTAATATGGTGCGCGATAATTTGGGTGTCAATTCCCAGACTCTGTTGCATGAGGGCGATGGCAGTGGATGGAGAGCCAGCACAGAGCAGCTTCTGGAGGATTTGCCAGGAGCCGGTGGAGGCTTTATGCGTATGGTTAGCCGCAATCAATTGCTGAATTCCTCAAATTACTCGCTTAGCTCGCTATTCTCGCTGGGATCTGTTGGTGGCTCAGTGGCCAGTCTGCAGGGTTCCACCCGTTCTGTGGGCAGTCGTAGTTCACGTCGTGCTCCCGCACCGCCTGTCTGGCGGGGTCCCTCGTGTCTCCATACACTCTACAATCTGCTATTGGCTCCCTTCGATGACCTGCTGCCTTCCAGTGGAGCTGTTACATCCTCCCGCCAGGGGCGGCGTGAACTAATCTTGGTTCTAGACAGTTCACTCTATCTTGTTCCCTTTGCCATTCTTCGCGCCGCCCGCGAAGATGGCGAATATTTGTCCGAGCGCTGTGCCATCCTCACGGCGCCATCGTTGCAGGCGCTCCGCTGTCGTCCCAAGGGCAAACGAGATCGAGGACGTCCGCCCACAGCTTTGGTTGTTGGCGGGCCGCGGATACCTCGTCTATTGGCCGAACGTTGGGGTTGGGCGGGCGCCGAATCTCCGGCTGCCCTACAGGAGGCCGCCATGGTGGCGGATATGCTACAAGCAACAGCACTAGCCGGTTCCAATGCAACCAAGGAGTCCGTTCTGGCCGAACTGCCATCGGCGGAGTGTGTTCACTTTGCGGCGAATCTTAGCTGGCAACTGGGTGCTGTTGTGCTCAGTCCCGGCGATGTGGTAACCGCTGAGCAGCAGCAGCAAAAGGAACCCCATGAACCGCAATTGTCGGACTTTACGCTGGCTCCCGGCGAACTGCGTCAGCTGAGACTGAGCGCACGCCTGGTGGTTCTAAGCTCATACCATTCGGTGGAGCCGATTTCGGGTGCAGGAGTGGCACAATTGGCTGGCGGCTGGCTTATGGCTGGAGCTGGTGCCGTTTTGATCTCATTGTGGCCCGTCCCGGAAACGGCAGCCAAGATTCTGTTGCGTGCCTTCTACTCGGCCCTGCTGCAGGGAGCACGCGCCGCTCGGTATGTAACCATCTGGAGGACCACACAATTTTGTATTCCATATGTACTAATTTCATTTTTCTTTCAGAGCCCTGGCGGAAGCCATGCAGACAGTGCAGCATACAAAGCATTTTGCCCATCCGGCCAACTGGGCGGGTTTCCTCCTCGTTGGCAGCAATGTGCGTCTGTCCAACAAAGTGGCCTTGGGTCATGCTTTGTGTGAGTTGTTGCGCTCACCGGAACGCTGTCGTGATGCGTTGCGTGTGTGCTTGCATTTGGTGGAGAAGAGTCTGCAGAGGATTCATCGGGGTCAGAAGAATGCCATGTATACGACACAGCAGAGTATCGAGAATAAGGCGGGACCAGTGGCCGGTTGGAAGGACTTGCTAATGGCGGTCGGTTTTCGCTTTGAGCCCGCTGCCAATGGCATTCCATCGAGTGTATTTTTCCCCCAGGCAGATCCCGAGGATCGTCTGTCACAGTGCTCGGCCAGTTTGCAGGCTCTGCTCGCCCTAACTCCGGCCACTCTCCAGGCATTGGCCAAATTGGTGCATGTGAACAGTGTGGAATATGCGGACGATATTATTGCCGTTATGCGGAATATATTGGCCCAGTTCCCTAGTATTAGTTCGAGTTCCAGTTCCATTAAATCGGAGGCAGACACTTGCTGCATTGAGATGCCATTGAGTGTCCATCTATGGCGTGTGGCTGGTTGCCATGAGCTGCTTGCCTCAGTGGGATTCGATCTCACCGAGGTGGGTTCGGATCAGGTGATTCTGCGCACAGGCAAACAGGCTAATCGTCGCCAATGTCAATTTGTGTTGCAGGCGCTCCTGGCTCTATTCGGTAAGTATCTAATCTAATCCTCGCTCAAGATTCTCAATCTAACGGATTTCTTTTTGGTTTGAATAGATACACGCGAAGCTCCCAAAAGTCTGGGATTGGGCATGGAGCTGGACTCGGCCCATAGCAGTAGCTGCGAATCGCTTGCAGAGCCAGAAATGGATTCAGTGCCAGCTCAACCCACAGCCACTAGCACTCCGTCAGTGAGTCAAGCTCCATTGCCATTGCATCCGCGGAGTGCCTTCATCTCGTATGTGAGACGTCGCGGAGAGCCCGATGGTGGACGCACTGAGGTGGGCGGAGGTGGAGGCGGGCTTGATTCCAGCCTGGCCAATACCACAGATAGCGAGCAATCGTTGTCCGATGGCTATGCCACACAGCCAGGCGGTGGAATGTCTAATCCTCGTCTGGGCTATGCTAGTATGCGTGCTCCGGTTAGGGTATCGAGGCCCGGCGGTGGCGGAGAGAGTGATGCTGCCTTCACGCCCAGTCCCCCAGTAACAGATCCTAGTCTCACTTTGGCCCTAGCCCACCAGACACGGATACGAAGCCTGTATGCCCATTCCACTTCAGCGCCAGCTCCGTCAGCTGTGGCGAGTGGAAAGAGGCCGGACAGTTCTAGTTCGGCCAGCAGCACCACGGATTGGGAGGGATCCGGACATGCCACAGTGCTGCGACGTGGAGCTGGCCTATCAATGCCACAGCAACAGCCGCCACTGCCTCCTCCACGGCCGCCGGTCTATCATAACTTGGGCGTGGGAGTGGGTGGCCGAAGTAAGCCCAAGATTAAGCTCGGAAGCGCACAGAGTTCCTTGGCGGCACGGGTTAATAAGGAGCACGCCCTATTTATGGATCGCTTGAGTGTGCGCACGGAATTGAGTGCACCGGGCTCTGGTAATGGAGGAGCTGGTTCGGCTGGAGCTGCTATCAGAAAACCCCTGGCCCTGCCGGAAGAGGAGGAGGTGACCAATGTGTCCTTCAATCCATCCAGTCTCTACTTCTCCCAAACGGACAGCGAACTCTTGAACGAACCCAAGCAGCAACAGCACCAGCAGCAGCAGCAGGAGGAGAGTCCGACTCCCACCAAAACCAGCTCCAAGTGCCTGCAGGATAGCATTATGCGTCACATGAACCGTGAGCTTACGCCTAGCATCTCGGAGCTGTATCACGAGCGCAATTTGGGCTTGGGTCTGGCTCCGCCGCTCTCCAAGCTTCTGCTCAGTCCCAACTATGAGGAGCAGGAAGTAATGGAAAGTGGCCCACAAACGGCTGCTGGGCTCAAGTCGTTGGCAGACGCTGTCAGCGAATTGGAATTGAGTGGCAGCTCCTCAGGAGCCACCATGCCCACTGTGGTTGTGGGCGGCGGATCTAGCGGTGGCAATGTTCAAATAGAAAGCGATTCCCCCGCACCTTCTGCCGTGCCACCCACTTGTTCCATATGTGGCGAACACGCCGATGTCATCTGCCGCTGCAAGGCGGCCACTATCCAAAAGAAGAGTAGCCTCAAGCCATGGCTAAGCAATATACCCGCCAGCAGTCTTGTGCAAGCCAGTGAGCTAACCACGGCAGATATTTTGGAGCGACGTCTCGAGAATCAAACGGCCACTACCAACAATGGAGCGCCCCCATTCGCTGCCGAACTCTGTCGACGGGATGAGGGCGATGGTCGCTCTGTGGCGGATTCGCAATGCAGCAGCAATTATAAACGTGTGCTGGCCAGTGCTTCGGGTGGAGCCATTAGTCTGGTGGGTATCACCAATGGGGTTGAGCTAGATGCACAAAAGGCTTCCACTGTGGCCACATGCTCGGCTGCTCGTCTTGTCTAGCATTTAGCCCATACACATAGTTATTTATTTATCCAAACATCCATCCTAGCTTAAAGTCTTTTCTATTCCAAATTGCAATGGGATCGCGTTTATGTTTATAGCAAAGCCACTGATTATGTAAATCTCACTTGTAAAATAATTTAAGAATATCTGATAATATAATATAAGATCTTGTTTTTTTTATATACCTATATACATATATATATATTGACTCAGAGGTACCCTCTCCTCTTTAGCTAGTACTCCAATTTATAGAAATAAAACTCACTTGAATTTACCAATTCCTACAAATGCATTTCTTTGGGGGGAATATATCGCTTTTACTCAAATTGCTATGAGATTGAGTGGGTGGAAGTTAGTTTTGAAAAGAATCTAACTGAAAATTCTTTGATATTTAGAGAGATTCTTATAAATTCGGAATAGTAAATAGACGAGCTTTCGCACCAAATTTTATGGCTTTTCTGTTGGTATCATCAAATGCATTCACCCAAAACCCAAACGAACAAACAAGATCTACAGCTGAGATCACGCACATCTGGAAATCTAATCTATGCACGAATTGATCCAATAAATAAATGAAATAGTCAAATTTTCTTTTTGTTTTGTGATTCTTTTAAATCTTGTTTGTTTTTTTTTTTTCGTTTGTTTTGTTTGCTTTTTATATTTAATGCAATTTGTTTCCTTAAATTTCGGTTTCGGTTTTCTGTTATGTTCAATTACCGCTTTAGGGTCGGAACGTGACACAAAAAAATTTGTTATCTGTTGGAGAGTTTTGGGAACGTTTATCTAAGTGTGAGTGTGATTGTGTGGGTGGTGTTGGTTGTTTGTTTGTTTGTCGGTAGTGTGCGAAATAGACATAGTTAAATGAACTTTTGCTTGGATTTGTAACTAATGTAACTAATTTTATTTTCTTTTACTTATATTATACAGTTTTTTTTTTGTTTTCTTTTAAATAATTTATAGTTTATCATCGAATTGTATATGCTTGTTGTCCTTCTTGTTGTTTTCATTTTTGTTTGTTATATATATACATATATAATATATATATGTATATATATAGCAAATACCAGTTATACGGAGAGTGTTGCAGCAATTGCTTCGCAGCCCAATGATTGGGGATAGCTAAAGCGATCTCTGCAACACGCCCTCTATATAGCTGCCTGTGTGTTTGTTTTTCTTTTCTTGTATTTTGTATATAAGTGTATATATATATATAAATATGTATGCCTGGATTTTTTATTCACTTTACAATCTTAATTGTTAACTACGCAAAATGATCTTGCTTCTCGTTTTTTTTTTTTTATATTTGTTTTGTGTGCCTTTTTTTTTGTTGTTTTGTTTGTTTGTTTGAATATGCTTGCATAACGTCTACAATAAACTTGTAAATATAATATACCTATATATAATATATAGCTACAATATATGTATATATATATATATATTTATATCAATGTGTATATTCAAAATGTGACAAAAAAAATCGTTTGTATTTAAAAATATGTATTTTGTTTTTATAATTTATTTTAACTTCAATTCACGCGCCGCTTCTCAATCTCTTCTATCTCGCTTTGCTGCAGTAAGTGAATCGGCCTTAGGTATATAGATATATATATGTATATATATATAAACCTTCTTTAAATATGCTTTATGTATGTATGTAATGCAAGCAAGCTGTTCGTATAATATTTGTATATAAATTACTAAATTAAGCACTCGAAAACAAAAAAAAAAAAAAAATTGCAGCTGGCATCAAGTTCTGTCCACAAATAATTCCACACATAATGATAGAGCCTAATTGTAGTATAATTATGTTAATTATGCACTTTATACAAACACTTTCCCCCCACTTTTGTTTTTGATATAATACTCTCTTCTCTTTTCTAGTGACACAAAAAAAAAACAATAAAATAAATTAAATTAATTAGATAAGATAAAATAATTAATGAGTAAAGTAAGTACAGTACATACCGGTTATATGCAACAGCGGAAATGTATTGACTTTGTTGCATATAAGCAATATATTCATTAAGGCGATCATCGCTTAAACAAACATAAAATTTATATAAGCGATATTTACATACAAGTATTTAAATAGTTTCATATGAACCAAACCAAACAAAATAATTTTTCTTTTTCGTAAATTGTTCGCGGCGGAAAGTATCTAACAGCAGTGTGAGTGACTTGACTTACTTATACGTAGTAATCGACAAACATAGCTGATTGCATAAAAAACAAAAAGAAAAACACAATGTATGGCAGCTCTTGGAAGCAAAGTGAATCATTGCATTATGGGCATTTCTCCAAAATCAAATGCGACATTCGCAGGTATTTCAAGGTGAAACATTTTGACAAAAGGTGTAACTTATTTTTCTTGATTCTAAGGTAAATTTTGGTATTCGATTCCAAGATTATTACAAAAACCATTCGCACGCTACAAAAACAGAAGGCGAACAGTTCAAACAAACTGATTTAAGCGAAACCTAAAGGTTTAATCTATCTTAATTCCAAAGTAATTATTGGATTTTCTTTTATTTAATATCAATCAAATGTTCAAAAAGAAATATATTTTTATAGAGTTTAATTTTTTTGACTGTCGTTGACCGTTTTGTGGAAATACCCATTTGCTAGTTTCTAATGAAAGAACTTTGTGCATAAAATAGAAAAAATAATTGCATTTAGGTCGGCGTTGCATATAAGCGATATATACTGTATACATATAAGCATAGGCTTAACGCCTAACACAAGAAAGGAATCGCAACACAAGTTGTCGAAGAAGCATTTCTTGGTATATGCGTAAAAGTTTTGTTTTTGTTCAAGCATTCATAGTAGTAGTTAGTTGTTGCAAGCAGCAGCATTACACAATATATATATATATGTATATGAATAGATATATGTATATATCATATAAAATACATAGTTCAATTGTGGCTGAAAGTATAATTCTAATAATATATATATACCTATATATCTCAATTTGTGAATTAGGCATTTGGGAAAGGGAGCAGGAGCGGGGCAGCGGGCTTCAGGATTGAGAGTCACAAAATTTCAACTGATTTGAATTTTTGACAAAAAAGAAACGGCTATAGTTCGAATTGATTTTGTACAATACACTTGAATATATGTATACTATATATACTGGCATTGCTATTTCTTTCTCTCACTCTCCTCTCTCTCTCTCTTTCTTTCTATACATATATCTAATTCTCCTGCCGCCTCCTGCTGCAGCAGCAAATTGGTTGTGTTCTTTCGCTCTATCTCTGTGTGTCTGTGAGTGGGTGTGTGTGTGTGGGTGTAGTTATAATTTGGTTTTACATCTTCATGTCTAAATTATTTGATTTGTGGAGTAGCTCAATTTCAATTAATTTGATCTTGATCTTTTTGAAAACCTCATCAATAAAAATTTGTGTGCTAAGTTTTGTTCTGCATTGCCTTATATAAATCATCATCATCATCATTATCTCTTTTTTGTATGTTTAAAAAACGATATTTAACACTCTTTGCTTTTGCTTTTCTTGTTGTTGTTGGGGTTTTTTTTTTTTTTAGAATTTAACACTATACACTATAAAGAGGATACTTAAAATATTGCGACCATCATGTTTTCGTTTTTTTTTTGTTTTGTTGTTTCTTTGTTTTGTTTGTTTGTTTGTTTGTTTGATGTTTTCTAGTTGATTTTCTCTTTTGATTTTGATTTTGCCTTGGTCTGGGTCTGGTCTCTCTGGTGTGCGTTTCGATTCTCCTCCAGATTTTGTAGGTCACCATCAAATTAACGCAATTGATTCCTGTTCAATTGAAATTTTGATAAGATATTTTAGATTAGACATTTAAAAAAATAAGTATTAAGCAATTTGTCAAACATTTCGCGATATGAGATGAGAGAATGTGCCAAAAAGGTGAACAAATAAATTAAAGATAACTTAACAGATTTCCAGAGATATAACATTACTAACTTTTTACATAAAAACTGGACAAAACGATCCACAACTTAAAGTTGTTAGTGGCTGAGGGGGTTGGTTGGTTCCGACGTTGTCTGCTATTGTTGCTGTTGTGAGTTTTATTGTAGTATAGTAGTAGTAGTTTGTTTTTTTCTTTTCGTTTATGTTTGTTGTTTATGTTGTGGGGAAAAACCAATATGGAAACGTTTGAACACAAAAATCACACAAAGCATTCTTCCCTCACGGCCTCAAGGCGCTAGAGAGTATTTTCTTTGTTCAGTTGCTTGGATTCGATTACTATAATTCATTCTTGTCTGTTGTCCACACTTATCTGGGCCGTTGTCTGTGTTCACGAATATATATACATATATATATATTGGAGAAGAGAGAAAGAGAGAGAAAGAGAAAAAAGAACGGGTGATGATACAACATAAACATAAAACAATGCAAATTATACAGATATATGAGTGACTATATAGGAGAATAACGAAAAATAATAGGATACATGTCCAAGATGATATATTGATGATCTTCCTGAATATTTGGGAATTCTTCAAGGATTCCAGATGATGATATTCAGTGTACACTCACCTAAAGTATTGATCGTGTAGTGATTGGCGTTGAAATTCGGCGGCCTGTAAATACTGTATATATGTAATTAATGAGTTAGGATGTTAATTATGGAATTGGGAAACCTGTAGTTGATCTGCATAGGACATACGCAGCAGGACATCCGAATGCGGTTCCCTAGGTATAAGCATATTTGGGCGTGGATATTGGCCAACATTCGCTGTACAATCCAGAGCGAGCAAAACGAAACAGAAAGAGAGGGAGAGAAAGACAAACAAAAAACGGATGGGGCGAGAGAGAGAGAGAAAAAAATGGGAAGAGAAATGGTATTATTGATGCACCAAGTGAATCTCTAGGTCTATACAAACTCACGTGGCAGTTGGAAACCGGCCTCCGGTGGTTGCGGCTGTGGATGCAAAGGCAAATGTAAATGAGTATGAGAGTGTGCATGATATTCTCTCGTCAATCGTATCTGAAAATTATTGAATATATCGTAGATAGTTTCAAAAGAGCCAGTGCTGCATCATGTGGGCGTGTTTGATATCGCCAACAGAAGAACAAGATCAGAGTTTATGGAACAGTGTATGCGAGATGCGGCATGGTTAGAATGTGATAAGAGGTAGGAAGAACGAGCAGCGATGGCGACAAATGGTTATTGTGGTGTGCCCACCCACAAGGCAAGGCATGGCAGGAGAAATGTGTTAGCACAACATATGAACATACAGAATAGACACGTGCTTTGTTTTTTGTGTAGGAGAGATATAGTCTTGAATTCATATACATACACATATATAACAGGTATATACATATATACATATATGTAGACTTGGCAATAGTTTTTATAATGGTTACAAAATGCTTTTTGGTTAATTTTGAACTGACAAATTGGACAAAAAGTGGTTGGTTGGTTGTGAATGGTTGATTGGATTGAATTTGGTTTTGATATTGCTTCCAAATACGATTGATTTTGTGAATATGAGTCGAGTGGTTTGTAAATAAAAAGAATTTGTGGCCTACCATACGCACCATGTGCTCGCCCGGATCAAGGCCAACGTGATGCGGTGGTGGTATGCCGAGCCGTTCCCGTTCCATTTGTGATATAGCTGGATTTGCATAAAGCGGGAATTGTGAGGGATGAATGCCGCTGTAAGAAAAAATAAAAATAAGAAAAAAGGGTAAAATTATTAATCCACTTGAATTTTAGTTTCAATCGTTTTTCCGACTCTACTTACCGTCTATAATACTCCATCCAATGTGGATCAAGTCGCGATTGACTCGCTGCAGCTGCTTGGGCATTCTCCAATTCTCTGCAAAAATAGTTGAATATATAATCCATAAGCATATAAAGATGATGTAGAGAAGGAGGAGGATATAATGTGTGGGATATTTTTTATGGTGGAGGTGAGGGTTTTTGGTAGGGCAGGCAGCGGGCGGGCGGCAATGGCAAATGATAATAAATGAAGCATAATTTTAGGCGTGCGCATAAGAAATTATATCAAATTCATAAAAAAGCTCGGTGGGGTTTTTTGATCGGGGTCGGTGGTTAGTGAGGGGAAGAGTCTTTATGTATAAGTATGCAGGTGAGCGCGTGTGTGTGAGTGTATGTATGAGTATGAGTGTTAGTGTGAGTGTGAGGGCGAACGCATTGAGATGAGGATTCGACAGGATTTGGTACTGTACCTCTCTCTGTACATGGGGCCCATTGGATGATGATATGGCACCATCTGTTCAACAGGACTGAAATTGAATTGGAAATAATTACGATCAACAAACGCGACTCAACAATACCAAATAAAAAAAGAGATCACACCAAGTGGAACGAATAAAAAACACACATAAAAAAACAGAACAAAATATAACAAAACTATACAAAATATAATAACATAACGAAAAAGACTTACTCCTAACACTCAACGGGAAAACAAAGAACAAGAAGTTCTAATTAGGGATGCAGATCGGATCGGTTCACATTCGTACAGCAGTTACTCATGCCAACGAAGACAAAATCTCAATTACATCTATATTTTTTTTTTTTTTGTTTTGTTCTTTGTTTTTCAATGTACTCCATAAATATCTTAATAATTATCGCGTATAACCTCCCAATGGTTTATATTTTTGACAAATAATATATATAATATCAATTCTATGAATATCGACACCGAATACTGATTTACTTAATTTCTGCATCCCTCTTAGAGGCCCAAAAAGAAGTCTCTTTTTGTTGTTGTTGAAAGCTCACCTGAATGCCACATGGGGACGTGCATATTCCGACAATTGACGCAATGCGGGCGTATCCGCATATGGAGGCTTCAGTTCCGCTTTGAGTTTGGCCTGCTGGGCTGCCTGTTGGGCTGCTGCCGCCTGTTGTTGTTGCTGCTGCTGCTGTTGTTGTTGTTGCTGCTGCTGGTCGAGACAGATAAAGTGGCATGGAAAGATTAGACAAACCATTCGAAAAGATCACACTGCAATAGTTCACTCACTTGACGTCTCTCGCGCTCCTTTTCGGCCAGCTTACGATCGCGTTCCTCCCGCTTGCGAGCGAGTTTTGAATCAGCTACTGGCTTAAAGATCAAATCCGTTCGCGTACATGAATTATAATCTCCACGATCGATGTGACGCACAAATCTGTGTGAGAATTGGAATAAATAAATAGCTCTCAATTTAATTGGGAGTCTATACTCACATTGCCGACTGAGAGCGATGGCATTCTGTGTCATCGGGTTTGGCCTCGGGACTTGGTCCACGCTGTATATTATGTGTGGGACTGGGTATCTCTGGCTCTGGATCCGGCTCAATGTCAATGGGCACTAGAATGGTAGAGAAAGATGGGTGGAATTCATTCGTAAGTAAGTGAATACACATCGAATGAGCGATAATGAAACTCACATGGCTCCGTCGGATGATGTTGACCACCAAGGCCAGCCGAATTCGCCGAGTGGGCATGTGCACGCAGTGCATCCATATGTGAAGTGGGCTTTAGGCCATGCTGCTGACCATCTTGGGGAGCAAATGGCGAGCCATGTGGCGGCCCTGGCGGATAGCCAGGCATATGAGATCCTGGATAGGCACCGGGCGGCAGACCAGTGGGAGTTCCAGGGCCACTCATGCCAACTGGTACCCCTGTCGGTCCCTGCGGTGTCTTTGGCGTCGGCGGCTTGTTCTGGACTGGACCTGGTTGCTGCTGTGGAGCCTTCAGTTGTTGCTGAGCTGCCGCTGCGGCTGCCGCATGTTGCTTTTCAGCCGCTGCCGCTGCAGCAGCGGCATTCTGCTCATCCTGGCGAGCTTGTTGTGGCGGCGGACCCTGGAGACCAGCATGATGTGCGGCCATTACAGCAGCAGGATCGAGGGGCCCGGCAGGAGGAGGCGGCTTCATGTATGCCGGGAAACCTGGTCCGTACGCAGCGTAGCCATACGGAGAGTTAAACGGATGATGATGCGGCGGATAGAAGACTGATGGATGAAGTAACGGATGCGGGTACGGCGACTGGCCCGGATGTACTCCGATCTGTGGTATACCTCCACCGGGTGCTATCAAGGGCAGTGGCAACGGCATCTGTGGATGACGTATAACTGGCGGTGAGGCGCCTGGCCGAAGATGCGGGGGCGGTGATGTGCCCAATCCTCGCTGTCCAGGCTGCGGGGCGTACATTTTGCTCAGAGGACTGGCCATTAGTCCAGAAGCATTGGACACCGGCGGCGGTGTCATGTGCGGCGACTGCTGTCGGAGCAGGGCATGACGATCGCGTTCAGCCACGGCAGCGGCTGCAGCTGACAGCGCCGATGATGAGGGATGATGGCTCAGCGGCGACTGGGGCACCGGATGCAAAGGACTCTGTCGGCTGAGGCTGCTCACACTGGATGCGGGCGAGGCAGCGCGATGGGCAGCTGCCGCCGCCGCTGCCGCAGCGGAGTTGGGAAGACCTCCAGGCGTGCTGCTGCCAGGTCCGGCTGGAGCGGCTCCGCTAGAGATTTGCACGCTGGGACTGGCGCGGCTGAAGGCGGATGATGCCACCGTGCTGGTGGTCAGGGCTGTACTTGTATTCGACGCAGCCACCGATTGCGGCGTTGTGGGTGCCGATGACGCATGCGAGTGGGGCATATGGCTGGGCGGGGTGCGGCGACTTAATGCCGATTCGGGCAAACCGCCAAGTCCTCCAGGACCCGCTAGAAGCGCAATTGGTCCACCACCTGGTCCCAGACCGGCAATTGAGTGCGAGAGGAGGTGATGTCCGGGATGAGCAAGAGCCGCATGAGCCGGATGACCTGGTGGCAAATGAGCCAGATGCGGATGTATGGGCATAGGGTGTCCAATTAGCCCCGGTGGCGGCGGGCCATTCCCTGAGAGACCTGGTAGCGGCGATGTCCGATGTGCATGCGGAGATTGTTGGGGCATTTGTCCGGGTCCGGGTCCTGGTCCAAGACCAGGTCCACCTCCCGCCATTGTTGTCGGCGGCTGTGAATTGGGCGGCTCTCGCCCCATTTGCGGATCATGCATACTCCTGGGCGGCTGTTGAGCTGGCGAAGGCGTGCGCACTGTACCCGCAGGACCTCCGGGTCCCTGGGGCTGTTGTTGTTGCTGCTGCTGTTGCGCATGGGAAGGCGGCATTCCGTGGCCATGCTGCGGATGGCCTTGCAGCGACATGGGCATTGGTGCATGCGGATGCATGGCCGGTGGCATGTCGTGTGGTCGATGCAATCCCTGCAAATGTGGATGCGGATGCATATGCGGGTGCATGTGAGACGGTGCCATTGTGGAAAGCGTTGGTGGAATTCCAATCGAACTGGGTGGCATAGACGAAGCCACCGATATCTGTGAATGCGGACCAGGATGCAGTCCATGCTGCAGGCTCGGCGGTCCCGGTGCTGTCGGTGTGGGCTGATGCAGGGACGTGGGCGGTGGCGGCGGTTGTGGACCACTCCCACTGGGAGGCGGGCCATGGATGAGATTTTGCGGATGCATCCCAGGTGGCAGACCACCACCGGCTGGAGAAGGCATGTGCGGCGAAGGATGCGGTGACTGGAACTGTTGAGGCTGCGGCGGCATCGACGGGGGCTGCGAATTGCTATTGCTACCTTGGCTATCTTGGCCAGGCGTGGAGCGGGATGAGGCATCTATGGGACTCTCTGGCGGCGGTCCATAAGGCGAGGCCTTTATTAGGTTCTCGCCATACGGCTTCACATCGACAATTCCCCCAGCTACCGAAACGGGTGGCATGGGAGGATATTTGAGATCCTGCTGCTGTGGTGGTCCATATTTGGCAGCCAGAGGATCACCATACTTAAGCATTAGACCTGGCTCAAATGGTCTACCCAATGGTGGCGTCTGTACATCATGCTGATAGTGTGGCTTCGGCATCGCAATGCCAGGCGGTGGCGTTGCTCCTGGCGGCACCTGATGAGCAGGCGGCTGCTGCTGCTGCTGTTGTTGTTGCTGCTGCTGTTGTTGTTGTTGTTGTTGCTGCTGCTGCTGTTGTTGTTGTTGCTGTTGTTGCTGCTGCTGTTGTTGTTGTTGTGAATCTTGCGACGTCGGTGGAGGGCCATATTTATGGGCCACATCGAGCGGAGCGGGCACATTGTGCGGCAGATGGCCAAATGCTGGTTTCACATCGGGAATCTTCAAAGAATCCTGATATCCTGTCTTTGGCGGCGCTTGATGTGCATTAGACAGCTCCACTGGATATTTGCCCGGCTGTTCCATCATATACTTGATGTCATATTTGCCTGCAGCCGCTGCTGCAGCTGCTGCCGCTGCCGCCGCCGCCGCGGCCTGCATCTCCTGGCTATATTTGAGTGCATCCAATGATGGAGGCGGTTGATATTTGAGATCCTGCGGTACAAACTTGATGTCCATGTCAGGAGGATACTTTTGTGGCGTCGTCGGTGCTCCAGGCATGCCTCCCTGTTGTGTTGGCATCACAGTGGGATCGCTGTGCAGTTGCGGAGGCTGTGGTTGTCCAGGAGGTCCATATTTCAGCTGACCATCGATTAGATAGCCAGCCGGTGGCTGCGGTGGCACGGGACCATGCTGTGGCATATGTTGCAGATGCAGTGGCTCCGACTGGCCACTTTCATTCAAAGCTAAATGTGGGTGCAACGAGTTTGGCGCTCCTGGTCCAACAGATGATGGTGGAAGTCCCGGGGCATTGATTTTCATATCCTCGTTCTTAATTTCAATCTTCACCTTCAAATCTTGTGGCTCATTGCTGTTTTGATTGCATGTGGCATCCATGGAGTCCTCCATGGGCTCCTTCTTGATGTAAACTGTCTCCTGTGTTACGACACTTACAGGTGGAGGTTGCAGCGACATCGGTTGAAGTTGTTGTTGCTGTTGCTGCTGTTGTTGTTGTTGCTGCTGTTGTTGCTGCTGCTGCTGTTGTTGTTGTTGCTGCTGTTGCATCGGTATCGGTATCGGCTGCGACTGTTGCTGTGGAGATATCTCCTGCTTAATGGTAGCCAATTTCTTAAGCAATTCAGGATCATTGTCATTGGTTTCCATTTTCTCGATAGCTTCCTTGCGATCCACAGAGGCATTTAATGCCTCCACCGTTGCAATAGTAGGCACCTTCATTGTAATTGGTGCCGCTACAGGGATCACTGCAGGCGGAAGAACTACATCTGTGGCAATGGGTTCTTTAAGCATTCCATCTACGCTATTGGGAGCCTGTATATTCGTCTCCTCGTCCATATTCTTGATGGCGCTGTCTTTGCTATCCTCAGCTGAAATTTCTGCCTTGATGGATGACTTCTCCTCTGACTTGATATCCAAATCACTGGCGATAATCTCACGCTCCTCCTTGCAGCTAATGATCTCTTTGCTGTCCTTGGTCGATTGCTGTTCGGCCGTTGTGGTATCTGTGGTATTTGACTCCCCATCATCGAGCACTGAATCGGGCCGACTGTCTGAATTCATGCTCTCCACCGGACTATCGGGACGCTTTCGCTTCTCCTTAATGGCCGTCGTCTCCTCCACGCTGGGCTCATTTGCCTCCTGCTCTGTGCGCTTCTTCTTGTTGGGCGTATCCTGTTTGCCGCCCTTGCGCTTGGTCGCCGAACTCTCGGCCACAGCCTTGGTTGGCGTTTTGGGACTGTCCACAGAGCCGGCACCTCCGCTCCCCGTGACATCCGGAGTTTCAGAGCCACGCTTGGGCCGTTTGCCATTGGCCACAGCATTTGCGGATCCAGCGGACTGATCCTTGGTCGTGCTATTACCGCCTGTGGCATTTGAAGCGTTGCCGCTACCCACAGATGATGCTGTGCCTCCACTATTGCTGCCAGCATTGTTGTTCTGTTGTTTGTTTCTCGTCCTCATCCTAGAGGGTGATTCATCCCTTTTGTTGGTCAGACTCGAATCACTGTCGCACTCGCTGGCGTCGTCCTCGGTGAGAGAACTGTTCTCCTCCTTGGAGACAGCGGGCGATGAGCGACTCGCCGTCTCTGACGCCGCCGTCGCCGTCGCCGCCGTCGTCGCAGTTTGTGGTTCCGGAGTGTCCTCCTTTTTGGGAGGTGTATTATTATTGGCGCGCGTGACACGATTGCGTCGCAAGGCGCTCTGTCTACGTCGCCGATGTGGCCGATTGTTATTCGCTCCGGGCGTCTTTTTCCACAGATAGTAGAACTCGACCAGCTCCGGTGTGTCCTTGTGCGGCAGCAGATCCTTATGGATCCTAAAGAAATTCTTGCCAAATTGTCGTAGACCTTTGATGAACTTTTTCGTTTCGTCCTCGGTCCACTTTTTATCGATGCCCTTTGAGACGGGGCACTTTACGAGAGCTTGTAGGGCTTTGCCTGGATCGTATCCAGAATCATGTAGCTAAATGTGTAACAAAATAAAAACCCATTAGTAATCAGAGAAATCTAAATCGATGGATTTGGACACTTACCACGTCGAGTGCGTTAATTGTAGTGTCGTCGCGACTGGCAGCCAAACAACCGTCTTCTAGTCCGCCATCACACATTCCTTGAAATGCAGCCATTGATCGAGCCGCACGCAAGAACATTAACAAATCGCCATCCGCCACGACGCCAGGACTCCATCTTGATTCCTCTAGTTCACGTTCATCGGTTTCCTTGTCGATGGGGAAGCTTGAGATTGGATTATAATCGGGCAGTTTTGCCTTCAGTCGTCATAGGGGCGCGCAAATGAAAGTTATGGGATTAGTTTTAAAAGGAAAAACATCAGCGCCAAAAAGCTCATTTTTTTTTTTAGTTAGTTTTACACCACAACCACACACACACACACACACATACAAACACCCACGCACATACAGAAACGCTGACACACAGATACAGACACACACGGACAACAACATTCAGTTTACTGATACAACAACAATAAACAACTTAAAGACTAATGCATGATTATGTATGAACAATGTATACGAGATGTGTGCTTTTCGGTAAGGTTAAAACGAAACGGTACGAAATGGAACAGGGAACGGAGAACGAGAACGAAAGAAGAGAACATATGGAAGGAGCAGGATCAACTTCTACTAAGTAGGTAAGTTGGAAAGTAAGGAGCAAAAAAAAAAAATTGTGGAGTCACATCGAATTATCTCAAAAGCCAATTGATTAAATTGTAATTATTTTCATTAAGAAGTATTTACAGGAGGATTATCGGATTATTTTTATGAGATCAAAAGTTCTTTCGGCTTTTTCTCTATTGTTGTTCCAACAACTGAAGATCAAAAATTGACTAATATCTTGGCCATGAAGAGCCCAATAGTTGTGTGGGAAATATGCAACCGATACGTAACCGAAATGAGTTTTAAAGCGACAAAGTCTAGTTTTTAAAATACCGATCTTAGATCAATGAAAATGTTTGTTCTTTTTTTTTGTTATATTCGATATGAATAAATAAAGTTACGTAACCGATACGGAAAATCCGCTAACCGTTTGCAAATCCCTAATTAAGAAATATACAAAAAATAATTTATAATCCCTTGAGGAGAGATTACAAATAGAAGATATTGTAATGTATGCCGATTTCATTAACTCAAGAGATTTGTTTGAGTTGAGAAAACAAAATGGAATTGTTTTGAAGAATATTTTTGTTTTGCGTTATAGAACTTTTTGTAATTTCTTTTTTTGTTTTCTTTATTTTTTTTTTGTTGGTTTTTTGTTACCGTGAGCTGAATTTCTGATTTGTGAGAGTTATGTACGTACATAGACATCGTTTACCTGGTGGCCGGGACCCACTCGTATTTCTCCTTGAGTGGAGGCCGCCATCACCCTTTAAAAACACGCTTCCGGTCCAGTGTTAAGCCTTTTTATGCCCTCTATGATATGAAAATTCAACTGCAAAGATACATTGTAAAAGGAGAGAGAAAAAGCCAGATGAAAACACCAAATAATAATAATCGGTACAAAAACAAACAAACAAGTTCTGTTTTCGAATCAATATAAAAGCGATGAAGTTGATATCAACATGCATAAATAAATAATCCATAAAAATAATGCCATGTAATGTGCGTTCGATAGAGACCAGAGTGCGAGAGATTATTGAAAAATGAGGAGCAGAGCACACACAGTACACACAGTACTATACAGCAACACGAAAAAGAAAAGAGAGATGACGCGACGACGAGGCCACTGAAAATTAGGAATGAGCCATAGGGGAAGTTGAGTCGTAGGGGATTTGTGCTATTGGTGGTACTGAATGGTTATGTGGCCTGGCTATGTCTGCCTGCCACTTAATCGCTGGTATATGTTAATGTGCCTGCCTGCCTGCCTGGCAGCCTGGCCTGCCAGACGGACACGGATTGCTTTTTTTTCATCTTTCTGTTTCTGTTCGCCTTTTTCTTTTCCTGTCGTCTGGCGGCACTCTGTTTTTCTCCCTGTCCTAAGTGTGCGTGCAGCTGTAAACAGATTTTCCGCTCAAGTAACTCGGCGAATAACTGTAACGAGGCGGCTAAGTAAGCATCGTCATACTCATGCTACCATGAGGAATTATCATTAAATTTGCTTATGAATCAATATCAATG
The DNA here is from genome assembly GCA_018150735.1 of Drosophila sp. 14030-0761.01. Lineage (NCBI taxonomy): Eukaryota > Metazoa > Arthropoda > Insecta > Diptera > Drosophilidae > Drosophila > Drosophila sp. 14030-0761.01. The sequence goes on along the minus strand of JAECWO010000001.1, from coordinate 18,194,641 downwards.
CCAATATACTCGAAGCAACACCAGCATACAAGCACATACACACAGAAAGACAGACAGACAGGCAGGCAGGCAGACGACGCACTACGTCGCTCCACCGTCGGTCGTTCGGTTCAGTCACTCTCTCGCTCCCTCATCTCCTCTTTTTGCCTTCATTCACATCATGAATGCCGACGGTGTTGCGGTTGTGTGGCAACGACACACAAATTATGGCAATTAAAATCAATTAATTAAATGCAGTGGCATCAGCCACGGGCACAGGGAGGGGCGGGCGAGCCACAGCAGCAATGACGACGACGACGACGATGGCAAATAAAATGCGACTCGGCTCGGATCTGCTCGGACTGCAGGCAGGCGAAACCAACAAAATAAAAAAAAAAAACAAGAAATATATATTGTCGACAGATTTACACTCAATAAGGCACGACACGCCGCCTAAATGACTGACGACGACAACGGGGCGCAGCAGAAGTCAGTCCCGACGGAGGCAGCCACGATGAACGCACACGCCTAGGGTTGCACAGTGGTGGGAAAGCACACACAGATGGATGCACACACACACACACACACACGTACGTGGCAAGCGTTCCCTCAAGTCAATTGTTGAATAAATGAAATATTTATAAAATGAATTACACAAACTTTGAATAATAAATAATATAATACATTGAATTTAGAGCAGGGTTTAGTTCTCAAATACAACATACTTAAAAAGGATATTCATTTATTGAGGATCATTATGAAAGTTTTTCAATTGAGGGCACGATAAATAACAAATATACTCTTAAGGGATGTATACTCAGAAAATATAGATTAATAAGGGATTGTAACACGAAACCATAAATCTACATAGAAGACTCTCCAGGATCCCTAATATCATCCCTCAACAGAATATTTAGTTACACTGGGTTTCTTTTTTTTGTACCATTTTTCAAATACATATTTTTTCTTTGAAATTGGCTAAAAGCAATTACAAGATTTTACGGAATCGTTAATAGGAGAAACACCTCGTGAAATTTTCACACATTTATTTTTATGGGGAACTAAAAGCATTTGGAAAATTAACATATATGTATATGTGAACATATTTCCATGGTTCGGGGGTAAAGTGAATATTAAAGTAAATCGGGGGCTAGCTAGCTTTTATAATATGTTGAAATCATAAATAAAATACCATTTTGTTGGGTACTTTGTATCATTTAATGGTAAGCTGGACATGCATATTTCAATTTGCTTATTTAATATTTTATATTCAACGCCTGCCTGGCTGGCTGGCTGACTGACTGCCCCTCCCAGCCCACTGTGCCAACGACAGACGAACGGACGAACGAACGAACGAACGGGACGAATTGGTCTGGCCTGTGTTTTGGGGCCAACACTTATCAACGACATCAGCGGCAACAGCTACAGCAACGCCAACCAGGTTAGCTGGCCTGGCCTGGCCCGGTCTGGTATGGTCTGGCCTGGCTTGGCTGAATGGTTGGTTCGTTGGTTGGTTAACTGCTGGCAAGCAAACTTTTTTATGGGGGAGTCGTGAGTGGAAAAATTTCACATAAATACATACACACACACACACACAGATACAGAGAAAGAGAACCAGTGAGTGAAAGAGGAAAAGAGAGAGAGAGAAGGGCACGCGACTAAATCCCACATGCCGAGCACTGGCGCTTGGGGAAAAATTGTGTAATAACTGCGAGCGCAATGTGCTAAGCTGTTCCTGCCGCCTGCCAGCCTGGATGGCTGACTGTTTGTACGGTATGATGGTGGCTCTCTGGAGGCTCTGGAGCCCTGCCTGCCAGCCTGCCTTCCTTTGTGGTGGCTTTTCTGGCAACGGCAAACGGCGGCTGTGTGTTATAAAACAAATGTACTACACAAAAAGCGACGTTGTAAACGCACAAAGCCATAAAATCTAAAAACACAAAACGAAAGGCTCGAACAATTTTTGCCACCACCGAAAAGTGCCTCCTTGTCGACCCAATGTATATGTATGTGTGTGAGTCCGTGTGTGTGTGTGTGTGTGTATTAATAGCCGTATCATAATGCCCTGCGCTGAGGTTGCGGCACAACAACACAACGGTAAAAGACCACAAATTATGGCACTGGAAGAAAAGGACAGGAACAGACGCAGCACACGCATACACTCACAGAGAGAGAGTGAAAGAAAGCAAGCAAAAGAGAAAGATGGAGAGAGACAGAGAGAGAGAGAGAGAGAACAGTCAACAGGGTCGGGTCGGGTCGTATCGAGTCGCCTGTACATTGTTCAAGTACTTTTCATCCATGTTCTGTTTGTGTGTGAATCTGAATCAGCTACCATCCACCCCCCAACCCCTACCCGCCATTCCTTACACACCCTTGTGTGTGTGTGTGTGTGGTGGGACGGGGGGGCTTTTGTGTGCGTGTGCATATTTAAGGGCCAATAATGCTGTCAATTTCAACTGGCGCTCGTCCATCTCATCCTCATCCTCATCTCAATTAATGTCAACACGCATTTTATAAAGTTACACCAGATTAACAATACCCCGGTAATACCCGTACCCACAACTCGATAAGTTGATAACACCCATTCCCCCCCTCATACCCACAACAACTCCAACAAGTCGTCAAGGTTCCCCCGGTTCCTGCCCTCCAACACTCCCTCCCTTTTTCTCCCCGACTCGATTCAAGCAAATTGTTTTCTAAACAGCCCATAAACATAAACGAAAACAAAACGAGAAATGTAAATGAAAATAAAAACTTAGGAATAACATCGCATCGGATCGGATCTCGCATCGCCGTCGTCGTCGTTGGCCACAGAAAGAGGAAATTCAATAAACAATTTGTAGCATGAGTAGCGGAAAATTGTGTGTACGCACGCGGCTAAACGGACGTCGGAGCCAGAGTCAAAGCCAGAGACTCGGCAAACATGGGTGGAGGCAAGTTCAGTTATATCTAGATTTCCCACTTGAAATTTGTATCTTTCAGATACTTATTAGTATTGGATTAGATACAAATCCTGAAATATAGCTTTGCTCACTCGATAAACATCTATTCCCTTTCGATGGGAAAACAACTACGCCCATGAATTAGACTATGTATGCCCCCCAAGCCCCTCACAACCCAGAGCTCCGTCGTCGTCTCTGTCTATCCTATTCCGCTGCTGTGAGTGTAATTTTTGAAATGGAAAAGCTGTCGACTGTCGTTTGTTAGTGTTGGCTCTCTGTGGCTGTCGCTGTCTCTGTTCCCGTCTCTTTCTCGTTGTAATCATCGCTTGCCAATAAGCTGACTAATTGACTGACAAATAGACGGCGGCGGTGGCAGCGGCAGCAACTACAACTGACTCGAGAGTTGGAGTCGGTCGGTTGAGGCAAATGGCGTTAATAAGAGCAGCAGACAACTTAAAATGCCTGCCGCCTCATCATCATCATCATGATGATAATGATGAATACCAGCGGAGTCAAGCCGTAACTGTACATTAAGGGTTTTCCTGCTTACACATTTTTCTTCTTCTGCTACTTCGTCGTGTGTTTCTTTTTTCCCAGAGAAAAGCGATTATTAGGTTAGTCGGCGTGGCCGAGCTAATGGGCAATGCTAAGTGATATGACTGTAAGTGAATTAACCCTAAACCCCCAACTGTATTCCCAAGGGTACACAAAAATTGATTGCACAGGGTGGGAACGAAAAAAAGTGCTTATTAGATTCTTCATCCAACTAATTTAACGTATTTTCTTTCCTTTTTTGTTTTTTTTTTTTGTTGGGGGGGAGAAAAGTTTGTTTGGAATTCGTACAAATTAATTTGTAATTTTGACCATATAATATAGAAAAATATATATTTATGGTATATTTTGCGCATTTCTGATATTATCTTCGAGTTCTACACCATTGGTCATACACTTGGAAAATAGTGTTCCAAATAGATGGACACTACACTTCATTAACGTGAATTTCTCCATCTGCCGCCACATTCCAATGAAAAAACCCGAATTTTCTGTCCGTAACCTCTACCCCTATATATCCATATAATTACCAAAACAAAGCACACAAAAACACACACAACGTTTTGTGTTATATACCATGGCCAATTGATTTGGTCGAGAGATACACGAGATAGATATAGACAGGGGGCGAGTAACGAGAGAGGGGGGGTGTACACATCATCCCATCCCATCAAACAATGTGTCGTATACGTAGTGCTTGCATCTGTTCGGATTTTGAAGTGTGCGTGTCAAGTGCGGAAAGGAAATCCCATTAAATGTTAGTAGGCAACTTTACGTTTTATGTATGTTTGTTTGTCTTTCCCCTCTCTCTCTCTCTCTGTGTATGTGCATACGAATTTCTCGAAATGTTCGTGTTGTGAAAGCCAAATTTTCACAACAAATCAAAACAAGACAAGCAAGCCAAGCCAAGTCAAGTCAGGAGGAAAGCAACAACAACAAGAAAACAAAAGCAAAGAGTCCAACCGAACAGAAGCAAACAAATTTCTCTTTTCTTTGGATCGGGTTAGTACATGTATGTATATGCGAGGGTCATTCAAAATATTTGTATACATAGACTTGGCCAGGTTACACTCAACATCACATTAAGAGCTTAATCGTCATGATAATGTCTCTAAACGATTAGGCGAACCCTTTTAATTAGCATTATTTATAAACTTAGAAAATGCCCCTCGCATGCATGTGTGTGAATTTCTTTTTTTTTTTTGGACTGGCCCCAGCTTACAGTTGTTATGGCCATTACTCAACATCAACAAGAACATTATGCCACCACAGTGGCACTTCTAGTTCCTCCACTTGCCTCTGCCCTCCTCCTCCTCCCCCCCACTTCCACAAACTATGGCCAATCTCCGTCACACACACAGATACACAAAAAAAAAAAAAAACAACTCCACACGATTTTCTTCATTCAACCCAAACGATTGAGCATCTATTCAAGCAACCTCGACGAGTCAACGTTCCAAAAGCCAAATAAACGACCCACAACCGACTAGCTAGCTCTCGCTTGCTCTTCCGTTACCGTCTCCCGCGTTCCGCTAACCTGTGGCCCGCCGATCCGAACCCGATGTCTGTTGTGTGTATGTGCACTCGTGTCGTCGTCTCTTCTTTTCTATATGTACATATATATATATATATTATATATGTATTGTGCTGTCGGCTTCGTTCATACGATTTGTTGGATTTGCTCATGAAGTTGTTAAACAGATTGTCGGTGTAGATACCTTCATCATTTTGCACGCCGTCGTCGCCACTGCTGCCTGCCACTGCCACTCAGTGTGCTGCCCCCCTCGTCTCTGTCTCCAAAAACTTCCCCCCTCACCCCATCCAATATCCATCCATCTGCATCCTCATCCCCATCCATCTAGCCAATTCTCTGCTTCTGACTGTGTGTTATTGTTGTTGTTGTTGGGTGTCTCTTCTCTTTTTTGGATATGTGTGTCCTGTCTTTGGGTATGTGTGTGTGTGTGTGCATGCGTGTGCTTGTGCGATTAGTTTTATGTAATTTTATCGGGTATTTTAAGGATTTTGCGGCTTATCCGCGCTTCATTTGGAAATTGTTTCGTGTTACTTAGAGAACAGAGGGAGGGTAGGAATTTTGAAAGAGTAAAAGAAAGCATCTGGTAGGTAGGTAGTGCCCTCCGCCCCCCTCACCATCACCCCCCAACCCACACCATCAACGTCTTGGCCAAGTGTTTATGGAACTGTCGTCATTTGTTTGTTTGCGCGACTCGTAATAACGTGTGAGTGTGTTGGTAAATGAGCTCTTTGCATGTGAAATTATTATTGCTTGCCCTTTACACCGTCACCTCACCTCCCCCATCCATGCACTCGACGTAATCGAATTACATATATATGTACAAGTACATATACATACATACTTATATATAAGTAAAGATTTATGGGACTCATTTAACACGCTTTTATATTATATTCTCCCCATTGATTTTACACTGATTAACATGAGCAAAAAAAAAAAACCAACGTTGAGGGGGAAAACAATAAAGAGAATACTTTTTTTTTATATTGTTGCATGCCAACAAATATTTTGTTGAGCATTATATATTTTAATAAGCGCTTTGTGTGCTAATTATCTTATCGCTAAATGGAGTAGTAGTTGGGCCCCACACAGTACCCGCATTGTAAGCCACTCGGATTTATTTTTGACCTAGAGATGGTTGCGTGCAAAATTAAGAAACGAAATATCTAGTGAATAGAATATATATCTAGTCTTTTCATTCCATTGGTAATGACGCAAAAGAAAGGAAGACAAATATTTGTTGAATCATCATTTACGTGCGAAATCATCCAACATTCTATGCTAATCCCCAACACAATTTCAAGAATCATTTGAGATTATACTTGAATGACGAAGACGTCGCCACATTTTGAAGGAACACAACTAGCAACAAAATAAGACAAAATTCTTGTGAAGAGCACGTCGACAACAGCGGGCAAGGCATTTAAATAGCATTAAAACAGTGATCCGAAGATAGTCAAAATCAATTATGAATTCCATAGATATCGTTCGCTTTTAAGCTTAATTCCTAATCAATTACTTCCCCCCTTTAAGGAGTCCAGGTTAATAGGTCTCACTTGAGATTTCTTGCTCTCGTGACATCAGATTTGTGCTCTGGGGGCCCCATCCCTAAGATGGTGTGGTGTGTCAGCATACGTTTTTACAGAACGAAAATACCTGGCTTGTGAAGCTAGTTTAAGGTTTTTTTTTTTGTTTTTAAACGAGTAATGCTAATTAGGTAAGTTTATGTAATATTGGAAACCCCAAAAGCAGCAGAGAACAGAGAGCCGTTGGCGGAGTGAGGGGGAAAATGAATTCCTAATCGCTGTCAATAAATCGACACTCGAGTCAAGTGTCTCGACTTTTCAATCAGATAAGCAGCAATTATAAATTAAAAGCGCAACAAACAGATTAATAAAAAGTAAACTTTAACAACACCTTATAAATAAGCCAAATGACTAATAATAAAATATGAAAGCGCTCAGCACAAATGCGAAGAGCGCAAACGACGGCACCAACATCAAAAGAGGCTACCAGCCAACCATCAGGGCGGCGGATAGATGGTCGGACGGACGGACAGTTGGAGGGGAAAACCGCCAGAGGACGGAGAAACAGCTCATTTCTCAACAGCCATGTTTTTTGTTTTGGACTCCAAGTTTCCCCTTTTATTTCACTCTCTCTTCTTCCACCAGCCAACCAAGCAACCAACCCGACCGACCTCCAGGTGCTGTAGCTGGCTGCTCCTTCATCTCATTCAATACGAGTTTTGGGCCGTTGCATTATTAGCACGTTATTTATTAATTAAACACTTTAGTTTTTATGCTACTATAATCAGGTGGAGGTGGCCTCTGCCCCTACACTTTTAATGCTCTTTCAATGTGTGTGTATATCTCTCTCTCTGTATGTGTGTGTGTGAGTGAAGGTGTGTGTAGGGGGTGTCGAAAGATAAGCGCGCAATCCAAATGGAAATGGGCGGTTGGTTGGTTGAGAGAGTGAGAGAGATATATAGAGAATGTGAGATAAGCGACCGACCGCGTTAAGGAATTTCCTCGAAACAGAAAATTATATTTTTTAAAACTGTATCTAATACACCGGAGTTCCAGGAACTCCCAACTAAACGACAACGGTGGTGGTAATATGAGATAAAGAATATACAAAAATTGTTGCTCTTCTCAAGAAATTCATAAATTGTCTACCCACTCTTCATCCTCCTTTTACTACGATTTTTGCGAGAAATGAATTTCGCCTTTTCATTAATACTTCATAAATGAATTTCCATATCAAGATAAACAGATTTAGGAATCTCTAATCCTAATCTAATCGATGTTTCCTATAACTTAATAATAACCCTATCAAAAGATGTAATAATCAATTGTCATTTGCGAACTTGACAAGATTGAATAGTGCCATTTCTGGTGAATGATTGGATCTTATCTCATAATAAATCAAATGTGGAGAAAAAAGACTGCTTCTTTATGTCTGTCTATGGTAGAATAATGATGATATAATGGCTCGTTAGGGCAAAAACTCAACTGTAATCTAGATTGTTGAGATTAAGATCTAGTTCATTCATTTGTTGGTACGGCGGTTAGGCCTTATCATTCACAGTTTAAAATTAGGCCTAGACTATGGATGGGGAAGTGACTGAATGCTAGAGCACTTTAATTGATTATGTTGTCTCCCTCTCTGTCTTTCTCACTCTTTCTTTTTCGAAAATAGTTCAGCTATTAACCCTTGGTCTCCAAACGCCCAGACAACAAACCCTTGCCCCCTTTTTTATGGTGGTGGTAGTGGTGGGATGTTGGGTGTAGAGAGGGCGTGAACCAATGACACATGAGACGACCGATATTGAATTGAAGCAAACAAATAATTATAATTAAATATTGTATATGCCTAGTTAAACAGATGTCGTTCTCACCATGAATCCAGGGTAAATGTGCTTAAGGCGTTTGGCGTTCCTCTTACTTCTTCCTTCCTTCCGACCTACTCCTACTCCAATTCCTACACTTACTCCTCCTCCTTGGCAGTAAAGGCAACTGGAGCTCCAAGCGTGCGAGCAATGGAGTGAAGAAGGCGCGGGAACTGTGAACTGATACTTGCTGGAGATGATGATGATGGTGGTTGGTGGTGATGACGACGACGACGACGATGACGACGATACACGGAGACGGAGGATTTGTTGTTGATGTTGTTGTAGTTGTTGTTGCTCTCAGCGAGGGGGCAGCCGGAAATGTATATTTTGGTTAATTTGCACAAACACACAGCTGGAAATCGAAAAGGAGAGAGAGGAGATGATGTTGATGATGAAGAAGAAGGAGAAGAAGAAGATGAAAAATCGGCAGTTGTAAGCATTGCAATTGCAAAAACATTAAACAAACAAAAAAAAAATCGAAAAAAAAAACCAAAACAAAACTGATTTTTGTTTTCCTGTTATATTTTTTGGAGTGCATTTTTTTCTTCTATTATTATTTTTTTTTTTCGTTTTTTGTTGTCTTTTGAAAAGGGCGCACAAACAAATTTTTCAGCCAACGTCAGCGAAAAGCGAGGACAACACACAACAAAAAGGGAGAGAGTGAGTGAGAGAGAGAGAGCGCGCGACAGAGACAGAGAACGAGCGAGCGAGAGAAGGCGGCGGCGGCAATGCCACAGGAGCATCTGTGGGTTGAGGGTGAGGAAGGTGGGTGACGCCGACGCCGAACAGCTAACGGCAAGCAACGGTGGTGGGTTGTTGTTGTTTCTGCCGCCGCTGCTGTTCCTGACGCTTGCCTTGCGTTTGCTTTGTTGCTGCTGCGGCTGCTGCGCTTTGCTTTGCGATTTCTTTTCAGAAAATTTGTTGAGCCTTTTTCCTTGTCTTTTGTGGCACGTCCGTTTCTCGTTTTACTATTTGTATTGTTCTTGGGCCTCCTCTTCTTTAGCCTCCTTCTCACATTCCCCTCGTCTCCATCTACCACTCCTGCTTCTTCTCCTCCGCCTTCACCTCATCCATTAGTGGCGGTCGGCAAGTCCGACGACACCAACAAAAAATGCAAATGATTTTCAACGCTGCGCAGCAACTGCGTCTCTACACGCGTTCAGTTTCAAATTAAATTAGTGACACACTTAACTAATAATTAATTTTTGCACACTTGTTGTAGTTTTTCCTTACATTTTCTTCTTCTCTTCTCTTTTCTTTTCTGTTTTTTTTTTGTTAGCAATTGCTTTTACTGTCGTTATTGTTTTTGTTGTTGTTGTTGGGCGCGTGAAACTCGTCTTATTTTTTTTCCTCTTTCTTTTTTCTTCGTTTTTTTGTTTTATTTCAATGCTCATGCTCTTCTCTTCTTTTTGCATACACTTTGCGCACACATACACTAACGCGCTCACACACAAACGCACGCACACAAACACGACAAACTCGCACACACACACACACACACACGTACTTGGCGTTTTTTATTGCTGGTGCTGCTTGGGAAATATGTACATACATATGTATTTTCACTTGGCTTTGTACTTAATACCCTTTTACTTTTTTACCGTATTCCATACGCACATTAATGCCCACGTTTTGGAGAGTATTTTGCACTAAAAATTTATTATTATAATTTGGATGGGCTCCATACTAAATACAAATACGCGTTAAAATAAAAATGGCGTTGTGTTGTGTTTCCTTGTCGGATAAAGGTTGCCCGGTATTAACGGATATCTGTGCCGAATGCCATATCCCTATTTATGGATAAACGCCACCAGTGTTTTTTGGTATATTTTTGCAGCCCTGTTTTGATTTATCGCTCCCGCCGATAAAATTACTTTTAATAATTTTCAATCCAATTCACAACAGAAAAGACTTCAGAATTCACAATAAAATGAATAAGATAGACTTAAGTGATTTTTAGAAGTTTAATTTTTCGACTCTTTTTAAGATTTGTCTCCTTGTATTTTCTAATATTTTAAATCTTTGTAACAATTATTTTGGTACCTTTTTTGCAATAAAAAAGATGATCTGATATATTTAAATACTTTATTCTTTTGCGCTTTTCAACACACACTAACTTTCATAGCCGATAAAAATTCCCAGTATAATCGGATAATAGTTAATATACCAAAATACTAGTGATACAAATTTGTTTTCTAACACTAGCACAGGGCTGCAGAAAGAGTTTTTTATAAAATATATAGATATTTCTTGGCGGGAGGATTCAATGCAAAAGGAAATAAAACTAAAAATAATAATAAAATTTCAGTTGTAACATTAAAAACAGAAATTGCGGAAACCGTTAAACGTTAGGGCATGTTAAATTGTTGATGCTGATATGATAGTTGAAGGATATGTGCCAGGGGTGTTTTATAGTCTTGAAGTGCTTCTTGCATTTGTATTTATAAATAGCAATATGGAATTATTAGTTGATCAAATTATTTTAGGTCTATAATACCAATAAGTGGCTGAAAATAGTTTATTTGCTTGAACTTTAATTTTAAAAACATAAAGTGTGTAACAGTGTTCTGTTAATCCAGCTTTGAGAAAGTACTGTTAGCTAACAATGTTATGAAATACTGGTAGCCGCACATCAAATACTGGGAGTCCATGTTAAAATAGTGGTTTGAAAAGAAAACAAAAATTTGAATGATAAATTGCGCCCGTTTTTTTCAGTGTTGTTTTTGTTTTGAAGAGAAGTGGTCGAATTCGTCTGCCGTGGAAATATTGTGATTTTTTTGTGCAAATTAAAATAGATTGCAAACAACATAAGAATTAAACAATTTTCTGTGTGAAAATTGTTGCAAACCAGCCGGCAAAGGGCAAAGGCTACCACGGACAATCCAGGACAGACAAGGCATTTATAGCAACAAAATGGGAGACGAAGCCACAGCCACCGAAACCTTGGACCATCATGGTAAAATGCAAAAAATAATAAACAAAACATATAATAATACAATAATAACATATTAAGTGCTGTTTAATTAAAGATATTGCTAAAGGCAGTCAACCAGCAAGTAGGTTGAGTTGCCAGTCGAGTCCTAAGCAAAGTTTCATTTGTTATTCAAATTGCCATCTACAGTCAGCGAGGTGGACGCCGCGGGGGAATGCGGGGGAAAAGGCAAAATATATTTTCTTTATTTCCTTCCTGGTTATGTTGACACTAGCTGCTGCTGCAGCTGCTCCTCAACCCCCTCCCCAAACTTGCCCCATTCCTTTCTACCACTTGACACTTATGTTATTGCAAAAATGTCAATAGAAAAGCGCCTACAACAACAACAACAACAGCAGCAACACAAAAAGTAACCATAGAAATGAAAATCCCTCCATTACCTTCCTCTCTATGTCCACTGTTTATCTTGTTCTTAAGTGTGTGTGTGTGTTTTTTTTTTGCCGGAATATTAAAAATAATATTTGTTCATGGTCAAGTCTAAGCCAATTTTGCAATGTTGTGGCCATTTAGCGCCATCCACCACGCCTCCATGCCTTAATGCCTCCACCCACGCCTTCCGCTTGAGAAAATTGCATGACATTTGCCCCTGGGAATCGATGATTTTTGATTCAAAATTCGCGTGACTTGACTGGAAATACCCTATATACACATTGGGTATATGCGCTTTACTTAATGTGTAATGCATCATCCCCTGGAATATATTCGAGCTGGACAAATATCTCAAAAGATCTTAAGATCAACCTTTGTAAATTGAGAATACTCTATGTTTTATCAAGAAGTTCGTAAGGGAACGTAAACCAAAGGAATTATCATCCTTAGTGGGGGAATTTTAATAGATATTTCCTTTGTTATTTAATATAACTGGGCAGGGGCTTTTAAAAAATCTTTATACACGATAGATCTCTGCTCCTTTACTTGAACATAGGGTATCTGCAAGTCGATGCCTTCATTTTTGGGGCTATTCAAGTGAAGGGTCTGCAAAATGGTCTACTACTTCACTCTTATCGCCGGCAGCTGTTGGTGACGCTAGAATTTTAATCAGTTTGTGTTTTTATTTTGTGACATTTTTGAGCCTACTGCAAACATTTAATCGAAACTTGCTTAAAATGTCATCTAGATTAGTTCATTTTTGGCAAATTTATGGACAAGCTAATGAATTGCAGTGACCATAAATACATATGTATGTATGTACTGTCAGAGATAGAAATAAATAGCCCAAGTATAAATTTATACCTTCGTTTTTAAGGGTACTCTACGTTCTACATATATGGCATTTGTAAATGATTTGAAAGATGAGGGAAAGAAGGCGGAATTTATATACAGTAACTGGACCACATATTTCTGAGAAAATTAATTAAGAATCTATAAAAACGTTTCACAAACTAATCTGTATTGATATTACAGCTGCGCGTGCCTAATTACAGATGTAATTTTCCGAGTATCTTGATTTAGCCGAAAAAAAAAAACAAAATTATTTTTGCCTTTTCAACACATTAGAATTTCGCTTCTGTCGCTTGTCACATTCATAAAAAACAAAAAAAAACCTATCATCCAGTTAGCACCATCGATCAATTAGCCACGAGTTCATTAACAAGCTAATTATGAATTCATTTAACGCCTGGCCCGAGGAGGGATTACCTTTTTAGCACCCCGGTTTTTTTTTCCGCCAAAGTCATTCATTCAGTTTGCCACTACACTACACTATCCGGCGCCGCCCCCACACCGGCCCCACAACGTCCCATCAACGCCCCAAACGTTGTTGCTGTCTCTCTCACCCGTTGGGTTAATTAAATTGCACAAAAGCCCAACGGACAACACAAATCTGTTGCTTTTTTTTTTTTTTTTGCTTTGTTTTTGTTGCTATTTGCTTTTGTTTTTTGTTTGTTATAAAGATATGTGCATTGTATAATGCATATATATTTGTATGAATATGAGTAGAGCTATTTATAGACCTGGGACACCACAGTGCACGTTGTTGGCCCCGTTGAGAGAGCACGACATAACAACGACAAAGCCCACCGCACTTGCCCCCGAAAATGAACCCTCCCTTATTTATCATGTGCCTTGAGGTGAGGTGATGGGGCCCATGGGTAAAACACCTTTCTCCAAAAAGGGAAAGAAATGCTATATTAAAATGTGTAACAAGTTGCGGCCCTTAGAATAACTAGATATTAAAGACCATCCTGGGACATAGGGTATCTTGAAGTCGTCGTTTTGGACATTTCTCTTCCCATTTTGAACAGTCGTCATCGAATAAATAAACATTTTGCTATGCCATGTTTGGAATATTTTACGAATCTTTTTCGGTTATGCCAACAATTGCACGTAATGCAAATATTAGATGGCTTTCCATCCCTCCAAACCCAGCCCCCCCCATCGTCTTATTGTCAAGTCAATTCCGATTTATATATAATTTTTAAACGTTTTAGCTTTACAGAGAGAGAGAGAGAACCTTATATGGTGATTATAATTCAAATTGTTGAGCAAACTCGTCTCGCAAATGTCTAATCTAATGGGTATCTCTAGGTTAAATTAATACAACAATTGACTCTAAATGCTTAACAAAAATCTCTGTGAATTCAGGTATAATAAACAACATCAATTCTCTTCATCGTGGACAAAAAAAGAAACCAATTACTTATTTAAAGCAGAGTAATATTGAATTATTGACCCAGTGCTGATTTATGTGACCCGCCCAATGGGCATTTCCTCTTTCGCCTGTGAACAGAGACTGGATTTTCCTTCTTCTTTTTGTTTTTTTTGTGCTTAACCTGTCAAGCACTTTTAAGGCAATTAATATACATGTTTCCGAGATCCCTTGATTGGATGACCATAAATTCTTCGACGACAGGTTTAATCCCCTTTACAAAAAGAGAAAAAAACACAAACCTGTCGGAGAGTATATTATTTTGAGCATACATTGCGTATACTTAATATATTCTTTAGACAAGCGTTTCACTTTTAATTGATATATCTGATTATTCATCGGACTCTTTGAGTTATTATCTCTAGGTTGATGATTATAAATCATACAGATATATAATAAATATATATTATAGGTAGTTCTCATCTTAGAGAGAAATTATGAATTGATCTGTCTGTATCGTATAGATATTCGTTATTTGGCATACTGACAAAAAATGTATACAAAAAACTTCGATTCGAAATGAGAATGTATTTTATTGAACTGAGAACTGAGAGACAGCCTCTGATTTTGTTTTGTATATATCCTTTCTAGTTTGAATGAACTTAATGGATAACCCCCCATTACGCTTGTTGTGGATTCTTATCATTAAAGATTTCATTGCATAGACAGACGGAAAGCCATTTTGGTTGTTAATTAACTTTTGTATATGACCACAAACGAACCAATTTAAATTTGTAGAAATGCCAGCGAGGAATCAATTGATCTCTCTATATATATATACATACGTATATGTATGTACACAAATATCTCTCTAATAGTTAACAATTGCTGTCAGTGCGTCGAATTGCGTCCATCCGAAATGTTATATAGATTTCTATTCTATTTAAAATCGATTTGTAAATATTCCATTAATGATTAATCAATGCTGATTGCTTGGGCACGTGAGAGGGAGAAAGAGACACACACACACACATTCAATTGATTCCAAATCCTGCCCTGCACCAGCTCCACCTCCTCCTCATTCCCCTTCCTCTTCCTCTAACTGTCATCAACTTTTTCTCAATTTTTTGCTAGCGGAAAGGTCCGCCCGAAGCGTGACTTTAAATGAAATTTATAAAAAGAACAATCGAGTTTGCGATTCCCTCGACACTTGAGAGCATCGCTTTCTATATATATACACCTTATGGGTGTGTGTGTGTGTGTGTGTGTGTGTAAATTAAATGCGAAAGACGAAACGGGAAATGGCGAATTGACATTGTAGAAGGCAAAGCTATGGAGCCATGGAGCATTGGGTCGCTCTTTTGTTGACTTACATTTAAGCAGATTAAGCTGGATTACAATAAATTGTTTACAGGGAAAAGTAAAAAAAACAACGAAAAATTGAAGAAAGAAAATTGCTTTAATATCAAAAAATCGGAGATTTTGTTGACAACCAATTCCGTTTCCAGTAAAAACCAAATTTTAAGGCACAAAGAAACAAAAAAAAAAAAAAAAAAAAAAAACTGCACTAAAACGAAATTATGACGTATTGCTGAGCGGGCGATCAGCCAAGAACGAAAAAAACAAACCATTGAAAAACAGTCTACGCCAACATTCTTTTTACGCGGAGACAGCAAATGTGAAAATATTTCTATGTGATGTGGAAATCTATTTTTTTCCGTCTCCTCCAACCTGCCTCCACCTCTCAACTTTCCACCCCCCCAAACTGATGTGTTTTGCTGTTTTAACAATTGTCTTGAGAGGCCAGAAAGAAAGAATAGTGTGGAATACAGTTGCCTCTATTAATAGCCAATATGTTTGGAAGGCCATGAAATATGTATTATTATTGTGAATGACTAAAACTAAAATGTTTCGAAGAACTTGAAATTTCAATTTCCACACAGGTTGATCACGATGATGATGATAATTTTGATTATCGTTAAAGTTGAACTCCAACATGATTAGAAGTACGTTAATGTTAATCGAATGCCAAGTTTAGTAGCTATGGTTGATGGAGATTAGCAATTTAGCGATTTGTTAATTGTATTGTAAAGCAAGGTATTAGCTAATACTTATACAGGGTGTTTTTGCGTGTCTTAAACTTGGCCTAGGCAGAAACTTTAATTCTAGAAAATAGATTAAATGAGATCCAAGTTGAATTTCAATTCTTTTAGTGAGTGAGAAAAATATTTACATCTCGGTGATAATGTCAAACACATTTATATAAAATCTACTATATAATATAGTACCTATATTACGAGCAATAATTTAGGCGAAACAAAATGTAATTATGTAGAAAAGCTATTTTGGTTATCAAGATATTTTGCCCTTTTCGAAAAAGAGAACCAAATAGTTTTCAGATATATATTTATATAGCTACACATTGAAAAGTGCTTTGTGGGTAGATTATGTGGACAACAATGTTATTACGATATTATTGTTTTATCCCACATTGTGAAAAGGCAAGCCAACAAATTACATGAATTATAGTACATCCTAATTAATAAACTTCTTACAGTGTGTCCCATATTAATGGGGACAAAACATGTTTTTATTTGGGATATTTATAATTCTACTTTACTTTGGGGGCAATGATTCACTTTCTGAGAGCTTTGACCGAAAATATTCTTAAAATAACGCAAACAGGAAAATACTATATATAGTATAACTTAAATTGATTGACTTGAAACACAGAAGTAAATGAATTTAAAAAAGAACAATTTCTTTAACAAAAATGGATGACACGGAATAACAATCCAATGGAAAAAATTTGATAGAAACAAAATTGAAGTGGCCCTATAAATGTGGGACACACTGTAAGTTGAAACGATTTTTTTTGGCAGTCTTTCAAATTAGCTTTGATCAATATCAGTCAATCGCAGAAAAGATAGTGTTAGTTGGGGCGAAACACGAGCTCTGATTGCATAAGTAGCATAGAATTTATTTATACGCTTTATACGCGTAGTGCGCTGAGGTATTTTCACCGAAATAGCTAAACGTTTTCAAAGATTACTGAAGTGCCTCAATTTATGGAAATGTGTATCCAAAAGCAATGTCACCTCATATACTGTCCCATGCATAATTAATGGGGATTTATGCCTGATTCTTGTCATTAGTCATAAAGGTTAGCTTCGGGGTTTTTTGCGTCTATTTTCCACTTAGTTACAATGCCAAGGCAAATAATGAAAGTGTAATTTTCGCTATTGATAAACACATTTGCAGCAAATTGTTTTGCATTGCTCCAGAGCCCCCATGTAAATTGCATATTTACGGTTAGCTAATTGAAAATTGTAGAGTGTCTCATTTGTTAAACAAGCTAATCGTCGGGAAAATAAAAAGCAAAGTATAGTAAAGCAAATCGCTTATGGCGGAAATAAGGCCCGGCGACCAGCAATATGCCAGGTACTATACAAGCGACTTTTATTACGACCAAATGTACATACATAAATGTATAAATGAAATGTATGTATGTATGTATGTATGTGTGCGTGTAGTTAAGTAAACGGAGAGATAAACAAATAAACAAAAAGCAAGCAAACAGAAGCACAAGACAAGAGAGACGACGCCTCTGTGGTCGGTCGGTCGGTCGGTGGCAATCAAGTAAACTTCCCCCACACAACATTGCCACGGAAATTGCGTGTAAGCGCGTAATTAAACGCGTCCAAGGCAGGTTCCGTTCTGAGTTGCTTACCTCCCCCCCGCCCCAAAACCCAGTGCCCTACTACATTGGATCTCTGGCACTCTCGTTGGCGTTTCTTTGTCGCCTTAGGGCTTAAATTGCATTAAAATTGGGTCAATTGGGACCAACTTGGCTGCAGCAATTGGCTTGGACGTTTCTCTGATTTAAAGCTTCATATTTCTAGGCTGACACTTGAGTGACGACATTCATTAGGATCCCGAATGTGAGTGTGAGAATGGGGTATGAAACTTATAAATATGCTTATGAATGAGCGGGTTCATTCGTTGGATTTTAATTGATATTAACATGCAAACTGGCAATGAATCGCAGCAATGGAGTTATGATAAGCTGCTCGGCTAATTGCACGACAAACAGAACTTAAATACTTCAATTTGGTAATTTTAAATGGCACTGGAAATTCTTTATCTTCAAGTATGCAGATGAAACAGGAGAGAAGGGATTAACCTCAGTACGTGAGACTGTAGAGAATAGAGCAGGAGTGTTCCCGTTTCCGAAAACTCCGTTTAGAACTTTCCGTTTTTGTGTGAAATGTCAAATGTTTTGACTTTTGAGCTTCGATTGTAATCGCCAAGAATAACAATCGAGCAACTATATAACTATAAATACTAATCATATTATCTGGAACTAGGAAAATGTGGTTTCATTCCGGTTACTCTCGCTTAAAGGTGCGGATTTGTAAACGGAAATATATATACTAATATATCTTTCTAACTTGCTAGATCCAATTAATATCGACTTTTCTTCCATTAAAAGATGTTATAAAAACAAGGAAACTTTTAAGCTTAGTTTCAGGTTTAAAAAAACTCTTATAAATAAATAGTTTCTGGTTAAAAACTCACCAATTTTAGTTCCAGTGTTGTGGGATTCATCAGAAATCTGTAAGCTAAAAGTCTTGGTTAGTTTCGAGTTAGCGTGTCATGTAGTCTAACGAACTTACCATTTTTTGTATCATCAAAAAGCCGGTTCCGGTTGCCCAGTGTAGTTTTTGTGTGGGTTATTTGTCAGTCGGGCTGTGTCTTGATTTGATTCCATTGTAATTTGACTGACTTTCTTATTATGTATGTGGATGCAAATGATTGGTGTTGAGCTAACTAGTAATTTATGTATATCTCTTTGTTTGTTCCAGATCACCATGTGCACTTTGATGCGGCCACTTTGAAGGATGACTTTGAATCGGACAGTTGTGTGACATATCAAAGATCGGGCGATACAATTGTCGTTAGTCTGGGCTTTCTGCAAATCAACCATCGGTATCTGATTGACTTAAAACTGCCGGCAACAATGTTTGGAGAAACGGCAGCGCCGAAAGTTGGCAGCAAATTTATTCCCGTTGTCAGTGCCACACCGAATCTGCATTGCCGCATCACCGAATTCGCTGGGACCAAGCACGATGAGCATGATTTCTTTGAAATGAAACTGGAATTCTTTGCGTACAAGGAGAAGCTCCTTCGCGAAGTCTTGCACATTGTCAATTCGAACAATGCCAAGGAGCTGCTCCAGTTGGTGATGGCAGCCCGAGTGCTGGGCAAGGGCAAGGGGACACCAATGCTGCGCACAGGCATCCATTGCATAGGAGTCGAGCGGGATGATGATGAATCGGAGGCCTCGGATTTCGCTGGTTTCGATAAGCCCTAAAGACGCTGGCTGGCTGGCCATTTATTTTGCCGTTTAGTCTTGTTAACTTAATATTTTTTTTTTTGTGTCACGTGTCCTAGTTTCTTAAGTAAGGCAAATAATATAATAATAACTATACAAATATTGTATGAGAATTCTAGTTTTTACACAAACCAACAAACAAACAATCAAACAAACAAACAAAAAATGAAAAAAAGAAACAAAAACATAAAAATGTATGTATTAACAAACAAATTTGCGGCCTGAGTCGTCTGCATTGTATGTAAAACTTATTGAACAATTGCATTGTGCATTGTTACCGCCTCTCTGTGTATGTCTGTATTAGTTGTGTACATCAGTGTGTACTTAAATTTCAATTTGTATTAAATAGTCGGCTCAGGAATATCACTCATTATTCCCAGATAGAGTTTTAGGTTATTGTCATTCTGTTTCGTTCCGTTTTGTGTTCGATTATATTAGCTTGTCCTAACTCGAGGCCAAAACTGTCACAATATTGTATTTAATGTGTAACTAAATGTCAATTCCGATTAATAACACACACAACCAAAACAACAACCACCACACAAGCACACAGATTGAGTGTGTTTCAAGTTGATGATGATGATGATGTCTCTCATGCCTCATTTGAACTGATTTTGTAATAATGTGAGACAGTGACTTGGTGGTTTATGTAAAGAGCAATAATAACATTTGAATATATATAGTATACTAAATGTTTGCCACAAATGCATTAAACGTGTTCCATTTGCTATGACACATTCTGTCTGTCTGGTCTAATCTGATCTAATCCTGGTCTATGACAAAGTTTATCGAAATAAGAAGATCAAATATTTGTTCTATGCACGTTAATTAATTGTAATATACATATAGAAAGTGATTTAAGGTAGATGAATTAAAATTTGCCTCCTAAAAGTAGGCTATACAAAAATGAAAATTGCTCACTTACCATGAAAGATTCGATTTCTGAAAAGAGACAAAATTTGAAGGTGGCATTAGATATTTGTAGATATCGAAATTGAAAGAATATTATTCTCCGCATAAAATCAACAATAACAATTAACAATATACTTATCTATGTATGTACAATTATTCATTTTAGATTTTTAAATATTTAAATAAAGAGTATTTTGGCAGCACTTTAACTTAAACTTCAATTTGCAATTGCCTAATATGTATTTTATAATCAATACACAAATTGTGCGACCAAAAACCCAATTGTCAAATCCAAGATCAATATGCTCAGTGTTACAACAGACCAAAATGCAAGCCTTGATCTAATTGTAACTAAATATATACAAATATATATATACAGATCTAGAGATAAATCTGTATAATGCAGAACTCATTTATAATATTATATATTGACTCAAGAACAAAATTTATGACTAAAAGCAAAATGCAATTTATTGTATAATCAACTTTAAGGTGCTCTTAGGCATTATATTGTAATCAATGGAATGTTTACATAACTAACTAAGTTAACAAAGTTGTTTTTTTTTTTAAATTTAAAGTACATATTTACCAAATGGGCATTTTTTTATTTTTACTTGTCTGTTTGTATAAAATTTAATCTCTCTATTATATTCAATGTATGAACAAAATGACAGTAACACAAGGAGAACAAAAACATTTTGTAAATGAAGAAATTATACACAATATGCAATCAAAGCTAAATACTTTCTGATTAACTTCATAGTATAAATATATAAGTATATACAAAAGAAACATGTAACATTATCAAAGAGGCGACAAATTTGTTGGCAGCCTTAAATAAATGAATTCGTTAAAAGCCCCACATGATCTGGTTCAGTTACTACTTAAAAATATTATTGTAATATAGAATAAGGTATCCAGGACAGCTTGAGGCAATGTGTTGGGAGATACTACTCATTTTCGATCTTGGTAAAGAAATGTGTGATTAAAGCTGTGTCAAAATCTCATTAATTTTGTTTATTTTTTCAATTCACAGATTTTTACCTTAGTCTTTAAGGTTGGATCCTTCTTTTAGGCTAGAAAGTTGCGATTTAATTGCAATTTTCTTTCAATTCCTGGGATACATTCAAATCAAGTTAATACAAAACAAACTGGAGGACAATCAACATTAAAATTTATATACATATATGTGCTGCAGGATATGGAAGGGTCAAAGGGACGGTGAAAGCCAACTTTTATAATATAATAGACTGAATACTCGTAGTTAAACTGTAGATTAAGAAGAATTAGCAAGCAAATCGGTATGAGCACTGTGAAAACCGTCAAAAATATGTTGCATATCGAATGTTTAATCAAGCAAGTAACTTTTTTGCATCAGAAAGTACATACATACAGGTTGCATTTCTTCTTTCAGTTTCAGTTTTTAGTTTCCCCTCATTGCGCACCCAATACCCAATAGGGCTAGCTCTCTAATTAATGAGAGAATTTCCCGTCGACGATCGTTCGGCTTTTGTGCTCAGCTCAGTCACTCATTGATTCTCATTCGCTGATAGATGATAGATGGCGAAACCCTTAAAAAGAGTTCGATGTCTTCAGGTTTGATTCATTCTTACTGAGTTGTTTCAACGGAAGAGCTGTGCTTTTGTTTTTCTCTATCAATTGTCTTAGAATCATTGTTCAAAATGATGACATACAAAAATAATAAATTTCTAGTTAAAACCGTTCATGTGGTGGTTTTAAGTGCAATTATTATTGTAATCGTTCTAACGATATAAACAACAAACAACAATAATCAGATCGAGATGTTGGCCAAAGCAAGTGTGTGAAAAAAAAGTAATACAAAAGTTATTATTAATATATGTATAATATATAAACAAAAATCACAAATTTATTGCCCTTTTCTAGTTAACGACGGCAAGCTGAAGGTTATCCTAATGTGAATTGCGTCCTACATACATATATATGTAAGTAAGTATATGCTCTTACATATATATAGATATAGATATATGTATATACATATGCATTTCTTTTTTTTTTTGATTTGTTTTATTGCCCTTTTCTAGTTAACGACGAAAAGCTGAAGGTTATCTTACCACAATGTGAATTGCATAATTATGAATCGTCCATATACAAATACATATATATGTACATATAGTATATAAATGGCATATACAACTGATCGAGTTACAATTAAAATGAATAAATAAATTTACAAAATCAAAATGATTTGTGTGTTGTGTTTGTTTTTTAGTGTTTTTTGGAAGCGATGACGTCAGATGCCTGCAGGTGGGTGACATGTTGAATTGAATGCGTTTCATCATCTTCAAGATAAGACGCACGATTATTCCATAGATAAAGCTAGATAATTATCTAAACTGAGATCATCGGTAGCCAATAAGTCTCCCAAAACCATGGGTCATCACCATCAACTATATATTTGTCAGCTCAACAAAAAACAATCAAACAAATTGAAAGAAAACCCCATTAAAGTTGTAGAACACCATGCCGAAATTTGTCTTGTTGTAAGTATGTTGCAGTATGTATGTATGTTCGTTTTATAAGGGTATATTCTTATTTCAAAATTTACATATAAATTTTCCAAAGACTCCATTGAGACAGACAGACAGACAGACCCATCATCCGATGCTTCTGTATAAAGTCAGCTGATCATATATACAATTTTCATTTCTTTTTTTCTTTATTCAATACAAATATCCCAAAGACTCCATGGAGTGATACACAGGCAGACAGACAGACCGACCGATCATCCGATGCTTCTGTATAATGTCAGGTGTTCGAGAGAAAAATTTATTGTTTTTTTCCTTCGCTTTGCGACGGTTTTGTGCGTTTTCTTTCTTAGAACTATGACTGTAGATTAGATTGGGTACGAATTCATATGCAGTTTTTATATAACTATACAAATTTTTTTTTAACAAATCGATTACTGCTGCACATTCTGAGAAAAATGAGTCAACATTTGGCAACGGCAACGGCATCGGCTATGTTCACCTTGAGATAAGTCAATGCCCATGGACTGCTTCAGCCTTCAGTTCCCGTGTTTTGTTGATTTTGTTTTGTATCTGTTCTTTTTGGTTAGTGTTGGTGTTGTTGTTGTTGTTGTAGCTGTTTTGTCGTAACTTTTATTACTCTAGGCTCCTCACTCAATTAATTTTGAATATCATATTAGATTTTAGATTTTAGGTTTCTTTTTTTTATTTTTTGGGCGGCATTTTAACTGATATTTAATCGACTGATTGTGGGTCGTCATGAAAGATTTACATATTTTATTTTGTATTTCGCTTGCCCTGTTAATAAACGCCTTTGCCATGGGCCATTTATGTTATTTTCCATTAGCAATCGTAACTTTTTGGTTGATTTGCTAGCTTATACTTTGACCAGAAAGAAACGTCACTAAATGCAGGCAATTGTTGTTGTAAATAAACTACATAACTATGAAGATATAGTGATTGGGGCTATATATATATATATTAAAATAAAAGAGACGCAAAGTAAGCATTGCAATGCTTAAAAAAACCCTTGTCAAAAGACGTACATATTAAGTCTTTAATTATAATATTGAATTGGATGAAGAAGTTGAGTAATTAAATAGAATAGCAAATAAAACAATATTTTTTCTAATACTTCTACCTATTATTTATGTCAAATAAAACGTCATGGATTCCAATTTTTTTTTGGAAATTTTTTCTTGAATGTCTGTGATGTCTTTGTAGTTCTCTCTACATAGCGACATTTTCGTTTTCTAAGTCTTTTCTTTATCGTGAGAACGTTTGATCTTTAGAGTAATGCCAAATCAGTTTCACTCACCGATTTGGATAAAACTTATGCACATTAATGTAGGGGAATGTCCTCAGTGTCGAATATTGATTTATTTCTGATACAAAAAACGTTATATCAGCTCGAATAATAATGGATCGGAGCGAAACAAACGATAGTTTCTAGTTAAAGTGGTCAAATCTTTTAGAGTTTTCGATTTTCAGTGAACTATTTGAAGCGCTCTTAAAACTTCTAGACCACAAAATAGATGAGAATAGATAGATCATATGGCACCTTGAAAATGCAAAGTTATTGAACAAATGTTTACAACGATTGCGATGTCGATGTCGCTCTGTTGCTGTTGCTGTGTGAATTCCAGGCAAGACTCGGTGTGTTGGCGTTATAAATGATAATTAAAATGCATCAATTTATTCATCTTGTGCACTGCAGCGTTGTGGAGAGAGCGAGCGATAACAGTCATTTAATAAATATGCTCAATCAATGCCCCCAATGCGACCTCCCAGCAACAATGCGGAAACAAACCAACAAAAAAAACAGAACACAAGGAGTAGAGGAGGAAGAGTGAGGCAGAGAATGAATCGGTAAAAGAATTGTGCAAAAAATATTTGCTTAATTAAAGTAATTATGGTTTCATATTTCATATGTGCAACCCGTAAATACCCTTCGCCGTCTCTGGTCAATGGGTAATTACGTTTTGTCATAAATTTCGCATTTATTTTAAAATGTTATTAACTGCTCTGGACAGCACTCTATCCATCTGCCTTTCTCGTGCTGTCTCTCTCTCTCTCGCTCTCTCTCTCTCTCTCATGGTGTCTCATTCTACGTGATATGTGGAATAACCATTTCATGTTTCATGTTTCTGTTTGTGTCTTTGTTTTTGTTTTTGGCTACAAATGGTTTAAGTCATGGGGTTGACTAAAAATGAAAAACAAATAAAAAAAAAAGAAGGAAAACTAAGGAAAATGCATAAAGGAAAGGAAAGGAAAAGCAACAGCAACAGCAACCGACAAACTATACAAATGTGACAAGAGAATCCAACACTAAAATGAATAATGTAAATACGCCAAGTGTACAAAGTTTTAATTGTTATCATGTTTTGTTTGAGCGTTACTTTCTCTCACTCTTTCTCCCTTCTATCTATATGTGTTGGTGTGGGTGTGTGTGTATTTCTGCATGCACTTATGCCTGCCATGAGACAGACAGGAAGAGAGGAAGATAGAAGAGAGAGAGAGAGGGAACGAAATGTATCCATTTACGCTTGGCTAAGTTTTACGTTACGTATACGACACATTCGACTCCAATTGTGTACGTGTGAGTGTGCCACTGAGTGCGTGCATGTGTGTGTGTGTATGCAAGTTGGTTTCGTTGGCTTGGGGGCCCCTGTAGTTTTCATTTTGCATATTGTGCCTTTAAGCTGCACTTTCATTTTACTGCTAGATTGAGATATATTTGTTCAAATCTCCTTCACACGCCCCTTCCCCCCCGTCCCGTTCATCCAACTGCTTCTCTTTTCGGAGATTAGTATTTTCACACACACACACACACATGAGAATATATAAATATATATTAGATCCCATTTAACTTTTACAACTCTTGTGAGGCAATCGAGAATATTCTGCTAGTGCCTAGCCTACGGGAGTATTAATCAGAATGCCACAGTTTATCATTCAGGCAAATAAAAAGTGTAGCCAATTCTTTGAAAAAGAAATTAAAGACACAGACAGACAGACAGACAGAGGGCGAGAGAAATTTATGGATTCGTTTTGCAATTCTGCTTAAATTCGTCAATTGTAACTGGATTAGGCTTTAATACTTATATACAATATGCTTGTTTATGCAAGATGAGTCTTAAGTTTAATTTTCCTATGAAATAAATACATTCACAGTGGCAAATGACAAAACGAATTCAAAAATAATGTGTTCAAGCATTTAAAAATATGTAAATTGGAGATTAAATTATGTAAAGTCGTAAAAATATGTCAAAGTCGAAGTCATCTTTGGTTTAAAATTTAATTTGACTAGTTTACCGGATTTCTCTTAAAGATTTTGGTCAATAAAATATTTCTGTTTCCACTTACACCCTTTTTTATTTGAGAATAAAATGCAGATAAGCTGTTCCATGTCTAGGAGATCGTATTAATACAATGAGAGAGAAAGAAAGTGAATAATGGGCTAAATTTGCTTTAAATATTTATCTATCTGCCTTTTGTTTAATACATATTTATATATGTATTATCCTTTAGTTAAAGAGTAAAACACAGTCACTTTAAATTAACTTTTGGCTCATTTAAATCGACAATTTAATATTCCCTTTTTGTTTTCTTAAATTGCTTGCAAATCGTTTTTAATGCTAATAGACTTAAAAAAAGAAAAGAAAGAAGAAAAACAGAAGCAACCAACATGTTTCGTATGCAGTTGATTTGCATAAATATTTAAGTTCTTTTAATATATGTATAAATATTTTGTATATCGTATGTATATATATATATATATATAGCATGACCAAAAAATCTGACTTTTGCCACAGCATTTTCAAACATGCAAATCTTGAATTTGTGGCTTTGCTCGTATTTATTTGGCACAAATTTTAAGTGATTTATGCTGGCCGCAATTGGCAATTGCTTTGGCCCCATTCGTCCCCTTTCCTCCCTCCCACTCTTAAAAGATTCTAGGGATACGCATAAACCTATGAAAAATGCACACACACACACACACACACAGAGAGAGGGGGGGATAGAGAGAGATGATCATAAGTAAGTAGAAAAAACACGTAGATATTTTATTTGCCAACATTTATTTATGACTGCATTTGAAGCAATTTTATTTGGCCAACTCAAATGCAGGTCCAAACTGGCCACGAGAGAGAGAGAGAGAGTCCAGCACAAAGTTACTAAGGATGCAGCTAAGATACATACAGATAGATACACACACACACACACACACACACATAGGAAAACACTTGAAATTCTGCAAATGGTCCGAGGACGAAAGAAAGGGGGCTATGACTATGGAAATCGGCTTGAGTCTGGCCTTCTGTTTACTTGGGAACTTATTTATTTGATAATAATTTTAGGGTTTTACTCGGAAAACAAACTAATTTCGTTTCTGGCATTTCAAACATAAAACGAGGGGAGTGGGCAGAGTGGGCGTAGGGGGCGTGGGGAGGTGAAAAACTCTTTTGTCTAAATAAATAATCAAAATGTCATAACAAGTTGCAGTTGCAAGTTGCAGGCAGAAGATTGGGAAAGGGGCCGAGTCTTTTTGTATCTGTATCTCTGTATCAGTAACTGTATCTATATCTATTTGAAGTATCTGTATGTGGCATGTGTATGGTTTCGTGTGTATGTGTGTGTGTCCCATGTATAAGGAAGTTGCTGTGACAATGTTTATGCAAATTCCATGACAATCCCTCATCCCATCCCATCCCAATCCTATCCCATCTTGCCCGCTGATGCTGGCTTGCCACTGATTACGCACGCAGCATCTACGGACTCAGTCGGTTGGCCTCCCTCAGGATGCATCAGTGTAATATAAATATTTTACATAGATTTTACATAGCTGATTGAAGCTCCGTGTGTGCATATGTATATGCTAAATTCAAAAGCCAGAAGCACTTGCAGTTGCCATTGCCATTGCCATTGCCCAAGTAGACATTGCAACGGCAACGGCAACAGCAACGGCCAGCAAATATCTGTTACTCATGCTGTGAAATTATCCGGGCATAGCAATCATATCAAATTAAATTTAAAATGCATTCCGCTTAGCACTGTGGATGCCATCGAGTGACCGGATTTTAAGACTAAATAAAAAATAAATGAAGTAAGCATAAAGTAAGTCAGGCATCGACTTTGTTATACCCTTTACCATCTACTCTCACTTGCCATTTCGCACTTTGGCGCACCTAGCGACCAATGCTGCACAAACTTTTCTATGCCTAACTCGTCCATTTTATATTTCGATTTAAATTTCATTAAGGAAACTGATTTATTTTGATGATATAAGTCGAGAAGCTCAATTTCGTGCTTATTTTGGCCACTTTAATATACCTTTTCGCCCTATGAATGCAGGGTATACAAATCGTTTACTATCTGTTTACATAAAGTGCACAATAAGTGCTCTGAAAATAGCCAAATTAATATTGACAACTTGATATACAGACCAAGATCAAATAAACAATTGAGCTCCACATTTACCCTATGACCTTTGCACTAATCTCACTCGTCGAAAGCTTAATCAATTGAAATTTCAATGATAACATATCATGGCCAATGTCTTTTATATTTAATTGTGCCATTGAAATGGCAAAGTCAACTGTTTGGTGTGGTTTTTTCATGTGGAATTACAGTTGGAAATTTGTAGAAATTTTCAAAAAATGAATCATATATATGAAGAACATTTTCTATGGCTAGTGGATTCACCTTTTTCTGTTGAGTTGAAAAACTATTGGAAACTATTATTGGAAATTCTATTGCAAATCATTTTGCTTCCCATAGTGCTGTTGTAAAGTGATGCAGCGGAAGCGGAAGTGGCACTAGCAGCGACAGCGGCGAGCGCGCACATAAGTATGCTAATGTAGATCAACATTTGCATAGCGAAGGCATAAGCCTAATTGAAGTAACTGAAATGCCACAGGACTTCTCTCCCACTCCCACTCCCTCTCTGGCACTCTCTCGTTCCCTCATATCCCTCTCTATCTCGTGGTTGATTGTCTCCTGGGAAGACTCAGAACAATTAATAGCTAATTTAGAGGCGCTGTTAAAAAGGCAACATTATTTATGATTATTTGTTTATTGCTTGCGGGTCGTTTGCTATTTCTACCTGACAAAATTAACACCCTGGCACACATTCACACTCTCGCTCACACACACACACACACACACACATGCAAAGCAAAGCAAAGCAAAAGCCGCCAGCAACATTTAGCTGCAATAGGCAGCCATTTTGTGGCGTTGTCGGGGCGATAAAGTAATAGCTGCTATTTGGGTTTATAGCACACACACACACATACATCTCTATACATGTGTGTGTGTGTGTTTGTACATATTTTCATTCTCAGGAGCTACATGTGTTTTTTGGAAAATTTTCTCTGCTTCCGGCAGACGCTAGCAGCTTTTGTTGTCTTTCACCAAAGCCAAACGAAAAGGAGACCAAGATGAACGTGGCAACGATGGCAGTGGCAGTGGCAGCAACAGCAGCAGCAACAGCAGTAGCAGCAGCAGCGGCAGCGGTAACGGCAACGGCGTCATTTTGTCTGCGGTTAGATGCGCGTACGTTTTCATGTTTTGTTCGCATTTTCCTTCCATTTCTCCTTTTTTTTCGCGCTCACGTTGTCCTTTTTGTTGTTCACTTTATACCACTCTTCGCTTTTCTTTTTTTGTTGTTTGCTACTCTTCTTGCTAGTTGGTTTACCACTCCATTCCCACACCCACCCCCACCCCCACCATCACATAAACTCCACTCACCCACATTCCACACACTTTCATGTTCATGTCCATGTACGCTTTCGGCCGTGTTGTTGCGGTTGCAGCACGTCTGAACGTGTTTATGGCGCGCATATCCGCAAATATGCAATCAGACTATAATCTACTTAATGTCTTTTTCAGCAACAGCAACAACAGCAACAGCAACAGGAACAGCGCCAAGTGGGCAGGTCCAGCACACATGGAACACAAAAAAAATGTGCGCATTGTGAATGAAGTAATGCAGTTTGGCATATTCCGGCTGAGCTGAGTTGAGTTGAGTGGGATGAGTGTGGATGGGGATGGGGATGGGGAATGAGGTATAATTTGTAATGGGTATGTTTATGTCTGTCTAAAAAAAAAAAATAACATCCAGTATGTATGTTTTCCTCCACCCACCCAAAGACAAGACACGGCACATTAACTGAAATTAGGCTGTCATTTTGTAAGCATTTTTGCATTAGCTTCAACCGAAATTTTCGTTTGAAAGTGCGTGGCACTGAATTCATTTCTTTTTTTTTTTTTTTGGTGGCTTGGTAGAGCAGCCAAGCATACATTGCTTTGAAGTTGCTGTTATTCTAGCCATCCCCATCCCCATCCCCATTTGCAATCCACCAAGTGGTTATGACATCTCATTTGATTATGTATTAAATGTAACTTTACCATAAAGTTCAAGCAAAAATAACAGTTTCACTTTTACGCAGCTAATGGACTTTAAAATGTCAAGTTTAGCATTGATATTTGATCATTCTAATGAAATTAAATATATATTTTTAGATTTTTGGTATTTTAATTAATAAAATTTATTATTGGAAGCAAACAAACAGTACCAACTACGAAGTTCTCTCATCAGTAGACTTTGCAAAGGACTTTGGAATTGCAAGGACACTACTTTAACGCTAAAACTAGTTGGGAATAACAAATAGATAAAGCGAAAAAAGAAGACATAGCGTGCAACTCCAGAGATCACTTCTTTTTTGCATTCTCGAATTGTTAAATTTAAATTAATAACTCGAAATATTTGGCTATGCCACGATTATCTCACCGATTTGGTAATATGGGAGTACCAATGGGTTTTCTTGGGTTCTTTCTCTACTAAAGATGGGACAACCCTAATGGAGTTTTCTTGGCTTTAGATGCTTTCTGATTCACTTTATTCTTTCATTTATTTGGCATTAGATGTTTCCTGATTCATTTCATTCTTTTATTTAATTGTTTTATTGTCATTAATGCGGTTCGACAAATTATCAAAAATTGCTGTCAATTTTCTTGAGCAATCACACAAAAACTTGTAAGAAAAGTTTGCTATAAGAAAGTTTGAAAGAACTCCAAAAATGTACGTTCAAAGCCTAGAAAACTCTGTTTTGGAAAGGAAAAAGATTGCCCTATCCAAAAAGGAACTAAGGAAATGATGACAAATCCGAGAATTGGTCATTTTTTTTATCTCCTTTGACTTTTCGCATTAAAAAGTAACTTCAATGAGATATTTTAACTGCTAAAATCTTTTTAGTTTTTTACCTCAACTGAATATTTAAAAGTGTCCTATTGTTGGAAATTTTAAAGAAATAATTTTGAGGGCTTTGTTTTGCCATTACCTGTTATATTTACCTTGACTGTTTTCTATTTATGCTTCGGGTTTTTTTTTTTTGCTTTTTGGGCTGTTTAAATTTGTCAAGCTCTTAGCTAATTTTAAAGGCAAACAACAACAACAACAACAATAAAATGCAATAATAGCAAGAACAATAAAAACAACACGAACATCTAGAAGAAAAAGAAGTAGAAGCAGAAGAAGAACTCGCCATAAAAGGATTGAATAGCAGCGCAAACAAAAAGATGTTGGAAAAATATTTTTGCTGTAGACAACATTAGATATTGTTTTGAGCTGTGCCGACTTGGGTTGGCATTTTAGTTTTAGTTTTAGCCATAGTCATAGATGTGAATGTATTCTGTTGTTGTTGTTCTTGTTGTTGCTGCTGCTGTTGTTGTTGGAGGAGTAGCAGCAGCAGCAGCAGCAGTTCTGTCTCCGACTTGGTTGTTATTGTTGGCGCGCGCGTACACACAAACACAACAATGGGACCATAAAAGCCTGCCTGGCCCCCCCCATCTTCCCATTTATGCCACCCCCACACCCCTCCCTCCTCTAGAACTTTACTCTCTTTACCTTTACGGAGTGTAGTGAACGGACTCCAGTCCAAGTTGGCGGCAACAAAAGCCGCTGCACAACAGTTGAAACAATAAAACAGCTTTAAGACCAAAATAAAGGAAAAGAAGACAACCAACAAGCTAACAGAGTGGGTGGTGCGGTGGTGGGGGGTGCGGGGTGAAGAAATTCAAAGAGATAAAAGCAATTACAGAGACAGTCGGCAGCAGGTCTTGCATATTTTACTCAAGCTTTAAGTCGAATTGAAGGCACAGAGCGAGAGAGAGAGAGAGAGAGAGAGAGATAGTGGCAAATAGAGGAGTGGCAGTTAGAGAGAGAGGGAGATTGGGTGAAAATCAAAGTCATGTCACTTCATTTGGCATTGAACAGACCCTTGACTGCCTCATCTGTGGTATCAATAATCAGTTTATAATAACCCGCTCGCTTCAATAGTCGCTCCTCATCCTCGGCCACACCGTAGATATCCTCAATGGGCAGCATAATCTCCGATTCATTGGGCAATATCAGTTTCCTGGCATCCTTGCGAAACATGGCCACTGCCTTCACCATATTCGTATGCGCGCGTCCATAATGATTGAATGTCAAACTCTTTCGCTTCGCACACAATTTACCCTGAATGCGATCCAGTCGAGCGATCAAACGCAATAGTATAAATCGAGCATAACGATCCTTGATCTTCAGCAGTGACAATTCGCCGCTATCCGAATCGAATGTCGGACGCAAATAGACATTGTGTATGATGCACACAAAGATGCCATTGATAATAAATATGGTGAGCAGGAGTATCAGCTGAAAGGAGTCAATGTCCTGCGATAGTGTTTCGGCAACTTCCTTCCAATATATCAAATCCGAATGATTCATTTTCCACTGATAATGCAAATAGGCAGTTAGCACAGCTGCTATGCTGCTATATATGGCTATATAGGGATAATGGACGAAGAAGAACACGTTGAATTGCCTCAACAATTTGACCACAATATTCCTCATATCGATTGGGTTAGGTTAGGTTCAATTGGGTTGAGTTTTTTTTTTTTTTTTGTGTGTGTGTGTGGGGTGGGCCTAAAAACCGGAACGAACCGATCTCAAATGTTTTCTTGTATTTACTTTTCTTGTTAATTTTGAATTTTGAAATGCCACATCAAAGAGCACTTGACACAAAATCTCAATCTGTCTCAGACTCTGACTCAAATTCCCCTGACTGTGTGTGTATAAGAGTTTATCTCCAAAATCCTTGCAAACATTGTGGAACCTAAGTTTGAGTCGCATATTTGGTTTGAGCTGCAACAGGTCCTGTTACCCCTGCAACGCCAGCGAACCTTAGCGAACGCCAGCCAACATGTTTGAGTGCAAAAATTTACTTTGGTTCCGCCCACAACGAGCAACTCCAACATGTTGGGAGGTGAGCAAAAAAAAAAACGGCAAAGGCAAAGGCAAATGAAAATTTCAAATGAAAAATCCTTTGATTTCCAACTTCTTTTGCCTAACGACAATTTTTGCACTATCTTTGCTTAACTTTTGTGCTTGCTCCCCCACGATTTGAGACGCTGATAAGGTAACAAAAAAGACCAAAAACAAACCAAAAAAAAAAAAAAACCCCCGAAAAAGTGACTGCAAGAAAAACTATAGCATACATTTGAGCGCAATGCAATTTTGCCATTTTCAGTGTTCAGGGTTTTTATCTAGCTAGGTTCTTTTTTTTCTTTCTCTCTTTCATTTTTTTGTTTTTTTTTTTGGTATCGTTTCATTTCGTTTCGTTTATTATTGTCTTTTGGCGTGTGTTTGTGTGAGTGTGTGTGTTAGGGTGTGTGTTAGGGTGTGGGTGTGTGTTTGTGCCGTGGCCAAGTGCATGCAAAACTGCATTTTGTAGACAAGCCGAAAACCGAAAACTGCCAGCCAAAACGGAAATATTCAAAAATTGTTGTAGTAGTTGTAGTAGTGTGAGGGGGGAGGGGGGCAGGCCAATGCATTGGGAATGGAAGTGAAATGAAGGCGGGCAGGGCAGAAGGACAGAGAGCCCTGGCCTATCTTCCACTCTGTGTGCGCGCGCTAATAAAAACGTAAAATTTAATGGTTACGGAAGGCACTAAAAAACAGGCTCACCAACGGCAAAGGGGAACCGAGGCGAACGAAAGTCAGTTGAGTTGGTCTTTGGCGCTGTGTGAGTAGTGGCGCTGGCGATAACCAAGCAACGAACCACAACCAGTGGGGGCGGCAAAACTGTAACTACGCCAACCACCGCTGCTGCCGCCGACGACGCAGTGGAGCACCCATCCGTGCACGTCAAACGCAGACAACTTGAAAAATGTAGAGACAGCGCCGCAGTAGTAGTTGAAACACGCCAAAAAATATGCAAAAGTAAAATAAAACAGACACAGAGAACGGAGAACGGAGAAACAGAGCCACAGAGTCAGAGTCAGAATCAGGAGTAGAGCGTCGGCGGCAGCGGGATCGGAAGGCAAGTGGGGAAGGGGGGGGGGGTAGACGCATTTGGCCGTTGCCAAAGTAAAAGCAAACCAGACCCCCAGACCCTGGGTCCAAGCCCAAAAACGTTCGACGTTCGTGGTTCGACATTTGCCGTTAAAGGTTCTCTTTTTTGTGTCCTGCCGACCCCCGAATACCCCGAATCCCCACCCCATCCCCTCTTGTAGTTTTATTTATTTTTGTTTTCTCTTTTTTTTTTTTTTTTTTTGGTGCTGGGTTGTTGCTGTTTATACTCGATGTGACTGTGCCACCACTGCCACGACCAAAGGATAGCCAAGTGAGGCATGTTGGACTAACTATTAGAAAACAATTTGCCATTCAACATGTAAGGGATTGAGGATCAATCGATTAAACTAATCACAAAAGCTAATTTACTATCTTAATTTATTTCGTTTTCTTCTATCTAACAAAAAGCATCAAAAAGACACTCTAGCTGAGTGTCTTAAGAGCAATTGATGGGTATCTAAATAGTCGTTGCCTTTCATTTCATCTCGTATACTTTATTTCTTTTGTTTTGTTTTGTTATTTGGCAGCGCATTGCACAATATTTTGCAGCAGGCAGTTTTTTCGATACTTTCGTTTCTTTTTTTGTTTTTAATTTTTGTGCCCTGACGTTGTCCACTTGACATCAGCAGCAACAACAACAGCGGCAACAACAACAACAGCGGCAACAACAGCAACGGCAACAGCAACAGCTGCAGCTGTAGCTTTAGCTGCAGTTCGAGTCAAAAAGTCAGTGTTCAGTTGTCGCAAAATGCTAACTGGCCAAGTGGAGTGGAGTGAAATTGGGAAGAACAAAGTTATGTGGCTTGGCAGTTCAACTGCGGGGGGTTGGGGCTGAGGTGGGCTGAGTTGGGTTGGGGTGGGGTGGGGTGGCATGAGGTGTGTCCGCGCTATGTATGTGAAGTGAGAACGGGCTCTAACAGCTAACAGCTAACTCAATGGACAGCAATTTGCGTGGCTAAACGAGCCGACAAAGGCTGACATTGTGGGAGCGGCCATTGCCAGTGACCCCTGACCCCGTAGCCCCTGACTCCTGGCCCTGATCATCAGTTTTCATTCTATCTCTTTGTGTGTACTCTGGTTGCTGTAATTAGGTTTGTCGCTGACCAGACTCAAATGCGTATCGTAGGGGGATCGGTCTCCACCCCCCCCCCAAAAAGTATGCTGTAAATAATTTACAATTGAGCGACGCATTCGAATATTTTGCACTCGGAAATGTTTGCCTTGTTTACAACGGCCAGTGCATAATTTTGCAATTGCGCCACGCAGTCTCTGGGCCTACAAATGCAATGGCGCGTGCATTTCCACGCACGGCCGAAATCGGGCGGACGGACGGTGCAAAACTCAAATTAGGACTGCGTCTGACCCAATCCTTCTTCCTTTTTACCCTACTGCATGCTCTTCTACTCCGTTTTGTGCTTTTGGGGCCGCACGTCGAGCCGACAAAAGTCTGACAACAAATTTTGTAGCTAACAGCATTTTCAAGTTTTATCGTTACGTGTGAGTGAAGGCGTTTGGGTGGAGGAGGCGTGTCCTTGGCACAGCCATTGTATTATGCTACGTCTGTCTATATGGTATATGTGTGTATGTATGTATGTGTGTGTGTCTCAGTACGCACGCACGGCGGACCTCGCCTAGCCTTGTCTATTTAGCCGCCTGCATACAAAATGCACATAAATTGTCATGTTCCTCTTCGTTATCCACCGAACCGCACTCCTTTTGCCCATCAAAATAGACCCAACCCCCCGCCCCCCAATGGGGGAGGGGTCCCGAGCATATTTATATTGATTTTCGCGCCTGGGATTGGCATTTTTGGGGGCCATGAGTTGGCCGCCAGCTTGTTGTTATGTACTTTGGCTTTTCAATTTCGGCTCGTTTTCCTCACATTTTTCCTCTCTCTCCCTCTCCCTCTCTCTCTCTATTTTATTTTTTTACTCTTTTCTCTCTTTCGTTCGTTCGTTTCGTTTCGTTTGGGGGGAGTTTTTTTTTCTCTTTTTTTTTTTTTTATTGTGTTTTGTGGGTGCACAATAAATTGAGCCGAAATTGCATCAGCAAAATTAACAGTTTCGTGTACGTTAATAGACTTTTGCAATGTCTACCACAGCAGTTGCGGAAGGCGAATGGTTGAGGGGGAACGGGGGGAGAAGGGGTTAGCGTTGGGGTTTGGGGTTGGGGCTTTGCAGTTGGCCACTGGGCAATGTGCCCATTAGGTTGGCGCTTTTTAATTATGGGATAAAAGGCCAGTTTGATGCTGTTTAAAATGAAATTTTTGATGGCACATTAACATCCTGGGACGATGGTTTGCCATGGAACATGGCTCCAATTGTTCAAATTGAATCCATACGCGACCACGATTCGAATGTAATCAAATCGGATTCCATTTTCAGTTGGTTAAGTCGCTTGAACAAAGATTTAAAACTAGTTAGCGATGCTGAGCATCATGTGAATTCTCAATGTTCATTTGAAAAACCTTCAAAGATCCCTAAATTTTGATGGTTTAATACTGTAAATTCGATTAAGAAATATCCTTAAATATATATCTCAATCTCTTACAAAAGAAACGAGTTTAATTCTAGGATTTTCCAGAACCATTAAAGGGGTGTTTTTCGGAATTGATTTTCTCATGACTCAATCTCAAGTTCCAATCGTCCTATTGACTTCAAATTTTGATAAAAATATATCACTCTTTGACAGAAAACATTTTTTTAAACATTTTGAAAGTAAAAAAAATTTTTCAAAATATCGAACGTGTTTTTTAAGTTGCTTCTTCTTCTTGGTTTTAGTTTTCGTGGTTCATGTCATATGTTTTTTTTGGTTTAGATGATAAGAAATGGGGAAATCGTGGCTACAAGAACGAGTCCGTTTATTTCAACAAAGTTTGTGTTTCTTCTTTATATATTCTTAAAAAATCAAAAAGACAAATGATGATAGTAAAAATAAACCGTGTTTTTCTTCTTCTTTTTTTAATAGAGCATCAAAAAATGGACAAAAATCTAGATTTCTGGTAAAATTTTGTTCGTCTTAATCCCAATGATTAATTAAATCTCATATTTGAGTTTTAGTATTCAAAGCAAAAGCGGAATATGCCCACTAAAAAATTAAGTTTTAGTTGTTAATTGTTAAACAAAATAAATTGCATTTGAGTTTGCAAGAAAAAAAGAAAGAATAAAAGTCATAATTGTTACGGTCCCTGATTACCACCTTATGCACTAGTTGTTGTTGGCTTATTTTCAAGCACAGAAATTAAATAATATAAATTAATAACCATTTCGCCACTCATAAACCAAAAAGAAAAAAAAAAAAAGAGGGAAACTCCATAAACATAAAACTCTCAACGTATTTTTGTCGCATTCGTTTTCTCTTTTGCTCTCGTTGTCGTTGTCGTTGCCGCTGTCGCGATACTCGGCACACTGAATGCATTTTGGCTCATTAGGTTGGTGGCCAGAAGAAGAAAGCTGTGGATCACTGGCTGGCTGGCTGGATGCTAGTGTCCCTCTTTTGGGAGTGCAACATTTGCATGGGCAATTAATCTGGGGGCGAGAGCACATTAAAAGTGCACAGCTCGGCAATTTTCTGAAAATTTTAATATGGCAAACGAACTAACAATAAGCAAACCACTTAGTTAGTTCTTACAACGCCATTGGCCATGGCCACGGCCATGGCTAATTTGGCCTTCAGCTGCAGCTGGAGCATTGGATGTGGATGTGGAAATGGAAATGGAGATGAAGCTGCCACCGCTGCCGCTGCTGCAGTTGGATATATCCGTATGTATATGCAAAATGTGAAATGAAGTTGGCTTTTCTGTTTTGGTATAACAGTTGAAGTTTCATCCAGAGAGTTGCCAGTCACTTGAAATATGCAAAAGTATGTGTGTGTGTATGTGTGTGTGTAATAACCTCAAGGAGTTACACACACACACATACTTGGCAAAGTGGCAAGAGGTGGCTAGTAGGCAGGGGCTAACACGCAATCGGCAACGTGTCGCATTTGTAGTTAGACATAATTGTTAATTACCCGAAACCATTACCACATTAAAGGCCATAAAATGCAACACTAATTGCTATACGCCATGGTCCTATAAGGTTCTCTCTCCTTCCCACCAATTTCAATTCTTACACTCCGAAAAACGAACAAGTTAAAGACAGCAAGAAACTTTTATGAGTAGATAGATAGATGGAAAACGCAAGGATAAAGAATATTTTCATCTCTTTTCGAGTTAGTTTAATACTCGAATTAATTTACTCAAATAACTAATTTACCAAAAAATCAAGATGATACAAAATTATTAATAACTGAACAATCAGAAATCTATTTCTAATTTAAATAGAGACTCAAAGTTTTAATAAATGGATATTAGCATACAGCAGAGTTAGGAATTCATCATGTCGAGAGATTCAAACAAAGAAGCAAAGCTAAAACCCCAGTTAAAGGATCTTCTCCTAGGAATCCATGGATATCGAATAAGAAGAA
Organism: Drosophila sp. 14030-0761.01; assembly: GCA_018150735.1. NCBI lineage: Eukaryota > Metazoa > Arthropoda > Insecta > Diptera > Drosophilidae > Drosophila > Drosophila sp. 14030-0761.01. Next base: position 18,155,991 of record JAECWO010000001.1, on the reverse strand, counting down.
TTGTTAAAAAGTTCATAAGCAATACAATCTTTTCGAGAATAATTTATCAAAATAAAGGTATAAAAATAACATGCATATTATATATTTCTATAGATATATATGTATTTCAATGGATTAACATATATTTCTATAGATCTATATATATTTCAATAGATTCACATATATTTCTATAGATTTATATATATATTTCTATAGATTCATGTATATATTTCTATAGATTTATATATATATTTCAATAGATTCACATATATTTCTATAGATTTATGTATATATTTCTATAGATTTATATATATTTCTATAGATTCATATATATGTATGTGGATAGATTTCTATATATTTCTATTGTTGGACCTCTTGAATTCGGCTGTTAACTCACTTTTGGACATACAGGTAAGCTAAAATCAATTTAAATTTATGATCATCTATAGAAATATATGTAAATCCATATGAAAAAATATCTTTTTTTAAGATTTTTTCGTATCTCTTTTCTTAGTTATGTAAAAGCAATGTGAAATGTTTTTTTCTCCAGTGTATTTTAAGTTTGAGGAGCACGACAGCAGCCAACATTTTCTATTTGATTATGCAGCCAATGCTCCTTTGTGTTTGCCTCTCGCTTTCGCATACCTTTTCTTCTCTCTCGGACTTGCTTTCTCTTTCTCTCACAATCTCTCTCTCTCTCGCTCTCTCTCACGCTCTCATTGTGTATGTGCTTAATGTTCGCATGTAACGTAATATGCAATAGCAACAATAGTTTTGCCCTCATCATCATGCTTATGCTCATGCTCAAGGCCCAAGCGATGTCAGGCTCATGCCCAATGCTCATGCCATGCCAAGCAAACATTCCCATATTCAAACCCCAAAACCTCGCCCCAATCCCCCCCCCTTTCTTGGCAGAGAGTCGCAGTCACAGTCAGAGTCAGAGTCGAAGTCGCAGGCAGCAAAAGCTCAACCTGCACATGCCATATGATTAATATTTCAAAATTATACTGACATGCAAAGTGTCAACTCATTTGAGACATGCCGCTGGCACTCGGCACTCATTGCCACCTGGGCACGCCTCTTTTTTTTCTTTCATTTTTTCGCCCACATTTCCACACTTTAGCACAAAACGTTGACAATGTGCGAGCAAGCAAGAAAAATGGTAAAAACGTTTTGTAACAATTCACTCACCACAAGGGTGAGAGGGGTGAACGGGGAGGGAAAGGTGCTGAACTTTTGGTATGCGCTATGTGGGGAATGGGGGGGGGTTAGTTAAGGACAAGTATCAGCAAATAGTAGGCGTGAAAATCGTGAAATAAGTGAAATATTTATTAGCCAGCACATAGAGCAAGTCACGCGGTCGAGACACGCGATTAAATTGAAATTACCAACAAGAAGAAACCCAAAAAAAAAACCAACCTAAATGAATGAAGATTTGAGTGGTTTGGCAGGAGCACACACACACATACACACACTCGACTCCGGGGTGAAGTGATGGACTCATAGGTAATTTAATCGAATTTTGTAACTCAAGTATTTCTTGATAACGTAATCACATTCGCATTCATTCAGGCGCGGTCGCAGCCCCCAACAACAACAACAACAACAACCACAGAAGTCACAACAAAACAAAAAACCAATCGAAATGAAGGGGGCAAATAGGGGGCGGTTGGGGGGAGCAGGAGTAAGGAGGCCCAGGAGCAGCTACATCAATGCCAAACGCGGGCGTTAATCGATTATGCTTGCTGACTTACATAATTGCATTTTTTTTCCACCCCTCCCCCAGCTCCATCCGGGGGGGCAGGTCGCTTCGATGGAAAAGTATAATACAAAATAATATAATAGAAACAGGTTCACAATTTTGGAGAATTCAATGAAACTTTTCAATGCTCTTGCCCAGTTTAAAGATAGCTTCTATCAATCATTAGATCCTTAGACAATTTCTCACTATAAACAAGAACTTCTAGAAACTAGTTTAACTGATCATTAAAGAAATTTCCTATTAATAATAAAAACTTTAACTTTAAAAGTTTATCTATTGTTTTTTTGTCATGGGAAAATGTTATGCAATATTTTTGAAGCTCGTTAAGTCCTTTTACATAAACCATGCTTGAGATGTGAAGGATGCAAACAAATGGTGTATTTTAGTCCTTATGCCCACCCGTTAGGGACACAGCACCATCATCATCATCATCATCTGCATCATGATTATCCACATGGCAACCGCAGCGAAGGCGGAAAAACAACGAAGGAAAAACCAAAACCAATTGAAGCGTTTTTAATTGATTTCTCTTCTCAAGTTTCACCATATTTATCAGCATTTTCATCTTGCGGCTTTTCCCAGCGTAGTAACTTATATCCCCCCCAACACACAAAGAGAGAGTGGGATGAAGGGTGGAAGAGACGAGAGAGGAAGTTATAGGAATAAAGTTGATACGACTGATTTATATACTTACTAATCTCATGTAGTTCCTCTATAGGCAGCAATTAACACGATTCAACGCGCATACACAAAACGGCGAATGGCAAATGGTAAATGGCAAATGCTAGATGTTATGTGTATGTGTGTGTGTGTGTGTGTTTGTGTGTGTATGTATCGCAATCCTTTACCCAAAAGTGAGCTGAAAAATTGGCCCAACGATTTGACATATTGCCAACAAAGGAACTCATTATCTGTGCATTAAAATGGGACACGACCCGCCTTGGTTTTGCCTGACTCTCCTATCCTATCATCTATCCATCTCTCTCTCTCTCTCTCACACACACACACTCTATCTGTCTCTCTTTTTCGCTTTGAGAGGCTGAGTGTGTGTCACGCTTATAAAACACATTTATCATAACTAATCCTTTGGGTTTTTGGTTGCCATGCCTCCGTGTCCGCCGTCCGCCGTTCGCTGCCTCCTGCCGCCTGCCTCTACCGCCGATAACACTTTGAATAATAAATAAATACAAACAACGTCGGCGACACTTTTTGGCAAAGGGATAGAGTCACAGGCACGGGCACAGGCAGCAATCGGAATGGGATAGACAAGGGGTCTATGCTTTTTAATGCAAACGATTATCATATAAGGCAATATAAAAATAAATTGCACACAAAAAAAAAAAAACAACAAAAAATGGAAATGGAAAAAATGGGCAACGAAAAAAAAAAAAGGATGCCCTGGCAGAGGCAGAGGGCTTGATAGGCATCGGGACTCGGTTAGGCTCGGTTTGTCTAGCTGGCAAATGCCCAGCGTATTTATTAGAGAAGCAGCTTATAATACACACAGCTGGAGATGGAGATGGAGCTGAGAGCTGAGAGCTATGGGCAAGAGCAGCAGCAGCAGGAGCGGGCTAATACAGCGACACTTGTACCGAGAACTGGGGCCAATTGACTCTGATTTGCCGTTGCCTTTTGGCAGCATTTAAATAAATTTCACACACACACACACATAGATTTTATACACCAGCCAGCTAACCAGGATGGAATGGTGTCCAGAATGGGGGAATGGGAATGGGAGAGACTGGCTGTTGCTGTTGGCGACAGCAACTGGCAGTTGGCTAGAACTGTGTGGAGCTGTGTGGAACTGAACTCCCAGCCTGGTCTGCTGCCTGGCAGCCATTAAAGCCAATTGCCCACAAAATCATGCCCCGATATCATAATTGCTCCTCTTCGTGGTTTTCGCAATATACCCTATAATCCATAAAGGCAACAAGAGTCGTATAGGCTCAGCTAAATAGCTAGTGAAGGAGTAAAAGATTCCAAGCCCAATTTTATTTCTTCCATTCATAAATTAGAATGTTTTTAGACTTTCTCATTGCTAGTTTCAAATGTAAGGCGATTCGTAGCATACATTTGTGCATAAATTTTAGTTACTCAACACTATTTGCCATTTTTCTTTTTACTTAATCCACACTTTAGTTTGCAAAAATAGAATAATAACCTTATAACTACAAATAAAAAAAGTTTTTAAATAATTTCACCCCTTTAGATATAAAATGAACTTAGTCCCTTACTATAACATTTAGTTAATAGGTTCTTAAGATGAGATATACCTCTATATTAGATTAAATTGATCCTAAATATGTTATCGGGGATCTGAAATTTGGTTTCTAATTCTCTTTAGATATAGTTTCTACCTATTAATCAAACAATGGACTTTCAATTTCAGATAATGAATGATATATAGTCGAATGTGATACCATGAATTTTCGTAAAATGAATTAATTTCAAAGACACAACAGTCTATTCTTATACTGATATTATATATATATATATATATATATAATTTCTATATAATGCATTTTTCTGTAAATTCCTTAAAGGATGTTCGTCTGTTTAAAGCTTCAAATAAAAAACCAGAGCTATATTTAAATAGAAAGTCTATAAATTGAACGCAGTAAATTAAATAACCATCCGAATATTTAGAAGCATATTATTAACTAAATTTCATAATGAATTTATTGTTAAGTTGCTAAATTGAATTTAGCTCCCTGTAGTACCTGAATCCTAGCATTTAGTTAAAGGTTTTCCTCCATTTTCCCTTTGTTATAACATATTAAATTTTACATACAATTCTTTCTAATCTTACAGATGAAAAGCATAAATATTAGCTTCAAATGAAACATGTAGATTATTGAAAATAAAGCACACATTTAATAGAAAAATATTCTTTTAATTTGACTTCTTTTCAGTTGACTAATGAACAAACAAATATTAAAATACCATATGCAAATAATAGCCAGTTTTAAAGGAGATTAAAAACCCAACATGGATTGACAAATTTATACATTTAATTTATTAATATTATAGGATGTCTTAAGCAGATAGAGAAGAATGTAAAAATTAGAATTAGCTTCTCTCTTACACATAAGAAAATGCATTTAGTAAATTCTTTTTTTAATCTGCTGGTAGATTCAATTTTTCCAAGGGGTATCTCAATGGTCGTATAGCCTTTTCGTGCTGATCGCAACGTTTAGTTAGCGCCAACGGCTGATGCGATGGCTAAGCGAGCTGGCCAAAGTGGCCCTCGGGCTTTTGGCTTTCATATAAAATATTGTTTATTCAGTGTGAGAGAAAAGGATATATATATATATATATATATATATATATAGAGTTTATATGTGCGTATGTGTATATGTAAATTGGCGATAAATTTAAACACTTGTTGTAGTTGTAAGTGTTGCTGCTGTTGCTGTTGTTGCACAATTTATTAGAAACACTTTGCGGTTGTTTTGGCTTTTTGCATGCGTGGCCGGCCAACGGCCAGAGCTAGCCATAAACGTCTCATGGTCAGTTGGAGTCGAGCATTTTATTGAATTTTGTAGCCTGAGTTATGTGCCATAGAGATTGAAAATTGGAGATGCGAGATGAAAGCAACCGTTGGGGGAGTGGCAAAAGGCAAAGCCTTTTTGTCTCCGGGTGGATATGGGAGATTGAAGCTCATGCAATTCGAATACGTATTTGGCACTTGAATCCGCGCCAAGTTAATTAACACTAACGGCCTGCCCGAGGACACCCAAAATAGAGACAGTCATAGAGGAGTGGGTTGGGGTGTGAGAGGGTGGGACGATGAAATCACGCTATTTGCTTGAATGCTAATGAAACGTTCGTTGCATAAATTTAATTGTTTATCTGCTGTCTCTGATGCTTATGCCTTGCCTGTCTTGGCTGCTGCCTGCTGGCTCTTTGGCTCTTGGCCAGCTCATGCCCAAAATGCCTTTGGCAAACCTAATGAAAGTCTGATGAGGACAAACACACACCCACACACACACACAAACACCCACCCCCCAACCCATATATGTACATATGTCTGAGTTATGGCCAGAATTTGGATTTCTTGTTTTTTTTTTTTTCTCCATATGGCGCACGGTGGAAATGTTTGCAAGTCATTGCCGATGCCATGATGACTTTTAAACTTTCTATTAAACTATAACAACGATGATAGATGAATAATAAAAGCGCAAAATACATAATAAAAAAGTTTAGCGTCATTGGCGACAGGCGGTTCAATAGCAAAAGAAGGCCCACAACATTGGCCCAAGCATAAGTGGTAAAACTTTACTAGCAGTTACCCTAAAAGAAACAGCAGCCGCAGGAGCAGGAGGTAAATCAGGAAAACGTTGCCATAGTAAGAGAGAGAGAGAGAGAGAGAGAGAATCGAGAGTGGAGTGGAGTGGCATGGAGTGATGTTTGGAGGGTGCAAGTTGAAGGGCTGCAGACGAAGACTGATGCTGGTGCATTTGCGGTGAGTGCGTGCCTCGCATAAGTTAGAACTGAGCCAAACCAAAGCAAACCAAACCAAACCAAAAACGAACTAAATCTACCCACCTCTCCCCAATCCCCCTCTCCCCCCCTCCAATTGAACAGAAAGAAACGGAAGAGGCTGGCAAACTAAAGCATCGCATCGAACAGATTGATGAGTTGTTGAAAAATGGCAAACTTAAACAACAATTTTGCTTCATAGATAAGCCATACGAATGACTGACGATGATAATAACCGAGACAGAGAAAAGGGGGAGACAAACAGTGAGAAATAGATTGAGAAAGGGGAGCAAGGGGAGCAAGTGTTGGCCCTACAAAATTCTCCAAGGAAATGCAAACTTTTGACCTGTCAAGTTCAAAGGCAAACATGGTCTTGAATTGAGAACTAATGATACTTCCCTCTCCTCCCCCCACCCCTCCCACCATACTGACAATGTAATTTTTAATTTAAATACATTAGATCTCTACTAAGGGCTCCCTAAACTTCTAACAACTAAAAATGATTTCATGGGGTAATCCGAAAAGGTGACTGAATTGGAGGTTTCCGAATTTCAGCTTGATTTAAATATCATTTAAAATCATTTTAAATATCAAATTTTATGATAATCGTTTGATAAACAATGAAATTACACTGAACTTTGAAAATTAACACTTTTTGGGTGAAGAAACACGAAAATGCCATCCATTTTATTTTTTCATACGCACCGTTTTCAATATATTGTCAAAAATCACGTTATTTATTACTTCCTGCAGATATCTGTGAATATCTCGTGAACGAAGTTATCCACCAACACAAAAAAACAGATAAATCGAAAGGTATTAAAATGCTCTTTACAATGATATATAATATGCGTATACTCAGTCCAGACTAAACGAGAAACAAACATAATTTATGTAATTTTTTAGATTTAGCAAAAATTTAGATGGTTTTTTAACAGTGATAAAAAATGTTGAACATTTTTTTAAGGCTTTGGGTTGATAAAAATTTCCTTGCTGAATATTTAAAGTCTAAAATCATCAAAATCGGTTAAGAAGTATAGAAGTTATTGGACCAAAAAGGCAGAATTTCAATTGATCGAAAATTATATTTGTGATCATCCAGGTTAAGTGTAGAAAAAAGTCACTATAGTCTTTTATCTGAATGGCTGATCAAAAATATATATAATTAGACCTACTTTATACTCCTTTGCGGTGTTAACATAGTCCTTTTACCCTTTTGATAAGGTTAAGATCATATGTAAAGAATTCTAAGTAGTTCTCGCAAAAAGGATGAGAGTTTTTCTTTGTTTAGTTAAGGAAAAACGAAGAATACTTTTTCTTGTAGTAGTTATTAGCCCATTAGTTTATGTATGCAATATTTATCAGCTCAATGCCAGGGCTAAAACGGTTGCCTCGTTAATTTATTTAGTTCTAAAGGGGCAAATTGTTTTGGTGCATTGGCGTTAATATCGTGTCAATTCGATTCTTCGATTCCTTCATAGTTCAATTTCCATCGCGTGTGTGGCCATTGAAGGCAAAGTACAAAAGTTTTCTCTCTTTTTGGGGGGAGGAATAAAGACTTTTGAAAGGGTTTTTTTTTCTGTACTTTGTTTATTTGGTTTGTTTGTTTTTATAAATTGAACAGTTTTCATTTATAATGATCGCTGCAATATCAATAATATTGCAGAAATAATAATAATAATGCTGATGCTGATGGTGATGATGATGATGATGGACAGAATATGCAACTCGTTTAATAAAAATGTAAATGTAAATGCAGAAAATTAAAATGTGACCATAAAAATTGTTGCACCCATGTTTGGTTGCACAAAGACAAAGAGAGCAGAAAAAAAGGCAAGCAGACATTTTGTAAATATTATTACAACATTTTTTTCTTTCTTTTGCTTTTTTTTTTCGCCCCCCCATCTCTTTTCATTTATATATTTATACACTTTCATTTATATATATATACAAATACATATGTACATATGTAGGTATATATATATTTTGGGGAAGTTCTCCTCCTGAGTAAATTTTTATACACATTTCTAAAGGGTATATCGATTGCAGAAAGATGTGACCCATGGAGTCCTTTAAGGACTAGATAATGTCTAGATGGTTTCTATTACACCAAAAAACAAGATTAACCCACTTCCTAGTGTAACTATTTAGATATGTAAATTTAAAAGACTGAGTTAACATTTATAGAAAAAGTCAATATCTTCTTTAAGTAAACTATTAAACCTAATCGGTATATGTTAGATTGTTGCCGAATCTCTGCCCTTCTAAAAATTTGTATTTATGTTCCACATTGCCTTAAATACATGGCGAAAATTTTAAAAATAAAATATGATTGGAAGAAGAGAAAGGACTATTTCATTAATTCTAAGACTAGTTTGCAAACCTTTTTGAAGTCCTTTAAGCCCTGGACCACCAAGTTCTAAGGCTTTGCTAAGGACTCTAGAATTCAAGGCTAAAACTAGTTGAGAATTACAACTAAATGAAGCCAAAAATGCATTAATTAAAGGACTATTTTTGTGTCGTGTTTTTTAAATCGAGGAAATCGCGACAAATTACCAGGAATTTCTGGCTTTTCCACCTTTTGGCAGTACAGGGTATCCCTTAGTCGCTACAACGATTAAGCTTATGTAGTGATTGTTTTTTTTTTTGTATTTTTACTGCTGCATGATAATAAATTTGCATTTAAATCACCGCCGCCAACGTGGCCCGCCAATTGGTTGTGTGTGTGTGTGTGTGTTTCGTTCTGGTTTTTCGGGGGTGTCCATGTCCGAGACAAAGGCCCTTGGTGTACCACCCGAACCTCCCACCTCCTCACCATTTTACTGTTTCAGAAACCAAACCAATGGCCGTGCCCTTTTGCTGGGAATATATGCACACCCGAAACATTATTAACCACAAAGTGTCACATGATTTTATTTTGCCTGTTTCCCGTGCAACATTTCACCTGCAGGTAAATTTTGTAGCTTGAGTGGGCTGTCCTGGTGCTGGTGCTGGTTCTGCCCGTCTCCTTCCTTCGTTCGTTTCGGTCGTCCTTTCGTCCTTTCGTCGTGCCATGTGCCTTTTTGGGCTGACTTCTGTCCGATTTTAAGCGCTGATAAGCACAAAAGGACATTCAAACATAAAATAGCTGTAAGTAGCACTTGTCTTTTGACTTTCCAACTGCAAGTCCAAGTCCTTGGCTTGACTTGGCTTGGCTTCGTTTGGCATGGCGTGCAGCAACTGCAGTGCAGTTAACCGAGTGCAGCTGGGATTGCAATCGCCATAAAGAGCGCCGCCGGCCGTCTTGGTATTGGTCTTGGTCGTCGTCGTCGTCGAGGGCAAAATTGAAGTGCAAATAAAAGCTCTGCAATTTTGTCCCTTTTCGTCCATTTTTTTCTCCGTTTGCTTGTTTTTTTTTTGCCAGAGCTGGAGAACTGGAGCTGGAGCTGCTATGTCGCATATTTCAACAAATTTTTTACTGCACTTTGCAGTTTGCATTTGGCCATTTTTTGCTTCTTTTGTTTTTTCTATTCAATTTTTTGCTGTTGTTGTTGTTGTCGTTTGGTTCTTTGTAGTCTTCTTTGGCAAAATGTCATTGAAACAACCTAACTAACCAGCGGAAATATATGGCAAAGTATTTGTATTTCGGTTTGCTTTATTGTTTTTTTTTTTGTTTTATGTTAAAATTTAATGGTTTCGGAAGTCATATGTACATACATATATATGCATTAAAGAGGTAAAGCAAGAAGAATCCGTTAAAAAATAAATAAAACAAGCTAACAGATTGAATTTATATATATATACATATATGTTTTGTGTGTTTATTTTTTATGTAGCATAAATTTTCATTTATTTCACGTCTGATTGATTATTTGACGGTGAACGGTAAAAAGAACAGCAAAAGCACAACACAAAAACCTATAACAAAAAAAAAAAAAAGAAAAACTTGATTTCCAATTTTTAGATTGTATAAATATTGCGTGATTTACTCGTAAATGCCAATGTTTATTTTATGCAAATTTTTTCTTGAAAAAACCAGTCAAAAAAAAAAAGAAATTGGAGGTATTGTATGGAGAGGTATATACTAAAATGAAAACAAACGAGAGTATATAAATTTGAAATTATTTCAGAACTTTAATTAGCTGCCATTTGGCCATTTCTGCTGTTGCATACAAAAGCCATTATAATGAGCCATTATTAATACTGATAACAACAACAACAACAGAAATTATATAAATTTTTATGCAGATCACAAATAATGATAAACAATTATAAATTCCGAGAAACTGCATAAACAACAACAACAATATTAAATATATAAAACATTTGATTTCTATTGAATCGCAGGCGCAATACCCTTTGACGAGAACTTTTCAAATACCAATTGAGAATCGAGAATAATAGAAGTTATATATAGTAATCTGATTTTTTATACCCAGGTTATCAGGTTATCCCAGCCTTGCGAATCACTCGCTTGGAAATCCTGACGCTTTTTTCGAATCATTTAATTGTGTAGAAAATTTTCACAAATTTTATTGGTTCACAATTTATTGAAATTATGAAAATTATAATTGGGAAACTCATCCAATTAATAGTCAACACACTATTTTAAAAAATGCCTCAAGTGAATAAACAATTTCATGCTGAAAATGTTATTAACAAAAACTTGAAATGGATTTGTTTTCTGTGCATGTATAGAAAAAGCAGTTCTCTTTATAGATTTGGAGTAGATTTATTTGTGTAATTCGAAAAAATAGAAATCTGGATCTCGTTGAGTTGCTTCCACTTGAAAAGTAACAAAATTTTTGCTCTTTGTCGATGTATAAAAAAAATATGGCACAATTTGATTTGATTGGTCTGCTGCATTTCATAAAATCCACAAAGAACATATGCCCCAAAATACTAAAGACATAACTTTGGTCATTAAATTGACTTTTACTACATTTTGTGTGTGTGTGTGTGTGTGTGTTTGTTAGTTAGAAATGTCTGATTAAATTGATCTGATTTATGCCTCATCTACAAGAGTTACGAGGAAAATGCATTTTACTATTTTTGACTCTTTGATTTTTTGAGCGACACAATTTTTGTTTAATACTTTTCACTGACACTCGATTAATGTGGAGAAAGGGAGATAAATGGGCCACCATGTCGTATTCTAATGTTTAGCAATATATCAATAAAACTAAAAGGACATTTTCAATACGCTGGCGTATGCACTCTGCATGAAGTCGCCAGCTGAGATGCACACACACACACACAGAGAGAAGATGTTGCAAGTCCAAAGTCCAATCTAATGTTGCACGATTTGACACATTGAAAAGTCAGCGAAACCCCAAAGCGCAGTGCAATGGCGCCAAGGACTAAGCCTACAAAAATGGCAAACGTTGTTCCGTTGAAAAGATGTAAGAGAGGAGCAGGAGGAGTAGGAGGAGGAGGAGGAGGAGGACTAGGAGCAAGAGAAGTCTCTAGGGTGATAAGGGCAGAAGAGCTACGAAATGAGTGTGCGAAAATTGAGTTTAGAAAGAGCGCGCGGAAGGCCTTTCAAACAAACACACACACACACACACACATGAGCAAAGCAAACACACATGGTGAAGGGTTTTTAGGTTTGGGTTTGGTTCCTTTTTTTTTGCGTTGCCCCTTATCCCCTTCCCCCCCTCACAGACACACCAAACTATGCGCATCATTTTATTTGGGCACGTGCTGCTCGTCATTTAAGAGTTTTGTCTGCACTTTCGTTGTTGGAATTTTAAAATATTTTTGTGCCAAATGCCGGCGTGGCTTTTACTTTTCGCCCTTTTTGTCTGTGTGTGTGTGTGAGTGTGTCCTGGTCCTGGTTCGAGTCCCGGTCTTGAATTCTAGCTCTACAGATTTTCTCCCTCTGTATGCGTATGGTGTGTATGAGAGAGTGTGTGTGCGATGTGTGTGTGTGGCCACAATATGACTGTTGCTGCTGCTCCTAACAAAGTGCCCAAGTGGAATGCAACATTGTTGCTTCACAGCATTCAAATGTGGCGGCATTTTCTGTATTTCGGTTTTCTTTTTTTTTTGTCTTTTCCTTTTTTGTCTATTTTAGTTTCTCGTTGGGTTTTTGTTTTGGATTTTCAGTTGCCTCCATTGTCCCCCCCCCCTCCTCCCCCCATCCCTCACTATATACCACATCCATCCTCTTTGCTCTTCTTCTATCGCAGAGTGTGGAGACGACTTGGGCGTCGTCATTTCCACTGACTGCATTTCATTTGCTTTTGCTTTTGTTGCTCTGTTTTTTCTCTATGGGTGTTGTTGTTGTTGCTTTCTGGGCTCCAGCTGGATGAAGGAGGAGCACTGGAGACAGCCGCTTCACTAGTAATTTGGTATGCCTTTTGTTGCCATCTCTGACTCTGCCTTAGCCTCAGCACAAAAAACTATTTGCGCTTTTAATTTGAATTACAAATTTTGCTCAACTAAAGGCAACAGAGAAACAAAAAACTCCAAAAACCCAAAAAACCCACCCAAAACAAAATAAAAAAAATTAAATAAATAAATAATAAAAAAAGTAAAATACTTTAAAAATTTAATCAAATATACTTTTAAAGCTTGAGGTTCAACTGGCTTTTCCCCCGGACTGTTTCTGCTCGCTTACCCTTCTCATCCATACCCTTTCAGCGCTTTAACACTTTTCCGAGTTGCGAATTTAATTGACTGTGTTCGGCATATTTGCATAGAGCTGGGCTAGGGTCTGCGGATTGCCAACTGTCTGGGTGTCCGCTGGAGTCCTGTTTTCTGCTTCTGGTTCTGGGTTTCTCTGTATGCGAGGCTGGTTCTCTCTCTCTCTCTGTGTGTGTGTGTGTGTGTGTGTGTCTGTCTGTCTGCTTGTCGTTAATTGTGCCGCTGAATATTATGGCCAGTGGCCGATATCCCGGTGTGTGTACACACAAACACACACACACACACACACACATTAAACATGCATGCGCCCTGACATTGTTGTTGATGCTGCAATTACCAAATCACCAAACCGAACTGAGGGCACACACACACACACACACACGCGATTTGCAAATAGTTCATGTTCGGCCAAAATCGTTTAGATTGCTAAATAATAGCCTCTTTAACAATCGCATGGCAAATATGCCAGTTATTTGCTGCACCGCAAGCAGCAGCAGCAGCGCCAGCAGTAACAAGAAGAATACAAAAAAAAATAAAAACCAATTTACAAATACTCGAATTTTTCGTATTAGTACTTGAGCGAACTTCGACTTTTAGATACCCTCTCCCTCAGGTGGTCAACTCATTCTTCTTGAATTAAATTTGTGGAAATTCTATACATAAACTTTCGCTATAGATTATATAATATGGGCGTGGCAAAAGTTGTTGACTTTGCGTAGTCTAATTAATTAGATAGACAAACCTAAAAAACGGTTCAATTAGTTCTAGTGAAATTTATGTGGTTTATATATTTTTTGTTGCCTACATTTGGGCGTCATTTTGAGCTTCGATTAGTTCTAGTGAAATTTATATGGTTTACATATTTTTTGTTGCCTACATTTGGGCGTCATTTTGAGAAGACATTTATTAAAGTCAAAAATTACAGTAGTAGAGATTAGCTACAGACCACAAGCTTTCGACCCAATTAGTTCCAAGCAAATAATAGAAAAAAATAAATAGAATATGTCAATTAATTGATTAAAATAGATGGCTAAAAGCATACTTGAAACAATATAAAGTTTATAGCATAAATTGCCAGCGAAATGTTTTTTTTTTTACAATGCCATCTGATGCTTTTATTTTTCAAGCTTTAAAGAAACATTTATTTGTGTAAGGATATTTGTATGCTCGAGCATAATTCGAATGGTAAGCATTATAATTCATAAATATTCAAAAAATATATTCATATTTTCGTTGAGGTTGAGTTTGAGTTTGAAGTATGAAATGGAATATTATTATATTCTATTCGCGTTCACATTTTGGTTCCTGTACTCATTTACATTTAATGGCTTTGAGGCTATTATACTCCAAACATTCAATGTATGCATTTTTTGGACGAAACCGGAATAAACAGTTAAAATTGCCGCAAAAGTGCGCATACGACACGTTGTACATGGGAATAGCAGTTGCAGTTGTTGTTGTTGTACCCACATACACACACACACACACACACACACATATAGAAGCAAATACGCTCCAGCCAAAACTCCATCCCATTCCATAGCATCAAACCTCACCATAGCAAACCAATCCGAACCGAACCGAAGCGAACGCATCGCTCTCTCTCTCTCTCTGCCCCTTTTGCCTAACCATTCAGTTTGTAAAACGGTAACAAGTGTCGAGGCAAACAAGAAGATTGGCATGAGGATTTCTCTGTCCTCTTCTATCCAGTTCTGTTCCTGATTCTGCTCCATGTTTTTGGCTCGACTCGACATCATTTAGTTTGAGTCACAGTGTTTCGGTGCTCAGTGCTCCGTGTCGAGCAGGTTTGAGTTCGAGCTCCAATGTCCTTATCAGACTGAAATGCCTGACTTGGCCCTGACTGGGCACAAGATTCGCACTCATCGCACAGTTGGCTGTTGTCCTCCGACAGCGGTGGTTGTGTGCGCATTAACCTTCCTATTCATCATCTCATCAACTAGACAATCTATGGAACCAGCCAACAATAAAGTATCATCTTCATTTAATAAAAAAAAAACCCAAAAAAAAACAATACATATAAAAAAAAAATAGAAAAAAAAGTCTATAACAAATAATAATAATTTCAAGTGCTTAAGTAAATACTGTTTAATGTATATATTTGTGAATAACTGAACAATCCAAAGAACAACACAACACACAAAAAGAGAAAGAGACAAACAAGCAAGAGAGAGAGAGAGAGAGAAAAGAACACGAAACGAACCTCAAGAGATATTTAAAATGACTACGACAATGGCTACGCCCAAGGCCTAGGCAAGACCTAACGCCTACACACACACACACAAACACACACATATACACAAACACATCTACATCTACACATACACATATAGAGAGACGGAAGCTGGCTAGCCTTGCAAATGACTTTTTTTTTTGTTGGTTCTTAAATTGTTTTTTATACTTTTTTTTTCTGTGTGTGTGTTTTTTTTTTCCATATCCCTCCTTCGAATTGTTTAGCGCGTTTTGGGCCATTGAAAACGTGCTGTGGACATTAATGTGGCCTAAAACATCCAAAGCAATCCTGACCAGCCGCTTTCTACCATATGTTGAGCGAGACGAAAGAAGACCACAAACTTTTACTACACAAAAATGAAAATAAAATAAATCAAATAGAAAAAGAACACTCTTACGAAAAATCCACAATGTGCAAAATAAACACACAGATGAGAAATTCTCATATTGGCTGGAGGAGTTTTCCGCCTTAAAGGTAAGTCAACTTGCATGTTTTTTCCTATCCCATTTACCCATTTCCCTCCCTGCTCCTCCTCGTACTCTATTTTTCTGTCTGTCCCTTCCATATGCACAACCTTTTGCTAATTGATATGTGTATTGTAATTAAATTGATTGTCAGGGCATTTACTTAACTGTCAACTACAGCGTAATTACAATAAATCAACTCGATTGCATGAGTTGTCTATGCAAATGCAACAGCAACAGCAAAAGCAGCAACAAAAACAACAGCAACTTCAACCAACCACAACAACAATGATTAATAGTTCGCAAACCGAACACCTGACACTTTTCGCAAACAATTCTTTAAATTAATTATGTCGCCAAGGCACAGAAAAGTGTTTATTTCGCCCTTCGTTCTCCCTTTTTTTTTTTTCTTGTCGTAACTCCGACATTAACTTTAACTGCTCACAGCACATTTCCATGTGTGTGAGTGTGTGTGTGTTTCCGTTGCAACACCATTTGAAAAGTGTCGCGAATTCCCATTCCCGATTTACCCAGTCCAATGGCTGGTGTCTCTGTTCTTTGTTGACTTTTAGTTGGTTAAACCGTCGCTCCTCGTTTTGCAAGCAATCAACTGGAAACTGAAAACTGAAAATTGCATCTAAGCTACTCAAAAAGCCATTTGAGAGAGGGCCATGTATATTTAGATACAATTGATATGCTAAATTTATGATCGTTGCATTTAAAATTTAATAAAAAACTCATCTGTTCAAAATGAGAGAATTTTAAAAGAAAATAAAGCTAATTTAGTCATGAGTTTAACAGTTTAAAAACTCTGCTATATTTAATTTTAACTGGTTTATTAGAATATCTTTTTACTAGTTGCTTGTAATTGAAATTTAAAAAAAATTTTAGCGAACGTTGTTTGAACATTATTTGTTTTCAAAAAAAAATTGTTCTAAAAAAATTAGGATAATAATAATTTTTTAATAATTAGTTAAATAACTCACACTTGATAATTGTCATAATTAAAATTAGAATTTTTACACGAACCATTTTCTATTAATATCATAACAAATAAAATTTAAATGATGACATTTATATTATATCATCGAAATATCATAACAAATAAAATGTAAATGATGACATTATCATTATATCATTATATTATATCATCTGAAACTTTAATAATTTTCACAATTAACTTTGTTATTTCTATTGCTATTATTTTTGTATCTCTTCTCCCTACCAGTTGCTTGCCAATTTTTAATTCTTCTCTGTAAATCTTAAATTTATTCCAAGAGAATTCCATTTCTTTTGCAAAAACTCTTTAAATCTTCGATTTTATGTCAATTACTTGTCAAATTATTTTGTGAATCAAAGCCAGCAAAAAAAAAAAGTTTTTAGTTCTCTGTGAGTAGAATGTTTTTTTGATGAAGCTTTCCTTATGATGCCCATTTTGTGCACATCTTCCTTACACATTTCGCTTGTCACAGTTGTATCCTGATAACATTAATTACACTCTAGTTGGCCCTACCAACCGCCTCCTCCTCCTACTGCAACTACTGCCTGTCTTTGGCTACATTTGTCCCGATTTCTGCTATGCCTTTTACCTCCATTAACATTTTCGGATGGCGATTGCTTCACCATTTTGTGGAGACCTGCCTGCACTTAGACCTGCAGTCTCTCTACAACTACAACTACAACCAAATGCTGTCTTCATCTCTGTCCTATGGGTGGCTGGCTGGCTGGCTGGCTGGCTGGCTGGTTGTCTGGCTGTCTGGCTGTCTGACTGTCAGTCAGGCAAACATTTGCAAAAGACAAATGGCCTCAAACTGCCTTCAACGAAGCCGTTAACACATGCTCTCGACGCGACTGACGAGCAAATCTGCTGCTGCTGCTGCTGCTACTCCTGCTGCTGCTTCTGTTGAAAATAGCTTGAAACTGCAGATTGAATTACGAAGAACAGAACGAGAGACTAGGACTAGGAACTGGGACATGGGACTGGGACTGGGACTGAGGTAGACGCTGGCTGAGTCGAACCGACAACCGACATTTACCAATTTGAAAGCTGAAACAGAAACGGGGCGCCGCTGACTTTCCTAGTTGATGGTAAAGGTGTGCCGATGTCTGTCAGCCTGTCAGTGGCTGGCTGGGACACACACACACACACACACAAACAGGTGGAGCTCACCCACACCTAGATGCAGACCCAGATCCACAATCCAAGCCACAAGCTTCGAAGCCGAGTTGAGTCGAACCCCCTCAATGTTCACCTGACATTGTTTGCTCTGCGGATTTGCATTGTGGTTAGTTGGCGGTGCAGTTTGTTGGTGATGCCCACTCTCCACTCCCACTCCCACTCTCTCTCTCTCTGTGTGTGTGTGCAACATAATGGCTTAGTTGTGCCCTGGCACCGGATCCGACCCTTGGCCAACTTTAAATAAATGTTTTCTATAATCAAATGGTAATGCAGTCTAGAGCCCAAAAGCTGCCACTGCCGCCACATTTTGTCCCCCCCTCCGCCACCCCCCAAAAACCAACGAAGCGTCCATTGCAGACGCTCCCAAGGAGGCCAGCATCAGCATCAGCAGGAGCAGCAGCAGCAGCAGCAACATCTTCAGTGTTTGAAGTAATTACATTGTTCGCAGGCATCGTAAAGTGAAGTGAAAGGCGTTAAAGTGTTAAGTTGCTTGTTAATTTTTTTTTGCTTTCTGCCAACCATCTTCTTTTGGTCTTCCACTAAGTGTATATATAGTATATCCGAGATACTCTCTATATTATATAGAGTTGGGGCTGCTTCGTTTTGTTCCTGTTGTGGCTTATAGTCGCGCCTGATTAATGAACCGTGGCTATGTTAGCCGGATTAAGCTGCTGCTGTTGCTGTTTCTGCTGCTGTTGCTGTGGCTCCTGTCAGAGTTTTTGCCTCCTGCGGCTGCTGTTGCTAGTAATTAAGTTGAGTGTAGTATAAATAGCTGTATTTGCACAGCCAGAGTCCTGTGAGTCCTGCGAGTCTTTGCGAAATGTTTCATTAATTTAGCCAAGTTTAACGGAATTGCTTTAAGCCCTCTGTCCCTTTTCCTCTCTCTCTCTCTCTCCATTAAGTTGGACGTGTTTAATGAAAATTATGAAATCTATAATTCAGCTAAATTAATAGCATGTATCCTCTTACATATAAATATTGCAAAAACAAAACTTTTCCACTACCAAACAAATTGAAATGTACTAAAAAACATAATTTATACAAATGAAAAATGTTAATTAATAGCACTTTGCGTTAATATGGCAAATAGTATATATATCATTATTATTTATAAACAGGATTAATCAATGCAACTTTTAGCTAACTTTTTCTGTTTGTCTGATTTTTTTTCTTTTTTTTGCCAATTAACATTCATTTTCAATAATTAGCCAATCAAAGTCTATAATAAATAATAATAAAATGTAGCATACTTATAAGGGCAGACTCTCCGCTGCCGATTTGCATTATTTTGTATGTGTGATAATTTAATATAGTTTTCGACTTGCTGTGCAAAAAGTCACGCACTTTGCCACATTCAAATGCAATTAGTTATTTAAAATCAAAACAGATGGGGGCAAAAAAAAAAAAGTAAGTTGCAAAAATAATTGATCGTAAAAACAATTCCATTTGCCAACGTTTCACTCCATTGTGGCAAAATGTAAATTATAATTTTGTTATATGGCCATGTTAACGTTTTTGGCCATTGCACTCCCCAGATATATAAATTATGGCCAACGATTTGTCTCTGTGTGTGTGTGTGTTTATTTGCCAAATGAGAGAAATACCGAGTGAGACAGGGCATTATCGTTGCATAAATTTTAAACACATTATGCAGAAAGTTTGTTTGGTTTTTTTCTCGCTCTCACTCTCTCTACAAAACACCAAAACATAAAAAAAGCAACAAATTGCATAATTGCAATTAGATTTTTGTGCGTGTGTGTTTGCGGTTGGCAAATGCAATTAAGTAAATCATGGCTTAAATATGCCGAACATGTATACCAACAAACATATATCGTATAGGATTTTGGTCAATGCATTACGACCAAAATCCCTGCCAGAATGAACACGAAAACTTACACCTAAAAAAGTGCTATATATATACGAAGATAAGAAACTGCTAGAGAAAAGAGTTGGCAAAGAGTTGGCTAAGCAACTTTGGCTCACGCTATTTATAGGCAACATGGGCTTTTGTTTTCGATGGCCTTTTCATTTGCAGCAGGCAGCAAAAAACAAAAAAAAAACCAAACAAAACAAAACAACACAACAAACCCCAAATACAAAGAACACAAAAAAAAAAGAGCAAAGAAAACTGCAAAAAAAAAACTATCCACAGAGCAGAGCAGTAACTTTGCCATGACAATGGCAGCTTCTCTGTCCCATGGCATTGTCTGTCTCTCTCTCCCTATCTCTCTCTCTCTCCCTCTCTAAGCCCGCGTGCTTAGCGGCTAACTGCCAATGCTGTGAAATGCAGTTGAAGTTGGTACTTAAAGTTGTCAAATCTGCCTGCACAATTTAAGCGTTCAAATTGAATGGACAACAAAAGAAGCATCAACAACAACAACAACAGCAACAACAACAACAATAGCAAATATTTTCGTAATTATTTTTTCCATGCAAAGTGAGAATTTTTTCCAATTTTCACTTATCAAAGCGCACATGGCCAATATGCAAAAAAAAAAACGAGTGAAACAAACAAAAAGAACAAAAAAAGGACGGGGCAAAAAAGAAATATAGAAAGGAAACACAAAACAGAAGTGAAAAACAACTGCAATTTATGTTTGAATGCAACAACGCATTTTAGATACACTTCCACAATGATTTCTACCTGATGATATGAGGAAAAAATTTAATCAAAATTTTTAATCAATTATCAAATGAAGAAGAATAATTTGAAATATAAAACACGCTCTGTGTTCTTGAGATCTTAGAAGAATTGATAACGATATATCCACAGACAATTAAAAAAAACTTTAAATTAAAGAGAGAAGGAGAAAGAAAGGGAGAAAAGGAGTAAAGTAAATTGGATTTTTTAGTTTTTGGATTATTCATTTGGTAGTAAATTTTTAAAGAAATTGAAGAAAAATCCCTAAGAAATCATAAAAATTAAGTAAAATTGAAACGAATCTTAGGCAGAGGAATTTATTTTATAGAAAGAAAAAGACAAAGATAGCGATAGTAAAGTCAGAAAAATAATTTCTATAAATAAGTTTGAAGTTTTTAGATTTTTAACACAAAATTTGAGAAAGAAAAACGTAAGAAATAATGAAAAATTGAGTTAAATTGAAACCAATCTTAGGCAGGGGAATTAATCTTATAAGTTTAAGGTTTTCGAGAAAGTTTCGAGAGAAAGAAAAAACAGAAAATAGACTTTTAGAACTGACTGTAAATTTGCATAAACTTCGAGTTGGTGATAACTCTTGGATTGATGTTAGGGTATATAGAAATACTGCCTAACAACAAAAGCCAGAGCATAAATTGTTGTCTTTTTGGCCGGCATAACGTTTTCACTCATCCCCCCCCCCTTCCCCCCACTCAGCACGCTTTACTTCATTCATTTTGGCCAACGGCTGATGCTCTTGTTAATCTGGCTAGCACATAGACCAGGACGAGGACCAGAGACCAGGACTTGGGCCAGAGATTGGCATTGGAATTGCAGTGAACTTTTGTTTGAATTTCCATTGACACAAACCAGAGTTTGGGTCACATATGTGGCACATACATTTATCTCTACCTCTGCCTCTCTTTCTGTGTGGGTGTAGGTGTGTGTATGTGTGTGTGTATCTGGGTGTAGGTGGCCATAAATATTTGCCTTCGAGTATACGTCCCTCCCACTTGCCGCCTTTCAATAGATAGATGATTGTAAGTTTTGGTGACAGAATTTCGTTTGCATATTTTTGCATTTAGTTACGCGGCAATTGGGGAATTGACTTTGTTGCTGCTTGCGTGTGTGGGTAGAAAGAATCATCATCATCATCATCCTCATCCTCATCCTTGTTCTCATCATCAATGGGCATCATCACATGTGGCACAATCACACAGCTCATAAAAGTCACTGGCCCTGCTCTGACTTGTGTGAAGCTCTTTAATGGTCATTAAATTTTAAGCACATTGCGAATCCTGGCTGCATTCGCATAAAAACCGAGGCTACGATTTACGGGCCAGTAAACGTTTTGCCATTTTCATCAGCTGCCAACACGACACGATCCTTGCCACATGACATAAGTACTTATAAATTGTGTACTCTGGCTCTGCTGGGGGCAAGCGAAGCAAATATGAAATCGAATACAATTCCCGAACATGAACATCAAAATTTCGTTTGGCTGGGGCTCTTCAAATGCTTCGATAAGAGTAAAAGGCAAAAAAAAAACACAGAAAAAGCCATTTGATGAAACTTGATTTGCTGACTTGTTTACAGTGGAAACTCTCAAAGAGAAATATCCCTTTCCCTCCTCCAATACATTTTAGTTAAACAAACAAAAAGAACTCTCTGCGAGTGTGTGTGTTGACTATTAGAAATGGGTTAAGAGGAAACTAAAGTTTCAAGGATCTGAGAAATATATTTGATGAAAGTTTAAGAAAAAATTTATGTATTTAAATTATTCTTTCATTAAATTGGGAAATTATTTTGGGCTAATTTATTGATTTCAACTCAGTTCTAAGGCTAACAGATGTGGCTAAATGTTTGGTTTAATTTCTCTGACTAAATGCTCTCAAGGGAGTGATATTTGGCGCCTCTAATATTCAGGGAAAATCACTTAAAATGCATACTAAATCGAAAGAGATTGTTGCTCACTATGGAGAGTTCACTGTGGCAAATAAGCATATAAACATAAACTTAAACTTCAAGTGCCTGCTGGGTGAATGATTGTATATAAAGCAGTATATATGTATATATTATTTATAGGTACATAGATGTATGTATCTGATCTATTTAGCCAACTGGCTTATAGTCTATACTAAAATTGAATTTATAGTTTATTTATGCAGCTACTAAGAAATTAAAGACATCGTTGCCAACGGTAGCCCAACGTTTGAGACGGCCAAGAGTGTGGGCCCAGACACATGTCATGTTCATGACGCACACAACCACACTCGCACACACACACACTCGCACACACACTGTGGCCTATAACTCAGGCTCATAAAACCCGCGCGTGGTTTATTGATTTCAAAGGCAGTCTTTATAGACTTTAACGAGCCAGAGGAAGGCTCGTTTCCAACCTACACGCAATTCCAGACCCGCCCACATTCACTCAGTGTGTGTGTGTGTGTGTGGCAAATTGATTTTAATTTTTCCGAGCTAGCTTTAACTTTGATAAGGCAGGAGGGAGAGGGAGGGAGGGCACGGCACTTCTGTGACTAAAGGCACATAAATCTGTCAACTAAGCCTAGCGCTAATCAAGTGAAAGTTCAAATTGCATGATTAAATGCCAGCAATCGACTCCTCCCACCAACACACACACACACACACACACACACACACACACACGTACGACATTTACATAATAATAATGAATTGCTGTTGCATACATCAGGGCGCCGTAAGCGTACATTGCTTGCATAATTCAATTAATTTATGCGGTCGGTCAATGTTTAGTTTTTACGTTGTGCGGTTTTCGCTTTTGCCTTTTCGCTTATAAATCATTTTGCATAATTTATGCATAGACCATAGACCCATCGCTGCCCCCCCCCCCTTTACCCGTGACCGCCCCCCGCTCTCTCTCTCTCTCTATCATTATGGCTAATCCGTTGCTACTTTTCTGTGTGGTTCTAGTATCAGCTGCCTCTGTTCGGTTTGTTCAAGCATTAACAAAAAAAAAAGAGCAACCAACACACACACAGAGAGACAATTGGAAATGCAATTTTCAGTTGACTGGTTAATATTTTATGCACCCCTTACCCCCACCCACACCAACACACACACACACACAATTAGCTCTGTATATGTAGTTGTTGGGGCCAGCCTGTACAAATCAAGCGAGGCAAAGGCATGTTGTCTACGACATAAGCAACTTTATTACAAATTTATAAGCGCACTTGAGCCCCCAATGGGGCGCAAGAACAACAATGAAATGAGCGCACATAACTTGCCAGTCCCAGTCCCAAGAAGTTGGCCATAAAAAACGCAAACACAACACCAAGCGAATGGCAGCCGAAAGGCTTGAAACAAAGCCGACTCTCTCCCTCTCTCTCTCTCTGCTCCCTTCCGTCTCTTTTCGTTTCGTTTTTTTGCGTTTTTTGTGTAGTTCTGACACGACTGTCAACAGCCATTAAATGCTTGAAGCTGGCTCATAACCCAGTTAGCCTCAGATACATAGCTCGATAGGATAGCTTGGAGTTGGAGTGGCAACTTCTCGGCAGCTGCGACGCAAAGAAAGAGAGAGAGAGAGAAGGGGAAGGACGAGGGGAAAAAAAAAAGAAAACTGCGATTGTAGCTACCAACTTCTGACAGCGCAATTTATCACTATCAAAACGGGCATGTGTGTGTGTGTGTGTGTGTGTGAGTGAGTAAATGTATTGCCTATACACAACAACAGCAGCAACAACAATAACAACTGACTACAAAGTTGAGGTCGTAAATCAAAACTTAAATTTAACACATGCAGCGGCAAATGGCTGCCACTGGCAAAACGAATGCCTTTTTCCCATTTTAATAATGTCCTGGGCATAGAACAGAAGAAGAAGAACAAGAAAAAAAACGATGAAGTAACGGATAGAGGAAAGGGTATGATGATGATGACTTTGTCAAGGCAAAAGATGAGATGACATTCTATGTATGTACATATGGGAAGCTATAAAAAATGAAATATAGAAATAAAATTCATTCTTTACCTCTCTCTCGCTTCCACTCCCCCCTCTCTCTCTCTCTTGTGCTGACAGCAGCCAGTCTGCTCTTCTACTATTCACATGCTGTCAATTTCAAGCATTTCGCATTTCTCACTTTTCTTGCCCGCAAAAGTATGCTACAGAAAATGTGCATCCTTCAATTGGTAATTGCAAATTTTTGGAAATAATTTTTTATCGCTTATGCCAGAGCAGGGGCGGACTTAGAGGAATATTTTCGGGGGGTAAAGTCAAAAAGAAGCGAATGTAGCTGTAACAATTAATTTTCTACGTTCAAATTCATACAAAATTCTTTAAAATTTGGCCATTTTAGAAACTTGACGAATATTTTTCTGGTTTTAAAAAATTGAAATGAGAAAACTCTCCCCCAATTGTACTAGAGCATACAATCTTCTACTTTATATTTGGGGGAATAGTTTTTTTTTTTGCCAGTTTGATTTTGAGTTTCACTTCATCTGCTAGGACTCTGTCCAGTTTGCGAGTTCGGTTCAGTCTGCTTGTTTTGTCAATTGACAGACAGATGGGAGGAGTTGATGGCGAATGGGGAGGTGGGACGAGCTAGGCATGTGTGCGTGCATGTCGCCACACGCGTGAGTTAATCTGTCAAAATAGCTTCAGCTTCTGGACCACTTCGCATGCTATCTGTCGTGATTGGTTGCCTCCGATTCGGATTCTGACTGCTATGAATCTCCCCATCTCCATCTCCATCCCCATCTCAATCTCCGTTTTCACCCTCTCCATCTTGGTGTGTGACTTGCGTCAATGGCAAAATATTCTCATTCCCATTCGCATTCTCATCGTTGTCGTCATCGCAACGTTTCGTTTTAATTTGGCCTCCCGTCTGCCTTTTAAGTTGATTCCACGCCTTCTCCTGCTGCTCTCTTACCATCATCATCATCATCATCATCATCATCATCATCCTCATCCTGATGCAGGAAAATGCCATCAAGTGCTTCTGCTTGGCACTTCGTTTAGTCATTTGGCTTGAGCCATTTTATGTTTGCTCTTGTAATTTGGTCTGATATGGTGATTTCAACTTCATATCCGCTGCCAGACCAACAAAAACGAAAAAAACAGAGAACAGAAATCGTCTCAGAAGCATCCGACTCTAAGAGTCTCGAACCATTCCCCTCCCTCCCCCATCCCCCCACCCCCCGTTGTCGAGCCGTGTTCTTTTGTTGTTCGGTTGTCATGTGCGAGATTTGCGTGTGTTACGACGATTAATTTAAATCATTGATGGTGCTTTAGGCTTTCATTCCATGGAATGAATATATCTCTCTCTCTCCCAGTTTTCTGCCCATTGCCCTGGCGCATCTATCTCCATTTCCATTTGATTTGCCCTGCGTATGCGTATTTTATTTTTTATTCACCTCCATCTCCAAGCTCCAGCTCTCTGTCTTCTCCTTGTCATGCCTATGACTTTGCTTTGCCTCTCCCCCTCCCCCCAATCATTTGGTCCTTCACATCGTGTGTGCGTGTGTGTGTGTGTGTGCGCTCGTTAATCATTATTTTCAACATTTGCCTGCTCGTCAATTGCCTTTATTGTCATGGTGATGTGGACATGAAGGAGATGAAGCTACAATGGGGAGCTGAAGATGATGATGATGATGATATCCTTGTTTTTAATGCGGCACTTAAGCTAGCAAATATATATTTTGTGCTAGACAATTTTACTGCCGCCGCCGCCGCCTTCTCTTGCTTGAGCCAATTGTTATTCAAAAACCATTAGCTATAAAATGCAGCCAAATGCAAAAGCAAATTAGCTGAAAAGCATGAGGTAAGGAAGTGAGGTGAACTCAACTCGCACAGTGTGTGTGTGTGTGTGTGATGGGTGGCAGCAGATGGGCTTTATCAGGGAAATGGGCGGGGTGCTGGGGCATAGCATAATTTATGAGAATGCAGCAAAATTTGTAGAGGCACGGCACGGCCCGACTCGGCTCGGCCCCATTGCCATTGCCAGTGACTCTGTGTCCATGTCCATGTCTGGGCCATAGGCATAATTAGTTTTCGAACTTTAAAGTTATGGCAGTCGCTATCTCTTTATGGCCAGACGATGCCAGGTCTTGTGCTCGCTCTCTCTCTCTCTCTCTCTCTTTTTCGATATATATATATATATCATGTATACGCCATGTGGCCAACATACCAAACATTTTCTGCTGACTCTGTGTAGGAGGTGCATGGGCTTGGAAACGAAAAAAGAACCTTTTTTTTTTTAAAAAAAAAAAAAGCTACCATCTACCGCAGCGACAATCTGACGCCATGACCGAACCAAAAATAAAGAAAAAACTGAACAGAAATACAAAAATATATAACAAAAAAAAAAAAATAACAAGCAAAAATATTTCTGCAGACTCTGCAGTCCGAAACAGAAAAAAAAAAAAAAAAAAATATATATATATATAACTTGGCCAAGTTACCGACGACGACGATGACGACGCCAGCAAGTCGGACTGCATTTTTATGCACTTTACCTCATTTGCTTTGGCACTTTCGAAGTGCTTAAGCGAAATGTGCGCCATAATTTTTGCCCAAAATAAGCTTATGAAACATGGCCCATTGAAAAGAGAGAAAGAAACGGCAATGGACTACAAATAAAAGGCCATAATAAAACGCGGCTTACTTTACTTTTAAGGTGCTTTATGCCTCAGTTGTTGTTTTTCTTGTGTGCAACTTTAATATTGAACAACATTTACTTTTTACCCATTTACTTTCGAGTGGGTTTGCCTCTGCCAGTGTTTTCTTAAAAGTTTTCGCTCAAGCACACATAAACGGAAAGAGAACAGGAAAATAAAGAAAAAGTTTTTGAACAAATTTTCATGCACATTGTAAACATTTTCTAATTGAGTTGAAAAATACATAACGCATTATATGAATTTGTTATTGTTTGTGCAAAAATAATGAGCAAAAAGTATGAGAGAGGCAGACCAAAAATGAGTTGAGTTGACTTATGTTTGGCTTTGGCATTAAGAGCTGGGTAGTGAGAGAGCACTTGAACAAATTTCTCAAAACACTCACACACACACACACAGACACACATAAAGCATACATTAATTAATTTAAGCTGTGAAACAATTTAAAGTTTTTCAGCTGACTGACTAAATAACTCCACTAACACTAACTGACTGACTGAAGTGACTGGATGGAGGAGCAGAAGGAGTAGGAGCTGAAGGAGTGTATACATCAACAATAAGTAAGGAAATTGCAGCAGACGATGCCACTCGACACTTTCTACTTGCAATCCTTATTGTGCAATTAGGTGTAAGGCAAAAGGCAAAAGGCTTAAGACTTAAGGCCTGCCGAAACAGTAGCGGAAGTTTCCTAGCACAGGAAGTGCAGCACAGGCGATGACGATGACGATGACGAGGACGAGGACGTTAAACCGAGACCGAAACCAAGAACTGCCCAGACACCATAGCTTGTTTTTAGTTAAATCAATATACATATATAGTATACTCTATATATAAAGCATACGCCATGTTGTTTTCCTACCTGTTTGTGGCCTTAATTGGCTGTGGCCAACAACAACAACAGTCGCAACCAAAAATATATCTAACAAATGTCAACAAATTGTGACAAGAAATCAAAATTTGTGAAAACCATGGCCAAGTGACAGCTATGTAGACTACTAGGGATGGAAAATTCCAAAGAGAATTTCCAAACATAATCCTGATATGGCCGCTCATTACCATTCTATCTGTCTATCTGCTGGTTTTCCTACCCATCTCTCCTCCTCAGTCCTCGTTATAATAACGAGATGCGCCAAAAAAAAAAAAATTTATGAAGATATTTGATTTGAATTTTAAACAGAGTCCAAATAAATAAAACAACAACAACAAGAACAACACGAAAAGCAAAAAAGAAGTCAGCTTAACAATGTCAGGACCTGGTCCTGGTTGGGCAACAGTTGATAGAGGCGAATGCCTGTATTTGTGCTTTTGTCTAGCATCACCTCTGGCTATGGTGGGGCATAAATTACGCAAATAAATTGACAACACAACAAAAAGCCAAATGGAAAGACGGGGTGTGTGTGTGCGGAGAGAGAGAGAGAGGGAGAGAGTGAGTTGGGAACCGCTGGCCAAAAGGTAACAAGATTATCTATGTCAAGACAATTATTTCCGCCGCATCAGCATTCGTGCGTGTTCGTGTTGGCATTTCCCAATGCCGCATTTACATGATTGCCGCATTGCGTTTGGGATCTCTCTTCTCGTAATTGCCATCAAGCTGCTCCACTCCACTTTATTCCACGTCCGCCCGCCCGTCCGTTCGTCCGTCTGTGCATTCGTCCGGCTTTGCTTTGCCTTTCCGCCTTCAATTGTACTTAAATCATTTGCATTTGAGTGACACAAATGCGCTTTGAGCTCCAATCTTTAGTCCCCAGACCCCAGTTTTCATTCCCCCTGCTCCCCACTCCACGCTCAGTTTCTCAGTGAACGAAAAGCCTTCTAAATTAATTAAGTCTTTAAGGCGTGTCAGGCACAAAAAAGGGATTAGTGAGGCTTACATGGAGACAAAAGAAAAGCACATAATCGTACACACCAAATACATATTGTACATACATACACTAGATACGTGTACAACAACAAGATAAATGCATGCATGCAAATCGCTGAGGTTTAACCCTTCAATGAATGCAAAACGCAGCGCATTAAACACCTGTGTTTCTGCGTTACAAATGCAATTTTTCAATAGATTCACTTTACTTTCGATTTGGCATCTCTTTTCGTTAATTTTTGATCTTAACTATAAATAAATATAGCATACTTATACGGGCAATTTGGTCTCCATTTAAATTTGTTTCTCAAAATTTTTATAGCATACTTTTTTGGGTTGATTTGGTATTAGTTTCTGTATGTCCTGTCGTGTCCAATTTTTATAGCATACTTTTTTGGGCGATTTGGTATTAGTTTCTGTATGTCCTGAAGTGAACAATTTTTGTAGCATACTTTTTTGGGTGATTTTATATTAGTTTCTGTGTGTCCTGTAGTGAGCAATTTTTGTAGCATAGTTTTTTTGGGTGATTTTTGTATTAGTTGCTGTATGTCGTGTAGTGTCAAATTTTTATAGCATACTTTTTTGGGTGATTTGGTATTAGATTTTGTAAGTCCTGTAGTGTCCAATTTTTATAGCATACTTTTAAGGGCTTGTTGGCTGTATTCTTAATATTTGCTCTGCACTGGTCAAAAACTATTAAGATTCGATAAATTAAGATAAAAAATGCAAACAGAGGCCAAAAATAATTTCAATTTATGCCAAAATAATCTACTTTTTACCCATAGTTCTATGTTCAAAGGTTGTTTCTTTCGAATATGCTCCATCAATTGCATTTAGAGCATACTTTTCATGGTGATTTGGTATTAGTTTCTCTTGCTGTGCAATTTTTATAGCATACTTTTTAGGGCTTGTTTGACTGAATGGCGAATTTGCTCCATCAACTGTGTGTAGCATACTTTTTAGGGTAATTTGGTATTGATTAGATTTCGATTTGTTGCAACATATTATGATTATGATTATTACATAAGGGTTAAGGCTTTGTAAACGAGTACACGTAATGCCATTTTATTCAATCCATCTTTCATCAAGTTGCTTCTCTTCTCTGCTCTTCTCTTTCACAGCTGGAGATTTGGCTTCCTACCAAAACCAGCAACCAGCAAAGAACAACTCCATTATCATTCACAACTCATCCGATTGTCATTGTCTATGTCTTCCTGACATCCACGCTGTTGACTCAAGTAGGGGCAGCTTTTTACTTCCGCTGCTGATGTTCATCTCCAACACCAGCATCATCCTCCACCTCCTGCTCCTCATCTTCGTCATCGTCATCCATCCTGGCTTACGATTTTGTGCTTGCATTCATTTTTATAAGTCCCTTGTGCTAACGCCGCCCTCCCCCCTCCCCCAGGGCATGCTTATGCAGGTATATAGGAATATACTTTATTGTCTTCAGCTTCAACTTCTCGTCGTCATGCCGCTAATGGCACAAGGTGAGTGAGTCAGTGAGTGAAGTCACTCGGTATCTAAGTGAGTGAGCGCGAGTGTGTTTCGCCGGGCGCTAAAAGTGTTAAAAAAGTGACTTTTAATGGGTTTAAATCAAGTAAAAGTTGTTGAAACTTGACTTGATTTGAGGAAGCAAACCCCCCCACTCCCCATCCCCATCTCATTTTCCATCAAGTGCAGGTAAAGCTGGTGGAAGCTGCTGCTGCTGCCACTGCTGCAAGTTGGACTACCATTTTATGATGCTCCTCTCCTGATGCTACTCTCAATGCGACCGTAAAAAGTTTAAGCTGCCCGAGATCAGCTCAAGTGGCTTACTGCCTGCCTGCCTGCTGCCTGGTTGACTGCCTGGCATAGGGATAAGGATAGGGACTGGGGCCACTTGATGACGCTAGTCGTTAGGTAATTTGGCTTTGATTGGGGTTTTGGGTGCATTTCGTGCTGCATTTGTTTCAATGACACACCGACAACTTGTAGTTGAAAGTTTCCTTCTATGTGTTTTTTTTTTTTGTATTTTGTCTCATCGCTGATTTAGTGGCTTTACTTGTCTGGGGGGTTGAATGGTAAACTGATGAATCAAATCCAATCCGGGATAGGACAGGCTTTTACTTTTAAATGTCATTGTTTAAGTGGACAATTATCCTTTTGACAGCGAAAAAAATGTTATATCAACGCGTATTTTATTATTCGATTTTGGGTTTCAGTTGCCTTATCCCTTTTTAAATGTCACGTAGTCACACTCCCACACACACACTCACCGAAAGAGAGAGAGAGACAGAGAGTATAGAATAGACGTAGCCAGCATATAAATATAATATATATGTATATATACATGTCTGCATCTTATAGATATGACCATCCTACCACCATCCCACCAGCATACTTCTTCTGTGCCCTCCCCCCTGGCCTCACCCCTCCCATTTTCCATTCTTCTCCTGACTTGGCTAAGATTTTTATTACTTTATTTTATGCTTGTGCTCTTGCGGTTGGTGTTGCTTCGACTTTGTCCTATGCTCGCTTGCTCCTTAAGCCAGGCAATGAGACTCTAATGCGCGTAAAACTAATACAAATGCGTTTCTTATCCGGCCACCGGCCCCGCCTCTTCTAACCACCCGCCCTCTAGCTAGCCTTTCGCTTGGGCACCCCTTGCCATACCAAATTGGTTGTACTTGGCTACAAGTGACGGCTTATACGGCAATATACATAAGTAATATTGTCCTTGTCCTTGTGGTTATACATATCTCTCTATATATATGTATGTGTGTGGTTAGTGGGCGTGTCCAGCCCCAAGGCTGGGGTTGTCGTTTTGGGGCAAGCTTAACTAAATAACCATTTGATATGATTGCAAACGTTTTATGTATGTTCTTATCACATTTACTTTAACACTTTTCCACACACTAAAACTGAAACTAAAACTAAAAGATAGCTTACGCTTTTTATTTGACTTTCAGATAGATACTTGAACGAACAATCGATCGATAGCTTCTTGCCACAGCAAATGAAACAAAAAATAAACGAAAACGAAAGCAACGAAGAATTCAAATAAAAGTTACTTTACATGAGGGTTTAATGATTTTCTTTTGCAAGTTGAAAGGGTCTTCCGAAAAGTGTGCCATAATTAAATAAATATCCTTGATGCAAATTACTTCTATAAAATATATTTAAATAATTTTAGTGGGAAATCTCTTTGAATATTAAAAACTTCATCTTCTTTAAATTCTCATCTCAATCTCATTCATATATTTATTGTTATAACAAAATTGTTAGCATACTTTTCAGGGTATTTTTGTATTGAACATATTTAATCTAATTGACAACCCCTTCAAATTAAATAGTTTCGGTTAAACTTTCAATACTTTTCAATTGCTGCACAAGTGATCTCAAAAACTTCATTAAAAAACTTTTACAAAAAATGTTAGCATACTTTTCAGGGTATTGAATACATTGAATCTAATGGAAAAACCCTTAGAATTAAGAATATTATCACGAATTAGAAACGGTTTCAGACACCTTAAGCTTAGAAAATCAGAATCAGAAAAAAATATTAATCTTTTTAAGATAAACTAGGCAACAATTCTTTTTTTATCCTTTAACAAGACAAAGGAGCACTCAAAGTTCTATAAAACTATTATTTTATTTAGGTTTCCATTAACTTTAATTAAGATTGAAAATCTTGTTAAGTTTTCAAATATAAAATGTCAATTCGGTTAGATAAATAAATACATTTCAAATGGGATATACCTAACGAACTATGACTGTCTGGTTTTGTCTTTTATTTTTAATTACAACCGTTTACGGGCAATTCTAATTTGTTTTTTTTTTTTTTTTGTATAATTTAATTAAAATTGAAAAAGCAGAGACATAAAAACAAGGTGGAACCTCATTCCTTTATGCCAGGATTGTGAAATTTACTTAAATCAAATTCAACATATATATATAATCATAATTTATTTACCGTATTTACATTTCATATTTGAGGATATTTTTTTCTGTTGTTGTTCAACATTTATTTAAATTGTTATTAACTTTGCTGTATTTTTACAGTTGCTGCTGCTGTTGTTGTTGTTGTTAAATGAATAAACTTGGTTGTCAACTGCAATTGCAAATTGTTTTTGCTGTTTTTTTTTTTTTCGATATGCAATTCTTTGTTGTTTTTTTTGTATTGTGTTTTTTTTTTTTTTTTGCGTAGTAGGCAACATAATTGCCCGAACATTACGAGTCCAGTGCAATTCAATTAAAATCGCTGATAAAAAAATGAATGAAAGACACTGAAAATCATAACGCAGCAAATGGCACTCAATGGCACTAAAAAATCGGTGTTTTTTTATACACATGTCACATGGTACATACATACATACATACATATATGGCACTATATAAAATGACGATCCAATTAAATTAGTGGCAACTTTCAGGACCCAAACCAGGCATAGAACCCATCAATTTCGAAATGAATGACTTGTAAAATTGTCTTTTCTCTTGTCAAGTAAATATCAAATTGCGCACTTTATGCTGAGAACCTGAAACTGCAGTAATAGTAAATTGTCTATTGATTGCTAATACGCACACACACATAGAGACACCCACACACACACACACACACAGAGATATTCACCCACATGAAGAGAATGGCCATTTGGCAAAATTGCCCCGGCCAACACATGTTCCCGTAATGCCAAGGCAGTCAGGCCTCAAGTTGCCACAAAGTTTCCATTGAATCAATAAAAATTCCATTTATTGAGATGAGAGAACGTTTACTTTGATACCCTGCATGACATCCCAAAAGTATGCTGTAAGAACAGTTTATCCATATTGAAATTTTACTTCATTTATTTGACTGTTAAGTCACATTTACCCATCGAATCTCTCTGTATAGGGTATGCAATGAACCACAAACACAAATAGCCAACAGATTAGATGCCATTCGATGTAAGTTAGGTAGATAGTTAAATTAATTTCTATGCAAAACTTTTCTATTATATATTTAGGGGTCGTCGTCGACAAAAAAGGTTTTTGCCTTAAGATTATGTTTGGTTTGCTGAATGGCACAAAAAGCCAAAGCCAAAGAGAGAATGAGAGAAGAGATAAGCCGAGAAAATGATTTTAATTAATTGTCATTGTTGTTTGGCTTTGTGATTTTGCCTCATAAATTAATGCAAATCATTGAGCAGTGAAAATGTTGTTCCGACTACAAAATTTCTCTATGGCAATTAAACTGAAATCATTTGTAAAATTTGTCAACCGCACTAATTACTGACCAATGGCCATTTGGTATTAAAACAATTTTCTTTCCCTTTTAACCTTTATTAGCAGGGGTAGATTGGGTGAGGGGGGAGAGGGAGAAACAAGTCGTAAAGTGAACAAGTCATGATGGTGAAGAAAAGCCTCCAAAAAACCAAAATACAAAAATTGAAACAAACTTGCCACTCAGAAAAAGTTTCTACCAAAATCCTCATAAGTCCCCCAAAGTGGGTGTGTCAGGGGGGAATGTGTGACGCGTGTGTGTGTGTGTGTGTGTGTGGAGAACAAAAAATGAGTGGAAATGCTTTATAAACAGCTTAACATTCCGTTGTCACACACGCAAGGACAAGCTCAAACAAAAATAAACTGGCTCTCCAGCTGTCACTGACCTTCCCCCTTCTCTTAACCTTAAATCCGAAACGAACCAACCACCCACCTACCCACCATTTCCACCTCATCATCCGCTTCCTTGCCCTGCAAAAGATAGATAGATAGATAAAGAGAGAGTGAGGGAGAGGGGGGTGGGGGCACATAAAGCGCTTACACTGTGTGGCAGATTGATTTGTGGTCGAGTTCATGCCAAATTTAACTTTAATAGTTTTTACTGGATTTACTTTTAATTAATTTTGTGGCAACTGGAGGGGCCAACAGCAACAGCAGCAGAAGCAGCGGCAGCACCAGTAGCTACAGTTCCATATCCTCATCCACACAGCTCTCGAGCACAAGGATCCAGTTACGAGTCAGTTCATTTGTAACTGGCACTATAAGCTGAGACCCAAACAGGGATCGGGGTGTGCGGGGGTGGGGGGCTTTTGCAGCGTTTATCGTGCCGCGTAAAGCGCAATTAATTTCGTGTCTGTTTTAAGCAGCAGTTGCCACGCCCATTTGCCGCCCAGCAAGTAGTGCGCGCAGCCGCCATTAATTATGAGATAAAACACTAAAATGTATCAAGTTGTTGCGAAACTCTTGGCTCTATTGTTGCCATTGTTGTTGTTGTTGTTGCTGCTGTTGTTGCTGCTGCTGCTGTTGTTTATGTTGCGCCTGGCGAGTGACAAAGTTGCCGCCACAATTTACTGCTGGAAAATTGTCGCCCCCACCCACATCTCCTCCTCCTCCTCTGTTCCTGTTTTTAACTTGTATGTAGAGTTTTTATAAGATTTGTGTTTTCTTCTTTTCTTTTACAGTTCGAAATTGTTGCAATTCTGTGGGCGGTGGCTAGGCCAATTCTTTCTTTTTTTGCGGTAAGTAAAACATAATATACAGAATATATATAAAATTTATCAAGTAGATTATAATTCATTTAAATTATTCGAATAATCGTAATATACATATTTGTTTCTTATTACAAGCAAAGAGTATTTTCTATTTGGTAATAAATTTAAAAAATGTGTCATTCAATTAAAGATTATAATTGTTTTTAAAAAAAGGGGCAGAAACCTCTTTGAAATGAGATCTACTAATGAGAGTTACCAAAGATATTTTACATATTTTTTAAGCCGATATCAATTATTTTTTACATTAAGTAGAAAAGCTAATAAAAATGTTAAAGAATCAAGCTCAAAATATTCCAAAAACATTATGTTTATATATTATAAACGATTAATTATAAAATTCTTTAAGAGAAATCATCTATTTCCTCTCAGAAAAAAATCCCATTGCATTATAGAAAATAATTTCTGTTAGGAACAACTTTCTCTTAAGACTTTAGTACTATTTTTTATATCAAGCGCTTAATTTTGCTTCAAATTGAAGATATAATAAAATTAATATGATTTTGGGAATTTCCATTTTAAACTAAAGGCAAGCTAAATCAATAAATCTGTTTCGTTGATTTCCAATCTAAAAGAATAGTAATCAATTCGAATGTCGAATGAATTTAACAATCACCACAAATTAGGAATATTTGATTTCTCATTAAATTTTCCTCGAATGGATAATCTTGATTTCAAATGCAAATTCACACACACACAGCATAAAAATGTGTGTATGCTCGGCAAGGCTACAATCAAATCAACATTGATGCATTTTCCTCCCATATACGACGAGGACGAGCATCTTGAGAACTCAAATTCTTATGATGGTTTTCAAGCCAGGATTTTCGTGGTTGAATTGCAGATTCTGGGGCTGACTTTGTACTTATTTTAAATGCAACCCACGAAGAGGCAACACACACACACACACACAGAGAAGAAGAAATGCACAAATAGAAAAGAGAAATGAGAGATGCGATAGGTGGGGAGAAAGAAAAAAAAAAGAGAAAAGAAATTCAGAAAGTCAGTCGGCAAAAGTATTCAAAAAGAAAGAAAAGTAGTCAAAGAAAAAGAAAAGAAATGCAGCTGGAAAAAAAGTTTACATTTCCAGATGCCATTTACTTTACTTTTGCTGTTTCAGCTTACATGTACCTGCCTCCATTTGGGGCATGGGCAGAGAGAGAGAGAATGAGGCGGATATGTCCTGTATATTTTTGTGACTTTTGGCGCCGCCTGCAAAGACAACAACCCGGCCGGGGATAGACATTGTCAGTGAAGGAGTCGAAAACACGCAAAAAAAAGGGGTTTATTTTTATTTTATTTTATTTTTTTCTTGGTCGACAGAGTTAAACAACTTACTTAAGCAAGGGTGCAGATGCTGAAGGGGGTGGGGGTAAAGCTGGGGGCGGGGGTGTCAAGGAGAGAGCATTCAGGAAATTGTTGCATTTGGGTGTTTTTCATTTTTTCCTTTTTTGCGTGTGTTGTTGTGTGCAAAAGTCAGCAGAAATCTACTTGACTTGACTTTTGCTTGCCACAAAACAAAGCAAAAAGGCGGCGGCGGCGGCACAAAATATATAAAACAAAAAGAAACGAGGCCAAAATGTAACGAGACGTAAGACGCCTTCTGCTTAGTGTGTGTGTGTGTGTGTGTGTGTTGTGGCTGTGGCACGTATTTGTTTTAATAAAACTTTTGCAGCAAAACTTAATGAAATGTTGGCAGGCCTCAACCTCAGGCTGGAAACGGAGTTCCATCTGAGCCTAGCATGTTAGCAGACAGACACTGCGACTGAAACAGGGACAGGAACAGGGGAGAGAGACAGGAACAGGGACATGGACATGTGTCTGTGTTGAATGAAACAGGCAGAAAGTTATGCCGACACAGCAGCAGCAGCAGCAGCAGCGGCAGCGACAGCAACAACTGCAGCTTGTACAAAGGAAGTTGTTGATATTTACGCTTGAGAAATTCGACAAAAAAAAAAAAAAAAAAAAAACAAACTGAATGCCTTTCAATTAAAACAAGTGTGCAATAATTTAAATGTTTATTCTGAAAACTGTGAGATTCTTGACAAAAAAAAAAAAACCAAAATAAATATTATTTCCATTTAAACGTTATTGTCAGACACTTTAAATATTGAAATACTTTAACAAATATGTTTAAGTGAGAGATTTTTAGTGGCCAGTATATATATTTTGTATCCTTAATCTGCCTATTTAGATTTTAAGATTAAATGTTGATGAATTTAGCAAATTATATGTATAAATGAATGGGTAGAAAGATAGGCAACAATATAGCAGCTCGTGCGATTAAAATATTTCATGTTTTATATATGTTTTTGATAAATAATTATAATTAATAATAGACTTTGATATCGACCACTTTGATTGTGAAACAAACCTTGGTATTCCTGATATAAGATATTTTAAAGGAAGATTCAATAAAAAAAGAACAGAAAGGACCAAGTTTTCTCATTAGCAGATTTTGCTAAAGACTCCAGAATTGCAATGACCATACGATATCTTCAGGGCTAAAATTGGGAATTGCAACTTAATGAAGCGAAAAAAGATACGCAAATTTTACAATACTCGATTTTTGTGCATATCTATTTATTCTTGTACTTTTCTTTAGTTGATATACAAATTTTCTCTAGATAGAAAGAACAAATTACGAGTGTCTTTGAGTCAAACGCCTCAAGAGTAAAATAAAACCAGATAGAAGACAAAGATAGAACACTGACAAAAGATTATGTCTTTATGTCTGAAAGATCTGGGCATAAATAAAAGCTATAGAGTCAGCTGATAATAGATCTAAAAGATTCTCAAAATACTGACAAACCGGATTACTTATTATATGACTTCGAGTTACGTTTTTCAGTGAAATAATGGCCATCGGAATGTGACAAAAATTGATTTCCATTTAAATAAAGGAAATATTTCAATTGAAAAATGTGTTGCATAGTTTGAGGGGTTAAAATCTTTACTTGATTTCCAATTTTGAAACCATAGAATCAATCTATTAATATGCTAATCTATAAAATAATAGATAGAGAAATTTAAATTGATGAAAATTGTTGGTAAATTTGTTATATGTCCACTTTTGGTTCGATGCTTTGACAGTTTTTGTGGCTTCGGCGTATGCCATCATCAAAGCCAAAACGCATTACACGCACACAGTCACACACGTCGCACACACACACACACACACACACACACATATACATACATTCCTCAGAGCGAAACCAAAGACAGCTTGTTAATTGGAAAGTTTCATGCAATTATAAAACTTTTTTCATTATTTTCTGGCATTTTTCTCTGTATTTTTCCTGTGTTGATGCTGTTGCTGATATTTTGTCACTTGTCTTTCTTTCACTGTGTGTGTCGTCCGTTGTCCGTCATTCTCCATTCTCCGCCCTCCCCTACCCACCCGCCAACCCAGTGAGCAGTGCATACAATTTTGGCCAAGTTGCAAATGAAAACGAAATGTAACAAAAATGTTTTGCCACAGGTAGCCAGAGCAATCCACTGGAAACTGTAACCGAGACGAATCCAACTCATGTGTGACCAAAGTTAAAATGGAAATTGCACTAGCAAACCAGAGGATGGCCAGAGATAGAAAAAGAGAGATGATGGGGAATAATAGTTAGTTGAATAACAAAGCAACAACAGCAAGAGCAACAACAAAAAAAGGACAGCACAACGTACAACATGTCGTATGAGTGTTTTGTGCTAACTACAAACGCAAAATTAATTTCATTTTGCTGCCAAGTGACAATTGCAAGAGTTGGCAAAGCGTTTAGCATGAATTTCATTAAATGCCAGTGGCAACAATTTAAGTAACTTTAACATTCCACTTTGCCAAGGACCAAGGACCACCTTTGCCAGTGATTGAGGTTTGGGTTTGGGTTTGGGTTTGCGTTTAGGTTTTTGGGCGTTTTGGGAGTTTTGCCTATTGGTACTGGCGACCAAATGAATAACTAAAAGGTCCCACTTGGCCATTTAGGTATACAATTGATGTGGTTTGATTTTGTTATGGGGCATTGCCAACTACATAAACACACACACACACACACACAGGCACAGAGGCATCCAGAAGCGACATTCGCTAACTAAAAGCCGTTCCCAATGGGCTTTCCTTTTCTTGGGCTTCTAGCTAGCATTTGGCTCCTGGCTTCTGGCTCTTTGACTGGAATTGAATGAATGAATGAATGAATGAACAAATGAAAGGCAACGAACGGCACGAAACGCAAAGCCGTCGCTGACGCTGACAGTCAATTCAATGGAGAAGAAGAACATGTGCCCATAATAGCTGCTAAGCAACTGTCTCTGCCTTGTCTCCTTTGCTCTACTTTCTTTAACTACTGTCTTGCCTTGAGTGCTGCTCGACCAGTTCCCATCGTCCCAGTGTCCCAGTTGGACTCCCATGCACGACTCTCTCTCTCTATCTCTCTCTATTTCTGACGAGGCTCTTGATTTAAATGATATTGAAATTGATTTTATTTGAACGCAAATTATAATAATTTCGTTACAATTCCCCAAATGGCTCTAACTACATAGATTGTTACCAAATCAAATAATAATAATAATAATAATGTCAAATGGTCTTTAGTCTTCATAATTAACGTGTGCTTAATAATTTTCAGCTTAATTAAATTACATTGCACAGTTGCACACAGGTTCAATTAATCAGCCATTATACAATACAAGTATCAAGATGTCACTTAGAGGCAATCAATAGACAGCAAAATGTAGATATGTAGATAGATAGATAGATAGATAGATAGGCAGCAGCAAATTGCCTTAAATTAATACAAATATTTCAAATTCTAATTTGAGTTAATCTTTGAAAAACTTTGTAATTGAAACAGTTCCAGAAGAACGAAAGCTCATTAAACTGTTCATCTCGGCAGAAACTCCTTGAGGGCAACTTGGCTTCGGTTTGAAAAACCTTTTCGTTGTTTTTTTTTATTTTGGTATTTTGTTTGCATTTTCATTGTATTAGTGGGGGTGGGGGTGGGTGGGGAGACCCTCAATACATGCTCTTCAGCATAATAATAATGCTCAAGTCTCTCATACAACAAACGGAAGTTTCAAATTGAACACAAAATGGCAGCCAAAAGGGAGCCATAACAACTAACTGCGACAAGGATGACCGGAGAGTGCGTAACGGAACGGAAGTGCGCCCTCAGTCCGTCCGAACAGGAAGACGGACGGCAGCAACAATAATTCCAAGAAGCCAGCCCAACAGGCAACACACACACACACACACACACACACACGTAAAAAAATGAAGTAGAAGAAAGAAAGAAACGGAATGCAGAAGATGATGATGGGCAGGACTCTTCGTTTTGCTGGGTTTTTGTTTTGTGTTTTGTGTTTTTTTGTTGTTGTTACTTACTTTGTGCTTTGTATTTACACTTTGGCAAATATAATAAATAACTTTTTGCTACTTTTCGTGTTTGGCAAATGCTTTAAACTTTGTCTCTAATGGCATTTCGATTGCCAATGCAATAAGAGAGAGATCGAGAGATGGAGAGAGAGAGAGAGAGAGAGGGAGAGCATGGAGCGGGTGCGACTCTCGACCACAATGAACAACAATCAGTTTAATTTCCGCTCATAGCGCCATCTGTCATGCCACAGACTATGGGCCTAATACATATATACATACATATATCTATATAATAAATACATATATATACCATATATATCTATAATTATAATTTATAAACATTTTACGGCTGCCATTGTGTAAAATCAATCCATATCCTGTTGGATACACAACATTATCTATAAATAGATAATCTTTTTTGCCCAACAGCCATGGCATGTCATTAATTATAACCCCCACCACACCACCCCCAAATGCCAATCCCCTCCCCCACCATCCTCATATACCATCCAACGTTATCAGTCAGCCAGCCCCACCCACCCATCTAGCAGGCAAACTGGGGATATATAAATGTGGAATAGTCCGTTTTTTGTTTCTTCTTTTTTCTATATAAACTTTTTGGCAACAGTATATTGATCTTTATTGATCTGTACAATCAACTCAAACGAAAGTTTTGTTTTTAAGGATTTTCTAGAATGCTGATTGCTGAAGCGTATCGAAAATTCGTTATGACCTCAGAAGATGGCATACAGAGCCCTCTGGTTTTTATATTGCGACCGCATTTTCATTAAATGGATTTCAATTATGTCCAGCACGAAGGAGCAAAGAGAAAAGAATGAATGAACAGCAGCAGAAGCAGCAGCAGCAGCAGGAGCGGCAGAAGCACTGAGGGGAGGGTCGAAAACTTATTGCATAAAAATTTATGAAAGCATTTAAAAAAAAAAAAACGACATGGCAATGGAAAGTTTGGGGAGTTGGGTGTTTTTTTTTTTTTTTTTTTTTGGGGCGTAACAGAAATTAAAAACAAGAAAACGAAAAACATAATAATAGGGAGGAAAAGCAACAACAATTTTTTAAAAAATGAATTCATTAAAAGTAAAAAATCAGAAAGAGGAAAATCACACAACGCAAACAAGACAAGGGCAGATGGAAAGGCAGCAAAAGGACCCTTTGATATTTAATGCCCATAGTCTTCGCCTGTGACCAGCCCCCTCCGGGCCATCCATCTATTCCCGTGCTTAACCCTTTGTTGCCCGACGCGCTTGCTGCACTTTATTTGGCAACTTAATCGCCCGACAGACCACAATTTAACAGGAATTCCGCTCAGGCTCAGGCCAAATGTCGTGTTTTATTAAATTTCATCGCATTAAGCGGCAAGCAGCAGCAGGAGCAGGAGCAGCAGCAGCTGTTGCCATTGTGTTGCCACCGACCGACTGCTGTTGCTCTAGGGTGATAATAATAATGCCAGAAATGCGTCAAAAATTAAGCGACCTTGTTAGCACTTGCCATGGTTCTTTTGTTCCTTCGCATTCGCTCTCTCTCTCTCTCTTTTCGAGGTGAGTGTAGCACGACCAACATTGTTATACCCTTAACTTGGAGTTAACTCTCGAGCATTAAAGGATATCAATATCATAAGTCTATTGCATGGTGAATGTCGAACTTCGATTGTTGCCATCATTAGTGCGGAACAACTGGTTGATGATTTGCGGAAAATCCACATTTAACTCCCTAAAGTAGGCTTTGGTACTTACTTTGATTCAAGATTAGTTTGCTATTAAAAAATATAACTTAATTAATTGGTAGAAAGGTTTCAAACAATAATGATAATGTTGATATTACCATATGTGGTTTGGTCTATGATTTCCTCTTCTTTTAACCCCCTAAAGTAGGCTTTGAAATTTACTTTGATTCAAGATAAGTTCGCTATTAAAATAAATATACCTTAATTAATTTGTAGAAGGGTTCGAAATGTACTCCAAAGAACGATGATAATGTTGATATTGCCATATCTGTTCTGGTCTATGATATACCCATATTTTTTTCTTTTTTTTTTTTTTTGATTTTGATTCCACTATAAATAGCCAAGATTAAAATGTGCACTGAAGCGTTTCGTAATGGTTTTAAGCATTTTGAAGCATTTTACAGCCGTAAAATGTTTATTTAGCATTTAAAAAAGTATTTGCTGTTGGGCACGTTTATGGGCCGTTAAAAAAGGGCAACACAACTGGCAACTTGCACCCAACTCGACCCACTCCACACCACACCACGCCACACCAAACTGAGCCGAGCCGTTGGCAATGCGTTAGTGTTGTCGTTGTTGTTGCCCTTGTTGACGTTTCCTATGCCCCATGGCCGCAGAGCAAACAGACAAACAAAGTGGCTGAAATTTATTTAAAAACCCATTTAACAGGCGAGACTGAGGGAAGCGAGCATGGGGACTGGGCCTAAGCCCACATCAAACACAGCGACAGAAAACTCCGCCGACGCTGCTCCTGCTGCTGACACCAACAAGAACACCAATGACGCCTCCCTAGAGTCCATGGTGGGGGTGGAGGTGGAGGCGGAGTTGGGGCTAGGCGCCACATCAAATGCTCAATTAAATTTTTCGGGCATTTCATCAATGTCGCCATTGTCAGAATTTTCTCGGAAAAGCATTTTTCATGGCCGCCTTTTTATGCAAAAATAAATGTTTATATTGTTGCCCCTTGTTGTAAAAGTTGCTTCATTAGAATTGAGTGAGGTAGATTCGTCATTTTGAAAACGAGACTTCAAAATAAAGTACCACCAAAATAAAAACACAAAAAAAACGACAAAAACCCGAAACGAACTCAATCAAACCATTAAAAACCAATTTTTTGGGGCATTTTAAGCGGCGAATAGGTTAACCATTTGTTGGTTTGATCAGAATTTTTTGTATAATAAAGTTGATTGAAGCTTTGACAAAAAAAAATGAACAGAACAATTTAGAACTGGAAAGTAATACCACCATTTCAATGCTAAAACTAGTTGGGAATTACAACTAAGTGGATAAAGAGGGAATTAGAGCTTGCTCATTTGAAAGTTTGATGGAATTAGTCATCGATAAATCGATAAATAAAGTGGTTAGAGAACGATAAATAATGAGCGAATTAAGTTGCAATAAATTTCAATATAATTTCACAATTTTGTTGTACAACAAAGCAGTGTATTCATTTTTATAAGGGATACTCTCAAATAATATCCTTTTTTGATCGAAAAACCAAAGAATTCATTTTAAGAACTTCTTTTTTGTATACGAAATATTTTCAATTCTTCTTTAATTACATTTTCTACTCAAGAGAAGCCAAGTCAAGTTCTCACTCGTAAAAAGACTGGGTATCGGACTAGTCTATGCTCTGTCTTATCCACTAGAAAGCCTATTATGCTCCACTTGTTTCCCTTGGCAACCATTGCATAATTAATGCATGCGATGTGTACTTAACGTCATTAGGCTGGATGTCTCTCTGTCTGTCTGTCATCGCGTCCATT
Organism: Drosophila sp. 14030-0761.01; assembly: GCA_018150735.1. NCBI lineage: Eukaryota > Metazoa > Arthropoda > Insecta > Diptera > Drosophilidae > Drosophila > Drosophila sp. 14030-0761.01. The sequence continues at coordinate 18,111,712 of JAECWO010000001.1, read as the reverse complement.
TTCCTGTCCATGGGCCTGCAAAATCTTTTGTTTGGCCAGGCATTGCCTATGTGTGTTTGAGAGAATAAATATCCTTTAGTAGATCTGGTGCTGGAGCTGTAGATGTAGAGCTGAAGCTGAAGCCGAAGCCGAAGCTCTGAAGCGTGCATTTCGTGATGAAAACAATTTGCGTGACAAAACTGGCAAATAGCCTGACGCACTGTAAATCGCAAAGAGTTTTTCCCTCGACAAAAAAATTATTTTAATTTTTCACACACAAACGAAAAGGCGGAAATTCCAATTAAAACGCAACAGGGCTTTCTCACACACACACACACACACACACACACTGAGAGAGAGAGAGAGAGAGGGGGAGAGGAAGGAAAGGTAGAAACAGTAACAGAATCAGATACATTCACAGGATGAGGACGATGCGATTCGATGTGTTTTTTGTGACTGATTTTTCCATTTATTTGCGTAAATTAAAAGGGAGAAAAAAATGAAAACGTTATAGTCGAATTGTCTACACTCTTTACTTTGAAAGGGGATCAGTTTTGGGTTGAGGTGAAATGATTGCTCATAAAGAGTTATGCCTTTGGCTCGATTGGTTGATCTTTTGAGGAGTAGCAAACGTTTTTAGGGAATGCATATAGCCTTCTACTGGTAAAATGCGAGTGCATTGAAATCAAATTGTTGCACATACTCTTCCTCGATCTCTCTCCCTTTAGGCAAAATAAAAAAAAATATATTGTCGAGGTAGAGAACAACAAAAAACGAGAAGCAAATAAATAAATAAACTGAAATAAAGTGAGACGAAAGCGAAACGAAAATAATAATGTGCATATGTAAATAACAGCAGGAGCAACAGCAACAAGGATATGAACGTAATTGGACACGCGCATACAAAATGGTCTGATTGCTGCCGCCGCCGCCGCCTCCCGTGAGACCTCTTCTTTCTTTCTTTTTTTTTTACCACATTCCCCTGACCATCAGAGCGTGTGTTTACTGTAAACAGTGTGTGTGTGTGTCTGTGTATCTCTCTCTCACGCACACACAACACACGCACACACGATGTCCTTTACCTATCAACCATTCGGTCCTTGGTAAAATGACATCACAATTTCTTATTATGCGACAGTCATATGTGTGTTTAATTTGTGCCGCCCAAATGAATTTTCGATTTTGCCTGATTTCAATTAAATTGCATTTCAATTAAATTGCACACACACACACACACTCGCACATGACGATGGATCTCTCTAGCAGCCAACAGCCAGGAGCAACCTCCAGCTTTCAGTTTCCTCGATTCACCCTCTCTTTGGTCCTTTTTCTGTGACATTTTGTCAATGTGTTTGCACAATAAACAACATTTTGTTTGAATTTGGCATTTAAAATGTTATGCGCAATTAGAAATAAGCAGAATGCCTAGCTAAAGCAAAGCAACAACTAATTTTGTACCCTGTTTTACAACGACGTTATTTCAATTTCCATAAAAGATCGATGCTAGACAACTCCAAGTGACTCAAAAACGTTACTCACGTTACTTAGACAACTCCAAGTCATTCCAAGTGACTCAAAAACGTTACTCACGTTACGCAGATCTACTAGATATATGGGGATTACAACTATTTTGATAGTTTATGATTATTATGATTTTATTTATGATTTTCCAGAGTCAAGTTACTTAATTAAAGAGTTGACGAGGCCAATTTGTCCAGGTTCAGCATACCCAATTGAGTATTGGATTTGATGACAGGGTATAAATATTTAGTAGAAGAATATGAGTGCAGCTGAAAAGTAATTACGAAACTTTTCCTACACGTGATGCCATGCATAATGAAAAGTCACACACACACACACACATACACACACGCACGCACACAAGGCACACACGGATATTGCACAATCTGCAAAACAAGCGAAATTATTTTTGCTGATTTACCAAAGACAAACATAATTGAATTATGGCAACAGCAATACACACACACACACACACACACACCACACACGAAGGACTCAGACTCAGACTCTGTCTCGGACATGGACTTTGCCTCAGCTCAATCAGGGTGTGTGTGTATGTGTGTGTGCACACGAACAATGTGCATTAAATTGCCAATTATTTGCTATTGCTCCTTGGCATCGCATTTAAGTCTTTTTATTGCTCACTCTCTCTCTCTCTATCTATCTATCTGCTGCAGTTCTCTATCGCTCGCTCTCTCTCTCTCTTTCTCTCTCTAATAGCTCTCTATCTCCCTCTTAATCAAGTGAATAAAACGAAATTAGAATAGCATAGATAATTGGCAGATGCGATTTCCAACTTGCATTTCATTCGATTAAATATGCACAAATACAATAACATAAATACTCGGAAATTGGAAACGCAATCAACATTACATACAAAATATGCCATCAAACGAACAGAATACAACACAAAACAAAACAGACAGACAGAAAACAAAAAAGCCAAAATCAAAAAAAAAAACCAGCAACAACAACAACAAGGACAACCAAATTGTGATGGATAAACAAAATTTCGAGATAAATTTGCACATTTCTTGCCTTAAGGTTAAAAACTTTTCATCCTTAATTTAACAACTAAATGGTTTTAATATCGTTTTCGACAATTTATTGTTTAATTAATTTAAATAAATTCTCTCATCACATAACTAACAAACTGGCACTTAAGTACCATTTAAGTGGCCAAATATATTTATTGTGAGTAACTATTTGAACTGAGATAATATCGGCAGAGTTTCTTCTTTCTTTAAGTCTATTTTCATGCTAAAAATATAACTTGGTTGGCTGATGTGAACGAAGAAGGAGAAGACTTACTCCTACGGGTTGGGAAAATTATATAGGGAGATATACATTTTGTTAGATCCTTTCCGACTAATAATCCTTATTAGAAAACTATAAATTTTTCGCCTTGACAACTATAAAATTAAGTTCTTGTATCTAAGTTTTATGCAAAAAGTGTCGTAAAAGCAATTTATAAGACCCACTAAATTAATTGTTATTTGAGCGAAGGAGCATACTAAAGGGCGAAAGATATATTATTTTATTCCAATTGAAAATACTAATTTTAGGCCCCCGAACATTTTTGTTTTTGTATATCCTTATTACAAATATATATACAATTACCAAGTGAAGAAATAAAAGGGTTATCACTTACCGATATCTTTTGAATTTATTCCTTGATAGTCCACAAATTGTATATGTACATATGCATTTAGATAGAAGATGTCTTTACATTCACTATTTTCTCACTATTATTCACTTGATTTTCACTGAATTGAAGCTGCCTTTACATTCACTATTTTCTCACTTACATTCACTTAATTTTCACTTAAAAAAAAAGATTTTAAAAAAATTTAAGCTGCTTTTACATTCACAATTTTCTCACTTATATTCACTTGATTTTCACTTTAAAAAAAAGTAAAAAAAAAAAGTTTAAGCTGCTTTTACATTGACTATTTGCTCACTTATATTCACTTTAAAAAAAATGTAAAAAAAAAACTAATACACTTTTTTTCCACCACTCACTTTAGAACACACACTTTTTGTTAGTTTTTTCGTCTTCCTGGAATTAAAATAAATATAAATAAAAAAAGATTAAGCAATGTAAATGGGAAATCAACTAAATAAAAACTATTTGGAATAATTGGCATCATTCCCGAGCAATCTCTGTATCCCGAAAGTTTTTTTCTCGTCAATTGGTTTGTTGTTTGCTTCAATTTTACAAATTGAAACAATAATTTTGTAAATTGCCCAGAAAATCGAAGCGAACATATTTCGTTGTCTAGCATAGACAAATCACGATTTTTGGCCTGCAACCAAAACATGTAAATTTTTAATCAGTTTGTGATTCGTTGAATGGCAATAAAATATATATATGAATGTTGGTGTATAAAAATAACAAACTAATCTTCAATGGCCTCAAATAAAAGTCATAAATTTGAGCTCAAAAAACAAAAAACGACACAGCAAAATGTAAAAAATTTTTCAAACAACAAAAAAAAATGTGGAAATATTCCTGGGGCGGTCATTCTATCGAAAGAGAAAAAGAAGGAGCAAAAAGCAATTCAAACACCTCCCATAATACTGCTCCTGGGGGTCGTTTTTTTGTCCCCCACTTTTCTTTTTCTACTCCCCATCTTCTCCCCACCACCCGGTAGATATGAGCGATGGATGGATGGATGGCTGGCGCACATGATTTGGGTATTCCGGGGGATTCAGTTACAGATTCATATGCAAACACAATGGGAGAAAAAAAAATGGATAAAACGTTTAGTTTGCCCAACACTGAGCCCGCTAGAAAGTGGTGGGGGTGTGGGCATGGTCAGGTGGGCGGTTCTTGAATTCAATCCATTTTTGTAATTGTTTTAGTGCCCATTCTCTTTTGTTTTTGGGTTTTTTTTTTGTGCTGCAATCGAGAGGTGTGGGAGGCTCGACAAGTTGATTTGTTTGTTTGCCTGGGAAAACTGCAATCAAAAATCAGGGAAAATTCTGGAAAATGCAGCCCAGTGTGATATACCAAAAAATTAATGTTTGTTTGCTTTGGCATTTCATTTGTTTGTTTGGTTATTTGCTTGTTTTGCCGCGAGTGCAATTGTTGTTGCAGTTGCACTTGTTGTTGCGGTTGCTTGTCACACGTGTTAAGAGCGGAAGAGGTGAGGTAGGTGAGTGAATGGGCGGGAGTGGGATGCTTTGATTTAACACATTGTATTTGCGCTATTTACCATTTGATTTTTATTTGATTTCATTTCTAATTAAATGCCATTGTAGTCCAATGGTAATGGCAATAATTTTTCTTCATCCGTTTTTATTTGTATTTTTTTTTTTTTTTTTTTTTTTTTATGTTCTGTTCACACTTGCATTTAATTAAATGCAAATAACAAATAGCAAAATGTGTTGGCATATAATTTATGCCAAAGGTAGAGAAGGTGACCCCACCAAAAGGACTAAAGAGACGGATGAAAGCAGCGAACAACCAACCAACCAACCAACCAACCATTATTTATGAATGCAATCATTCATATGATATTTTGCGGTTGCGCTTGCATTTATCAAAAAATGTTTTATAACACTTGCTTAACAATGGCCGGACCACCCTGTGGCACTCTCTCTCTCTCTCTCTCTCTCTCTCTCTATGTGTGTGTGTGTGTGAGTGTGCGTACATCATTTTTTTTTTTTTCGTTGTTTTATTTTTTTCTACAGTTTGATTAATGCTTTTTTTGGCGGACTAAAGGAATACTTTATGGTTACTCCAATATGGTGACGCTGCACACTTTTCCTATCAACTAACTAGAGTCTAAAAAGTCTTCTATCTATTCGTAGTCTGAACCATAACTCAGTCAAATACACAGGCCGACATCTTTGAGGTCATGAAAAAGTGTTTAAAGTTCAATAGGTGTACTTAGTTTTTTCGAAATTTGTTTTAATTTTTCAAGGCATCTGCCAAAAATACATAGAAAATTTGTATTCTCACCCTTTTTATTATTTTTTATACTAAAACTTGAATATTTAAGCCGATCTATCGATATTAAGTATCTTAGAGAAATAATTTGAAAGTCAATTTACAAAATATCAGAGAAGTCCTTTTTGCTCCAAAAAGTATGCTATACTTTTAATTCTAAAGAATTTTTGCAATCTCTTGCATCTAACAAATTGTTTATTAGCACTGTTTGCAACAAAGACAATTTTTTATGCTACAGGACATCCTAAGAACTGTTTAAAAATCTATAGCATACTTTTTGGGGCATATTTTACATTTGTGAAACATGGGCAAAAACCGAGTTCACATTTAGAATTAGAGCAACCGACACCAATAATCATGTCGGCATGTGATATTGATAAAAGATATAAAAGATTTTGAGTTTCTCACCACTTTGACATTTTATTAATTTTCAAAATTCCCTCGTGCCAAAGGTGTAGAGTAGACTCAGCCATAAGTTCACACAAGTTTTGTGCAGCAAAATGCAATAACTGACTTGCAACAACGAATCATTTAAATTGTGAGCAAAGCAGCACGCAATATAAACAGAAAACTCATTAAAATCATAAAATGCATTTATGACAGCCTTGTTTGGACTCGGGCAATAAAGAACAAGGGGTGGGGAGGGGGAGAGGGCGAGAGAGATGTTGCTGAGGCGTTTGCTGAAAAGTGTCAAAATCAAAACCAAGGCGGCGCAGGCAAAGTTGCCAGTCGCCCAGTTGGCAGTTGGTAGTCGGTAGTTGCCAGTTGCACATATGTATGTATGCTTGGGTCTGTGTATCCTTGTTGGTGATGGTGATGGTGCTGCTGCTGCTGCCGTTGTCACACAATTATGCGTACAACAGTCTCGGGCATTGTTGTTGTAATTATGTTGCCGGCTGTAAAACAAACTGCCAACAACAAGAAAATCATAGTAGTGGTAGTAGTAGTTGTAGTAGCAACAACAACAAGAAGTAGAGAAGAAGATGCAGAGAGGCAGAGGCAGAGAATGGCTCACAGGCAGATATCCTGTTGTCAGGAGCAACAGCAGCACGATTAATCATGGCAATTCTCTCTCTCTCTTACTCGCACTCTGTTTGCGTGCAAATTATGAAAACGTTCCTGGCCAAGTTGAAGTCGCTTAAAGACAACCACTATTATCACCATCGCCACCATCAGCAAATGAGGGAGCTACTTGCCAGTTTATACCATTTGTCCAATCCCCCCCCCTCTTATTGTTTGCCAGAGACAAGGACAAGGCACTTCAATCACGCTCATTCGTTATGCGTTTGACAAATTGAAAATGCGCACAAAGTAAGTGCAAAGCAAAGAGAAATAGAGATAAAGACAGATAGATAGGGAGAGAGAGAGAGAGAAAGGCTCAGAAAAGACAACGACGTGATGTTTGCTTGTCTCCACAAACAAGCTTGTTCTTCATTCATTCATTCATTCATTCACTTTTTGGTCTGATTCTTATTATTACACCCAAAAAAAAAAAAAAAAAAAAAGGGAAAACTTTAACAGGAAAAAGAGGGAAAACATTGGTCTGACTGTCTGCTGACCACGTTTTCGCGTGCTTCTTCATTTATCTTGCTCTCAACAATTTTTCACTGCATAACTTAGGGGGCCACGTACTGTACTATATGTACTTGATTCCATCTTGGCGTTTTTTTTTGGGTTTGGGTTTCTCTCTCTATGTGTTGCGCTGCCTGCTGGGTTTATCTGCAATCAGTGGCCTGCAGAATTTCACACATGGCCACATGCTTCGATACGTTTGATTAATGCTCTCCGAACGGGGGGCATGCAACTCTGGAGCTGACCCTTCTGCTCAAACTGCTAAACAACCAACCAAGACCAGTTGACTTTCATTTTTCGCTACTCCGGTTTTGTCTCTATCACTTGGACTCTGTCTCTGTCTCTGACTCTTACTCTGGAGCTGAATCAACGAAATCAAAACGTGCGGGTCCCACACATTTTGCAATGCCATTTGCATTTACCCATTGACGATTTCGATTCCATTTCCATGCTGATTACCATTTCGCATTCATTCCTCATCATTTGCTTAGCATGTCAGTCGTCAAGTCAGTCGTCAGTTAGCTGATTGTCTGCCAGCAACATCAGCAGGATACGTAGAAGGAGCAGCACCACCAGGACACTTGTCCCTGTGTGTTTGTGTGTGTGTGTGCTCAGCATTTTTGTTGACATATTCATTGGCGAAATGCAATAATGTTAGATTTAAATGCTCAACGTCGTTTTAGGGCCGCTACGTGGCTTGGTCTCTCTCTCTCTCTCTTCCTACATCCTGCTTTATGGCATCTCCATTTTCTATCTCCATCTCTTTAGGTTGCCAACTTTCCCATGCTTCCCATGCTGTTGCGTGTGTTAAATTGAATTTACTCAACGTTTTGCTCGCGCGTTTTGTCACGGAAATTGAAAAGCATCTTGCCGCACTTCCCCGTTTCTCTGTGGAAAGTTAAAGTTACTTTGCCCCCGCCCTCCTCTCCTCTCCTCCTCTGCTCTTGCGTTCTACCGATTTTGCTTTCATTTCGTTTCGTTTCGTTTGGTTACGTCTCTCTTTCTCTTTTTCTCTCACTCTCATGTCATGAGTCGACAAAAGTTGTGTAAATTATTTTGCCATTGCACTTGCCAGCAAAACCTTCCTTGCCTCCAACCATCCATCCATCCATTCATTCATTCATTCATCCATCCGACCGTCCTCCCATCCCGTTCCCCTTTTGCACTCTTTCTGTGCATTTTCTCTCATCTCGTTTGACACACTTTGATGTCAGCTGCAGCAGGCAACTAATTTCCAAGCAGCCAAACGATGGAGGACACTTCCATTCCCTTTCCCTTTCTCTCGCTCTCTCGCACTCCTTTTATATTCAACATTGATGAATGACAAGCAAGCGAACGCAGACCAGGAACTAGCCAAGAATTCAATATATATATACATACATAAGTATATATATTTATGGTATATATTTATGTACATAAAGTGCAAGAAGCAATCAAAGGAATGTCCATGGCTTGATCCACATCAGCATCAACATCGTTGTCAAAAGCAGAAATAAACATTTTCATTCTACCATAGCACAAAATTTATGATCACAAGAAGAAAATGTCACATTTTCTTGATAAAGAATTTAATGAGAAGAGATAAACATAATATTAAATTTTCAATTGACGTATGCAAAATGTGTATTTAAATGAGGACCCCTTTTATTTTGGGGGGGGAGAGGAGGAGGGACAGTCTTATTAGCCAGCTTAATGAAACGTGCAATTTGAAGTCCTTTTTTGTCTCACTTTATCTCACTCCCACACTCAGTCAGTGCCTCATTCACATTTTGCTTTCCCCCCTCTCTCTCTCTCTCTCTCCACACACACTTCAATTCAAAAGCAAATGTGCAACTTTCAGACTCAAAAGCAAACGATAAAGACGTTGGCGTTGGCTTTGGCTTTGGCGAACTCATCACCATCCTCATCCTCATCCCCATCATCATCATCATCATCATCTCCATACCAACAAGCAATGCCACCTCCAGCCTCCCCCTCTCTGTGTCTGTGTCTGTGTCGCTTGCCACAAGCCACTTTACAGTCTTATCGATTTTTGCCTTGGCTTTTAGCCGCGCCTTTTGCCTTTGAGTCTTTTGGGTGTTTGTCGTTGGCCGCTTTATGCATTTTCTGTGGACCGTTGCCACTTTGATGACATTACAAAAGTGGGTGCCACGCCCCAACCCGCCATCAACATCATCTGTCCACTTCTCGCTTTGTCATGGCTTAATGCCATTACGTTTTCTTTCTTCCCCTTTTTATTTTTTTCGTTATTCACTTCTCTATTTTTTTTTTGTCCCCCTGTTTTTATTATTTTGTTCTGGGTTGCACAACTCCATCAATTTCAGCAGCTTTTTACAATAAATTAAATCAATCGATCAAGCCTGGGCAAAAACTGTGCCAATCAATTAGTTTTACGGATACGGACACACAGATAGACGCACACACACACACAAACACACACACACAAGCTACAAGCCTGGCAATAATTTTAATGAAATACAAATATAAATGAAGCGGCACACAAACAATGACAGCTCTTGTCCCCCCCCCCCCCAAAAAAAAAAAAGAACAGGAAGAGGATACAACGAAATAGAAAAAAAATAGATATATATATATATATATATCCCACAAAATGGATGGCCCATCAATCGCCAAAAGTTTTAACAATGAGTCTCGGTCAAAATTATTTCAAGCACTTGCTCGATTAGAGACGCCATGTTGTTGCCACCGCTTCCGCTGTCATCCCCATCCCCCCACTCGCCCCTCCCCCCACCAGGCCTTAGCTGTTTATCTAAGCCATTTTGTGGCCACGGCCATGTGACGAGAATCTCAAGTAGTTTGGATAACCTGATGAAAAAGCAAATGCAAAATAAATAAAAATGGATGGAGCGACAGACAAAAAAAGAAAAGAATAATCGAATATTTTGATGCCCTTAGCGAAATAGAAAAGAACAAAATGGAAATAAAATCGTATAATCTAAGAAAAGAAAAATCCAATTGGAAAATTTCCACCAAAACTTGCTTCAGGCCAAATAAAATATATAGAAAACTGTTTTGGTTTTCGAAACTCGTTTTCGTTCGGTTTAAAATCAATTTATCCTAATATAAAGTACATAAATTCGTTGCAATTAATGAATTTTTGAATATCATTAAATTCAATATAACTTCTTTGTATTGCAATTAATATTCAATATGATTAATCATTTTATAAGATTGGACTAAAAATGCTACACAAAATAGAAACCTTTTGAGCATTTTCTAATTTGCAAGGATTCCTTTTTCCTTTCCTTTCCTCCACATCAATAGTTGGATAAAAATTTCACTTCATTTATTATGGTCAAACTCTATGCGATTATTTGCTATAGCCGAAAAAAGAAAATTTCCAAAAGAATATACTGAATGAAGAAAGAGAGCAAAAAAAAAAAAACAGAATTGAGCAAACGACAAAAACGAATGACAAATTTTAATGTCAATAGCCAGAGACGTGCTCCAACCCTGAAAAAGCAAAAGAGGAAAAGAAAAAAAAAAACGATGGGTAAGACTTAGGTGACTGAAAGGCAGGAGAAAAGGAAATGAGGAGGATTCGAATACGGATTCTTCTACTTGGAGGCCAAAACCATTTGCTCTTTATCTGCCGCCGCTTTTCATGTTCATTTTAATTTGTCCGAATGTCTTTGCAGTCGGCACAAACGATTTGTTTTGGTCTCGTTTTTTGTTGCTGTCGTTGTTGGTCGAAATAGATTCTATTGAGCAGGCATTTTCCTTTTTTTCCATTTTTGGGGATTTTTCTTTAGTTGTTGTTGTTGTTGTTGCTGTTGTTGCTATTGTCGGTTCGGTTTATTTGTATTAATGAAATAGACATTTTGGGGTCATGCTAAAGTGATTTTTCAACGTCTGCCAGGAGCAGACGGACACCCTCCCAAACTGCCAAACCAATATCCATATATATATATAGTATATACCCCTATTGTGGCCCATTCTCATATCGAATGCTCTCCATTTTGCTTATCTTTCTTTCTGCTTTGCTTCTGTTCCGTGTTTATTTTGCTTTTGTCTTGGTGCCGCCACGAAAAGCCCAAGTTTCCGCTATGGTCTTTGGTTGTTTTTCTTTTTCTTTTTTCATTTTTATTTCTGTGTTTTTGCTGCAGGAGCGAGAAAAACTGTCGTGGCTTTTCAGCAACACTCGCAGCAGCAGCAGCAGCAAAGTGAAACTAATGGCAGTTAGTTTTGTTAAGTCGATAAAACTGTCAGTGATATGGCAGATTGTGTGGCAGCAGCCGCAAGTCCCCCCCAACCCCCCCGCAAGTTTCTGCTGCTGCTGGTGTTCTGTTCTTGTCACCTAACCCATTTCGTGTTTGAAAGGATTTTGGCAACGATGCTAGCTAGATACATTTAAGTTGAGTTGGGTTCAACAAAAGCAAAGAAAGAGGAAAAATGAGTTAAAAGAAACAAAAAAAGTTAAATGAACTTGGGGCTGCAGGCATTAAATTTTCGTCAATATGAAATTTACACTTGCAACCGCCGCAACAAACAAGAGGCAACGATGGCTACACAAAATGCAAATGAAGATGTGCCACAAAACTCATAAAGAATGCAAAAGTTATGCACCACCCAAAAAACACAACCACTCAACCAACCACTATTTCAGCTAGGCGTGGCTCTTGGGCCATGTAGGGCCCAAAAAGTAAGTGGCATTTTATGTTCCTGCTCCTCCAAATGCATTGTGTTTTATGTCTCCCCCCCCCACACACACTCCTAAAAAATGTAGATGAATGTGGATGTGGATGTGGGGGAGGGGGAGAGGCGGTTGGTTGGTTTAGGAAATGGTTGACTTATTTTGGCGACAACCAAGCACAAAATGGCATACAATTTTTCTCTCTCTCTCTCTTTCTCGCCACATTGCAAATGACTTGTTCCATTCCTTCATCATCATCATCGCCATCAGCCACATGAAGCTTTCAGCTTATTACTTTTGTGTGCGCTGATGGTGGTGATGGTGGTAATGGTGGCTCTGGTGGTCCTGCATATATATAGCTATATATATATCTGCTGCTGCACAGGTAGCTGGGAATTAATTATCGCATATCACAGTTAGCTGCACGCTGCACGTGTCCTAAATCAAAGCATTTAACTCCCGCTAATCCGCTTAATGCACGTGTACCAAAACAGAAGGGCCACCAAAAATACACTCTCCACTTTAATTTAAGCCGTGACCGGGTCCCAATGTATTTAGCAAATTAAATAAAAAAAAAAAACAAGAGAAAGGGGCAAGCACAGAGTTTAAAATGTCGGAGGGGGAGGGGGGCAACCGAAGGGTCAGTTCACTGTGATTGGCAGCAGTCATCAAGCAAGCTAATTGCCCACAATTTAGTGAAGTGAATGGAGACGGAATTCAAGTGGCAAATATGCGGCTAAGCTCCAGAAATACAACCAAAAGAGAGAGGAAGGGGATGGCGACAATTGTGACTTAGTAGAACAAGGTAAATTACGATATACAATAGATAATAGATAAGAATTTAGCGTTAGAACTATTTTAATCTTAGACAATCCAACCGCAATACGTTTTTAAAATTCGTTTCCTTTTTTATATATTTACAGATGTGCAATATATATATATTAAAACCTTCTGAGAAAAGATGTGGGCAACAAAAAACAACAAAATAACGTAAGTAGATTGCGGCCATTTGAGTACAAAACATTTTTACGTATAATTCGGCGATTTAAATGAAACTTGGTGGAATAAACTTTATTCAAATACGATAGCTTTAGATTTTAGAGTTCCCGAGATATAGGTATTCAAAATATTGTTCTTCAAATACCTTAGTCGGAAGGGGGCGTGTCAAAAAAATAGATAAACTTGATCAGTGTACATACCACACAAGTTTACATTAGAAATTTGGTAGCTCTAGCTCTTATAGTCTCCGAGATCTCGATGATCATACAGACGGACAGACAGACAGATATTTCTAATTTTAGGGAATCTGTTGGTATAGGTAAATATCTACATTTAAACTAAGTATATATTACTATATTCTCTCAGACTGAAACTAAGTAGTTTGATTTCTGTTTCACTTTTCTACTATCGGCATAGATAGACTCACGTTATCATCACTGAACAGGCTCTCGAAACTGTTGCCATCGTCTCCTGTACTTGATCGCTAGTGAAACTCATCAATCGAATTGAAGTCCCACCCACGCAAACACACGCACACACAGACCGAGCTCACCATTATTTCCACTTTTCTTTTTGCGGCCCCATGGCCAGGCATTGATGTAGGTGACTTTGGGTCGGTCTGCTTCTGGTTGGGACAGCCAAAGCCAACCGAGCTGACCCCCATCTCGACCCCCGAGTCCTGGCTGGCTAAATCTCGGCCATTTGTGACGCTATTAGTGATGAGGTCGCTAGCTGCTTTTGGCTCATTCATTCCACTTCCACCCCAAATGGGGCTGACACGACTCAACTCGAGTCGACTCCTCTGCTCTTCCATCCATCCATCCATCCATCCATTGTGGGAGTCTATTTGTATATCGCTTTGGTTCTGGCCATTATCGTGTATATGGGTGCGTTATTAACTTTTGCTGCCTGTCAACATTGAAAATTATATGCCAGTCCTCTGCCTTCTATACACATCGCCCCCCTCCCACCATCTTCCTCTCTCTCATCCATCCTCCTACTGAAGTGTGCAATTTTTTTTTTTTGCCTTTTTGCTCACATTCATTACGTGCCCTGGTTGGCTTATGTAGGGAGAAGGCGGTTGTAGCATGTGTACGCCCATTTTGCCATTAGCCCAGCATGCGTTCTTCAGGTCTTTGTTGTTGTTTTTTTCCTCCACTTCTTATAGTTGTTGTTGTTGTTGTGGTTTTCTTTTTTTTTTTTTTTGGCAAATAAATCAAGCATTTTTTACAAATTGTTGTCATCATGTTGACATTTCCGACGTCTTTATCGACTTTGGTATATGGCCCAGACCTAACATTTCCACCACCATACCCCTCCCCATCCCCTCCCCACCCTTCGTTTTTTTCTCCTTTTTGCTGGACGCAACCAAATTTCCATATATGTATATAGAATTCAAGTCATGTGTAGATCCTATGGGGCGTATAGAGAATGCTTTTAAGTTAATGTGAAATGTCTGGGCATGCAGACGGGAAAACTCAATAAAGTATCACAGGGATATCTTAAATCTAAGATTAAATGTCCTGCAAATGGAATGAGAGACTGAGAGAGAGAGAGAGAGAGAGATATTTTTCAGCAAGTGTACGGATAGTTTGCAAATTATGTCAATTATGCTAGGGCAAACTTTACTGCAAATGCGACAAGAAAATTATGCGCAAAAAGTGCAATATTATAGAGACGAAATTATCTGCCAGGCAACGAGAGAGAAAGAGAGAGAGCGAAAAAAATAAAGGGACCAAGGACAAGCGCCAAAGGCAAAGGCAAAGGCCACCTTCCGTTCAAGACGAAGGACCAAGACCAAGTCCAAGTCGTCGGACGTTTGCAACTTTTGTAAGAAATTCAACACTTCCGCCAGTGTTTCTCTGTTTCTGTTTCTGGTTTCTGGCTTGGGAAGGGGCGGGGCGCAGTCGGGGGCAGCTGGCAACGTGGAGTGTAAATTAAAAACAAAAAGAAAATGGGGGAGAGATGGCAAAAATTTAAGCACTAACTGACGTAAATAAAGCTTTACGCTAAATTTTTATTATATAGTATATATATATATATATATTTGAATTTGCCATCAGACTCAACAACATCATCATCATCATGATGAACATCAACATCATTGTTAGCGGCATCATGAACGTTGGCCAAATGACTTCCGTTTCCGCCGCTTAAGATGCAGCGCGCGCACACACACACACACACAGTGAAAAGGAAAGAAAGAAAGAGAGAGAGACAAACAGCGAAGGACTGTAGAACATATCGGCATCCGCACATCCGCATCCGCACATCCGCATCATCAGCATGCAGTCGCGCATCATTTGTTTGCTTGTTCTTCTGTCTCTCTCTTTCTCTGTATCTCTCTCGTCTTGTTGATGTTGCCTTCTGTGTCCACTTTTGACATGTTGGCTGGCATGTTGAAAAATTGCATCAAGTATAATGTAAATCGTGTCATTTGTCAATGGCAGATGTTCGCTTCCCTTTTTTGGGCCACCACATCAACAATAACAATAGCAATAACAATAACAACAACAGCAACAACAACAACACACACCATCAAACTAATAACAATTGAGGAACGAGAAAATTCTGAAAATTACAATTGGGCATATATTTTCAATGCGTGAAACCATTAACTAACTGAAGGGGAACTCCCTTACATATAAAACTAGGTATATATATCGATCTATATAGTATTTTCTTACAAAAAAAAAGCCCAGAATCTATCCTTGACGCTTGAAAATTTAAGAACCAGAAAAGAACAAAGAGGATTTTGTAAAACTTTCACCATAGAAATATTATATTTCAATTTGAGTATGCAAATTTAAGTGTAATTAAAAGGTAATGCATTAAATTAAAAAAAATTAATAATGCTATTGAAAGGTACTTTTGCAGCTCCTCTCGTAGTTGTGTTTTATTATCAATTATCAATTTCCTAAAGAAAAACTTTAAAACTAGATACTTTTCGCGTTGAAAATAGATTATGGACAATCATTCAATCAAAACGAATGAAATTATAGTCGCTGTCACCTCACAGTCAAACTGCTAATTCCAGTTAATATTTTAGCTTTTAAATATATAAATTTGATAGTAAATGTTTTAAGGATAGAAGGGAAGTATTCAAAATGTTTCTTAAAAAATTTTCAATACCAAAAAAGTATGTCTAATATATTCTTTTAAAGGAAGAAATACAACTTTAATTGGAAACATTAGTGCAAAGTAAAGTTTGTAACAGAAAAAATTCAATAATAATAGTAAATTTGTGATTTATATTAATTTACTCTAAAATAATGTTAATTTTCAAAAATTTCTTAGAAAAAACAGAGTTTTTTTTTTTTAAAGAATTATTAAATTGATGATTTTTTTCTTTAATAATTTTTTTTCGATCCCTGTTTTCTACTTAAAGAAAGGTTGATATTAATAATAATTAAATGGGAAGTTGATTTGATGTTTATTTTTTTTCACGTGACCCGATTTCCTGGCTGCTGAATTCAACTGTAGATTTAGAGACACGTGTGTGTGTGTGTGTCTGTCTGTGTATGTGTGTTTGTGGTTCTATCTCAGATATACATCATCAATTCATTGCCAATCAATTTGGCGCCTTGATGTTCAGCTAATGACACAGTATTTCCCCCCCCATATGCCGCATTTAATGACACTTTGCCAAAGTAATTTTCCAAAAAATTGTTTGTTAGCTTTAACATACATTAGCGTAGATACATACTACATACTACATACTATAGCGATTTTTCGGAGGGGTGGGGTGGGGCCAAAGAGGGAGAAGTCAGCACGACCCTGAAGTTAGAGCCAAAGCCAAAGCCAGAGGCAGGCGTGGCAAATAATTCAATAAACTAAACTTTTGCTGGAGATTAATTAAATATTTCTGTCTAATTTGACGCAATTTATGCAAGACTAGAAGAAATGAACAAAGTTTTCAAGGCAGTGAAACTTTTATTAATTACAAAAGATACACATAAACATTAGGACAGAGGAATGGGTGGTAATGGGGGAGTGAAAGTGCCCAAAGTGCAAGAGAAAGTGGAGAAGGAGGAGGAGTAGCCTATGGCAAAGGAGAAGCCGAGACACATTTGCCAATTGAGCATTTTCATTCATTTGCCACTCGACAAGTTACTTAACTTAGTTTTCTTATGTTTTCCTGTTTTCTAACTATCTTTCTCGTTTTCTTTTCTTTTCTTTTCTTTGCTTTGCTTTCTCTGTCTGTCTCTCTTCAATTACAGCACCTGGGATATCCATGGATAAACAACTATGGTTGGGGTTGAGGTTGGGTAAGGATTAGCCACACACACACACAGTCACAAGGACAATGGTAAGTTGAAGTGGAAGTCGAAGTTGAAGTACCCGCCGCCTGCGTGTGTCTGGCAAATTATGCAGCTTAATGCACTTGTAGGGCAAATGTACATAATGTATAATTAATTTGCCTCGAGTAACATGCACACAACCTGTTGATTTGCCCGGCCGCCCGACTGCCCGCCGACCACACACACACCTCTCTGGCCCTGGCCTTTTTAGCCGCAACATGCAGCCCACCTTTCCACCTGTCCATTGAAAAGTGCCATAACGGGCCCTTGTGTGTCCCCGGCTTAAAAGTGCTTACAAATTGCTACATGAAAATGTCTGCCAAAAGGTTGAATGAATGAGAAAAAGTCGCACCGAGAGTGCGGCAACGAGAGAGGGAGCAACGAATGAAGCTGGCTTTCATCACTTCACACACTTCACTGGCAGTGGCAAAAAGCAAGTTGTAAACTGAAACTGCAATTGAAGCACACACACGCACACACAGAAAAGGATGTGGCACTTAAATAACCGCCTATCAACTTGAAGAACCGACAGCGTGATACCCCTTAGGCATTAATCAAAGCTCAAATCAAGTAAAATTTCTTGATTTTCATTCGTAAAATTCAATAAATTTAAAGTATTCAATACAAATTACATTAATTGGTCTTAAAAACCTAAATGACTCCCAAATGTAGGCAATATAAAATTTAAAATTTCCTTTCATTAAATTTGACTAAGAAAAAAAGATTGCAAGCATTAATATATAGAAATTGAGCGTTCAAAAACATATAAAAGAATTCAGAATCCTTGATTTTCATTCGAAGACTAGACAAAGTGAAACTATTCAATAAGGACAATCCACTGACTCCCAAATGTAGGCAATACAAATTACATCAAATGTTCTTAAAACACTAAATGACTCCCAAATGTAGGCAATAAAAAATTTAAAAGGTCATCTTATTGAATTTGACTAAGAAAAAAGATTGCAAGCATTAATATATAGAAATTGAGTGTTTAAAAACCATATAAAAGAATTCCGAATTCTTGCGTTTCATTCGAAAGAAGGACATTAGACTGACTCCCAAATGTAGGCAATACAAATTACATCAATTAGTATTAAGACTCTAAATGACTCCCAAATGTAGGCAATATAAAATTTAGTTAAGAAATAAGGTTGCAAAAATTACTACGAAGAAATTGAGCACCATATATAAGAATTATTTCAAAATTTTTAGATTTACATTAGTTTTTAAACATCCTAATTGCTCATGATGCTGCTATTCTGTTAGAGACAATTTTGAAAAATGAATTTCGATTATAGAAAGACTTTTAAGAAACGTTCTTTCTGTTACCATTTCAATGAATACTTTCGAGATTATCAAGATACTTTTGTGTCACATCTCTGTTGGTATGCATCGCAATCGTTACGTATTTCATTATGGATATTGAACACATAATATTACAGAATTAATTGCCCATATTGCCCACTTAATACCACAGATCTTTGATTCTGTGTACAGGGTATAAAATACATATAAAAAGTTGAAAGAGAAAAAAAAATCAGCTTCAGCATTTTAATGAGTCAAGTGGCCAACATGTGAAATACACACACACACACACACACACACACACAAAACCCCATAGTGAAAAGGGGCAATAAGAGAGATTTCGATGGTCGTGGTGCGGGAACAGGCAAAGAAAGGCACAAATATCGTTTTGTGGGTGTAATGACGCACAATTTGGCCCAAAGTCCAGGGGGGGAGGGGGTGGGGAGAGGTTTGCAAGGGATTCGCTGTAGCGAGCGAGCTCTCTCTCTTTTGTGCGAACGTATTCGTACGAAATAAACCGTTTTTGCCTTTGAGTTGAATTGAGTTTCATTTGCAGTTGGCTTTCGGGCGTCATGCCAACAGAGCGCGACGACTCCGCCATTGCCATTGCCATTGCCATTGCTGTTGCTGTTGCCGCTTCGTTTGAATTTTTGCATTGGCTTTTATAATTGCATGCCCGATTCTTAATGAGCTGCCGGGTGCCATGCAATTTGTCTACTCACACGTTTTGTAGGCTAACAAAAACAGAAAAAAAAACAAAGAGAAAGAGAGGGAGAGAGGGAGAAGGATACACACACACACACAGTCCCTGCACACACACGGAATAGAAGTATTTTTCCAGCCACTTGAAGTTGGAGTTTGAATTTGAGTTTCGAGTTGGAGTTTTTAGTTCAGTTGGGTTCACAGTTTGGTTTCGCTTTGGTTCATTGCCACACCAAAAAAAAAAAAAAAAGTTACCAAAACCGAAAGACACGAAAGAGGCAGAGAGGGAAGGGGGGCATGGGAAAAGTTAAGCTCTTCTTTCGCTCGTAAGCGAAATAAAAACCACGCAAAAATGAAATGGGAATGAGTATGAGTAAATTGTGGTTTCAACTTCTTTTAAGCCAACAAATTTTATTCTCTGTCTCTCTCTGTTTTTTGTCCATATGTTGCCTTGGCAATGAAGCTTTTTTTTGTTTTTTATTTAGACTGAATTTTGGCTTGCTAAATCTATATATAGACTGGAAATCGGTATAGGCAGATACATATGTACGACTTGAATGTTTTGCCATATTCTCTCTTTTCAGTTGACAATGGCAATAGGAGGCATTACTTTAAAGGCTGCTGCATAAAATATTACGTATACGCCCTATGCTAACATCACACACACACACACACACACAGCCAGACACATGCAAACAAGGGGCAAGGGACGTCGTCTAAACCATATATTGTAGGAATAATTGAAAACAAATTTTATTGCATGTAATTGAGTGTATCTGTGTGTGTGTTCCTCTCTCTCTCCGTGTGTGTGTGGGCATGTCTTGATATCGATAACAAATTCCACAAATTGAATTTAAATCATTTTACACACACACAAACACACACACAGACATAAACAAAAGACACACACACACATATTGCCAGGGTGGATATTGGAGCTTTTTGGTCGCGCCATCACCATGTTCGCTTGTTTTATTTATGGCTCTTACAACAGCAGCAACAACAACAACAACAATTGCCAGCCTAACCAGAACAGACAAAGAGAGAGTGAGAGAGGGGGGGAGAGAGGGGTAGAGAAAGATGGTTGCATGCAACGCCTTCGCCATTTCGGTTAAAGATTTTCATTTTATGCATTCAATGCACACGCTCTCGCTTCCCAGGAACAAGCAAGCCAATCTGAATCCAGAATCCTCAACAACAACAACACTAGCACCAACACCATCTTCATACCCAATGCCTTCTTCTCCATCAACTGTGCAACTCCTTTGCCAGCCTCTTAATTGTCTGCTCTGGTGTGGCATGATATAAATTTATGCATTGCATTTTCGGGTTGCATTGGAATATGCATTGCACTTGTAGTCAGTCCTCCAACCGGATGAATCGGAGTGCTTGCAGAACCCAGATAGACTCGATAGATAGACTTTGGTCATAAATAAATATTTGATAAGCAGTCAATATACAATAAATATATATGTACATATACAATCTGGTATTTGCTTTGGCCTAAACGTTTTAAAGCTCACCATGCAGATCTAATTATTATATTGACCAACAAAGAAGACAATGCAATAACTAAAATTTAGAGTCTTTGTTTTGAAAAGATTATATTGAAATATATGTAGATGAAACTACAAACTCTTGTGACTGTATTCCTAAGATATGTCCAAAATCAGCTTGCTTAGAGAATTATCTATTGACTGCTCATTACAATTCGTATCTTTCTTAAACCATTTCGATGGGCAAAATAATAAACTAGTGCTTCTTAACAAAAGTTTAACAATTTAAAGAAATTTTCAACGAAATTAGATATTAATCAAAGCTCGCATCAGGTAAAATATCTTGATTTTCATTCGTAAAATTAAACAAATTAAAAGTATTCACTAAGGACATTCCACGGACTCCCAAATGTAGGCAATACAAATTACATCATATGTTTTTAAGACCCTAAATGACTCCCAAATGTAGGCAACACAAATATAAAAATTATATTTAATAAAATTTGACTAAGAAAAGGGATTGCAAGCATTAATATATAGAAATTGAGTGCTCAAAAAACCATATAAAAGAATTCAGAATTCTTGATTTTCATTCGAAAACTAGACAATCTGAAACTCTTTAATAAAACATTAGACTGACTCCCAAATGTAGGCAATACAATTTACATTAATTGGTCTTAAGACCCTAAATGACTCCCAAATGTAGGCAATACAAATTACATCAATTGTAAAAATCTTCTTCATATTCACATGCTATCTCACTCACTCTTCTCATCACACCAGCTCTTTAGCGCACCTAGAGGCCATTTTTATTCTGATTTTAATGATATTTTTGGTGAAAGTTTTGCAGAAGTAATTAGAATTAAAATTTCTGAAATTACGAAGTCGTAAACTTGTTTCTTGACATACTAAATTTCTCTTCATAATAAATTTTACGTCAAAGCACTGAAAAACTTGTGAAGAAAACTCGTGAGAATTCAAGGACATATTATAGAATCAATTAGAGACATTATTTTTCGAAATTCAAGATTAATTTGCCAAATTTGAAGCCCAATTACTATATATATCTTTGCAAAGGGTTTTTTCTAGCCCATCTATTGCATTCAAATAAATCCTAAAGAAAAGGCCCCCAAATGCTGGACTATTTGAAATGTGTAAATAAGCTTTTATAGTCCCCAAGTTATGCAGTGGGAATGGGGGAAACGGTGTGAGTAGAAGGATCAACTCAATTCATTGAAGGCGTCGATGCATGCTCACACGTTGGAGCTGGAGATGAGGCCAAAGTCCTGGTACGTTTTTAGTTGAACGTGTTTCTGGCTACTACTACCAACTACCAGTTGGTCTATGTCTATGGTCTGTCGTAGTGCCTGAAACGTGACGCACGTGCGTAGACATAGTCTTTAGATTCAGGGGACATGCATTTGATATTGACGTTAAAATTTCTCGGAAATTGTAACGTGCTACAATGCCAAATAGAAAATGCGAAAAACAAACTGCAACTACAACTAAGAAGAACCACATATGCAAGGGGTTTTAGCAGTGGCGTAACAATGGGGGGGGGACGAAATATACATTCTCCTGTTGGAATAGTTGATGTTCGACGCCTCTGGTTGACGGTACGGTAGGACAAATAAGTAGATTTGTAAAGGCAATTGTAAGCAATGGAGCGAGTCACTTCCTGGACATATGTATACCCATCTATAGTTATCCAACCAGCTCTCATCTCTGCCCCCTTACCCCCTGTAATGCCTCTGTCTCTCTCTCTGTGGGTGTGTGTGTGTGTCTGGGGCATTGTTGTTGCTGTGTTGCACGCGCCGCACGTTTTTGCAAATAAATACAAATAACTTTGATTTTCCTCAAACTGCTTCCTATGGGAGTCGAGACAACTCTCTATATATGCCACACCCACCCCCCAGCCCCCGGAGCATGTGACGTTCAACAGAAGCATTCAAATTAAACTTTATTTGCCTGCCTCCCAGCCCAGGCAGCAGTCATGCCCCCGATTGCCACTCCACCTTCCCCCGTTGCGCATACCTTAGGGCGTCCTCTCTGCTTGAAATTGCAGATTGCAGGCTTGATCACATTGCCAATGTTGAGGCTTGCAAATGAACGTCGCAACGACAACAACAAGAAGGGAAAGGGGTGAGCACTACAGGAAGAGAGAGAGAGAGAGGGAGAGAAACGGTGGGGGAGCTGCTCCACAGTCAGACAAACACACGAAACGTGCTGTGCATGCAATAAAGGAGATTTTTTGTGGGATTTCTTGCACTGATACCAACTAACAGCACAATATGCTCCATAAATTGCCTTTGGCCTGCGACGGCAACACCATCAACTCCATCCAGCTCCAAATTCTCAACGACGACGACGACGACGACGAGGATGATGTTGACGCCATTATTGACTCAATATATATGTACATATAAATGTATATGTATATACATTCTCAAAATGCTAAAGAACTAGACAATGGTTTATTAGTTACCTTCCCGATTCGATTTCGTTTTCGATTTGTGCCTAAACGTAAAATAAATGCAAAAGGTAATCAAATAAGTAAACACACACACTCGATCCCATTCACAACGATAAATCACTTCTAGAAAGTCTCTTTTTGAAGTTTCATTCACATAGAATTTACATTCTGTTTTGAAAAAAGAATACAAAATGAACGACACCAAGTCAAAGAAACTACTTTAAAAAACCAAATTCATATATTAATTACCTTTTCCGTGACGAGCTAACCAATACATAATACCTCCATCGAATTCCGTGGGCTAAAGGGGGCGTGGCAACAAAAAAACTTCAACTTGACCAGCGTGCATACTACACGAGTCTACATTTTAAATTTGGTAGCTCTAGCTTTTATAGTTTCCGAGATCTAGGCGCTTATACAGACGGACATGACTATATTAATTTCTATTCTATGGATGCATGGTATAAAAAAACGAGAGTTTACCCATGTGAAGCAATTTTAATCGATAATTTTTGAGGCATTCCATTAAAATTTTAATTTGCCAAGCAAACAAATTGTTGGCATTTAAAAAACACTTTTTTTTTGGGGGGAGGAGGGAAGTAGCTGGAACGAAGATGTTGCTTTTTATATCTATAAAACATATGTGTGTGTTGAGTGTGAGAGAGAGAAAGAGAGAGATACTCAAAAGTCAAGCGGGCCTGGGTGAAATAAAGCCATAAAGTGACTCTTTGCCTGGGTTAGGAGAAGGTTATTATTATTGTTTGCAGTTTCGTTTTGGCGTTCGCTTTTGTTTGTAATGTGAAAATAATCCATGTGAAAGTTTTGTTGTACGGCAAAGTATTAGAGAGGCAACATACACACACACACCCGCACATACATAGCTTCCGTTAGGCGAGGCCACGTGAGCAAAGAGCAGAGAGTAATGGGAAAACATTGGCAACATTTGAGCTAGAGTTTGTATTGGTGTTGGAGCTGGAGGAGCATTAGCTGGAGCAAGGAGCTGGAAGCCCACAGCAGAATCAACTTTTCACGTGCGCAATTTGTGTGCGTGTGTGTGTGTGTGTGTGTGTGTGTTATTTTATTCATCCATACGAGTTTCAGCAGGAAGTGAAACATTTTTCTTCCTTCTGCCACTACTACTTAGGCCAACCCTTGTTCTTCTTCTGGCCAACTCAAATTATATATATATATATATTTTTATGTGTATGCAAAAAGTGCTGTTAGATGAAGGGGAGGGGGTTTAGTGGGGGCAAATGAAGTTACAACACTTAATGATGTTGCTTAGCAAATTGAAGCAACTAAACACAAACATAATTGAAACAATTTTCTCATTATAATGACGATGAGGACTGAAACGACGACGCAACGGGAACAACAAGGACAACCCTCGGCGGGTGCACAAAAACTGGCAATCAAAGGAACAAAAAGGGCTAACAGGAAGGAAGGTGAAGGCGACAGCGACAGCCAAGGCGAAGACGAAGGCGAAGGCATAAGAGAGAGGTTATAGCAGGTGCCGTTGACGCAAATTGTTTGGCTCCGAGTCCTGGCTGACAAGGGCCAGGTAAACAATGAGAGAACACCCAATGTCAAGTAAATATGCGTCGCCTTTTGTCGGTGTCGGTGTGACTGCCTAAATGTGTGTGTGTGTGTGTGTGTGTGTGTGTATGTGTGTGTGTGTGAAGAAGATGAAGTGGGCGCCAGGAAGTCATAGCAAAAGTTAAGCGCGCAAATAAAAAAAAAAACAGAAAAGAAAAAGAAGAAAGCAAAAGAGGAAAATAAGAAAAAGTTCGCTTAGAATACAAGTATATATAAAATAATATTATATATATAAGTATAAGTATATATAGCTTTATATAGAGGGCGTATGCAAGGGAAGCCTATATCACAGGAAGTGCAAGCCCGGCGCCGGAAGTTGTAACAAGTTAATGGCACTTTTTCCAACGAGACGATGCGACACGATGACTGTCAGTGCCGCCTCAAGAGGCAGTCAGACAGCAGGCAGGCAAGCAGGCAGATGGGCGGCAGGTGCAAGCCAGCAACAAGAACAACTGCATTTAGCTGACGACTCAAGTGCATTCAAGTTGGCACTCAAGTACCGCCAAAGTAGCAGTCAACGTGGCCTAATAAAGTTGCCTCTAGCTTGGCGAGATTAAGTGCCCCCACCCCCCCCCCCTCTCTTCCGTTCTCCCCTACCACCCCCCCGTTGTGTCCTCTAACCAATTGCTGCTGGGCATATGCACAAGGTTGTTATATTTTCTTGTTGTGACGACAACGACTACGATGATGATGATGATGATGATGACGGCCTGGGAATGCCAAAGACTGCTACTATGTACTAAAAAAAAAAGGGGTAACCCAATGTACAGGGAGTACAGGGGCAATTTGAAAGATAATTAAACCTGCAGTTGGCCAAAATCCCTGCCCCAGTCACAGGCATTTACCATTCCCATTAGAAAGTCTTATTTCTGTCAAATCGATATTCTTTCTATACTTTTAGCATATCACTTAATAAGTAACTAAAAAGGAAGTCTAAGTCAGGACATTATAAGTAATAATTATTTCTATAGATCAATTTTCAGTAAGAAAAACAATAAAACTCGCAAAAAAAATGATGGAAAAACTAACTTTAAACTTTAAGAATGAAATTGCCAATGTTTGTTTTGAAAAAAGGAACAAACTTGGGGATATTTTGAGAGGGAAATTAAAACAAAATCTTTGTCTAAACTCTCAGCTTGGATTAGAATACTCTTTAAAATATTTTATAAATTATTATTATTTATAAATTATGACTAAGGTCACATTGTTAAAATATTTAATAAATAAGTTTGTAGGAAATGGCAAAAGATTTTTAGTAGGCTTTGAAATTAGTTTCAAAACTGTTGGAAAATGTTTTACTGGATCAAATTTAGTGAGCATTTGTTTAAAATTAATTTTTGTCGATTGAGTTTTTAAATTGGTATTTTCTTCCAATTATTTCTTTGTAATACGTCTTGAATTTTTGCTAAATTTTTGTTTGTTAAAGATGATGATGGTAAGTCAAGCTACTAATATTTATTTTTAATATGCCTTTGTCCTGATCCATTGTATTTATATTGTTGTCGAGATGTATGTAAGTGTATGTGTGTGTGTGTGTGTGTTTTTGTGTGCTTTCTTTGTCGAGGCCATTAGCAGCTCAATTTACACAGCCAAAACTCTGGCCCAATGACTCTTGATGGCGTTTTGTTGGCTTGTTGGCCAAGCTCTGAACTCCAAAACAATATTTGGTATATTTTGAGGGGATCCTCTTTTCTTTCTCTGTTTTGTTTTTGTCTTTTCTGTTTTGTTTTGTTTTGCGGCTGATTTCCGTTCTGGCTAAAAGCAGATATTTGGGGCGACAAGTGGATGATGGCCTAATGGACCGGGCCGATATCATCCAGCTGCAACTCGATACATGTTGTGGGGATGGGACTGCGAGTGTGGTGGTGGGGGATGGCTACAAGTTTGATACATTGAGCAAACATAAAAGGCATAAAAACAAAATCAAATTGCTTGCAAATAGCTAAATAAAAGGCAAGGCCCAAAATGCCAGAGTAGAACAGAAGAACAGGAGCGCTACTCCAGCCAGGATATTGCGAATAAAGGAAGAAGTTTGCGCTTTGCAAATTAATAACAACGAAGCGACGAGTTGTTTGTTCCTGAAAGATATATCTACTATCTATATGTGTGTGTGTGTCAGGGTGTGTGTGTGTGTGTGAGGGTGGTGGTTGGGTGTATGTGTAAGTAGGGACTAATGCCTGGCAGGTTGATGTACGTGCTGCGGCATTTTTATTAGGCATCTTCGTCCTTTTACGAGCCTTCGCTTCACGCGTTGAAGCCCTTTTAATGTGGCTGACAGGCTACGTTTCATTGCCCATAAAAGCAACAGCCCGTGTTTGTTGTTGTTTCTGTGTGTGTGTGTGTTTTTTTTCTATCTTCCTTTTTTTCTACTCTCTCTCTCTCTTCGGTGA
Organism: Drosophila sp. 14030-0761.01; assembly: GCA_018150735.1. Taxonomy (NCBI): domain Eukaryota; kingdom Metazoa; phylum Arthropoda; class Insecta; order Diptera; family Drosophilidae; genus Drosophila; species Drosophila sp. 14030-0761.01. The sequence goes on along the minus strand of JAECWO010000001.1, from coordinate 18,084,769 downwards.
AGCTAAACTTTTTGTTCAGTTTGTACATTTTTATTTTGTTGTTGTTGTTGTTGTGAGTGAATAAGTGTTACTTTTGGTTTTAATTGAATTAGTCATGGTGCCAGATCTCCTACCACCCCCTCCCCCGTCACTCTCACTGGACAACAGTCTCTACAAATATCATTTTATTGGACAACAGAACAATAACAATTAAAAGAATTAAATTAAATAGGCCTCGAACATCGTGATACCCAAAAAAAGCAAAATAGAAAATTCACTTTAACCAGGCCAACAATGGCAAATGGCTAATAAATGAGAATAAGTTCCATTAGAAGGTTTAAAATTCAACATTTCGGAATATTTGCGAATAATTTCCAGTGATTATTTCATTAGAAGGTTTAAAATTCAACATTTCAGAATATTTTCGAATAATTTCCAGTGATTTTTTGTCAGTTTTCTTAACAAATGGGACATCTCAATATACTAGCAAGGCGCATAAAATATAATGTCATAATATCCCAAAAGATTTGGCATTAGCATTAATGGCATTTTTGCTAAACGTGAGCTGAATTCTTGACTACATTGACAATTTGTTAGCAAATTGGTCTCTGAATTTTTAATTTACATTCAACTTTCATCAAGGATGTCGCCATCCATCATACCCTGGGATATCCCTTGAGAGTTCTCTGTCTGTCTGTCTATCTGTGTGTGTCTATCTCTCTGTGTGTGTGTGTGTGTATAAAAATGTTGCTCAATTAAAATGTAGACACTTAAAATTCAACACTTAATTTCGTGCGTAAAATAAATGCCAAGCACATAATTAAATTATGTTAATTACTTACAGCCAAAGTCTATTAACAACATATAGACAGAGGATGGTGGGGAGGAGTAGGTGTAGGTGGGGGGGGTTAGATAGACACGTAGCGGACATTTTACGAAATCCCTTTGTCCTTTTCATTTTCGTTTCTATTGCCAAGTGTATTTTGTGAACCAAAAAGGCAAACATCAAATAACTTTCAATCAATTCCAATTAACAACAACCCATAAAAGTAGATCCACAAAGTGCACATAAGAATGGAACGACAATTTAATTTCAAATTTAATGGCAAAAAGGAGCTAAAGGAGCAACAGCAGTAGCGCGGATAATAGTAGTAGTAGGAGAAGGAAACCGGTTTTGATGTTGTTATCTTAAAAAAGTAACCCGTACCGCAACAACAATAAAGGATATTGTAATAACAGCTGCCTGACACGGACTTGGACACGGACACGGCTACGGACACGGCCACGGCCACGGAGCCGGACACAACCACAGCCATGAACACGCAAAAGAACAAGTAGAAGGAACACCCGCAACTATCTGATCCTTGGAAAAATTGCAAAGCAGTAAGAAGAGGAGTAAAAAAACAAAAAAAAACCAACCGAACGGCGGCAACTGCCACGCAGGAATGCATTTTACAGTTAGCAACAATGGGCAGCGGTCAAAGCTAGGCAACCAGCACCATCTTCAACTCCTGCTGCTGCTGCTGCTGCTCCTGCTCCTGCTTCTCAACTCCTTTAGCACATCTCCAATAGCAGCACAATAAAAGCATGGCAGGCGAAATAAAAACCACAAAACATGCCAGAGTTGGAGGCGAATGTCTCACGGACATGGACACGGACACGGACGCAGACACAGACACAGATACGGACATACAGCTGTCCTGTCCTGTCCTGTCCGCTGACGACTTTGAGCCGAGGACGTATGCGGCGAACCAAGTTCATTTTTGCAGTGCGGAAAAAATTTAATCAAGAAGTGCAACGCAAGGCGAGCCAAAGTGTCAGCAGGGGCAATCCCAAGTTGCCCCTATCTACCATCTCTCTCTCTCCCTATCTCTCTCTCTCTGGTTAAAGAGAGGGAGAGTGAGGGAGAGGGAGAGAATGGCCAGCCCCTTGCGTGTAATACGAGATTCGTTCAACATTTACAATGATTTTGTGATTCTTCCGACACTTTATGGCCCAAGCCAAGCTGACAGGACACCCTTCCCCCCCTCCTGTCTTAGGGTGTCTCCTTATGCTGTGTGTGTGTGTGTGTGTTTGACTATAATAGAGTGGAAGACTTTAAGCAAGCATCGCTATCTACATCTTCGTATTAAGTTGCAGCACAAGAGAACTTCACATCGATGGGGTTCGTCTTTTGCCATTTTTGTAATGCAGTGCGACGAAAATGGAACACAGCCATCACCATCACCAACACCAACAGCAACGCCAACGCCATTGCAGCAGGAGCAGCAGCAGCAGCAGCAGCTGACAAGTCTCCCATTCACCACTCCCAACCCATCCCACCCAGATTCAACGCGAGATGCCATGCGATATCTAGAAAACTGTTTTGGGAAAACTTACCAGCTGCCTGAAAGCTTTTCACATTCCCCATTCCCGGGCGGATCAGACGACATCAAATGAAAAGTGCTAAAAAGAGAGAGAGCGAAAAAAATTTATTTGGTTAATTCGATTTTTAGCTATGATTGTCCAAACGCAATTCTTGTTGATTTCAAATACTCAAGGGTTGCATCTGGGCATCGCGGCTCGAAATAAGAATACACCCAATAACCAAAGTGACAAAAATTTCAAATGTAACAAATTGTAAACGACCACTTGACTTTGAGTTTAAGAGAATGTCTATGAAAAGCAAAATAAAAAACATTGTTTCAATGAAATTGTATTTTTAGTTTCGTTTCGTCTTACATTGTTAGACGGAGAATCGAATTCAAAGCCAGAAAGATAACATTACAAATTGTAAAGTTTATATTTCAAAATAAATACATATTTAGCTAAGCGAAATTGTATTTTCTTTTTATTAAATTATATTGAATATTAAAGCAAATGAAGAAATAAATAATAGAAATAATTGTGAAAAATTAAAGAAACCAAAAATACAATTCAAATAAGTGTGGTAGGATGACTATTTTGAACGATCAACTATAAAGAGTTCGAATCACTTTGTCCAACACTGTTGTGGCAAAGCAATGCGAACATTTGTTAACACTAGAATTGAGTGAACACAGAAATAAAGCTTTACATTTTTTACTTATTTTAGTAAACCAATTTGTGTTTAATTTATACTTTGCTTTATATTTTATGTACTTGATTGAAGGAATAAACCAGCTGCTATCTAGATGGATGTCTAAGAGCGTGAAATAATTTATGCTGATCAAAAATATACATATATATAAACATATGTTATTTATATAATGGGAGTATTCCCAAGGAATTAAGGCTTTACAAGATTCTGATTAAAATTGATTGTTAAGAAAAGGTTAAAAAAAATATAAGTAGTAAATTGTAATAGGTGAAATGATGAAATATTTGATGTAAATAAAACTGTTTTCTAAATGATATATATTCAATTTGCATTCCGTTATACTTCTATATTTAATGTTTAGTTATTTAGATAATTATTATCGCTACAAAATATTACCTCTCGTTGAGGGCCATATTATCATTAAATAAATACATGTATAGTTTAATTTTGTTAATTTAGATTTAAGTCAATATGTATCATTGAAAATATACTAATAAATAATAGCGAAAAATTAAAATGCTAAGACTAAATAGATTTCAAACTAAATTTGGGGGAAAAAAAAGAGGAGAGAGCTCAGCTTGTCATGCTGATCAAATTAGAAGAATCAGAGCCATATATGTATATAGTATAATTTATCCTTGCAGAAATATATGTAAGTATCTTTTTGGCAAAATTATAATACAACATTTGTTTAATGGGCCAAAATATTGAATTGGTAAGTTTCGAATTGGTTCTTCCTTGTGGTTTTTGCAGATTATAAGAGATACATACATATATATTTTAATTAAAATAAAGGTTTCCTGGAGTTAAAACTATTTGCTTTAGCCATCGATATAACAATAAATATTTGTAATATATTCTCTTATGCCTTTCGATTTTTCAGTTCTTCAAAAATATTTGAAAAAGAAATCAAAGTAAAAGGAAAAATTCCAAAGATATGAATGCATTCGAAAACTAATAAGTTCTAGCAATATTTATTGTGAATAACGAAACTCAATACAATGACGACAAATTGTTATTGCAGCTATGACCTTTGCATTATATTGTACATACATACATATATGCAGGGGAAATTGTGTAAAAATGTATGCAATTTGTCTAATATTTCTTTCATGCAGTTTTAGTGCAGAGTGAAGCAACTTTTCAGCTTTATGACACAACACATTGGGAAGAAGCCAAGGCAAGAGTCGATGGGAAAACTTTATTTTCTCTTCTTTTTTTTTTTTTTTTTTTATACAAGACAGGAATTTACAGATGAAAAAAAGGAACAGATGGAGACACAGTGAAAGAGAGGGAGAGTGCGAGGGGAAGCAATAACAAAGGAAGGGTCGGGTGGAGTTGTGTTCCAAGTTTTGCATAGAAAATGTAGTGTATATATATTTTGTTGCAAATATTTGCCAAGCATATTTATTTGCCTCTCGCCAGCCACTTTTGACAAATTATGACTTTGTTGCTTGCCTCTGTCTCTGTGTCTCTGCCTCAATGGGTGTCGTTTTGTGTATGTGTTTCTTTTTGTTTCTATTTTTATTATTTCTTTTTTTTGTTGCGTTGCGTTGCCAATTTTAGGCGAAACTATAGCACTAAGTTGCCATGACAGCATTGCCACATTATACAACAAGTGCTCGAAATAATAAAGTTAACAGCACTTTAATAGTTAGTCCATGGTGGGTAAGTGGCTGCCCGCCCACAAGGCACTGCAAAGGCACTGGCAAAGGCAACAGCAACAGCAACGGCAACGGCAACATGTTGCCCGGCAACGGGGCATAAATGAGGGGCTTATCCTATCGAGCAGCACAACTTGAGCAATAAAATTGCTTTTATATGCGCAAGAAAGAGAGAGAAACGAACCAAACTTAGAACAGAGAAGAGCCCAAGCAGAGTCATTGAAATATTCCTGGCATGCCCATATAAGTATACTACATATAAATATATATAGCTAGATGTGCGGGGAATGTGGAGAAGGGGCTTTTTGTTAGATTGAGATAAATTTTCCACTTTGATTTTGCGCTTAATAAAAATCAAATTTAAATGCGACTGACAACGCACAGGGCTTTAAAAGTTGGCCAGCAGCAGCAATAGCAGCAGCAGCAGCAGCATGTGTGAAAGGAGGCAAACAAAAGCTACATTTATGACCACATCTGATGACAGTGGCTATGTATGTAGGTAGTGGCTAGGAATGTAATAAAGTTGAAGGAGATGCTTGCTTGCTTCTTCTTCTTCTTTTTTTCTAGGACTTTATGGCTGGCCATAAATGGAAATCAAAGAAGCCGAAAGAAGTTAAGTAAAAGAAGAAGTCAAAGAGTCACCAGTCGCAGTTAATGGCCATGCCCAGTTGCCGAACCAGAACAACAAGAAAGGAAAGGAATAATGGCAGAGCACCGGCAGCAGCAGCAGCAGCAGCAGTAGCTAATAAGCTCTATGGACCTACGGGGCGTATGCTTAATATTTTGAGCCAGTTGGCGCTTTAGTTATAAATGCTGCTGGCCCAGAGCGCCAAAGCGGAAAGTTCTGCATAAATTCAATTAACTAAAAACATGCAAATGAAAACTTTTTCGAGGACGGCGACGCCAACGACGCCAACGACGACGACAAAGCCGCCGGCGAAAGCAAATGCTAAAATGCAAAGTTCTCGGATGCACAAAGTGGCAATTGCAATGAGAGAGAAGTCGCCCAACCAACCGACCGAACGGCCAACCAACTGCCCATCCCCCCACTCACTCCCCTCTTCTGAAGGCAAAGTATTTCTAATTATTTTCTCCCCCACCCACAACTTGGGGCCAGATCCTGCCGTTGTTGGCAAAGTCAACTATGCGTGTATATCAGAACTATGAAATGCAATAATGTAATGAGTAATTGCGCAAAAAAAAAAAAACACCCAAAAAACATGGGGGTGGACGGGGAGGTGGGGGGTTAAAAACCCGTAATAAAGGACGCGCAGTTACATAAAAAGCTCACAAGCAGGATGGCCCAAACAATCTGGGATAACAACAAGGACAAACTGCCAGCAGTTATAAGAGCAGAGCAGAGCAGAGCTGAGCGCGCGGCCAACACACAAAAGTTGTCAACGGCAGCAACTAAAACAAAGGCCATCCTGGGTCCAATGGGCAAGAGTAAGCGGCTCTCGGTAAGGTAATGGCGATGGCGATGCCGGGTTGCAAGGGGCAGGCATACGTGCAACGTGGTCACCAAAAAAAACAAAAAAACTTCCAACTACGCTCACGCGTTTCTGCCGCGTGACTTCAACTTGTTGTTGTGCGGTGTACGGTGTGTGTGTGTAAGTGTGACTCGCCTCGTGCCTGGCCAGCCTCGGTCCAAAAAGGATATTAATTTCCCAAAGGTGCCGTTTTTTTTTTTGTCCTGCGAAAATCACGCAAAATATATAGTGGGTGGGTAGGTTGGTGTTTTTTTTTCTGCGGGTCTCGGTTTAAGAGAAATGCAATATGCTGGCGACTATCAAGACAATTATATACACTAAAAAATTAATTTAAATTATATAACCAAAGATGTACTCTTCCAACAGTTATCACAGTTAATAATCGATTATGTAAATACAGAATATTGCAGAGCAAAAGCCACCTAAAGGGATTGCATCCTCAGGATTGATCTAATAATATATTCAACAAATAATTTTAAGGAGGTTACTTAGATAAAAAAAGTTATTTATTATTATATTAATTTATTATTTAATTGATTAATATTATTAACGAGAGATTCCTTGCAATGGGCTGAAAGATTTGTCATTGATTCGACAGAGATTGAAAAACCAAAACGATAATTTGGATTTCCGCTCGAAAAGCTTCAAAAATTGTTTATTTTTGCAAATTGAAAAACTATTGCAATAATTTTTAAAACTAAAAAAATAGTTCTAGCTAATATATAAAGGAAGTGTGTAGGAAATGCGAAAGATATCAATGCACCACGACAAAACTATCTCAAAACTTTAAAAATTTTGGCTTTATGATGACTTAAAATATTCCTGACACATTTATAACAAGTTGAAGAACTAGAAATAAATATTTTCTCACATTTAATTTTCAATAGAAATAGAAGCGAATCAAAAGGTTTGAGTTGAAAAGCTTGATTTGGAAATGATTTTCTGTAGTGTTGTCAATTATCCTTTGTAATTTTAATCCTTTTAAAACAGAGAAAAACCCAACTATTTGGTCAGTTGAGAGTTTTTCATGGCATTTAATTGCAAAAGTAAAATTTGTTTCTGCAAAACTAAGTTCAACATTTGTGGCATTTATTAGATAATGAATTGAAAACATTTTTTGTAAATTAAATAAAAGCAAATTAAAATGACAAACTAAACTTTTATTTAATATCATACTGGCATGAGTATACCTTAATTGAATTATATATATTTTATTATTGGTCCACTCAGACCCAACAGCCACCTTTATCTGTATCTGTATCTGTAGCTGGCACTCAACCTCTTTTGGCTGTCTGTGACAAACTCTCTCATAAAGTCATTAAACCCTCTGGCTTTGTACGTAAAAGAATATCAACAACAATATGGAGAAATAAAATTAAAAGGCACGCACACACACAGACACACACACACACATACACAAATTAAAAACTTTCAATAGCAACAATTTTCATTTAAAAATTCAACACCAGGCGTTGGGACAATGGCCAGGCCACCATGCCGCCTCGAGAGGTAAGTCCTGTTGCATGAGGGGTATAAAATAAAGTGAGGCTGCCTCGCCCCCCTTTCCCCCAGCCTCGATTCAGAAATTGGGCGACAAACAGATTTATTAAAACTGGAAATATGGCATTGTATGTAAAATTTGACTCTGGCACCAAAAAAAAAAAAAATAACAAAAATGGAAGGGAAAGTGGGAAAAGGAGAGAGAGAGAGAGAGAGCGGAGAGCAACAATTAAAACTATTTTGGCCAAAACAATATCGAGGTTGTTGCTATCGCGTTCAGTTGTTGTTGTTGTTGTTTGTATGTTATATGTTGGAGCTGGGTTGCCAACATTTCATTAGAATGCCGGAGGTCAAACCGCAGCACGCAACAGCCACAACAGCGAGGGAGAGTGAGGGTGAGGGGTGGCAGCGAGACAAGACAAAAGCTGATTACTTGCTGCAATGGCTGACAGGACATGGGCCAGGCCCCGGATACGGGGCTTGGTTATTTCGCGCTACACACACACACACACACACACACACACACACACACACACACACACACACACAAAATGCCCTTGCCCAGAATGCCAGAGAACAGAGAGTTGTTTCGGTTTACACATCGCAAAGCGATCGGTATTAACTGGAACATCATTTCCATTACCATTTACCCTAGAGTATATTTTCTTCGTTCTTGTGCTGGCATTTCTTGTTTTTGTCATCGTCATTGCTTGTTGTCTCTCTTCCTTGCTTGCTTGCTTGCTGTCTGTCCGATTGTCTGTCTGTCTGTCTGTCTGTCTGTTTATTGTGCCAACATTGCAGAAATCCAAGGCATGTCCTTTTGGCCAGGGATAAACTGCAATGTCGACGAGGACAACACGAATGCCAATGGAAATGGGGGGAAAAATGGGGAAGGGTGGAGCCAGCTTAGCCCAAAACAACAGATGTTTTGGGGGCAAGCGAAAATTTATTGCTTTAAAACTTAATCAACGATATATGGCAAAAAATTCCGTTTGAATTACTTGCACTTCTTCGACAGATCCTGCATCCCATATCCAGGCGGAGGCGGTTCAATCAACAATGTGGTGGCCCCAGTTTTTGGTTCACTGGCATAGCGACCGCTGCGTGGACCAGCCGCTGGTATTCGGCCCGACTTGAGTTCCTTTACTATAATCTCAAGATCTTCATCCGTCAGATCCTCGTAGTAATCATCATTGATGGCCACAACAGGTGCATTTACACAAGCGCCCAGGCAACATGTCGAGGACACTGTGAATTGCATATCCTTTGTGGTCTCCCCATCCTTGATGTGCAATAGCTTTTCGCAGGTCTCGAGCAGATTATCCCCGCCACGCAGGAAACATGGTGTCGAGGTGCAAACATCTATCCTATATTTGCCACACGGCTGCATACGAAATGTCGTATAGAATTGGGCCACCTCGTAGGCATCGAATGGATCCATTTTCAGCATTTTAGCAACACTCATGATGGCCGTGATCGGTAGCCAGCCGTGTTGGCGTTGTGCCAAATCTAGGAGTGGCAACAGGGCGCCACGTTCCTCACCCTTGGGATACCATTCGAGCAGAGCTTTCGCTCGACATTCATTTTCGGTGGTGAATTGAAATTTCAGTCTATCATACATGTTGCATGCATCCAGTGGGGGGGCAGCAGTGGGGCGTGGCAACGTAATTGAAATCTTACGACAACCGAGAACAGTTTTGCTCAATTTGGTCAGAGTTGGAAAATTGAAAAACATCTTTAAATATCGTATATAAATCGCATAAAAGAAGCAGATAAGTAAATTTTAATTTACGTTTGATGTTTCAAAATTGACTTTCTACTAACAGTGTACTCTTTACTTGGGTGAGTGTGTGTGTGTGTGTGTGTGTATGGGTGTGTACCTCATATTGCCAATCAAATGTTGCCATGACTACGGTCCTAGTATTGAGGCGTCAACTAACAGCAACATTGGTCACAATATGTCAATCAATTCTCGATCTACCAGTCCTCTCTCTCACTCCCACTCTCTCTCTCTCTCTCTCTCTTGATGACATCCACCAAATTGCTCAAATTGTTCACATTGCATGCCCTTGCCTAATTGACAATATGTTGTTGACTTCAGGACCGGATAAAAAGCTACTCGAGTAGTTGAAAAAATGGGGCAGAACACAAAGAAAACCAAAAGAAAAGTAAACAAGTTTCAAATAAAACTAACAAATTTCAACAGGATAATCATAGGAGACACCGATTCATCTATCATATCACAGAATTTCCTCTTGCAAATGAATGAAAAATAGTCAAAGCAAGTTCCAGTTTTTCCAATTCATTCTTTCATTCATTCACACAGATCTGACTGACTTAACTGAAGCATTTTGTCTTATTACCTAGAAATTTGAGTAGTTTTTTAGTTTTGCGACATATGGAAATTTGTTCATTTATTTTGCCACAAATATCCAATAATATGAAGAGCTAAAAACATCCAGAAGAAGATTTTTTTAAGAAGTTCCGGGAATTTTACATTATCCTTGAAAATGTTCTTAATATTTTGCTTTAAAAAAAATGTAATGCAATCTTAAATATACATATATACTTTTAGGTAAACAAAACCCGAATAATAAATTTCAAAAGGTTTTCCTGAAAAAGATCCTTTTTCAGGCTTCTAGTTGTATATATCCTCTTAAAACTTTTGAAAATAGGGTAAGGTATTTATTTGATGTAAGAACTTCAAGTAAATCGAAGCAAGACTGGCGATTATATAGCGTTCTAAACAATTTAAGCCCTCAGACAAGATATTCTAACATTAAAAACTTTAGCGAATGTTATTTTTCAAGTCGGATACATCATAGATTTAAAAAAAACCTTGCAACTCTTTATAAAAAACAACAACACATCGTGGGAAATGCAAAAAACAGAAAGTTTGTTAAATAAGATAATAAAATCGACTCTTTGTTATAGCCGATTTTAAAAATATCGATGTTTTCGAATCTTCTAAGTGTATGAAACCCCTTAAGGTATTTAGGTATTTTAAATATTAAATTTAAACTACCAAATTTGGTAAAACATTTAAAGAAAATCATAAATAAAGACATTTTACGATGACTTTATAAAAGCAGAACTGCCAATTGATCGAAACAAGTTTATATCTATTATATCTGGCGTATATTCCAGGTATATTTGAATCAATTTGACAACGAGCTAGATCGATCGAAGTTCAACTACTTGGTTTTGGGTTCTCTTAAACTCTGATTTCGCACCTGTGTTGAGTGTGTTGATGGCTGAGATAGAAAAGTTGATGAGGTGCGATGTGGTGTGTTGTGGTACGTTTGAATGGAGGAGCACACACTCTTCCACTTTTAACTGTCAATCACTTTGATGGAGCAGCAGCACCAGACTCACACCCATTCCCACACCCATTCCCACTCCCTGTCCCAAGTTCTCACCGTTATCAACACCTGTTTCAGTTGTTTCAGCTGTACACACTTGTTTACAGCCCATTCCTCCCATGTGCACAAATAATTTGTTTTTATATTTTTTTATTGTTAGGGATTATTATTATTAATGTGTAGAACTCGTAAAAGATTAGGTCATAAAATGCAACATAATGGTAAATCAAACTTTTACATTACCATAAATTACACACACACACATCTACACACATAAAATACACATATATCTATGCATTTATGGCTGGCTATATAATTTTGGAAAATTCGCTTTTCAATTGGCTCACCCGAAAACAAGTTGCAAGAAAATTCCACTCTGACAACTAGTTAGCAAAACTAAAATTGGCCACTAAGCTCTAACCACTTTCCCAAAAAAAAAAAAAAAAATGAAGCAAATAGGGGACGGGTCGCCGACTTGGGTATACGCTGCATCTACAAAAGCAACAAATAAGCGTTTGTAATCGTGACCTTATGCCTTTTCGCTCTTTCTTAGCAGCACTCCAGCACCTTAGCGCACCTATCGCACACTTTTGCCCTACTTTCAGTACCAAAACATTTTTGATAGCTACTTAAAGATATAATTCGAAGTGTCTAATAAAATGTTCAAGCTTATATTACCTCCAATAACCTAGATTTAATTATAAATCACTCTAAATACCTAATGAAAATCTTCCTTAATATTTTCTCAATATTTATCAACTTCTACATATATTTTCCTAGATATATACTGAGCCATAGGCCTTAGCAACCGATTTAGTCATTATTTAGTGATCATTTCAGTTATACGGATTATTCGAAATGGTCGAAACAAACTCAATTTCAAGCCGGATAAAAGGGGTATTCGATTCATGGGACTTTATTATAAATAAACAATTAAAATATAATAATTTTAGGGGAACAAACCTCTGAAATTAGTTCGCTTTAGTTCTCAGAGAATTTACTTCAATTTCTTGACATAGTAAATGGACTCTTTTTCATTTCAGTGGATCAAAACCACTTCGATCTATCTATCTAGCTCCTTTTTAAACAATCGGAAGAAGTGTGAGATGGTTATCAAGAATATATATTGAACTATAATGCTTCATTTTGTATGTTACATATGCTTTAACGTTTTGAATATACCCCTTTCTACCCTGGCAGTGTATACAAAAACTCTTTTTGCATGCCCAGTTCACATAATTCGTGTTGTGATAGTCTCGTTCTTAGTTTTTTGGTCTCGTTTTCGCTTTTGGCCCGAAAATTTCCAATGTTGTCGTTGTTGTTGCTGTTGTTGTTGCTGCTGTTGTTGTTATTGTTCGTTAAAGAACTTTTTAGCCGGTTTTCTTGTTTTTTTTTTTTTTTTTTTGGTTTTCGCTGCGCTCAAAACATAATTAAGTGCTTACAAGTTTTTGAATGTAGAGGAAATTGTCATTGGGGATTTTGTTGGGTGGCGACACCCAGAACCGCTGATGATGTACTAAGTAGTCATAAATTTTACTTTAACAAAACTACAAGCAAACAAAAAAACAAGAAGAGAAACAAGTCAGAAATCAGAAGTCAAAAAAGTGAAATGGGCGGAGTGGTGGGGGCTGGGCACTCTCCTCTCATCCATCTGTGACTTTGACCTGACCGGGCAGGGCCGGAACGAGCTCAACAAGTTGGCATGTTCTTTTGAGACGCGGCAAAACGACTCGACTCGACAAAACCGAGCTGATGAAGTGGCCATGGCCAAGTGCTGGACTTTAGTTGTAGTTGGCAAGTGAAACGCCAAAGTTGAAATTAAATCAAACATCAAACTGAATCACAAAAACAGTCCAGCAGAGTACAACCCACCAATTCCATGCAACAACATCAACAGCAACAACAACAATAACATTCATCACCATCTCCATCGCCATCGTTTATCCTTCATGGGGCACCATATCCTTGGGCCAAAATGAAATGAAATGTGGCAGAGACGAAATGCCGAAAGTGTTAGGAACTTTGTTATATTTCTGTTGATTTTACAAAACTGTGGCCAGGCACGCACCCAGCAGGAGGAGAGGCGTGATGGATTAGCAAAGTTGGAGTTTAGTGGCATTGGCGACGGGCACAAGCCAAGGGAGCCGGAGCCGAAACCGAACCAGAACCAGAGCCAAAAGCTGGAGCCGGAGCAGGAGCAGGAAGCTTTGTATGTTTTTAATTTTGCAAAAATTTATGAAACTTTGTATACGCGATTGCTGCAGGCTGTGGCCAACAGCAGCAACATCAGCAACAGCAGCAGCGATGAACAAAACTCTAAAGGGCGTGGCCTGCGTCCCCTGCATCGGCCGCAGCTGCTATGGAAGCCGGTTCAATCTCTTGCCCCCCCGGTCCGTCAATTTGTTTTGATTACAACCAAGAAGCCATTTCATATATTAGAGCAACTACAGCAGGATTTGCATGAGCAACTCAAGCGTACAACAACAGTGAAACCCTTCAGTGTGCTCCAGCATTTGGATTTGGCACAGCAGGCTCAATTGCTGCGGGCAAAGACAAATTCCAGTTTTAATATAATGCAAGCTCTGCAAACAGATGAGAAGCTGCATGACCGATTGACCACCACTGTGAGACCATTCCATATGCTTGATCAGCTGAATCATGATGAAGAACAGGCTAACAAACGCACCACAACCATAAAGCCCTTTCATTTAATCAAGACCCTGAAACAGGAGGCAGTGCACCAACATCTAGCCGAGATTCATGAGGACGCAGAGGAAGAGGGCTTTGAAATTCTTCAACCTGTTGCAACGGAACCGCAAGAGCAACACAAATCTAAAGGTGATGATGATGATGTACCCAAAGAGCAAACGCGGGCCAAGGAGAGTCAGAAAAGGAAACGCAAGCGAATTCGCCGTCGCCGCAAACGAATTCGCCGCCGCAGAAAACGTACGCGACGTCGGCGTCGCAAGAAGCGCAAGAAGAAGCGCAATAAGCGCAAGAAGAAGAAGTACAAGGGCCAAAAGGATAAGAAGAAGCGCAAGAAAAGGCGAAATAAGAAGAAAAAGAAACCAATGGAAGAAGCAACTCCACTTCTAGGTCAGCCGGGTCAAGTTATCTTTGCCAATCCCACAAAGCAACCGCATTACTATCCCCATTCCCATGCCCATCCTCATCCGTATCCCTATCCCATGCCAATGCCCATGCCGATGCCAACAGATCTAATGGCCAGCACAACGACCAAAAGACCCATCACTACCACCACCACGCTGCGTCCGTTCAACAAGATCAAGTACATACTCCGCCACAATAGCATATTCAAGAAGAAAAAGAAAGAGTATTTGAGTCATGTGGGTCATGTGCTTTATCCGTTCATCAAATTTGTGGCCTTCTTCACCGTCCTCAATCCCTTCACGCTGGGCGTCTTTCTCTTCACCCTCGTGTCGCCGGTGGTCTTCGGTTTCCTGGGCTTTGTGGCATTGAGTGTGCTGGTCAAGCCATTCCTCCATTTGATCTTTGGCGTCAAGCGCAATGTGGACTACATTGATCGCAAGCATTGGCTGGCCAACAGGCAGGCCGAGAAACTGAAACTGGCCCTACGCCCGGTGACCATACACAAGCATTACTATCAGAAGCCTCAACATTCGTCGCCGCCACTAAAACTACATCCTTTCGCCGGCGACTGGCGACGCCAAAATGGCAAGCCGAGACCAGGAATGGCACCAAGATTGCCTCCATCTCCACCTCCACCACCCCCTTATAGATTGCAACATAATCCTCTGCTGCCCGATCAACGTAAGCTCCTGGAAGACGATGACTTTGAAGATTATGATGGCCGCGGCTGGCCATCAAAGATGTTGTGAATAAAGTTACCGAGTTTCTCTACATTTAATTTGCAGTTTTTTCTTCACATTAATATCACTTAAGCAAGGGGAAACTAATGGCAAGGATAAGTAAAGGCAACAAGTCGACTTGAAAAGACCCTTGCAGGTCCTTTAAGTCATAGTAGAGATCTTTGTCTGAACTTCATTGCAAAGAAAGCTACTCCTCCTCCCACAAAAGGCTTTTTTTCTCGCCCAAGTGGTATTAATTTGGCTGAAAATACCCTCTCCCACCCGGAAAGGGTATACAAAGAGGGTGAAAGAAACGAAACGTCAACGGTTACTTGAGTTTGCCTGAGAGTAATCAGTGCAAATGGAAGGAATTGCCACTTTGGGGACTAAAGTGCCATACGACATACACATCCCCCCCCCCAAAAACCTATCTGCTGTGTAGGTGTGTGTGAGTGAGTGTGTGTGTGTGTCTAAACTTGCGTGAGGGGCATTAAAATTAACATGTTGGCAAAGTGAAAATTAACAAGAGCCACAACATCAGCAGCAAGCAACGAGCAAAGATTGTTTGCGAAACCTAATTAAAAAGTTTCGTAAATTTGTGTTGTTGTTGTTGCTTTTGTGGTTTACATTTTACATAGAAAAATCCTCCAACCCCTCCCCAACTCCCGCCCCTCCATGGTTTACCTTTTGTATGTAATTTATAGCAATATTTTGTGCACTTTATTATTTTGTCATTCTTTTCATGGATCTGCATCGTAGACCATATTGAAAATGCTCAATTCAGTTAGATCAGACAATTCGTTGGCATAGCCACAATGGATCAATTCCCTTTCCCTTTGCCCATCCACCGGATACACCTGATGAATGGGCAAACACAATTGCAGTTCAGTTAATTCGAAGAGTTTGCGTGCATCCCAGCGAAAGAGCTCAATGGCCTTCAGCAGGATGCCATGTTGAAGATGAAACTGGCAGCTATCCTTCAATAGCATTATATCATCAATGGCACCCATCACACGCATTACAATATAGCGACAATAACGCTCCTTAACATATTGTACCGACATTTGTAGCTCCTCCATTGGACTCTCATCATGCTTATGCCGTAGATAATTCCACAAGGTTAGCAAAAGGATAGCAGCCAGTTTGACGCCAGCAATGAATAGCATTAGGCTCATCGGACTAATATCAATATGGATTAATTGCTGACGCCAATAGAGCAGATCCCATCCCATTGACTTGTGCCCAATGTCCAGAATGCCAACCACGAGCAAGCTGGAGATGGCAAATAAACCGACAGCAAAGAAATGCATTCGAATCTGCAGTTGTATTATCATCCAATAGAACAAGATGCGTTCCATTTTGTTAATTGAATGTGGCAGCCGTTCGGTGAAATTTATGAACTTTTAATTTTGAAAAAATTGACATTGCTCGTCATGAGCAGTCAATTCGAAAATTCTATCCTCACTTCAAATTTGTTTTAATCTATTGAATTTCTATTGAACTAAACCCAGTAGCAGATCCAGAGGGACATTTTGGCGGGGAACAAGAACAGTATAATATTGAAAAAATATTTATTTTGAATGTATATTTCATCATCATTTTAGTACACGAAAATTCATAAGAAGTTTTCCCATTTTAGAATATTTTTCCGCGTTTAAAAATGTTGGTAATCACATGTAAATTGTACATTTTGGTTTGGTTTTATTTTGGAAACCTTTTGGGGGAATTATCCCCGTTTCCCAGAAGACTGAGCTAACTTTACCAAAAATTTCGAAGATTAAATACCCTGACATATGGCGCAATAGATCAGGATTAATTAAAATCATCTCTATCTCAACTTGTTTCGATTTTCAAATATTTTATCCTAATTTCCACATTTTCGAATGCCAAAAAACTTGAAAATTTGAGAAATAGTTTAACAGATTCGATTGTCAATTGAAAGTTGCAATTCTCAGAAGATAATTAAGACTTCACTTTTTCGAATTGTCTTCAAAATTAACTAAATTAAATTCTTGGTAAAAACTTATTTGCCTTTTGTATATTTTTTCGAACGATTATCTGATCTGGTTCAAATTAAATAGAGTGAATTCGAAGTATGGTAAACTATATTCCATCATTTATTCGGATGATAATTGGTTGAAGAGCAAAGAACTTATTATTCTAAAATTATAATTTCGAACATTTCGTTCCGATTCGAATGGTTTCAAGATATTAAAAGTTAAGAATCTCATTCATGCTGAAGAATGGTCAAAGATAAATAGCACTTGAGGTATATAAAAATATAGAAAAATAATTCCCTTATACCCTCGATACCTGATTCTTTTTAAGAATTTATATAATCTGCAATTAGTTATTGATAAACCATTTTACCCACGCCCACGACATGAAGAAGCAAAGCAAAGTATCTAAATAATATCACTCATACGACATGTGGCTGAG
This sequence comes from Drosophila sp. 14030-0761.01, assembly GCA_018150735.1. Classification (NCBI taxonomy): domain Eukaryota; kingdom Metazoa; phylum Arthropoda; class Insecta; order Diptera; family Drosophilidae; genus Drosophila; species Drosophila sp. 14030-0761.01. The sequence goes on along the minus strand of JAECWO010000001.1, from coordinate 18,067,447 downwards.
ATTAATTAAATTGCACCTTACCACACACTTTTAGTCTTAGAATCCTTTTATACCCGCTTGTTAAATGTGCTCAGACCAACATTCTTGGTTTAATCGATTATTTAGTTAGGTTAAAGTTCAAATTGGTTAAAAAGTAGAGACCATTAAATTGTTATTGCCACATGGAGCAAACTTGAACATAGTTTTGCAATAATTGTGCATTTGGTGTAGGCATTATAACATTATGGTTGTTAACAAATTGAATATTTGAGTAGAAAATTGAGGCGGTTCGAAGTGTTTTGTGGGAAATTCAGCAAGTGAAAGCAATTATGTAAGTAGGTAGGTCTGTGGCCAATTATTAGTTTAAAATTGCTTAAAAGTTTTCCATTTACTGTTCTCTCTCTCTCTCTCTCTCGGTCTTCCCCGCCAAACTTTTCCCCCGTGTTGGTCGCAAAAGTTAGTCGCCAGTTTGTGGATGCTATTGCTCTCGATTTTATTGTTGACGATATTGGCACTTTGTTTATACAATGCACAGAGCCAATATCAATTGCGCCTTTGCAATTTGCCAACGGTTTTGCGAGCCATCATAATGGAATTGCCTTGGGAACGTCATTTTGTGTGGCTCAAAACAAGTCACTTTTCCATTCGACGACAGCAAGTGGGGTGGATGGGGGATTGGGGATGGGGGATTGGGGATGGGGGATTGGGGTGACATTGCATTGGTTGATGGAGCTCGCCATAGAAATACGAGAAAATGGTATGCCGAGTGCAAGGCAGCAAATAGAACGGGTAATAATAAATAAAATTGTAGCCAATTCATAAGGATTTTGCATTTTGTCGCTGCTTCAATCAGTCGGTGGCAGAGATGTGGAGACTGCCATCGGAGGAGCCATCTGTAGAAATGGATGGAACAGCAGCAGGAGCAGCAGCAGGACCACAGGACAAGCGACAGACAATCGACATGCAAACAACATTCATTCATATTTGCCAAGTGCCGACTGGAGCTGGTGCTGGTGCTCTGGAGCTGCCATTGCATCCTCAGCTTTATTTTCTTTCAACGTTCTTTTCTCTACCACCCTACCTCCCTCTCCCCCCCCTTTTTCCCACGACCAACCACCCCGCAGTGAATACAATGTGCGTATAAATAACGGATTTTCTGTTATAAAATATTTGTAACGACATTTTGCCGATTTATGTATATGTAATGTGTGTGTGGGAGTGTGTGTGAGGGTGTGTGAGGGTGTGTGTATATATATTGCATTGTGTCAGAGTAAGTACAAGAGTATATATTCCCTACTACTCGGTATATAGTCTCATGATAGCTACACCCCACATCCAACCACCCAAAAACCTACTTCTTCATGCCGTCAATTGCTGCCACTCTGTCATGGCTGGCAGTTATGGCTATATCTATATATATATATATATATACAATATGAATATCGATATCGATGTCGATGCATCGTAACGTCTTCGGATTGCAGCTGTCAACGCAAGCAACAAATTTCATTCAATTTAAATGTTCTGCTTAAAAGGCGTGCAGCGAGTGGATTGCATTCACGAATCAGGATTCCAAACTCATGGATGGAGCACTGAAAACTGAAAACTGAGTACTCTGATGACTACTTCCCTTAGCATAAATCACAGTCATATATATGGTTGTTGTTGTTGTTGTTGTTGCTGTTAGTACGTGATATCTCACACACATTCACTATTATTTGTACTACTTGATACAATGCTAAAGCAAAGTTCCTTGTCACCGTCAGTCACCTCAGAACACCTTGTTCGACAATCATTATATTGATCCATCAAAAGGGGTGTGGATCAAAAGGCGTGCAAGTGTGTGGGTGTCTCTCTCTGTGTGTGTGTATGTGTGTGTGTGTGCGAGGAAACACAATTTGCAACTGACACATAGAATTCATAGATAGATTACTATAATTACTCAAATACCATTGATAGTTGAGAAACAAACGGTTTAGATATTGATTAAAACTTTACCCACATTGAGCCACAATTTGGTTCGATAAATTATTCACAGACATATGAAAAGATTCATTAAACTAACTTTGAATAGTGATAATAATGAAGTAGTTATTATTTAACCTATATGTAATCTGATCTACAGAAAATTGAAGATATGAACTTGAACTTGAAATACAAAAAGATTACAATTTTCCATTTATGCTTTTTGAAATGAGCTTCTAAGTTTATTTAAATAATAACATCTTTAATTGAAGAATTCTAATCCTAGTTGAAGTATAATTATTAAGTTTAACTATTTATTTATTTATTTACAATGCTAGATAAAGTATTAATACTAAACCTAAACAGAAATATGAGTACTAGCTGCAAGGACTCTCGACTCTCGTATATAAAAATCTATTTTCATTCATTTAAATTCTATTCAATAAAAAAAATAAATAGATATCTTAGTTGAGCAACCAATTGCAAGTTTTCGTTAAGGAAATTAAAGGTTTTTGTTGCAGAAATTACTTATTTAAAGTATTACCCATCGCTTAGTTGAATTTTTTCTCAAAACTCGATAAATAAATATAGATTTTTGTTCAAGTGTTATGCGAAATATTACTTTATCTGCAATTAATTGTATTCTGATATTGAATATTTCTTTATTCAATATTTGTTGGATTACTTGATGAACATTTTCAATTCATTTTCCTGCGAGTGTTTAAAAAATAAACACTTTAACTATCAAAAACCTTTCAATAATCTTATTCAAAAGTAAATATATGAAAATATTATTATTTATATGTCTTCTCGTTGAAATTTTGTCTGAATTTATATTTTTGTGAGCACAGCTATGCATACTCCTTATACACACACACTCTCAGCCTCTCACACACACACGCACACACACATTTGCACACATAAGGTCAAGCCGCAAATAATGGCTATGAAATTAGACTAATTTTCAAATAATTTTGATATTTGTTCATGCATTAATAATGCACTCGGAATAACCACAATATGCACAATAATCTATTATTATTATTTTAGTTTAAGTTTTCGCTCAGCTTGAGCTCAACGCATTGATGTCAGGAAAGTGAAATATGAGAAGGCTCCTTGAAGTATCTGAAAATACATGATGTTCTCTATATATAAAGAAATCGAAATCGAAAACGAGAATCAGGACCAACCTTAATGACAGCGGCCAAAGTGACACGAAAATATTTAAGGCCCGTTAGGAAAAATGGTCGTGAATTCAGTTCAATGGCCAAAGTTAAAAGTTTCATTAGCTGAACATTTTCGCCAACATTATGCGATTGATGGACAATCAGCTCCCAGTCACTAAGATAATACATGAGTCCCAGTTCATCAGTCTAAAAACTAGAAAAATTATCAAGTATTCGCCAAGTATTCCCGTTGCATTTTCACACCGTTTTATAGAGAATCGATCCTAGCATACCGAATGCCAAAAGTTCCAGGAACTTGGCTATAAACCACACAACGTAGGCAATGTTGCCCGAAGGATTCTGCAAGAGATACGTACGCCTTAGTTATCCTCAACTACAAAAATACACAGTTGCTTACCGTGTACGCCTTGAAACTCATGGCACAGAGCAGAGCGGCGCTAAAGGCGAACATCACAAATATACGAAAACTGAATTGTTTCTCCACCTGGGCACCAAATTCATTTAGGGACACATTGCGTCGTAGAATTTGGATTAAAGCCTGGCGATAGCTGAAGGCCATGGCATCACCATTTCGTTCGTCTAGCAACTGTTGTGCGACCTTTCGCAGATCCTGACCCAACTGTACGTAACGGGCATTCAAATGCATCATCAGTTCACCCAGAATATTGAGCTCACCGAATAGCATCGATGTGATAATGACACCAACCCAAAAATTCAGGCATATCAATGGTATAAAGTAACGCAATTGTGTATTATCGAAGGGATAGACCTGCTTGTAGAGCATTTCGCGACGATGATAGATGACATTTTGTACGGGTATTACAAGAAAATTGAATAGGGCCATTAGATAGACACCCGAATTGAGGCGTGTGCCCAACATTTGACTTTGTATTCGAGCATAGAGTTGGGGTTCCGATTCTTGCGTTATATAAATCTCATTGTAAAATCTTTGTAAAAGCAATTTAAAGCGATCCTTTTGTAGAGCCAATTGAAAGCAACGTATTTGCATCTCCAGAAGAATTAAATAAGTTGGCATGCCCGTTAACATTTTATCCAGATCATGCCGATTCGCAATTAGATAGTGAAAATCAACTTCATTGTGCTCGCAAAACACAAGAAATCCGCAAAAAATCAAAAACCATTCCATATAAACGATTCGTTCACTGACACCATCCTCCAGGGGCCATGAAATATGATTAAGATAACGATATAGGGCCACAGGCCATGGCATCGGAGCCAACTGGCCGTTACCAAGACGCGGACGATAGCGATTGCTTATGGCCATTGGATTTTCGATACGAAACGAAACGAATGCTAAGCTAATGCTGATGAACTGCAGCCACTTGAGCCGCATAAAGCTCTATTTATACAGAAGATTATTATGGGAGGGACTAATTGCCATTGAATGTTGTTGAAAAATTAATGCTTACCAATTAGTCAAAGGTTGAGTTGAATTGCTAAAGTAAAACAGTTTAACAATAAATATTTTCATTGAAATTCTCTAATGCATTATTCAGAAAAACATACACACACACAACAACAACGATGTGATTTACTTAAATGCTTAAAATCAATAAAAATCAAACAAGCAATGTTCAAATGAAATGACACACGCCACTTGAACACACACATTTTCAAATTGTGGAGCCTGTGTGGGTGTGTGAGTGTGTGTGTGGGTGGGTGTTGGAAGGGAAACGAAATTCAACCCCAACATAAAGCGACAATCGCTTGTCGAGGATATTGGATATCGCTTACAATTAAACTGTCAGTGATTTTAAATACCAATTACGGAATATCTCTCTCTTCAACGAAAATATTTTCAACCTCGCAAAAAAGAAAAACAAACTAGAATAAATGCCGTGTGCATTAAAGCAGAAGTGAAATTACTCTGACAACTAGCTAACTATATAGTAAGGATGACTTTTAAAATCCACAAAAATCTAGAGAACAAACTAACTCAGCAGAGGCGAATTTTCATATTAAATATAAAGCAACACATTGAGAATATTTAATAGTGTCTTGATATTTAATTAAAATTACTTTGATTGGTTTATCGCGTAAACAAACATATGTAATTTTTATCAAATTTTGAACAAACTGCGTAATTTAGTTCCTCTTTAATAGCAGAAATTAGCGTAAATTGTGAGGAATATAAAAGAAAAGTGATTTTCTCATGAAGCAGAAAATAAAAACAATTAATTACGAATTAAATGACAACTTGTTGAACCCATGAATTCAACAAATGTTGGAATTTAATTAAGGAAATGCTTTTTTCCACCAAGATAATGCAACACAAGTGGGTTAAGCTCAAGAAGTGCATCGACATCTGCAGTATTTTTCCCTAATTGGCTTCTAAATGCCAAATATTACTTTTGGAAGGGGATAACTAGAAGCTCTAAGAGCTCAAAAGGAAGAGAACACGTTATGGATCTTGGATCTTTTAGTTAGGAATCGCTGGAGCTAACTTTATAGTTGCGAATATTTTTTTATTCTTAGGAATTTTAAGATGGCTTAGTATCCTTTTTTTCCTTTGCAACACATTAAGAGAAACTCTTTCATTAAAATTAGTTAATTTAGAGTTTTCTTGTTATTTTTCAATGACAATGTCTCTTGGTCCTGCTTTAAAAAGTGTTTTACAATAATTTCATGTAACTGTAGTGCAATCCCAATGGAATATAATACATAAGTACATACATAGGTAGAGGTAGGGCACACATAAAACCCATGCCAAACAATCATTTTTATGATTATGCCAAAATAACACTGACATAATTCCAATAAAGTATAAAAAGCTCGTTCAATGCTCAGACAACTGCTGGCAATGGCTGTAGCTTTTGTTTTTGCAGGTGAGGAGTAGGGTGGGGGGGGGGCAATAAAGGCCAGATCCAAACCAATATTCACAAACACACACATACGGGGTGGGGGTTAGGGGAGATCATATGAGGTTTAATGTTGAACAGAGTTTTCTCAAGCAGCGCCTCAAAGTATGCACCTGGGAACAAGTCCCACACCAATGAGTGTGTGTGTGTGTGTGTGAGAGTGGGTTAGTGTGCATGTGTGTGTGTGCGGACATGAGCATATCAAAGAGCGACCAAAAAGGCGTTGAAGCACAGCAAATTCAATTCACTACTGTTGATTCACCAGTTATTGTTGTTGTTGTTGTTGTTTCCTCCTTTTTGGTTTTTTTTTTTTTTTTTTTTGATAAAAGGATCCAAGTGGCAGGAAGTCGGAAGCCGAAGCTGGAGGACCGGAGAGCCAAACGGCCAAAAACCCAAATAATATTAATATGCAAATTGAGTTTTTTAGTTGAGTGATCTAAGCGGATAACTGTGCGACCCCCAAAAAGCCAAGGAGGACCGAAGGCCTCCAGAGGCAAACATAAAGACAGAGTTACCGACGGACGGAGGGACGGACAGACGGACGGATAAACTAACTGAGTGAGCGAGTAAGCAACGCTGTTGGCATTCTGTTTTTTGCTTTATTGATTGCCGTCCAGAATCAGAAACGGAATCGGAATCCGATTCAAAGTCGGCCAAGACACACATACCTACATACATAACATATTTGCCATACATTTCTATTTAAATACGACTTTCGAATCAATTGGAATCATATTTTATTAAACGTTTACGGGGCCATTTGCCACAGCCGCCACGGGGCAAACACAATGCCATGACATCGATATGCATACCCACAAAAATACATACATACATATATCGTTTACGACAGGACCGCATTGAGGGGTAGAGAGCTCTCTCTGAGTTTTATTTAAAACTGGCTTCAACTTTAGCCTAAGACTCTCTTGATTTAGTTCACTTCAGTTATACATAATAATTAAATAAGGGCTAAAATCGTAATATCAGATTGTATGTATATCTGAGTCATTTCATAAACCGAAACTTTAATTATATTAAGTACATAAATCTCATTTTAGTATAGTAAATTTCAAAGCAAACGAAAAATGGGCAAAATCATATACAACTTAAGCAATTTAGATCCAATATTTTAAAAGAATATTCTACTCGGAGGAAGAGCTAAGCTATGTAGCGAGAAAATGGGTCCTCAAACATCATCAAACTCGAAGAGATTTGGATTCAGAATATTACTGAAGATTATCTAACAATATTTATTCACAAGAACCTCTTAAAAAAAGCATTACTTATTATACCAACAAATTGTGCTAAGATTTCGACAAAAGTTCCTGGAATTTTTCAAGTTTTTAACCCTTTTTTGGACCCGAGAATCAGAGTCTACTCCTGTATATAGAAAACGTGTGTACCTCTAGTATAAATCGGATCAGAGGCAAACAGAACCTGGAGAGTTAAAAAATAAGTAAGCAACAAACAGGGGGCAACAAAAAAATACTAACATATATACAATAATATTTGCAAGAAGTTCCACTGGGCAAACTGAATCCCGCCAGCAGCAAACGCATCAAAAATAAACACATAAAAATATATATAAATATGGCAAAAAAATAAACACAATAGTGGACATAAATTTAGAAAAAGAAAATCGAAGCTGTTCACAAATTTCGATTGTGGCCTAGAAGAATATAAAACAATCTTTTTTCTTATTGAATTTTGAGCTTTTTCAATAGAAATTAAAACGATCAACTTATTCCAAATCATTCTTAAAGAGTTGGGAACATATATAGCCAAGACTTGTCTATTCTATGATTATCCTGCTATATATTTTTCGATCTTTCCTATTGCTTAACCAATTAGAATACAAAATTTAGTTTGGATATCCAAATGGAAGAAAATTTGCGATTTTTCATGCTCAGCTTGATTATTAATATCAAAATTAAAGAATCCGAAAGCAGAGTGTGTTATATTCGTGACCTGTACTGTACTATATGAAGGATTGATATACATATATATACATATAATAGAATTTTTTTATTCACAGGCACCGTGAGGCATGGGGGTTTGCCTTTTCCTCAAATAAATTCTGAAAAGAAATTGAAAACGAAAAGCGCAGCGCCACGCAGATTGAAAGTAAACCAAGAGAGAGATATTTGAGTGATGGGAGGAAAAAACAAAAGGCGGGGAGGGGAGGGGAGGGAGAGGAAGAGAACCAACAGGAAAAAGGCAAACAGAAAGAGCTGTGAAATGGCACGAACTGTTGAAAGTTGAGGTGAACAGTAAGAGAGAAGAGGGGGAGAAGGGGGGAAGGAGGGGAAGCGATGTGGCTATGAAAAATTGCCTTAAGGATTTGCCAAATGTCACGCAACTCCAGAGCAAACTCAACTTGCTGGTTGGAATTCAAAAGCAAATACAAATTGCCTGCTAGCAATTGATTTATAATAATTACGAGTAGTGGGTAGTGGGGTGGTGGGGTAGGTGGGGTAGGCGTGGGGTGGGCACAGAACGGAAGGCACAATCGAAGCCGTTTTGAGGATTTGCTCAATTAGCCAACTTAATGGTAACTGAAACCACCAAACGACCCCCCAAAAACCGACTGCGAGCAAAGCAAACGCGAATCATGGCTCCCGTTGTGCGTAATTTCCGCTGGGCAATTTGGTTTTTATGCTTTCTTTCAAGTTTGCCTTCTCATCCACCCAATCTGCCACATTCCACCTGTGGCGCACAGAAGCGTATGAGTGACCTGCCCCCTGTTACCTCCACTTTGCTTTGCCTTCATTCTGATTTTATGCTTTGCTTTGCCTAATGCGTTCAGCTTTCTTTCTATTCACGAAAATCTCCGCTCTGAATGGAGTCTACTGCTCTCTTTTTTTTTTATATTTTTCCTTTTGCTAAATATATGCAAATTAGGATATTTGCATGTGACAGGCAGGCAGGATGGGGATGGGAACCAGGCAGAAGCTGGACACGTGTGTGGCATCAGCAGAAAAGTATTTCAATGCCCAAAAAAAAATGGAGAACAGAATTTTGTCTAGACGTGGTAGAAGAAAACATAAAATAAAAATGCTAACCTGTCAATTAATTATAAGATTACGATTACGAAAACTAAAAATGCAAATAAATATGATTTTCAATTACATTTGCTTGGAATTTCATTTAAACAATTAAGTATCTAAGGATCGAAACAGCCTGAAAATGAATCGTTCTACACAAGAACTGAGTTCTCAAGTTTGAAACTTTTCATTTGAATTCACCAAAATAATATTCAGACGAAACTTTGAAAACTAAAGAAAATACATTTGATATAGAGCATTGGGAAAAATACAACAATTTGGGGTTAATAGAGTATCAAATAAAGTAATAATAAAAAGGTCCTGGCAACTAGTGCTCTGCTCTTTATAAAATGTTAAAAATTCATTGTTAACATTATACATTATAAATAAAAAAAAAACATATAAAGTAATATTACGAATTGTTGAATTTTTTGGTTTATGTGTTCATGTCAAAACAAACAAATGAGCTTGTGTTCTGTAAAGTGTTAGGAAGAGATATTAAAAAAGGATTTTCAAATATCCTTCTTCATTTGCTCAATGTCGGAAATATTTAAAAAAAAAATTCAAGAAAATATTTATGAAGAACAATCATTTTATGACACTATTTATTATTAATTTATACATTTCGTTCAAATTTTTATTGAGAAAATCAGTTCCCAAACAAACAGAAAGCCTAAAAGTATGCACTAAAAATTGTATTTTTCATTTGAATTGGGAAGCAAATTTGATGTCAGTGCTTTAAAATTAAAATTAATGTTTAAATATTTACATTTTTTGTCGAATAGCACAGGAAAACTTAAGAATTATTAGCTGATTGATATATTTACTTTACCGAATCGAAATTCAATTCAAGTCTAATATAAAATAATGCGAAATTGAATGATTTGATCTATAGAAATTATGAACGCATCTGATTACAAGTGAAATGATCTAAGAATGGAGCCAGAGAAACTGTGTTTTGTTTGGCCAGAAGATTTGTTTGAGCCACCTTCCTTGCCCCACAATTGAATTCAAGTGGTCGATAGAACGATCCTTTCATAGAATTATACGCCTTATCGGTCTAACCGTGATAATAATGCGAATTGACTCACTTTCGTATGAATCTTTATTTTGTGTTATTTTTTGCTCGGGATGCTTATGAACCCTAAACCCATTAAAGCCCGATAAGAACAACTCACTTTACAATGGCAAAAATGGAATGAATAGGAAAATATCTCAGTCAACCGCTGCTGCTGCTGCTGCTGCTCCTGCTGCACGCAGTCCCTTCGAAATGCCTTTGAATAATTAATTTTTACGCTTGGCTCAGCCACAAAACATTCGCAACCGCACAAAAGGAGCTGGGAAATGGGGTGATGGGAGGGATATGAGGGGAGAATATGCGGAGTGAGTTTTTGGGCGATGGGAGTTGGAGACAGAGATACTCTTAGATAGAAGGAAACAAATCGAACACGCAGGTTTACATGCGCCTAATCCCGTTGTCAGTTGATGGCCCCAAGGCTCTGTGTCTTGGATCCCTCTCGCTCGACTCGAATTCACCGTCTACGTCTACGTCACGTTACTCCTTCCGCTGGCCTAGACGGGCCTCAAGCATGTCCGTTATTTTGTTTACAAGAAAACATAAATCTCGGCTCCTGTGGGCCCACCCTTTGGCGAAGTATGGGCATGTCTGTCTCTTGGTCTCTCGGTCTATCTGTCCATCCGACCATCTGTCCGTCTGTCTGTGTGCGGTCGAAAGGATTGCCGAGCGTTGCCGTGTGAAATGAAACATATCATCACATCCACACACATGTGTGTGTGTGTGTGTGTAAAGGGTTACGGGCCTATATGCTGTAGGAGCGCGTCTGGCTGACTGGCGACCCAACAAAAAGGACCAGACAAGCCATTGAGTATGCCAGGAGTTGTTGGACTCCTTGGTGTGAGAACAGCTTTGGTTTGTACGCGTCAACTGTAAAATCCTTTTTGACATGCCGCCCAGCTACTCATACATACCCAGCCCCAATCCCAACCCCATCTCCATCTCTCCACACATACATAGGTCCGGCTGTTGGCCATAAAAAATGTGGCATGATCTCAGGGTTTGGGTTCAGCTTCAGCTTCAGATGGGCAAATCCAATTATAAAGAATTTTAAACTATGTAGCGTGAAGAGGAGGACATTTAAAGTGTACAGAGCAACAAAAAAAAAAAAAAACACACACAACATAAGAGAGACAGAAAAAAGAAAGAAAAAAAAAGAATGTCAGGTTATTAGCGGATGAGTCCTTCGAGTGGGTGCGTGTGTGTCTGTGTGTGTGTGTGTGTGTGTGTATGTGGGCAAGTTATTAAAACAGAGCAAGTTGTGAAGGACCACAATCAGTCAAGGGCTCACCCAGCTGAGCTTCACTCACTCCATTTGCCTCTCCTCAAATGGGTGTGTGTTTGTGTGTGTGTGTGTGTGTGTATAGAAATTGACGTGAAATTTATACGCTATGCTTTTTGGGTAGCAAGTTGAAGAAAAAATATAGCAACAATCCATAAAGTAAATGTAGCATTTAAACAAACAAACCAAGCGATAGAGCAACCAACATCATCCACATCCACATTCACATCCACATCCACACAATGACAAACATTGGAAGCCAAAACTGACAGTGACAACTGGCTGAAGTGACGAGCTGAAGCAGCAGCAGCAGCAAGAGGACTGAGGACTGAGGAGGAATAGGAGCAGTAACAGCGGCGTTGATGATGATGCCGACGCCGCCGCCGCTCCCAAGTAGTAAAAAAAATTGACATAAGCGGATATGTTACACAGCGCCTTCTCAGAGGAATAGGAGTGAGTATCACAAGTAGAAGCATGGTTGGACGAATTGGGGATAACTCGGCAAGGAGAATGTGTCCCATATATATATATATAGATATATATATTTCTGTATGTATGTATGTATGTACATAGGCAGTGGCTGCATGAGCACTGAGCAGATAAATTAATGCGATTTTTCATGTTGCATGTTTGAGTTTGATTTATGCAATTATATGTCTCTATATGTATGCTGAAGATGAAACTGGGCGAAAGCAGCATGTGTGTGTGTGTGTGCGAGTGTGTGTGTAAGTGACATACAACTTTTGTCAAATACGTCTAAAAGCAGTCATTTTTTATATTTGATATAAAGCGGAAATGCTAAGAACATTTCCGGTTCGTTACCTACGCGCAATAGTAACGAATCATTTGATACAACAATTTGATACCCTTTAAATAATTGAATACCCACTATAAAATGGCAATTACAAAATTCACAGCATGTAACCAATGAAACAATAAGTCAATAATCGAAGAAATGGAATAAAAAAAATATATACGATAGAAAGAATAAAATACAGTAAGATAAAATATATAAAAAGATATTGCTTAAAGCCAAAAAAAATAAAAGATATTGGAAAATCAGCTCATAAATTAGGGCATAAAATAAAAAATTGTATAAATATATGAATCAGTAAAGTATGAATCTTAAAAATATAAACAAAAACAAAAGAATATAATAAATAAGACACAAATAAAATAATAGAAACAATTATGTCGGACAAAATAATTGCAAATCATTTTTTGTTTTGTGTTTTCGAGTCGGGAAATTATAAATTATATAATAAATAAACCCAAAGAAATAAGTTTATAGTTTTCGTTCCGTAATTTTTAAAAAAAAACTGCATATTCAAAATTTCCAACCAAAAATGCAAAGACAACGTCCAAAGGGATATTAAATAGTAGATTAGGCACACGATTTTTCAGAATTTTTATACATAAATACATAAACAACATAATAACAATGATTAAACCGTTTTTTAGACACTAAAATTTTGGATTTTGGCAATAGAAATTACCGAAATGAAATATTAAAGCAGCAGTTCACATCAAATCATTGTCAATAATTATTTATAATTGTAATTGCCGAAGTTGGTCCAAAGCTTTTTTAATTAAGAATTCAATCGAGATTCTACGAAATTGTCAATTATTGCTTAAGTATTTCTCAGTAAGAAATATCTTGAAGAATATATATATTTCTTGCTATATATTTCATTCAAGTGCTGATACGATTTCTCTTTACTCGTTTTTTGTTTGTTTCGAAATTACGGTATTATTAAGGGTATTCATTGAGCAGCAGCAGCAGCAGCAGCAGCAGCAGCAGCAGCAGCAGCAGCTGTCATAGCAACAACAACAAGAAGAGAAGAGAAAAAAAGGAGCATCAAGATGGAGTCCGAACTAGAAATGGCAGCCATGTTAATTTGTCATGACGCCACTTGCTTACCATTCCAGGTTCTGGTCCTGCTTCTGGTCATGGTGGTCCACTCTACTTTACCCCCTCTCTCTCACCAGCCACACAAAATTACACAACAAATGGAATCTTTTTTTTTTTTTTTGTTCAGCTTATGTATGTATGTATGGCTTGGTTTGGTTTGGTTTGGGTTGGGTTTTTGGAATCAGAAGTACAACCTGTAATCTGGGACAGAATGGACTGGACCGAACCATAAGCAAATGCGATTAAATGCAAATGCCCCCGCACTCAGAGCACTTCTTGTTCTCCATACACACATGCACAGATTAGTTGCGTAAGTTATCAGTATGGTGGATGAGTGACCAGGCGACAGAGAGAGAGTGAAGGCGAGGGAGAGTGAGAGGAAACACACACACACACGCACACAACGATGAGGACGAAGGATTGCATAGTGAAGTGTCATTGGCCAGCGGTTGCATTGCAGCAGTCGTCATTCAAGCAAACACTGCAGCATACCCAAATTGACCCTCGATGAGAGGCACCATAGAGTGAGCTACTAACTACTAATTATTATTTCAATAGCCGAGATTCATACTCAAGCATGGTGTGGATGTGAATGTGGATTGAAGCTGCTTCTCCACACATATGTATGCTTTAAAGTACTAAACTGGAAGCTGCCAAATAGTTGGCATAAAAACCTCATTTCCCCACCATTAGCAAAACAAAAATAGGAGATGGAGATGCAGTTGAAGTTGGAGCTGGAACAGCTTCAAAGGAAACGACAGCCATTTCCATTTTGTACTAGTGCGCGCCTGGGAAAGCTCACAACTGACGGCGATTTGGAGAGAAAAGTACGGAAGTGACCCCTCCCCTCCACCCCCATCCTACCATACATCCAAACCTAACCATTTGTGGGTGGCTTTGGTGGCGACTCTTTAAACTACACACACAAATTGCTTGTTTAAAATATGCGCTAAAAAGAATTCGCCGTATTTGTATTTGCCCAGCATTCCAGGCATTGAACATTGTCGCAAGTTTGTTTGGCCTCAGCATCGGAGGAGCAGCAGCATCAGAATTTTATGTAGCGCACAAATAGATGCCACTCGAAGAATGGGAAGATGCCAAGTTGAGAGAGAGAGAGAGCGGAGAATAACTGGAGGAAGGACAACGAAAATAAAAACGCCACTTCCGTTTTATTTGCGCAAAATTAAATAAACCGAAATATGGCTGAACTGACCATATTGGCGCATAATGGCCGAAAATATTTTTTTCATTAATGTGGAGGCCAATCCCCCCCACAAAAGCAAAACTAGATGACAGAGGGGGACAAAAAAAAACATACTAAATAAATATAGATATGTATGTGTGTGTACACGTAAAAAAAGGAAAGCCGAAAAGTAAGAGAGAGCTAGGCCAAGCTTATTGTATATAAATATTTACCCAACAGTGGGACAAAATGAGGAGAAGGAGAGCAAAGGTAAATCGATGGAAACAGCAATAAAATATATATTTATATATCCGAAACAGAAATATATATATATACATATATATTTGGTACTCGTAAACACAACATAATACGAACAAATATTGTATCATATGTATGATCAGCCCATTTAACATTCCAAATTCTGTACCGAAGCTAGAAAAGAAAATCAAATAACAAGAGAATAACATATTGAAAATTCTAGAAAATACTTCAAAGTCAAATAAACTTTGAAGAATTGCGAATTTTAGCTTTTCTCCTTCCATTCTAATTATTTTAAACTTTATTTATTTATTTAAATTACGAACTAATTAAGGATAAATAAGAAGCAATGACTCGTTCAACTCATTTTCGAAATTATAGTATTCGATAACAAGAAATCATCTTTAGAATTATCGTAAAAACTAGAACGATTATTATCTATTCAGTTGAGTGAAGTAAACTTCAAATATGGCTTCTTCGATAATTTCATTTCGATTAAATTCAAAATTAAAATTAATGGAAGTTGCATTTGTTAATAATAAATATAAACAATAAATAAATCTATGGGTTTTTCGTAACAAACTTTGATTCCAGATAGTATTATAAAAATTCGACTAAAAGGCCAGGAGGATTCCTGGATCTGTTCGAATGATTTTTAATATTTAGCCGGCTTATCCTTAATTATTTAGTTTATCAATAATATATCTTATGCAGATCAAAGCACTATATATGCTCAATTAATGAGATTTTTAAAGTAAGTTTCGATTCAGAAAACATCATTAGATGATTTCCTTTTTGATCCTTTTGGCCTTTTGGCGACATCATCAGCTGATGGCTAGAGTGATATTAAGTTCAGATTGAAAGTTTAGTTAAGGAAACTCTTATTAATATTGTTATCAAAGGATAGACTATAGAGAAGTTTCAAACAACTAAATGGTATAGTTGGAAAGTTGTTCTTAATGTTAGTTGATGGAAGAAGAAAATAAGAGAGAATGGGAAAAGAAGAAAAAACTGAAATTCATTCCACTATACCATCAATCACGAGCTCCACACAATAATCATGCTCGGCGTTGTCATTCCCAACTCCTCCTCCACTTTCGCCTCCATCACATTGCCACTCGAGCAAAGTAGAGTAAAGCTCTTTTCTCAAAGACGACATTAGATGAAAATTTGTGTAAGCCGTAAAGAAAAGGAAAGGAAAAGGAATGGAGGACGACCCGACCCGAGGCCCGGCCCATCATTCGAAGAGACTTTGTTGTCGACGATTGTCAATCGAAGAATCTAATGCGCATTTCTTTTAAAGTGTCAGCAACTGGGGACAAGTTGCTCCTCCGCCTCCTTGAAGCAATTTCAGTTCCCATATACGGAGAGACGACGGGCATCAAGTCTGAGCCGAAGCCGAGGCAAGCCAGCGAGCCGCACTAATCAACACAATTACGGAGCAGTGGAAAGAAAAACTTTTCTAATTGGATATGAAGACGCGCACATGCGTTTCTTTAAAGGCATTTTTACTTCATGTGCCGTCGCCGACAACGTTCCAAGGGTCCAAATATTTTGACAAGAAAATGGCGCACGACAGTCAACTCCAAGAGTAACTCCTCCGCCTTCGCCATTACCCATATCACCACCCACACCACCATCACCACCGCCACCATGTGGTAGGCATTTGCCCATCTGACTCCACCCACCAATCTACGCTGAAATGCTTTGACAAATTATTTTTAAGCCAATTTACAACTTGAGAAAAAGTATCAGGAAAACATATCACACCACAGAGACGAATGTGGGATGGGGAGAGGGTGTGGGTGGGGTGGGGTGTTTGGACGGATGGTCGGTAGGTAGGTAGAAGGAACAGCTCTTCTTGTGTGTGTAGGTAAAGCAAATATAATGCGAGGGATAAAAGTGTAAAGTTGACAACCCGGGCACATTACTCACTCGAGGTGCCAGCAAGGACGACGGCATTAAAATAACCAACCAACCGATTCAACGTCAAAGCAAGCAGAAGGCAAGAACAGAAATGAGCATGGCCAAGAGAAATGGTAATGCGGCTCCAGCTCTGTCTCCGGCACCCATTGCCGATGGGCGGGCGGCTTGCCCAGAGCCGATCCCGTTACCAGCTTACTACTTTTGCTCCTGCTCCTGCTGCTGCTTCTGCCACTGCCCCCGCCTTTTTGGCTTTAAGTATATGCAGGAGTCAAGGGTTTCTCTCTGTGTGTGTGTGTGTGTCTTCTGCTCCTTTTGAAGCATTTTCTCAACGTTTCTTGGCAGAATGTCGACAACGCTAGCGGAAGCCATTAATTTTGTCACTTTCGGAAGTGCAAAGAGGTGCACATGAGTCGCAATCGGAGTCTCTGAGTACTACTAACACCAGTCCGTGTCCGAGTCCCAGTTTGAGGCGCTGCTGGGCCATTGACCAGCAGCAGCAGCAGAAGCAGAAGCAGCAGCAGCAGCAGCAGAAGAATGAGCAGCAGCAGCAAAACAAGTAGACAAGCAATATTGAAAATCATGAAAAAGCAATTAAAGTCGGCCACCTGGTCGCAGTTCATATACCATTCCACTGAGACCAACCGCCCATATAAAGGAATTATATACGTATATATACATAGGTGGAAAGTCAGGGAGATAACGACGATAACCACCCGTTTTGCCCATCATTTTGTCTTACCTTTTTGCATTCTCTTGCTTTGCTTTCTCTCTCTCTCACTCTCTGACTGCCTTCGTCGTTCCTGACTTCGACATAAGTTAATTGTTGGCAAAGCGTAGACCGCAATTACCGCAAGCACAATGACAACGCCTGCCTGGTGCATCGTCAAAATTTCTTGGTGACAATGGAGTTGATGTTGATGGTTGGTGTTGTTGTTGGTATTAATGTTGCTGTTGTTGTTGTTGTTAGTGTTGCTGTTGATGTTAGTGTAGTTGTTGTTGTTGATTGTTGATAATGATGATGATGTTAATGCTCATAATGATGGTAAAGGTGACCGCACCACAAAAACCACATCACAATCGGTGTTACTCCCATGTTTACAAGTAGCCACTGACTTGGCTATTAAACCGATAATTACAAATGCATAATTTAATAGTAACATAATCTACGTGTATGTGTATATGAGAAATTACTTTAGAGCCGTGCACCGTAACCGACCGTTGAGTCCGAACGTAACGCAAACGAAAAAAACTTAAATCAAAAAAAAAATTATGAGGAATTAATGTCGTCTCAGTCATCTTAAGGTAATAGCGTTTGGTGGCAACACACACAATCCTCGTGTGTCTCAGTCACGAAACAAAAATATCAGTCTTCAATAACACACATTATATTAATGCCGGTCTTGCCCAGATTAACACTCTCCAACGAGGATTCTTGGTGTTGGCGCATATAGATCAAAAACTGTATGATCACATAGAACAAATTGTTTCTATCGTAAACGCAATTGTGCAGTTCCTTATCGCTTATGAAATTAAATTTGGGATTCAGATGATTACTCGTGCTGAGTATGGCGCAATGGGCTCTATTGTGGACAGCACCAACAATATCTTTGGTGGAACGCTTCTCATCGCATATAAGGACATAGCGTGAGTGAAATGGACGGCCGACACACTGGGGCAATGGCATAAGTTGGCTATCCAAATACACGCAGAACAAATGGAAAAGGATCTGAAAAAGAATGAGACAAAATTAATAATCTATAACAGAAACTTGATTGTTCAACGTATGAATAAACCTCCTATATACATATAAACTATATAAAATCTTTACCTAGCAAAAGAAATAGAATTTAATTTATGTTTCCATTGCAACTTATTAAAAATTTCTTGTTATCCTTTTCGAATTTTATAACTTTGAATAATGCAATTCTTCTTTTGATGTATTTCTATATGATTCTCTATATATACTCCTACTCAGAGTTAATAAAGCACTACAAGTTTTCTGTTTCCCTCTGTTTCTATCTCTTTTTAAATGAGATTCACTTACAGCCGAATCGGTGGGCAAATGTTCGCCCCACTCTTTGCCATTGTGAGCATTGCCAGAGTTCCAGCGATAATCTGCTATGCAAGAACCCTGGGATAGTTCTTTAATACGCTGAACCAAATACTCTTGATTATTGAATGTGTCCAGGAAGGGCAGTAACATGGGCAACATAGGAGCGCAGGCTTGGACAAATTGCGCATTCTCGGCTGTCTTACGCAAACGCTCGAGACCAACAGCACCGATTTTTAAATCACCAAGACCTCGCTGCCGGAAGAGATCATCAACATAATTGATCTCTGAGACAAGGCGCTGCAGTATAGTGGTCGAAATCCACTAAAAGAAAAAGAAAAGAAAAGAAATCCTAAGTGAATATCAATATTAAATGTAATCTTAAAGTTTTCTTACATATCTCAAGTTGGCCACATATTGTGACAGTTTGTCTGTAGAGATACGTTTAATGACCTCAGAGTTGCTGTCCTTAAACTGAAACGTGCCGAACTCTTCTATGGATGTTTGGGCATTCTCTGTGGAGGCCACTGGTGCTGGGGCCAGCTGATATATGGTGGTTTTCAGCATGTACGCCGCATTGTTGCAATAGTTCCAAAACGAAATGGCGGAACCCATATTGCTAACCATATTGAGGGCATCAGCTTCCTCGGCATAGCTGCGTTCCCTTTCGGCTTTCTTCATCAGAGCGGGTAATTGACGTGGGTCTGTGAGAAAGTCTTCGCGACGCACTTCTGCATAGGGCGACATGTAGGCAGACTCATCACTGATTTGGCTGGCATTGAGAGAATTGTTCTGTATAATAGACGACGAGTTGCCCTGTTGAGGGGTACGCATGGGACTGGGACTGCGACGCATAGACTGCGAGCCCCAGCAAGAGTCCTCGAAGGATGAATGCCAATTAATTATTGGAGTATCATCGTTCATTTCGGGTTCCGGCTCATAGCTAAGCGGTATTCTTGTTTTTCGACCACTTTTTATGGTCTTAAAGGAGTTCTCTGTGGAATTTCTGGGCGTTAGCAGTAATCTCTATAATGCTTAGGCAACTTACCTTTGTTGTCGTCCAGCAGGCACTTCTGCTTGTCAGTGCCCTTCACCTGGCCGCTGACCAATAGGAACCACAAATACTTGCCAATGCAAGCCACTGCGCTGGTGCCGACTAGTACGGCGAATGTAAACTTTGACATGTACCAATATGAGTTTTTCTCGAACTGACATGCCCCCATTAGATCAAAGATGAGGAGTGAAAGAATTACTATGTTGAGAGCACCGCATTTCAGGAAAGTTCGCGACTGTGAGTTGCGGAGCCGCAAATTGAGACTATGCTCCACCACCGAATTGCGAGAGAGCGGCGAGCTGAAAGAGTTAATTAGAGCAATTGTATACACTTACCAATTATTGTATATACCTACCAATTATTCCTAGTGTAATGCATACTTTCAATTTCGTGAATATTTATTAAAATTTACAATGTTATGTCAATACGAGTGAAAAATGCGGGAAAATTGTCCAGTATTGGGTAACGCTGTTTAGTGACTAGTGCTGGAAAACGGTTATTTTTAACTTAGTGATGCTAATGTTTCAGTGTTGCTAAACATCACAATGGTAACAACCATCGATAGGTATCGATATAAAACTGTAACGTATCGATATTTAGTGACTAGTGCTGGAAAACGGTTATTTTTAGCTTAGCGATGCTAATGTTTTAGTGTTGCTAAACATCATAATGGTAACAACCATCGATAGGTATCGATATAAAACTGTTTGTAACGTATAAATTACCGCATATTTTAATTTTTAATTTAACAGGAAAAGGAGCCAGCTGCAGCAGCAGTGGATTACTGATCAAAGCGGCGGCTATGCCCAGCACAGTGGCTCCCGCCAGTGGAATGAGAAAATTCTTGTCTTAACTTACCTTTGTTGTCGTCCAGCAGCCACTTCTGTTTGTCAGTACCCTCACCAGGCCGCTGACCAATAGGAACCACAGATACTTGCCAATGCAGGCCACTGCGCTGGTGCCGACTAATACGGCGAATGTATACTTTGACATGTACCAATACGAATTTTCCTCTAAATGACATGCCCCCTTTAGATCAAAGATGAGGAGTAACAGAATTAATAAGTTGAGAGCACCGCATTTCAGGTAAGTTCGCGACTGTGAGTTGCCGAGCCGCAAATTGAGACTAGCTCCACCACCGAAATGCGAGAGAGCGGCGAGCTGAAAGAGTTAATTAGAGCAATTGTAAACACTTGCCAATTAATGTATATACCTACCAATTATCCCTAGTGTAAGCCATACCTTCAACTTCGCGAATATTTATTAAAATTTACAATGTTATGTCAATACGAGGGAAAAAATGCGCGAAAAATATCCAGTATTGGGTAACGATGTTTAGCGACTAGTGCTGGAAAGCGAATATTTTTAGCAATGTTTCAATGTTGCTAAACATCATAATGGTAACAACCATCGATAGTTGTCGATATAAAACTGTTTGTAACGTATAAATTGGCGCATATTTTAAATTTTAATTTGCTGTACACGTTCGAGCTGCAAATTTTAAGTTAAGTTCACTATTTATGTATGATGAAAATAAAGTGTTACTATATTTTATTAAAAAATGTATTCTATTAAAAAAAAATGGGATTTTGCTGTGTGGCAACATTAGTTTGGGAATTTGTTCAACCAAACTTTGACGACAGGAACAAAAAAATCGACAATTTCCATTAGATTTTTGTTTTTCCTTCGTCCTTCAGGGCACGTCTTCTTCTTTTACGCTTGCCCACCACTGGTGGGCCAACGCCCACACCCACGCCCAGCCCAGGAACAGGAGCCAGCTGCAGCAGCAGAGGATTACTGATCAAAGCCGCGGCTATACCCAGCACAGTAGCTCCCGCCAGTGGAATGAGGAAACTCTTGGCTAGCAGAGCTTTCGGTGATAACTCAGACGAGCCCTTATGGGAGACAATCTCATGATGTTCGATAGGATACGAATAGCCATAGGAATAATCTCCACCAGGTGCATAGTTGCCATGGTCGGGGCGAGGTCTGTAGACATGGAATGGGAGTCCTGCTTCAGAGCTAGAACTGCCATAGCCACTGCCATAGCCGTGTGCTGGTCCTGGTCCTGGACCATATTCGTAGGGATACGGATGAGAATCGTAGGCATAACTTTTACCGCCTACTCCGTTTCCGCCATAATGACCTAGTGGCAAAGTTGGATCAGAAGTGTTTGAAACGTTACAGGAATCCTTCTATTTGCCACTTACCCACACTAATCCTGTCCTGCAGAGCACCAGTGCCACCGCCTTGACGCCACTTATCATATGCTTCACTTAGATTCTCATTGACATCGTTCAACTGTACATGAGATCCTCCGCTTCCAATTCCGCCTCCTCCTCCTCCTCCTCCTCCTATACCGCCAGTGGGTAATGAACTTATCGGTTTCGATATGAAACTTGCCGCCGAGTTATCCAATTTAACGTTGGTTCCAGATCCAGGCCCTCTATAAAACTCTGGTGGCGGGTCATAGCTCTTGGCCGTAGCCGAGCCGGTTAAATCCACTTTAATATTAGCCTGTCGCTTCTTTGGCTTCAGGGGTCTCCATGACTCCTGGCCGGGGCTTGAACTTTGAACATCTGCCTCCTCACCGATCACCAGAGTCAGACAGAGCCACAGACACAGACTCACTGCTGGAAGTAGTTTCTGCTCAGCCACAAACATCTCAACTAAAGTCGTGTCTTACATTGCCACCGACTTTATAAAAGGTAGTTACCCTAAAAAACGATGTCATCATTTCGTGGTGGCGATAAATTGCGCTTTGACAACAATTTAGGCCTGAAATTGTTGTAGACGCTTCGCTGGCATTGACTGACTCTGTCTGCATTGGCAACTCCATGGGCAATTAGTATCGCCAGCTTGGGGAGTTCTTTCTTCATTTGATTTCAAGCATTTCATCAGCAGCATAGCAAATTGCTGTCGCCGACCCGAAGTTGGTTTTATTGAAATATACAAATTTTGTCAGCCGGAATGCACTCTAGTGTCAGTGTTTTGGACGATTATTCAAATTATCCACGCCCAAGTCAGAGAATTAATTGAAGAAATTATCGCTTCATAACTTTGTTACTGCTGCTGACTATTTGAAATTACCAAAACGAAAGAAAAAAGCCAAAAACTTAGACGAGTGAAGGTCGCTGAACAAGTAGATTGAAAGTGAACACTTTAATTTTTTAACTTTTCAAATTGAAATGTGACTCTCACAAATTGTTTTCCTTTCACATAGACTCAAATGTTATTAAACACTCATCCATTTTCGATTATCATCATATTTGACATCTGTACCTTTTAGTTTATCTAATTCCAAGACGATAATCCACTGTGACGATAGTTTTCCATTTGAATAACCTTTCTTCAAATTAATGTTGATTATCTATATTATAACGCAATCATTTTTCATTTGCAAGATTAGTATTCAAAACCTCTTTTATGCTTACTTCATTTTGATCGACAAATAATTTAAATTAAAGCTTAAAACAGCTTTAATCCTTTTGCATTCAATAAAATCTTTTAGAGAGACAAGAATTTGTTTGAGTTTGGTTAAGGAAAGAAGAGTTTGGTAAGTTAAGAAGGCAAGTTTTCAATCAATAAATAAAGGAGATTAAACTTCTTCCCGGAATCCTTATTTAACAATTGTCAATACTCTACAGAATGGATATATCGATTCAGTTTTCTATGCTCAAATCCTATTAAATTTGGACCTGTTCTTTTGAATCTTTAGCTTGAGTTTATCCCTAAAATATTGTGAATTTCGCTTCTATTTTTGGGTCCTTGAACCTTGCGTCGTTATAAGACAATAATTGATTATTTTTGATTTCGATATTTTGAATCTCAATCAAATATTGAGCAGCTAAAAGTTTATCCAATTCGCTGGTAATTAATTTCTTTGTTGGTTGTTAATTTTTTTGGGGTTTTCTTTATTTTGATTTTTAATATATGTATTTGCATTCTCATATGTGTAAGTATGTAATTTCCATTTAGTATACATTTGTATGTATAAACAAAAAAAAAAAAAGTATGTATATATATATATATGCACAATTCCATTAACTTGGTTAACGATTTTCGAAATTAAACGTTTGAATCCATTTGATAAACAGTTTTCCATTTGCAATTTACTTTCAATTTTTGTTGTCCTTTTCCATATTTGTTTTTTTCTTGATTTTTTGTGACATTTTAAGTGCTAAGAACTAGTTTGAATCGATTTTTGATACTAGACACAATTGGATTACGCATAATACTGTCTTGAGCTAGGGGAATTTTACAATCAGATATATAAATATATATATATATATATATATATGTATGTGTATGTGTATATGTATATATTTTGATAAGTAGGATAATTCTCAGCGCTTTCATACATTTTCGGAATTGACTTTAAAGATGTTTATTGTGATGCTGCTCCTCTCCTTCTGCTTTTGCTTTTGTTTTTTCACCTGGCAGCTTCCTCGATTGAAAACACATACACTTATTCGATAATTTCGATTAGATGCATTGTAAATATGTCGATATATCTATAGTAGATTTAAATATATATTTTGTATTGTATTGTATTGTATGTTTTGTGGATTAGTAGTTTGTTTTTTGGTTGTAGTATTTGGGTGCAGTTGCCTTGAGATTGAGATGAAGATCCTTAATTCATGGGCGAGCGTTTGCCCCAACCGCCATGCAGCTTCTGCCATTGATCACGTTTGCCCCACATGCCCTTGAGATTGTTCCAGGTGGGCTCGCGTTTGCCCCAGGCTCCGCGGAACTTGTTCCATCCCTGGGCCTGACGAC
Organism: Drosophila sp. 14030-0761.01; assembly: GCA_018150735.1. Classification (NCBI taxonomy): domain Eukaryota; kingdom Metazoa; phylum Arthropoda; class Insecta; order Diptera; family Drosophilidae; genus Drosophila; species Drosophila sp. 14030-0761.01. The sequence continues at coordinate 18,042,877 of JAECWO010000001.1, read as the reverse complement.
GCTTACCCCAGGCAACGTTCATGTTCTTCCAGGCCCGTTTATCCAGCAGATTGTTACTTGACTCCACATCGGCTATCTCATCGGGTTCCTCGTCCGATTGTGTTTGCTCTGCCGCCTGATCCTGTTGCCCTTGACTGGCCATGCGCTCAAACGTTTTCCAATCGATGGTATTGGTGCCATCTGTAACCACCAATGGCACAAAGTGTCCGGTCATATAGATTTCCTCGCCCCCAGTTAAATCGCCTGGGGAACGCTTGCCCCAGGAACTCTGAAGGGATTGCCAGGCCCGTTTGTTGGCCTGATACAGATCATTCTCGCTTAGCTGATCGACCACCTGCTCGGAGAGGCCGTTGGGCTCATTGCTGGTGGTTGTGCTGCTGGCCAGATTCAAGCTGCTGGCACTAGTGCAAAGGAACAGCACCATAAGACCGCCACAATATTTCCATGCCATTTTTCTTGTCTAAATATTTGGTTTTTTTTTCGCTGTGAATGAAAAAATATGAAAAGTGAAAAATTAACCTCAAGTCCTCCTCAAGGAATGCTCAATTAAGTTGAAGGTAAAGTCCATCCCCATCATTCCACATCACCAACACAACACAGGAATGCCATTGTTACCCCTGGGGACTGCTTGAGGTTAGGCAAAATTCTTTGTTTTAGCCCTGTGGAGGGCAATCATTTCCGCCCACGCATCGAAAATTACAAGAACAACATGCATAACGATTTAGCCGAATAACCGCCTCTAATTGAAGGCGGTGGGAGGCGGTGGCTTCACCCTCATGACTCGGTCTGAGGTCATGCTGTCCGCCAACTGCTGCGTTAAAAGGCAACAGCGCATAACAGTTACAATTTATGGCCTATTAATGTCTTGTTGAGGTAACAAACAGCAGGAGCCCAACGGAAATGTTTGTGGGGATATGGGTATATAAGTATGATGATTGTAGGCTCGTGACTGCATTAAAGACCACATTCTGTTTCTATAGAGGATTTCAAGATGTACTCTTGTGCAGCATAAAGTGCCTGGGCTGCATTGGGTGCCACCCAAGAGGAGAGTCGAAAGACGATAATGTGATGGCTGGATGGCTGATAGTCAAGATTATGGCTATGTTTACCAAACAACTTAAGTGCCTTGCGATTGCACTTGCGACCACTTGCCAGACGAATAGACACAATGCCAGTAACTCGAGAAGGAGGAGCAGCAAGTGCCATAACATTCTGTTTGCACTTTCTGCCAAAGTCGTTTCGTTCATATGCGTCAGCGTTATAGACCCACACCCCCACATTCCCACACTCCCCCCACGCCCCAACAAATATTGATTAGCATACAAGAATACAAGTATTAAATCAAAAACGTTAAGAGGACTCCAAATAAATGAATACAGAAACTGAAAAGCCTAATCGAAAAGAAGATTAAGTTCTTTCCTTAGAAACTCTAATCATTTTGAATAATATGTATTTATGATTCATTAAAAATCAAAAACAATGAAATAATAATTAAATATTTCCTTTCGAACTACAGAACTTTTGAATATTAAGAAATAAGACCTCATCTGTCCTTAAATAAATAACCTTTATTCCTAAATTGGAAATTGTATTTTTAGGAATTTTATTTTACATGCTTTTCTTCTTCAAAATTTATTCGATAATACTCTGGATTCTATTATCTAGATCTATGGTTCATGGAAATGTTTATAATTATAGGAAATTCTAATCTGAAATGTTTCTCTCCAAAGTTTTGAAAGTTTATTTTGAGCAAGTGAAACCGAAAGATCCAAAGTAGATAGTTAAGGAGCTATAATGGAAGATCTAAAATGGTGCAAAATGCTTTGGAATATAGTTTACAAACTAAAAAAGCTATAATATTCAACAAAAAGTATTTATTATTTAAATTTAATCTATATTAATGTTAATTCGATATGAAAAGACTTTTATTAAGTGCAATTTTTGGTGGATTTATACTTTGAATAAGCGAATGTTATGGAGAGAAATGTAATATTTATATTTCAATAGAATAGAGAAGCTTTGACTATGCAGAAACTAAATTAAACTAACGATAGAGATCCAAAGATAAAACCCTAAAATTTGCCTGGCTTCCATTGTCATTCAGTTGGCGCAATTAGTTCTAATGTTTATACTAATTGAAATGAAACTGATTTGTATATCATTATTTGGGCCAGAGGCTATCACTTAATTTGGTCACAATTCAAATGATATTTAAGGCTCTATTACCTCCATGAAGTCTGTGGCTAATCCTTTTTGGCTCATTTATCTAAGTCCGTGCAGCTGGTAGGCGCAACATTTCCATGGCATTAGAAAAAAAAAGCAAAAACTAAAGTCTTTGGAGCCCGCAACTCGTCAATCAGTATATGCCCAGGTTTCAGTCCCTCATGCCTGTCTCTGTCTCTGTCTCCATCGTTGTACCCCAACGCATATCTAATCTAGACGGGTCTCCCCCTGATTAAATGATGTTGTTCGCTGTCCGCTTGGATTGGCCACTTAATTGAAGCAAGCGTTGGCTTCGGCATCGGCATCGGCATCATCGTGTGGAAAGTCAACTCGTTTCCCAGTTGTGAACTAGGCCTCAACTCTTGACTGATTGTCCGTTCATTTTCCCGAGGTTGGCTTTATGTTTTGCGGTTAGTTTTATTTTTTCTTTTTTGCATTTAATTTGTGCGCTTGTCGTTGATTGATTGACGCCAAGATGAAAGTTTTAGGTTTAGCGGCTTTACGCTAAATTATTATAGATAGAGATGACTGACTGACTGACGGACTGGTGGCGCCATCATGATGATAGGGCACGATGCATAGAAAACGCTGATGCTCAACGATGAACGGAGTTTTATGACCACAATCGTACCCTGGCAACCAGCACGTGCCGCGTGGGTCAAATTGTAATTGAAATTAACTGAAAATATTTATGGCCCTGTTGGCTGAGAGTGAGTCTAACTCATTTCGCAGTTTTGTGCCCTTGGAAATGACATACTATACCCAAAAGAAATGCCACCTTGATACCAATTTCATGGTGAATTCCTGGTCTCTCTGCTCTATTATTAATTTAGTTGGCGCCCGCCTGCTTAGGCATTATTCATGTGGCCATGGACACTGTTGCTTTTTTGGTCGATGGGTTTACTTCAACTTCTATTTGCCAGCAAATAAATTTAAATGTAATTTTCGCGCCAAATTGGGGAAATTTCTTTATATTCTACTTGGTATGTTGTTGTGTTCCCTTGATAAATAGCTAAAGCAAATATTTGCCAAAGGATGGCATTTGCCAATAAGTATTTTGTTTAAATAGGTTTCCTCACACAGCACCCACACACACACACCGACACACACACAGAGACCCAAGATACCCGCTGCCTGTTGCGCCTCTATCTTGGGAAACTGCTTGAAAACTGCTGTCCCATCATCGATTTGAATACAACACCAGAAGCAGAAGCAGGAGCAGGAGCAGAGAAAAATCTTACAGCATTAACGAAAATTCGTAAATAAACAAAATATCCGCAAAAGAGTAAATAAATTTTCGTCTGGATGAGGTTGAGATGGAGTAGGAGTAGAAGCAGGAGCAGGAGCAACAGCAACAGGAGAGCGGGAGCAGGAGTTGGAGGGAAATGTGCGTTTGGGTTATATGTGCATGTGTCTAATGTCCAATGTCCAATAGACTCGGGCCAACAGCGAACGGGAAGGCTAATTCAATTCAATTTTTAATGCTTTGTTTAGGCGCTGGCAAACTTGTGCATAATTTAAGTGATATTGCAAACAAATTGACGCTAATTTTGGGGCCACAAAGTTTCATGGTATTCATATTGGGCAACAAATTCGAGCATGCATCAAATATTAATCGAATTATTTTTAGTTGACCAAATTAGGAGAGAGTCAAAGTAAAAGGCTTTTAAAAATAGCAGCAAATGAGAATCTTATTATGTATACATTAAATCCTGTTGCTAAATGCAATCGTGGCAAATGTTAAGCTAAATGTACTAAAAGTAAGAATATATTTAGTATATTTAGCTTAACATTTCTTTCTTTTAAAACTAAGTTTGAAAGCCATTAAAAGAAGACAATTCAAAAACACTAATAATGAGTTCAAATTATATTAAAACTCGCTGGAATTTCAAGATAAGAAACTAAGAAAATTATAAATTTTAGTTTTACTTTGTCTAAACTAATGAACCTTCTTATTTAACATGATTGCTTTTAGTTTTAAACTCAAACTTATTTGTCATTTTTGAATATTAACCATATGCTTTTCCAAATAACTGAATAAACATCTAAGATATCAATTAAAAGTTAAATTTCCATTCAAAGATGGCAAATTAGGCAATAATAAAAAGGATTTGCCTTTATATAAAATAAATAAAATCTTTCAAATCTGTGAGAAGTCTTTTTAGTTTTACGAAAACTGAATCCAATGAAATATTTTTATGAAAATACACTCGAAATATTATTTTTCACTGCTGAAATTTCATTATTTGAAATTTTTTATTTATAATTACGATGAGAATATTGAGCAAAGATGAACCAAATGTGCAAATAGACATTTTTGAGCAAAATTCTATGTCTAATTGACTTCTAATTTGAAATTATTTATATTAATAAGCTTAAAATAGATGAAGACCTTATGTGTTCTTGAATTTTGAATTCAAAAATTGACCTTTTTAGCAATTTAATTTGAAATGTGGCTTTTAAAAATGTCTACTAATCAATTTGTTTTTCACAGAAGGACCGAAAATCTCATTTCCTTGACAATACAATTGAATTACAAAAACCACTCACACTCAATATATTCAATAAAAATATTCAACCCAACCACACTCACCTGATTAAGTGCCTTTTCACACAACACTTTTTGTAGGTGTTGCTGTTGCTGTTGTTTTTTTTTTTTTTGTTTTGTTCGTTTGGTATTTGAAAAGGCGCGTTTCCGCGATTTATTTGTGGTCGAGCGCTTATCCCGCAACTTTCCTATCTATGACGTATATTTGTTTTTTCAGATTTTCCTTTTATTTATTTTTTTTGTAATTTTTGTGTTTTTTTTCAATTAGTTTTATAAATGAATTTGTGGTGCTGGTGGCTAGAATTCAATTAAAGCACAAACTATAGTAGAGAGCTTCCAGAGTGTCCTCGTCGGCCGTGTCGTCGAAATCTCGGGGATCTCGTGTTGTTGGTAAACCTGTTGATCAACTGTTAATGATAGGCAACATAGTGCGGCAACCGTTTATAAATCAAAAACGGAAGCAAACCGAGGCACCCGATTGGCAAACGGAAGGCACACGAAGTTAACTTCGTGATAAAAGGGCTCCCACACGCTGCGCACGCACACCCACACCCACACGCATACGCATATAAACGCACTCAAACACAAACACACACACACACAACCAAGCAAACACACTCACACAATGAGACATTCAAATGGAAAGGGAAATGCTGTCAACCGCCATTGTATGCAACGGAAGTGGCCGAAAAAGTGTTGCCTACTTAGTGGGGCGGGGGTATAACTCCATCCATACATACATACATATGTACATACCAATATCTAATGTTATTTCTATTGTTTTTTTTTTTTTTTTTAGTTGTTTAACTAAAAGTCACACATGCGCGTCCCTGGGGAGCTGGCCCAGACATTGTGCCAAAAGGCAAACATATGCACACGCATGGTTCCAACTTGGTAACGGGGAGTTGGACTCATTTAAATTCAGGTACATGCTGCTTCTCTGCCAACACTAAGACCAAGACCAACACCAATATCAATACACTCCCTCCGGCATTTAAAATTAAACGAGCATCAACCACTTACAATTGGAGCGGAGCATATTGCATATTGCATTTCTTTGTCAGCATGGGAGAGAGCCAGCGAGGCATCAATTGACCAAATACAAATACAATTCTTTCCATTTGCCACATGTTCATCCTAAACAACCGAGTAAAAACCCTTTTAGTGCTTCATGAATATTTATGGGCGGCATTGCGCCGTTTCTTTCATTCTTTTTTTCTGCTGTATTTTTTTTTTCTCGTGTCGCTTCTTCAATTACGAGAAAATATCTGAAGAGGACATTTGCATACATTCTTACCTGCGTTGAGTCGTTTGCTTATGCCATGCATAGGTGTGTTTGTGCACGGGACATCAACAGGTTTTTCATTTGTGGCCATTTTGATGGGGCGCTTTGGGTGACGGAGACGATGACGATGACGGTGCCGGTGCCGGTAACGACGATGCCGAATAAACGATGATGGGAATATTTATGACACTTCTCCTGCCGTTGCCAGTATAATGAATGGGTTATGCGTCCACAAACACTCACCTTCACACTCACCTTTACACTGTCTCTCTCTGTCTCTCACTCCCTCTTCAGTGGAATTGCCTCCTCCTCCTCCTGGATTTCGACGATAAGCTACGTAGCTACTAATTGATTTCGCCACTGATAAATCGCTGCCAAGTCATGTTATCATCGACAGCTACATGTTGTTGTGAATGCAGCCCGAATCAGCCCGATTGTAAATCATTTTTCCGTTCATATATGTCTGGCCTAATTGCATCTATTAAGCATTTTTTTTTTTTTTTTTTTGTTGGTACATAATATTCTTTTCGTTTATTAAATGACTCTCTGACTTTAAAAGGCCAAATGCAACACAATGTGAAATTGAACTTGTAATGCCTTGCTGCACGCGTTGAAGCCTTGTCCATTGGCTGACCACTCCTGCCGACTCGGTACCACTCCTCGTCCTCGTCTTAGCCTTTCATTTGCCTCGTCGTTGCTTTCTTTATTGGAAATGCCACATTTGTATAAAAGGAATACCCTTGGTGCCTTCATTGTGAAGATGAAGTGGGAGCCAACTCTGTTGGCAGCTAATAATAATTTGTTTGCATTTTGCATATGCCAGATGGGCCAAGTATAACATGAAAATATGGTAATATTATATTTAAACAACTTCCAACTGCATTTTCATTTTTCATAGAGCATTTATATATCTAAATTTTAAGGACTTACAAGAAATTAAAGAAAATTCCATATTAAACAATATAGAATTTAATTCTTTAAGTGTTTCATTTTTCATACAATTATTTCAGGGCGCTAAATAGCTTCAAAAAAATACTCATAACTCTTAAATAGTGTTAAAGTGACACATATTAAAAAAAGGTGTTTCCATAAAATCCATGATTCAAAAATAATAACTTTGAGAAAACTTCAATGGAGAACTCAATATTTCAACTTAGAGATCTGTCCATCTCGACCACAGCAAATGATTTGATAGGTTTGCTGTTGTCTGGACTCATTTTCAATCCGGTGGATCGAAATGGAGCCTAGTTCTAATCACTCGGATCTATCAATCTAAGCAGTATGCCAAAATACATATTTGATGTAAGTTTGTTGATCAAATTATTAAGCAAATTAAACAAGAATATTAATAATAGAATATTTGTACCATTTTGATAATATTAAGACTCTCTAAATAATGAAATAAAGCAGCACAAGAAGGAGTACTAATAATATAACGTATACGCAATAATAATAAAATGTAATGTTTGTAGGTTTCGCATATTGTAAATATGATTGTAACAAATTTAATAAAGATCAGACTACTCTAATATACAGCATCCATAGAAACAATCCAAAGAAACAATGGAAGCCAAGGGCGAAATGTTTCAAACCTTTTGCAAACCTCTAATTCACTCGTTTTTAAACGATTTAAGAATAATTATAGTCTACTTTTTCTTTAAAGAATCATATCATATAAGTTTATATATATATATACATTTGTACCACTTGAAAATTATTTGTCACATAATTTATAATATGTTTTTTAAAAAATTGCATCCCAATTTTCACTTATTAATTTTCCAATCTTTTTGCTGGCATTTTAAAATATGAAAACTAGCGATAATAATAAGATACAATCATTTAAAATCAACAATAAAGTGACCAAATTTTGATCCTGCAACATGTTTGAACATTTTTGAACAGGGATTCAAAAATTTCGATATTTTTGCCGCCAAAAAATTCGACTCTCTGGCGCCATCTATTGCTCGCTGGCACACACAAGCGCTATCTACTTTGACTGTAGAATATTTTTTCTCTAGCGGCTCATTCTCGTTTTTATCGTTCTCGCAAGCGGAGCGGTGCAAGAGCAGTAAAATAAATAAATAAATTAATAAATTTTTGTTAAAAAGATGCAACAATTATAATACAAGAACGTTTTGTTTATTTGTTTATTAACCAATCGCGTGTGAGTGTGGAAAACAAGGAAGTCCCGAAATCAAAAAGGAACCAAAAACAAAAAACAAACGCCGCAATGTTTTTGCGTTCTCAGTTATTGCCGCTGCTGTTGTTTTTATTGTTGTCGGTGGTGTGGGCGTCCCAAGGAGCTGAGGTGGGGACAGATGGAGGCGATGTTGCTGCTGCTACTGCAATTGGAGAGGCAAATTTGAATGGTTCGGAATGGTTTTATTTTTCTCTTGTTTTATGATAAGTGCAATGAGTTCATCACTTGAATAAGAACAAAAACTGCATTTCTATGGAATTGTGCATTCATTTGTGTGTGTGTGTGTGTGTGTGTGAGTGTGTGGATTTACATAGATACTTCTGTCTATCATCTTGCAGTTATAATTAGAGCGGCTTTTGCTTTAATTCCTTAGAAGTGAATGCTTATGCCGAACAGAAAATGCATTCACGTCTCTTTCTGTGTAAACACACTCTTATGAGCAATCACTTCCTTTAAGCATCAATGTCCTAGATTCATCTTATGGCACAATTCCTTAAGTAAATTTAGTAGAAATAAAAATAAACAACAATTACAAAAGAAATGCTTATTATTATCCCAGACAATTTAATTTCTAACCTTCCAAAACTATTAAATTTTGGTTTTCCATTTTAGTTAGTAGTTTCCGAATGATCCTTAACCATTTCATTTGATTAAATGTGAATCCTTTTGAAAAATTGCACGAGAATCATCTGAATTAACTTTGAATTAATGTCAGTTTCCTTTAAAGTTGATATTTTCACTTAATTTTCCAAATTTCTAAATACCAAAAACCAAATCATTGTAAACTAGAAATAATACGAATTTATGATTTCTTAGAATCAATAAAATATATGTAGATACAGTGCGGCTTAACTAAATAGGTTTCTGAGTAGAATTATGACCTAGATCTTATATATTTTTATGATCATTGCTTGTTTTGAAGAAGGAACAAAGTAATAATTCGTTATTGTATTGCGCTCATACCAAAATGCAACCGCATCTGAAATTCTCAGACTGAAATTGGAGAAATAACCTTGCTATAAGTAAACTGAAACGTTTCCCAGACATTTTTCTTTCTTTGAAAGTATCTTAATCCATTCATTCTTAGAAAGAAGATAGATTGTATTTCCTTGAAGCTCGATTTAATTCATAATTTCTTTTCACAGATAATGTCAAAGTGTTTACGGTGGCCAGCGAACCCACAGATGGCTATTTGCGCTATATACGCTCTGCACGGGTCTACGACATTGAGGTAAGAATGAGTCCAGATCAATGGAATGGGGTCTTGTGGTTGCCATCACAAATAGAATGAAATTCATTTAGCATAAAGTTGTGGTTTTTGTGGTAGCTAGAACAGTTATTTCACATCTCTTGAATGGTTAAATTTATATTGATGAATTCCAAATTTGATTAATCAATTCAAAAAAAAAAACACACACACAAGAAAAACTAGTCTCAAATCTATGTGTGTGTGTGTGTGTATGACTATATATAGCACATTATATTCTATCGGCACACTTTCATTACTTTTTACAGATTGTTTTTAATATGTCTAATGTGTTTGTGTGTGTGAGTGTGTGAGTGACCAGCAGCATCCGGCGATGTGGCTGGACGCATTGTGGGGCAAACATATGGAACCCAGATTTTTTTTTTATATGATTCTTATTGTCGTTTTTTGTTGTTTTGTGTTTCTTTTTAATCACGTAGCCCATTCAGTTGCCGGGTGTAATTAGCACAATTCTAAAAAAAAAATGATAGCATAGAACTTTCCACTATACACAAAGATTTCTTGCTTATCAATTAGAATATTGTGACCGGTTTTGATTGCACATATGTAATTATAAATGTATGTACAAAGCAGTTTCTCATGTTCAGTTTTTACTGAACTAAAGCATAAGAAACAGAAAAGCAACAACGAAAAAACAAATGTTGATAAGCCGGTTGGATGTCTTATATTGTTCGAATTTCATTTTATATTCGGAGACTTGTGTGAACTTAAGCCATTTAATCTGGCTTGTTTCAAATTTAAATCAACAGATAACTAATTAACAATTCAGGTTTTATCTGCAAATGGCAAAGGGTTAGCCAAAATTTATTTGCAAAGCGGCTAAAACCTGAAAATTATGTTTTTATTGCACATTTTCTTTAAAAATCGAAATGTATTAGAAATCTCATTGAAAAACTAGGAAGTCTGTTTCCAAACTAACATACTCAGGAGTTCTAGATTCGAAACTTTACTAACATGAACTACAAATTAAGATTTATAGACTTTTATATACATATCTGATTCAGGAATCCTTCTAAGAGAGTTTTTTATTAGAAATAATTGACGAAATCTTGAAGAGAACTTCTTTAAAACCTTTGTGGAATTATGTAGGTACTTAATTTTAGTTTTTAGCAACCATTAAAATGTTTTTGCTAGAGTAAAGACTTTATAAAGTTGTTTGGAAACTTATTTTGATTAATTTTCCCTTCTTTCTTTTCCATATTTCTATGCAGGTCACAACCCTTGGCATGGGCGATGAGTGGAAGGGAGGGGATATGCAACGTGCTGGCGGTGGTTATAAATTAAATCTACTTCGTGAGGCTATTGCAGAGCACAAAGAAAACCAAGACATCATAATACTATTCTCCGATAGCTATGATGTGATTGTCACTGCCAATCTGGAGGAGATTGTGGAGAAATTCAAAGAGTCCGGAGCCAAACTTTTATTTTCGGCTGAGAAATTTTGTTGGCCCGACAAATCGCTGGCCGATCAATATCCCGAGGTGGAGGGCAAAGCGTCGAGGTATTTGAATTCGGGAGCCTTTATTGGTTATGCGCCACAGGTTTATGAACTGCTCGAGGATACGCCCATTGCTGACACTGACGATGATCAGTTGTATTTTACGAAAATCTTTCTGGATGAAACGAAACGTGGCAAATTGGGCATGAAACTGGATACACAATCGCGACTCTTCCAGAATTTGCATGGGGCCAAAAATGATGTGAAACTGAAAGTGGATCTGGATTCTAATCAGGGTATACTGCAGAATACTAATTTTATGACCACACCCGCCATAATACATGGCAATGGACTGAGCAAGGTGGAATTGAATGCCTATGGCAATTATTTGGCTAAAACTTTTAGCGGCATTTGCACATTTTGCCTTGAATATCCCTTGGATTTGGATGTGAGTAGATGAACGTAAACGTTAAAAGCAAATTTTAAAATTTTATCTTCCACTTTCTTTTGCAGGAAAAGAAACTACCGATTATTTCGTTATCTGTGATTGTGCCGCATCCTGTGCCCTTCTTCGATCAATTCCTGGAGGGCATCCTTAAACTGAATTATCCCAAGGAAAGTCTTCATCTCTTTGTTTATAGCAATGCCGAACTGCACGATGATGATGTCAAATCGTTTGTAACCCAAAATGAAGATGCTTATGCCAGTGCCAAATATGTGCTATCAACGGATGAATTGGATGAACGTCGTGGTCGCCAATTGGCTCTGTAAGTGTTTCTTTAGGCAAATGCATCAGTGATTTTTCACATTTTTGTTATTTTTCGTTGCAGGGAGCAAGCTAAACGGCATCATAGCGATTATATATTCTATGTGGATGGCGAATCGCATATCGATGATGGCGAAGTGCTACGCGAGTTGCTTAAATTGAATAAGTAGGTCACACAGATTGATAGCAAAAGGTGATTGAAACTAATCCTATGACTTTTTACAGGCAATTTGCGGCTCCTCTATTCTCGAAATATCATGAACTTTGGAGCAATTTCTGGGGTGCATTATCCGATTCTGGATATTATGCACGCTCCCATGACTATGTGGACATTGTTAAACGGGATCTCATGTAAGAATTTTATTATCATCACTTAAAAGTTACGAGAAAGTTACAAGAACATGAAGCAATCAATCGAAGGCAATGGAGAAATCTGTCTTAAAACTGCGCCGATCAATCGAATACATATTATCTGCCGTACACTCATATAGGCCAGCATCCATTTGTGTTGCCGGATCAATTTCGATTTTCGACTTGACCTTATCCTCACCGATTCGCCATTCGTGAACATGCATATACAGATGCTGATAGATTTCCGCTCCATCCTTATACCAGGTGATGTGTGGTCGGGGATTTCCCTTGGCCACACACAGAAAGGCTATTTTATGGCCAAGCACGTACTCAAGATCAAAGTGTGAAGCTTGCAAGATTTTTGCACCCTGTGATATGTAAAAATATGATGAAGATCTCCAGGGTAATCAGGAAGGGTATGGGGAAATGGCGGACTCACATTATTATTATTATAATATTGATCCGATTCAGGATCACGATATTTCCCGGTTATGGGTAAACCAATTTGCACTCTCGACTTGGTGCGACCACGACCACGTCCACGACGCGCCTCACAAATGGGCGCGGCCAGCATGAGCAAGCCCAGACCGAGGCAGATGAGCAGGCATTTGGCTTGCATTATGAATGAATGAATATTGTATGGAGAGGAGATGCTTTGCGAATCTCGTCTGCGCGGCAACTGATCCATAGCCACACGGTGTGCTGCGCTCTGCTCTGTTTCGGTTTTTTTTTTCTTTTTTTGATCCACCTATGTATATATATAATTGGGTTGGTTAGTTCACCACAATGAGCTCGGCTTGACTTGGTTTTCGGTTCGCTTTTCCATATACATATTCATTCGTTTGATTTGATTTGCGCACTCGCAATAATATTCCTCTCCATAAAGAGTATATTTCACCCTTTTTTTTCGTATATTTAAATTTGCTTGATCCGCACAGTGGTAGAATTTACGAAAACCATTGATCAGACAAGTATCTCAAATTGTTTTTGGGTGACCATGACAACTCTGTCAATTTGTGGCCCACTGTGCGGCATATCAACCAGTTGGATATCCGAATCAAAAATGAATCTTTTCGTACAGTCACAGTTTGTTTGTTTAGATTTGCTTTCACACATTTTAATAAAATAAATGCAAAAAAAAAAAAACAGCAGCATTTCAATTAGGTAATTGAGACAATTTGTCCGCTACACGCAGGCGAAAGGTCGAGTACGAATAGAGAAGAACTTGAATTCCAATGCAGAGAAATAGACACAAAAAACTATGAGTATATAATACAATTATTTGCTTAGTGAGAATATATGTATATATTTTTGAAAAAAAAAACAATGTATAACTAAAAATTAACCATTACATAGTCCGTGCGAAAACCTCGGCGATCAATGGCATATATATTATCCGCCTGACATTCGTAATAACCTGAAAATGAAAGAGATAGAATGAGAGCATACATTCACTTAATGTTCGAACATTTACCCGCATCCATTTGTGTTGTAGGATCGATTTCCATTTTAGATTTAATAATGTCCGTTTCTATATGAGATTCGTGTACCTATATATATGTATAATATCATAATTAACTTCCATTTTAGTTTGTTCCATGTATATTTACTTGAAAGAATCTATGCTGATACAATTCCGCACCATCTTTGAACCAAGTTATAGTTGGACGTGGATTACCTATATAGGGAATATATACACTCAATGTGACTAAAATGAATCATCAGTTTACGTTTCAAATACTTGCCCTGAGCCATGCAGAAAAATGTGATTTTACGTCCCAGTGTATAATCCAATTCAAAATGCGATGATTTAATAATCTTGGCACCCTGTCAATAGAATCAATTGATTGTTCAGTTTTCGATTTCATATAATTGTAGTACTTACATTCTCATGATCGTAATAGTTGACGGCATCCTGGGTACGATGTTGAATGACAACTGGTTTTTTGCCCGTATAATTGCGACGTAGAACATTGCGACCACCCGTACTTCCTGTATTATATTATGAAATTATATATATTTTCGATATTATCTAAAAAATATTATGGATCTACTCACTCTGAGCTGCTATATAGGCCAGATCGCTTAATAGCAATAGGCTTAAGAAGAGAGCAAATGTTCGAAACGGTCTGAGGTTGGTCATATTGATGTTTAGATATCTGTGTGTGGGTGTGTGAATATATGTATGTGTGTTTGTGTCTGTGTATGTGTGTATGTAAGTGTGTGTGTGTGTGTGGTGCAATCTCCTCCGTGTACGCCAAACGTCAACGGAGAATGTTGTTTTCATACTGCGGTCTGTCTGCACAGCTTCCACTTATCTATTTTTCACCCCTTGACGTTGCGAAAATTTTGATTGAATTTAATAAAAAACAGAGAGACAAACTGAGAGAGAGAGAGAGACAGAGACAGAGAGAAAGAGAATGAGAGGAACAATTGTACTTTCCATTTTCAAAAACTAATATTACACTCTCTTTCCTTTCGTAGTTTTTATATTAACTTTTATGTTTTTCTTTTCGATTTTCAGCGGATTGTTTAATGTTCCCCATGTGACGAGCATCTTCCTAATTAAGCATAGCGCCTTCGATGTAATTAATTTCAATCATAAAGAATATGATCCCGATATGGCCCTGAGTCAATCCCTGAGAAATGCGGTAAGTCAAAAAACCCAGAGGTTTGAGGTGATATTTAAAAAAAAAATGCAATTAATTAAATAAGAAAAAATAAAGTCCACTCACCACACAAACTCACTTATAGAATTTTAAGGACTTTTCTACTGTATATAGGCCCCGGCGAGATTCGAACTCACGATCTCCTGTTTACTAGACAGGCGCTTTAACCAACTAAGCCACGGCGCCTTGTTATTTCCGTGCACTGAAATAGCCAACCTATCAATCGAACTGAAGTGTTTTGCTCTATTCTATTTTTAGATAAGAACAAAACGAAATCAATTTCTTAAATTAATATTAGTTTCAGGTGTAAGTGTTGAGAAAAAACGAGCAGGAGATAAAGAAATGAGAAGCAAGTGCTTTAAATTTATTGCCCAATTAATCAATCAATTGTAAATTATAAGTATATGTGATTACTAATCCATTAAGTGATGTAGTTAATTCAAAAGTGAAGTACCTAATTAACGCCAAGAAACAAAAATTTGATATGAAAATCAAAGAAATATATTTAAGCAAAATAATAGTAGATAAAATTATATTAAAATTTCCAATTATATTTAATTTTTGCAGGGCATTTTCATGTACATCAGCAATCAGCGTTACTATGGCCATTTGATCAACACCGATAACTTTAATAGCACCTTGCCACGACCCGATTTCTATACTCTGTTCACAAATCGTTATGACTGGACCGAGAAGTACATTCATCCTAATTATTCATTGCAATTGAATGAGTCGACAATCATACCGCAACCATGCCCAGATGTTTTCTGGTTTCAAATAGTCACCGATGATTTCTGTGATGATTTGGTGGCTATTTTGGAGAATCATGGTGGTTGGTCCGATGGCAGCAATAGCGACAAACGACTAGAAGGTGGCTACGAGGCAGTGCCCACTCGTGATATCCATATGAAGCAAGTGGGACTAGACTCGCTGTATTTGAAGTTTTTGCAGTTATTTGTGCGACCCTTGCAGGAGAAGGTCTTTTTGGGTTATTATCATAATGTAAGTAAATGAACATGGGCATATGCATATGGAATTTGGTCATTTATTTTGCTGTTTTTTCTTTTTTCGTAGCCACCCCGCTCTTTGATGAACTTCATGGTTCGCTACCGACCGGACGAACAGCCCTCATTGCGTCCTCATCACGATTCATCGACATATACCATCAATATTGCCATGAATAGAGCGGGCATTGATTACGAGGGCGGCGGTTGCCGTTTCTTGCGCTACAATTGTTCCGTCACCGAAACCAAAAAGGGTTGGATGCTAATGCATCCGGGACGATTGACACATTTCCACGAAGGATTGCTGGTTACCAATGGCACACGCTACATTATGATTTCGTTCATAGATCCGTAAGACTGAGTTGCTTACAAAAACAAAAACAAAAAAGAAACTAACTATGACACACTGCCATATTGGCCTCTCCAAAGATAGATAATCAAAAAAAGCCTAGTTTTAGTTTTAGAATGTTGGAGTGCTTTGAGATTTGTTTACTCAAAATGAGAGAGATTTTTACAAAATGTTTTGATAACTCTACAAAATACCTATGAATATAGTCGGAATATAGCTTGAAAGTTCTTACAAGAATCTGCATTATGCCTTAAGTTAAACGTAAGTTTTTTTACAAATGTTCCAAATGTGTGAATTGATTATACAATCGTCATTAAATACAAGCAATTTGTTTTTGACAAAAAAAAAAACAACTCATTAAAAATGAATTAAAATATAATTAGTTAAACGCAATTTAAATAATATTTTAAATTTTTACAGTGCGCCATGTAAACCGCCATAACAGTGCTCTGTAAAGACAGCTGTTAAAGAAACACACACGCACACACATCACACCCCCACAAAACAATAACAACAACAGCAAGAGTCAGAGCCAGAGCCAGAAGTGAGCCCCATTCGCACAGTGCTTTGTGGGAGGGCATTTCGTATAATTCTATATTTAACTGTATATGGTGTAACCTGAGAGTTACAGTAACGAGTTGACATAGTCCAGTACAAACGGGGCTCGAGTGCTGTGGCAGTGTACTATGGGTAAAATAAGCACTATGGTTCAAAGTGTTTCGGGCACGTTTGTGCAAAAAAAAAGAGTCGAATGTTTCATATCAAGTTGAGGAAGTTTTTCCAGCTATCATCATGGACACAAAAAGAATTAGCCAATTGAAAGAAGCAACTCTTTTGAAGGTTCGAAGGTCCTCAAAAGGTTGAACCGCTTTCCATTAATTCTGTTCAATTCGAACATAGAATTTTGACATACATTTTGCTCGAACCCAATGCCTAAAACTATGCAACAAAAATCATTTGCTTCGCTGTGGAGGTCGCAACCGTGATTCGTTGGGAAAGTTCAAAGTTTAGAAAGTTCTTGATGAACTCTCTTCCAATGATTCGCACCAATATACCATTTAATTTTGAAAAAATCGAACTTACAAGCCCATTATTTTATTTTATAAAAAAACTATCGCTCGACAATTGTTTTGTCATTATTTTGAATGGCCACAAAAATGGATATTTTATCCCACAGTGCAGCACATTTGCTTGTTTCCGTTTTGTTTCGTTTGCTCGTCTTTCTTTCAGTCGCATTTTCGATAGCAGTCCGTGCGGGTGTCTGTTCGTGCGGAGTCCGGAAAGTTGCTCCCACAAAAAATCTACAGTTAGTTGCTGTTGCTGTATAGCCTGGCAGCTAGTGCCTGCTGGATAAAAACGACAAAAAAAAGAAACCCAAAGTGCATGTTAAAAATAACAAAAGCCAAAAAATCAACAACCACAACAACAGCCCAACAAACAAGCATACAAGAAGAAGAGAGAGAGATAAAACCAATGTTTTCTTTTTTTTATTTTTGGTTTTTTTTTTAATTTTGAAGTGTGGGTGGATATTTGATTTAAGTTCGAAATAAAATCAAAAAAGCAAAATAAATGAGATAAATTTCAATTGTTTTTAGGCCTTTAGTCGAAATGCCGCATCCTGTGAAAAGTGCCCCAGTACGAGCACGAGTTGATGTTAGTTGTTGTTGTTGTGTGTGTGTGTGCTTCGAAACAAACAAAAACGGCGAAAGTTTTGTTCTCACCAAAAAGGATTCGCTCTCAGTCCTGCTCTCTCTCTCTCTGCCTCTCTCTTTTGGTTGTTGGTTCGCCGCACAGTTCTCTTGCGTTTTCTTCCTTGTTCCGTGTTATGCGTGTGTTTTGTTTGCTACGTTTTCCCTGCCTGTCTGTCCGTCTGTTTGTCTGTTTGTCGTTTCGTCCTTCCGTAAGTCTATAGATCCAACCATCCGTAGGTTCTTCCTTCTGTTGTTTCAGCTCTATCCTGTTTCATTTCCCGCCCCACACACACACACACAAACACACACATTTCTTTTTACTACTTTATTTACACTTTTCGTCTAACGGGGCTTGGAGTGGGCGCCTCTCCTTGGTCTCACACCTGCTGTGCGGTGTTTGTTGTTGCTGTTGTTGTTGCGCCTGGCAACGACAAAAACTACAACATAAGACAAGAATTTTCACAGTTTTGTTTTTGTTTTCATTGTGTTTGTGTGTGTTTTTTTTTCTGTGTGCGGTTTTTTTAACAGAACTATTTAAATTTAAGACAATTCAAACGTTAATAAAAAAAAAAAACGGAAAACGAGAACAGCAGCAACAACAACAACAACTGAAGTGACTAAAGCAACTTCCCATCATCTTTGGTGGCAATGGAGTGAACGATGGGAATAGCCTCTGCCTCTGCCTTTGCCTTTGCCTCTCCCGTTCCCGCAGTCATTTCACTGCGAGACTTTTTCGCGTTTCGCCTGCGTCGCTAACAAGGTGCCATCGTCTGCTGGCCTGGAGGTGAGTAAATTGTGCGTGTGTGTGAGTGTGTATATGTTCTATATGTTATTGGGTGCTACTTTTTACCAAGACCGACCCTCCCATGTGTTCGTTCTCCATCGTCGACGCCTTCTTCATTTGCACTAAGCAGCTGCTAATGGCGCGAATTGAAAAAGTTTTTCGCATTCGAGTGAGAATGACGAAAAAACTCAAGCAAGGCATTCGGTTTTTTCAGTTCCAAATAAATGGAAATATTCTCAAAAATTACATCTACTATATACAAAACATAAATTTGTTCGATTAATACCAATAACCGAGTCCGTATAGATCTTATTTACTTCTTAATAATATGGATCCGAGTATCAGAGAGAATCTACAAGCTTTTAAGTATAATAAGCTTCCAGGATCTTTGATTTCCATTCATTATCTTAAAAGATCCAATTTAATTAAGTGAAAGGTTAAAGATTTTTGTACAGCGATTTAAATCTCTTTCACTCTCTGTTACCAACTACAATGTTCCCTGATCTGCATATTTTTTCAATTTCTGTTGGATTTTTGGAAATTTTTTTTAAAATAAAAATAGATGAGGGCTAGAATGAAATCCTTCTTTATTTGCATATTGATGTTGGAATTATCTTGTTGGTGGTTTGCCCTTTAGGCTTTAGATTTCTTCAATCCAATTTCCATATTCATTACGTACATACGTAGAGGGATCTTTGGTGCTGTGCTTTGTATCCCTTAGAGTCCTTTGACATGCGTGCGTGCGTGCGTGCAAAATCTGCGAGCTGAAAAATTATTATTAACAAAGGCTCCCCCGAGGTGCGGCAGAGACACACAGTACAGACACAGTACAGAACAGAACAGAACAGAACAAAACCGAACCGAAGCGAACTTGGGGACAGGCGCAGTGCGGCAACGGCTAGCCAAAAACAAAGTCCAGCCCCAGCTGCTGTACTAGTTAATGGCTTTATGTGTGTGTTAGTGTGTGTGTGTGTTTGTAGAGAGCCCCGAGGAGTTTGTCGAGTAATTTGTGTCACGTTTTAATTTTTGACGCCACAAAAGTAGAGCCCAACGCGACTCGTGTGTGATTATGACAATTAAGATTGCGTTGAATTTTTGCTTACTTAGGCGCAAGTTTAAAAGGCTTAACTATGTTAAGCAATTACTTCTTACATATATAGACAAAATATACTTAATATCCACTTGCTGGACTTTAAATTCCATGCTACACAACTTCATAAGTTTAAATATAGATAAATATATGTAATACTTAATGTGAACATGTCTCGTTCTCGTGCTCTTTGAGACCAAACGGCTTCCTGTTGCCCATCAGCTTGCTGTCAATTGCAAGCAGCTAAAAGTCCAAATAGAGAAGCTGACACAAAATTGACAAAAAATGGCTGAAATCAATATTTCACATTTATTTTTCACCTGTCATATTTATAATTGACCACTAGCAGCTTATCATTTCAAATAGCTACAAAAAATAAAAAAAAGATGACTTGACCCCATTTAAGAAATTTATAAATTGTATTAATTGAAAATATAAATTATTAAAAGACATTTTCAAAGAAATGCATACACAAAGTAGAGCTTTAGCACTTAAGCAATTAATTTTGAGTTTAGGCTAAATGTTAAGTCAATTTTGTAATCGAAATTCGATTCCGTCACTGTTTGTGATTCAAAAAAGAATTTATCAAATTCAATAATAATTCAATTTAGTTCATTTTCGACATGAAATTTCCTAAGCAATTTACTGGACTGAATAGAATATTTCCTTATTGAAAATTCCTTAGCATCAGAATGAAGTCAGGATAGGGCAAAATAGAAACGGACAGCCCATCAACAACAGCAGCAGCAGCAATAGCAGCAGCAGACTAACTGGAGCAGCAGGAAGAGGGTCTTCAGTCAATTTGACAAACATGACACAGAAACCCCCGGTCTGGCCCCCATGGCTGACTTGCAATTTGGTGAAGCAGTTTGCCCTAATGGACACTCGAAGCAAGTGTTGCATGGCTTGAGGAAATACGGACTTGGCCAGGTCGGGAAAGGACATGACAAGACGGGACAGTGAGGACTTCCGACTGTTTGCCTGCCTGCCTGACTGCCTTGTTGGCAATTAAATTTTTAAAATGCCATTTCGAGAGCGAAAAAAGAAAATTAAAAATGCCAACTGTTTGACTGTGCGTAGACTAAAACAACAACAACAAAATGTCGAGGCAAAAGAAGTACAAGTATAACGGCAAATAAACACAAATTGAATTGGTTGTTGCCAGAGAATTTTGTGCCTAGAACCAACATAACTAAATTCCGAATTGGCCCAAGAGAAAGAGAAAAGTTTTTCCTCTAGCTTTTCGCCTTTGGTTTTCGGTTTTACCTATTTTTCTTTTTTGGTCTTTCTGGTTGCTGGTATTTCTGATTGTCATTGTCTGAGACTGAGTCTATTGCCGGCGCCTTGTTGGCTAAGTTTTTTTTTGCTTCTCTGCCTTCTCTGTTTTGCTTACCCTATTCGTATGTCCTTTGAAGGATGTTGGAAATATTCTCTCGTATTTTTCGTTGTCTCTTATACATATAGAGAAATGTATGTATTTTTTTGCCTGCATTGCAATTGCAATTGCTCACATTGTTTTGCTGTTGTTTCTCTTTGCCGTTTGCCGTTTTCCTCTTCCTTTTTGCTTTTGTACATTTAATTGGCAATTTTAGCCAGACATTTTTCACTTTCCCTCCAGCGACTCCTGCCTCTTGGCTGTCAGCCATGAACTTTCTCAATCTGTCCCAAAAACTCGATTTGCCAATAAAAAAAAAATATATATATAAATATTAGCAAACGAAATGGAATGATAATATTAACAAAGTTGCGAACTCAAAGGATTCGTTTCTCTTCTCTCTTAAGGAATCTCAAGGATATTTTCCAAGCGAATATTTAAGATGAAATTCTAGGAATTTTAGATAATTTGAATAGTTTCTTTTAAAATTTAAAGTAAATCTACCAACCTACAAGTTTACCATTAAAAAACTCAAAACTATTCTTAATTACTTAGGAATTGTTGGACACACATGTTTCTTTATATGTTTTCCAAAGTGGTTTTCGATAAGGCCAGAGAGTCGAGAGCTAAGGATATCGGGGAGGGCAGGGGAAGGGCTTGAGGGAATTGTGACTTCCGTTGCTTGAATGACAGAGGAGAAACAGAGAACGAAATGAAACAATGAACACACATAATTCAAACTAGAAGAACAAAAGAGAGAGAGGGGCAAAAACTCAACATTACACTTGATAAGAATACATATATATATGTATATATATTTTAACTAGTTATCAGCAAAGAATAAAACCCAAAACCCAAACTTAAAAGGAATAATCGCAAGACAACGATGGGCATTCACTTTTAAATGGTCGCAAATGGTCGAGTTTCCGTTTCAATAATGAATAAGTTTCTGAATGATAAAAGTTTCGAATAAAGTGCACTCCAAATAAGTTATTGATCCAAACCTCTAGCCAAATCGGATAAGCTAATGATTATTTTAGTTTATTTCGATCAGCACAAAAAACAATACTTACTTTATCTTTCTTGTGTTGCGAAAACGAAAATAATAAAAATTAAATTACGAAATTGTAGAATTTGTTGCGATTATCAATTGCCGCTTATTAAGGTTTTCATAATACCAAGAATTGATATCTAATCAATTTGATAAATTTTTTTTTGAAATTCATTGCTCATATTAAGGGTAATTGGTCAACATGTTTAGTTTTTTTCCACTCTAATCCGAAGAGTACATACATTCCGATATCTACTTATATTAGCTAACGAATAAATCTCACTCTCTCTCTGTCACTCTGTAGCGATTATTTGGATAGCATAAATCAAAAGCAAAATTTAGCTAATGAGAAAAGAATTTAGTTTAATCGGCGGCAAATGCAAAATACTAAGTTATGGCAAGGAATAGTAGATAACAAATTAATATGAGAAGTTGAGTCAATATAGAGTGGAATGCAGATAAAAGCTTTAATTAGTTAAGGGCCAAAGTTATATATTTTTTTTTTCAATCTATATCAACTGTTGCTTCTGAGAGATTGGGTTTCGAGGTTTCTGTTGGGTTTCTTGTTGGGGAGTGGCCAACGAAAATGGGTGCAACAGTTGGAAATCAAAGTGATGTTGCGTGAGTTTGTCGATTCGAAAAATTGGAAATTCCATTTCATAAAGAAATAGCAGAAAAAGACAGAGGTAAACGATATACATATTTCATATTCTTCAAATCCTTTGAGCTTCGTGACGATTTGGCATTAGCCTAATGGCTAATAAAACAACCTGCCCAACAATTTTAGTGCCATCCCCACCATTCATTCTATTGACCTGGCCAGTCATTAGTTTTCTGCCACACTAATTTGTTGTCATCAATTTTATTTGACTTCCGTTGGCCGTTTGTTTGAAATACATTTTCCAAATGCTAAAATATCGAAATTTATCTAGGGATATCTCTCTACGTAAAAGCAAAGTCTATCTATTGTGCACAACTAATTTATGACTTTCTTTATCTCTAAATTGTTCCACCGACCACTTAAATATCTAGCCCTGAAAATATGCAAATGAATGATAAATCGTATATCGGTAAAAAAGGTAAAAAAAAAAAAAACATTTTAGGACATAAATCAGTTTGTTATACCAAATTGTTTTGCCTCCTCGCAAACTCATAAGTAAGCTATGTACATACATACTTATAAGCATGTACGATAAAAGTTTCAATAGTTATGAATATATTACTCATGTCCAGGTCTGACTCAGACCTTGCCCAAAAAGAATACCGACAAGTGAAATTTATGGCTGTTAGATAAGCATAGCAACAACAACTGGAAAATGCAATTAAATCATTAATTAAGACCCCGAACAAATGAGTGCAACAAATTGCAAATGTAATGCTTAGTTTTGAGTAAATTTTGCAATAATTATATTTGAAATTTTGTTGCTCCTTACACTTGATCAATGGAAACGGACTTCTTCTTTAACTTTAAGTAAGAAGATTGCCTCAATTGCGTGTTACACATCATCAATATCCTTGCAATCTCTCTCTCTCCCTCTCTCTCTATCTTTGGGTGTGTGTGTGTGTCCAAAAGGCTGTGACCGTATCTGATATATATGCACTATTATTCACATGACCATAAAAAGCAGTAGTAGTAGGAGCTGCTACCTTCCATAATCCATTAAATATGATATATGATGTTGTGGTTTTCAAGATCTGAAAATGCCATTTACAATGGACATGTCCGGGTTCAAGCTCCTTGCAAAGTAAGAAGGATTTTTCCCTTTACATGTGCGCGCACACACAAATGCAGAGAACTTGGTTTCACTTTTGGTCTTAAAGAGTCCTGCACGGCTTCTGCACGTGCCTTCCACTCTCTGACTCGTATTATGCAATTGTTTTTTTGCCGACGCCAAACTAGATGGCGTCGCCACAGTGGGGGGTAGCCCCAGCTTGGCGTCGGGAATTGACAGCACACACTCCCACACACACACACACACACACAGACACCCATACACATCTAGCAAAAGGACCTTTAAATTTGCGGCAAGACATTTGAAGAGCATTAAACACTTCTAGTTTCTGGAGTTTATGAAGTGTTTTTAGCAACAAACAGTGGTGTGTGTGTGTGTGTGTTTCCTACATTATTATGTGATCCTTGAACTCTGCGCTCCATGCGCCCACTGTGCGTGGGCATTCAAGGACATTGCTTGAAAATGGCATCTCCGGGTCTCAAGTGCAGCTTTCGTCCCTCTCCTCCCTTGCATCCACCACTTGAAACAGTTGGCCTGGCGCCTTGGCAAAATGTACCATATCCACTTGTGCCGGAGACCGAAACCGAAACCGGACGAACTCTCCGCCTTCATCTCCGGCCCCTAGTTTGGCCCCGCACTCATGTGGCATTTTGTTTTACATTCTCCTGGTGCCTCCTTTATTTCTCTGGATTCTTTTCATCTATGGACGACTATGTGTGTGTCTCTCTGCCAGGGCAGAGGGCAGAACGGCGGGAATTGTCATGTAAATGGGTTAAGTTCTGACATTAAATTGTTTTCACAAAGATTTCTACTTTTCTCATTTCACAATTTCTGCATTTCTCCGGGGCCCCCGCCCCCTCGTTTTCCCACCATTATCCTTTGCTGTTTGTTGATTGTGATTTATTCATTGAAAAATCCAACAAACATTTGAATATGTGTCTGCCCAAAGGGCATAAAAGAGATTTGCAATAAACGATAATTGAACTTTATTGTACTAGACCGAGAGAGGGAGAGGAGAGTGAGGTGTGGAGGTTGGGTGCTAGAGAAAATTTACTATTGTATTTATTGAAATTTTTCAATGGCTTGTATTAAAATTAAATTGCCTGCGGATGGCTTAAAAACAAAAAGTACAAGAGAGAGGGAGAGAAAGAGAGCTCAGCTCGACAAACATGCAAAGCACAAAGAACAGTTTTGTAATATGGCCATTGAACTTTGATATCAGCAAGTAAAACTGGCAAAAATTGGTTTTAAAATGTTTCAACACGCGAAATAGCACCACGCCCACCCTTACCATAATTGCAAAATGTCTGCAAGAGAAAGGTTTGCCCAGTGGCTTAGGCAAAAAAGAAAAGCTTGGGGTAGAATACTTGGTTAAACTAATCAAAACCATTTGATTATCAATTAGAAAGAAGTTTTACTTAGTCTAGCCCAAGGAGAAAAAGATAGAGAGAGAGAAATAAACCCCCTCCAGCACTTTCCCCCTCTCATGCTCTTCTGAAGGGAACTTCCGCTAGTTAGTTACTTGCCCTTTCTAGTACAAATGTTAACAACTTTGCCCGCTAACTACAATAGGAAAATGTAATTTAAAAGCATTTAAGTTTTACATAAACGAAAATGGTTAGTAAACAATCTCAAATAGTAAGGAATTCTTTCAATTTACAGTTGGCACTTCTTTTACATTTCATATATTGCAATTGATCACAATCTGACCACAAAACTGAGCTAACTTAGCTAACATATCGAAGAATCAAATACCCTTACATATGGCATTGCCACCATGGCGGATGAGTAATGATAAATTGTTGCTTGAAAGTCTATAAAGCAAAAGGTTATACAATAAGAGTATCTCGTAGTCAGTTCTATGTTTCTTTTCCGTGTCTGTGTCTGGTTTTTTTTTTTGTTTTGTCCATATCATCGATATCAAGTTGCTATCTTTTTGTCTCCAATTTCCAATAGTGTTATCTTGTGAATTACGTAGCTAAGAATTTGTTAATTAAGGCAAACATTAAAAATTGATAAGTATGTACAAGTGGTATGTGGTATGAAGGTTATTTCCAAATTATGGAGTGTACATTTTTGATTACTTTTGATGGATGACAAAACATACGTGTCTCTAAACATGTTACCACATTGGATTGAAAACTCAATTGCCAATTTCTATTTAATACTGAAAAGCTCTGGGAATTTCCATTCTACTTTCGACATAAGTAGTATGTCAAAAGTGTTTTTTTGAAGATAGCAATGATGGATCACTAATTGGTTATAGAAATTTTAAAAATTGATTGACTTGCGGCTTCATTTTAATGCATTTACTATCAAAGTTTTCATTAAATCAACTTTTAAATAAGTTTATCAAATTATTTAACTTGTGTTTTCAACTATGAAAAATTTCTCAAGAAACTCTAGCAAAAATATATAAATAGTAAAAGTAGTATATAGTAGTCCGATCTAATTTGAACATTTACCAATTTTGTAGAGGTAATTTAAATTGAGAAAACGTTTACTGATGGAATTTAGCTGATTTCCACAAATAAATAAGAAACATTTTAATGAAATATATGTGGCTGAACATTGATATTTGTTGCATAAATCTATGCACAATAGTTTCATTTATATCTATTATATAAATTATGGTTAACCCAAAAGTAAACAACAAAAAAATGTATGTATATAACAATTTTCAGGTGCAACACAAAATATAAGCCAAATATGTGGAAAAAAATGTAAAAAAAAAGAGAACAAAATAAGAGAAACACAACTACCAAAATGCTGGCCAAGCAAATAAGCAATGAAACGAAGCAGAATATGCAGAAAAAATTCAGCGGTAAATAGCATTCAATCGATCGAATTCAAACCCGAAACGAATGAAAGCAAAAAAAAGAAGAAGAAATAAAGTTACGAGACCAACGGCAGCAGCAACAGCAACAACAACAACAACTAGAGCAAAATCTATATATACATACATATATATATTGGCAATATAAACATGAAGACCCTGTATACTGGCATTGGCCACAGCAACAACAACCACATCATCAGCAGCAGCAGCAGCAGCTCCAACTCCAACAAAATGGCATTGGGCAAGTCCATTAAAATGTACCTGACGATATTCATAGCCACAACATGCATCTATATGGTGCTCTATCAGTATCACATGTCCCGTCAGCCTCTGGCATCCAACGATGTTGTCAAGGTGAGCTCCTCCTTCAATTTGACCAAAATTTATCCAATAAGTCTGTTGTGTAGCTATCGCCCGACTATACTATATACTATATAATATCTCATTTAAACATTTCTTTGTTTAGTTAGCTGCTTGAATCTAAATGTTTCATGTAATTAGATATTGCTCTTATCAATTAGATAGATAGGATAGGTTCATTCACACCATTGCATCACAATTGCACACAAGTTCTAATTGCAATTTAATATATATTGAATTATTATTATCAGTATGAGTATGAGATATGTACATATATTACAAATAAGTATTGCAATTCCATGGTCAGGCTTATCATAATAAATAATAACAGATTATATAGGTTTATATGGAAAATGAAACAGAAATAATTTATTGTTCCAACCACGTAAAATTTTTAAAGATCTCGTATATAATAGAAAGCTAAAGTTTTCCCTAAAAGACATCAATTGATGTTTTTCCTAAAGAAATCATTAAAATGGAGAGTTTCGTAGCAGGGATCATAGGGAAAAAAGGTTTATCGATTCTTTTTTGGAATACGTTTCAAAATATTGATGTATTGAACAAATTTGTAAGGCATAATATTGAAATATTTCAACAGTTCAAAGGAACTGACCACTAATTGATATTTTCAGAAAGATTTTTTAATTCAGTTCCTGACAACTTTGACTTAATATTGCAATTAGATAAAGTTGGGACAAAAGTTGGTATAACGCAAAGAAAATTAGTTATGGTTTAAAAGATTATAATCAAAGTTTAATTAGATAATTGTCTAAGAAAGATGTTAGACTAGGCAAATATTTGAAAATTGAATGGTTGAAATTGAAATAAATTGCATCCCAGCCCTAAATGAATGGTAAAAATGTTTTTCTTAGATACTAATTGTAGTTGTAGTATGTATTAAGTAGTATCTCATTTGTTTTTGTGACTACTGTAATGTTTCGTTTTCTTGTTTCTTGTTCTATTCCTAATTCTAACAATGTATAATCATGCATTATCTAACACAACCACAACAACAACAAAAAACAACAACAACCAAACTACAGCATCAAGACAAATCATCATCGTCATATATCGCTTCATATTGGTGGGCGCCCATGTCCTTGCTATCAGCAGCCAACAATAACAGCAACAACAGCAACAACAACAACAACAACATGAACTCCACCATCAATAAAACAAGCACATTGAGACAGATTCAAACAGATAATGGCAGATCTGTTATCATACAAACGGTTTCATTAGCTGTTCCCACCAGCAGCAGACATTCGACATCAGCAACAGCAACAGCTACAGCAGCAGCAGCAGCAGTAACAACAACAGCAACAATTGCGACAACAACAACTGTAGCAGCAGCAGCAAATGTTGCAGCTGCAGTTATAACAACAACAAGAACAATAGCTACAACTGCAGCAACAAGAACAAAAACAAAACTAAGAAATGGCCAAACACATAGTAGCCAAACTAACAAACCTGGCCATAACCCGATGCGCCAATCAACAATACCAACAACAACTACAACAACAACAAGACCAACATTTCTGGCCTCCTCTGATCCCGTAAATATTTACTCACCTTTTTGCCCACTTTTTCCACCACAACACAGAATCAGAAGAAACCAAAAAAAAAAAAAAAAATGAATACAAAACAACAAACCAAACACCAACAAAAATGAAACCGAAAAACTAATTACACTTTAGCACATTTGCCCTTTTTTCTTCTCTCCCTGTCTATATTGTTTTCTCTCTCTGTCGCACACTCCCTTCATTGCCCGCAGTTATTGTAATTTTGTTTCATTTTTTAATCTCTTAAAGTGCATTTTGAGCTTATCTGCATATTATTGTTTCCGTCATACTACTCCCGCTTACAGTCGAGGTTCTGTAAATGGGAACATGCTTTTGCGGTTGTTACAATTTCCTTCCTTTCATCCTTCCATTCCACTTTCATTCTTCCAATTCTTGCTGTTCGCTTTTGCCTGGCTCATTGAAGTCGTTTCATTCCTCTCTTCTTTTTTTTTTATTTTGTTTATTTTCCCTTTGCACACTATTTTCCAATTTTCTTAATTGCTTTTTTTTTTCTTTTTGTTCAAGTTGCTACACCAGAAAATTGCGCAAGTGCGTTGCATACTCATAATAGTAAAAGTTTCCCTATTCAAATTGTGATTAAAAAATATGTTTCCACTGGCATTTAAACATGCATGGGCCAAGTACGAACGAAGCTCGTTTACACCATTTAGTACTCACGTGCCCAGGCACACACGTTCTATTGTTTTTCTCAAATTGTTTGAAAACAAAGTCACCCAATCTTCCAATTTACATACATAAACAACATGGCAATAATTCCCTTGTAGATCAGAAAGATATTCAGAATTTAGCTGAAAGAGAGAATGATCTCGTAAATAATATCGATAATTAGGATGTGTAATCGAATCTGAAAATAGTGAATTAATTTCTGCAAGGCGGAAGTTTGACATTTTCTGTTCAAAAACTTGTTTTATTTGTTGACAAATCGAATTTATGTATATAAGTATCAAGGACCATTAGAATAAATTTAAAATAAATGTAAGAAAATGAAAATTAAGGCTTTTTGAAGGAATTAAAATAAAATTCCCTTTCATTTCTTAATCTTATTTTTGGTTCAAAAATATGGTACACTGTTTATAGGACTACGTGTAAAACTTTAAGTGTTGAGAGTTTCTACGACAAAGGACACGCATCCTGCGCTGATAAATGTTCAATATTTTTATGGATTCAATTAAATTAATCATTATGGGTCAAACATCTTATCTTTATGAACAATAATTATTGCTGTTGTTTGACTATTTGAATTTGTTTACATACCCATTGAGATAATTATTCGAAATTGATGCTGTAAGTGGACGTGCAACGCCATTTATCTCATACCCTGTAAATGCATAGATAAAATATTGCATATATCTACATTCATTCATTGTTAGACAATATTAGAGTAAAGTTTATTTGGTGGAAGGTATCTCA
The DNA here is from genome assembly GCA_018150735.1 of Drosophila sp. 14030-0761.01. Lineage (NCBI taxonomy): Eukaryota > Metazoa > Arthropoda > Insecta > Diptera > Drosophilidae > Drosophila > Drosophila sp. 14030-0761.01. The sequence continues at coordinate 18,012,858 of JAECWO010000001.1, read as the reverse complement.
TAGTCAACTACTTGACTTAACGTTTACATTACGGTTTTTAACCAATATTTGTTGGCCATACAATTGCATAAATAAATATCAAATACAATGGGGCAGCAGCAGCAGCAGCAGCAGCAACAAAAGCCTTTTGTACAACTAAAAACGATGTATCATCATCATCATCTACATAGTATCAACTGCTTGCATTTAGGTTAATCAGTTCCACTTGCCGCTCCCGGTGTCCATCTGCATCAATCTCCTCATTTTCATTTCACAAAAATTTGCATGAGCCTAATTTGAAAATTGCTCAATGCAAAAAAAAAAAAATAACAAAAAAAGATATATACATATGTATAACTAGACTGTTGATGATGATGATCTAGTTTCTACTTGGATACATGCAAAAATGCCAGGCAATTGAAAAGATTCGCACCCATTTGTTAGTTTTTGTTTGCAATGATTTGGTTTAGTGAGTGCATTCACTTAGATCCACTCAGTGCAGTGCAGTGCAGTCAATGTCAAAGAAATTTGAGCCGAGACTAAACTAAACGAAAAGGATCTTCAGCATATTTTTTCACGAGTGATATGTAGCAATTTGTTTTCAGCATATCAGATGGGAAAAATGAGGACAATGAGGCGAAGGTACAAGAAAGGGTGCAAACTATGTATGTCAACCACTCGGCTGTAAATTAATTTGCATAATTGCTCATAAAACGTAGCTCATGCCGCGTTACGCATGTAAACACAATGCCAAGCACTAAACTATCTAAAAACACACACATAAACCACCCACCCAACCAACCACCCACCCACTAGCCCATTCACTTTCTCTCTCTCACTCATTTACTTACTCACTGCATTGCACATATTAGAAGATATGTATACATGCACACACACACACACACACACATACACATAGCAATTAGTTTAGCTAGTTAATGGCATTTGATAATATTCAAGAGGACTGAAACTAACGTTGAATATGAACCATTCCACCCACAGCCGCCTTTATATATCATCACGCCCACTTATCGACGACCCGAACAGCTGGCCGAATTGACGCGCCTTGGCTATACGCTGAAGCATGTGGTTAACCTGCTGTGGCTGGTCATTGAGGATGCCAATAAAACGAATCCATTGGTGGCCCACACTCTGGACCGCATTGGAGTGCCCTACGAGTATCTAGTGGGTGAGTAGAGTTAACAGGGACAACAGGTCAGGAGCAGTGTTCATGTTCATGTCCCATTAACTAAAACCCGCAGCACCCATGCCCGAGGAATATAAGCTAACAAAGCGAGCAAAGCCACGAGGTGTCTCCAATCGGAATCGAGGCCTCGACTATTTGCGGGCCAATGCCAGCGAGGGTGTACTCTATTTTGCCGATGATGATAATACCTATGACATTAGCATATTCGAGCAGGTAATGAATGAATGAATAAATGAATGAATATAATGAAAAACTTTCGAAACAACATTGGCCATGTTTAATTACATTGCAGATGCGATATATACAAAAGGTCGGCATGTGGCCAGTTGGACTGGTAACCAAGACCGGCGTCAGCAGTCCCATTATACGTAATGGCAAACTGGATGGCTACTATGATGGCTGGATTGGTGGTCGCAAATATCCAGTTGATATGGCTGGTTTTGCGGTTAGTGTTAAATTCCTGCACGAGCGACCACATGCCAAGATGCCATTCAAACCGGGTTACGAGGAGGACGGTTTCCTCCGCAGCCTGGGACCCTTAGCAAATGCTGAAATTGAATTGCTGGCCGATCAATGCAGAGATGTGAGTATCCCAACTGAAGCAACCGAATCAACAAGCGACTTTAATTTCTATTTCTAATTTTGTTTTTGGGCAGATTCTCACATGGCATACGCAGACCAAAAAGAATCCACCAGCAACGCCAGTCAATTTTACACGATATGGCCAAACGAATCTGGAGTTTATAGAAAAGTTACTGGTGCGTCCATAGATAGGTGGTTTTGGGTTGGGTTGGGGTGGTTTGATGAACTGTTAGTGGTTAGTTAGTAATAGTAGTTAGGTTTATATATACATATATATATATATATATGCAATACACAAAACGAGAGAGCTCACAAAGTGTCCAAGTGGCTTTAACCAGTTGTACAGGTACAATCTTGTCTTTAAGTCGTATTTATTTAGAAAAAAAAAGAAAACAAACCAATGGATAAACCACAAGAAAAACTTTGTAAACTATTTGACTATTCGACCCCAGCCGGCTTTATATTAACACACACACATATATGTATTTATGTGGATAAAAACTATAAGTTCTAAGTAATTGTATCATATTATTGTTAGTTTTTTCTTTTTTTTTCATACATATTTTTTTATTGTAAATATTTGCTAGGTCTGACTTAATTTTTGGTGTTTTTTTTTTTTTGGGAAACAAATCATTTCCGTATACAAAATGAATTGTAAATTCATTGCAGAAAAATTTTAAATTGTTTGTGTACCAGACCTTGAAAAGAACGAGAGAAAGAGAGCACAAGGAGCAATAGGTCATGGCTCTCTATCAATTAGGGTCAGGTGTCAACTTGGCCAAAATAGAAAACTTTCTGCTCATCTGGGCCGCAATCGCTTTGAATAATTTATGTTGACACATCAGTATATGTACACAAACACAAATATATACCTACAACTTTGGTATATACTATGTATTTTTTTAAAAGGAATTGCTGCTGCTCCAGACATGACACAGATAACGCATACGACATGTGGGCCCGGTGTGGCCCAGCAAAATCGCGTGCAAACAGCAAAGTGCTGAATAATTTATATATTTACATACATATATATACAAATAAATATATGTATGTGGGAACAGACATTTATTTAAAATTCTCCTGCTATATATATATAGACATATACTGAAATTGAACTATAATTTAAAAATTAGTCCTCTCTTATTATTATTATACTTATTATATTAATGCACCAATTTCTTCATTCTTTTTGGGTTTGGTTTTATTTTTTTTCTTAATAAAATAACAAAAATTTATCAAAACAAATGCACTGAATTGTAAATAATAAGAAATGAAGAAATTTAAGTATATTAAATATTGTGTAAAAGTTAAGATGGATAACGATGACGATGATGATGATGAGAAATATGGTATTAAACAATTTATACAAATTATACAACAAAATTCGCATATTGAATATTACGTAAAAAACAAAAATAACAAATGGCGAAGCAAAAAAAAAGACAAACAAATTAGTTAGGTACTTATTAAATCTTGAAAACAAAAGCAAATTAATAACAATCTAACCTCAAGGGTAAAACTTCATTCTATTCATATTCTCAAGAAACTTAAAGAATATTCCCAGCTACTTTAATCTACAAAACGAAAAACCAAAAAAACAAAACAAATACAAAAAATTAAACTAAACTAAACTATTCTCTTATTCAAGACAAAATAATAAGTATAAAAGAAGAGTGTCGTCAGCAAGTTTCAGGTTAACCAGGTATTTCAATCATTTTTATGCAAATGAAACATTTAATAAAATGATAACATTTTCTTAACAATTTTAAATCAAAACTTGGACAATTATTTATGCTAAAGGGCATGTGTGGAATGGGCATTTAATTGAATTGATCGTTTATGGAATTGATATTGATAAAAATCTTGATTGTTTCTATGTGCAATTTGAACATCTTTCCTTTTAATGCAAAAGCATATTTTATTCATTTCCGCTTTCCTTTTTCGGTGCGCTCTCTCTTAATTTTCTAAACTTTATGTTAGTTTTTGCTTATCAGTTGTTAACTACGAAAAAAAAAAAGAAAACAAAAACGATGATAAAAGCATTTTCATGTCGAAATTTATGGAACTAGAAGAATGATGCTTGCTAGTGTCGGTTAAAGTGAGTTCATTTGGTTGTTTAACAAATATAAAAAGACTACAATGAGTGCTAAATTCTCTCAGTTGAATATGAAAAGTGAGGTGTATAACGTCTTTCTTTTGTGGTAAAGAAAAGTGAAAATATCAATCAACAATGTGAAAAATCAAACAGTAATGGATAAGAAAGGGATAAGAAAGGATGCGAACAGAAAACTTCATTTAACTACATAAAGTTACACATAGTTTTCTCTCTATACCAACTTTTTGTCTCTTCTTCTATGTCTCCAGGATCATTCTCTAAACATACTTTGGTCTGCATTTGATCTCAAATGCATTGAGGATTTCTTTGATTTTTCATTTATGTAGAAATACAAAGCAATTGCAATGAAGTTCCAGTATTACAGCATTGGCAACTCGAACGCCATAATGACACTTGGCAAATCCCTCAAAACGTATCTATTCATAGTCATGGGGACAATTTTAATATACTTGCTGTTCTATTGCATTACCTTTAGTCAGCCGCCAATTGAAGATATCGTCAAGGTAAGTTTCCATTCGACAATTTTGTGATTAAACTAGCTTCATATCTGGAGACAACGAAGGGAAATTGAGCAACATAACTTTCATACCAAATAGAATACACTTAGATAATGGCAGCGAAGGAAAATAATTTGGGTTGCTTTTGCATTCACTTGGGGTCCATTTCTATCTCTGTCTCTGCATAAATTTGCATGAGCCTAATTTAAAAATTGCTCATGATGATGATGATCTAGTTTCTACTTGGATACATGCAAAAATATGAGGCAATTGAAAAGATTCGCACCCATTTGTTAGTTTAGAGACACTCAGTGCAGGGCAGTGCAGTCAATGTCAGAAGAAAATTGAGCACAAAGTAATTGTAAGCGATAACTTTCCATGAGTTTGATTGTAGTAATCCATTCCGTCATAGCCACCACCGTTGTATATTATAACGCCCACTTATCGGCGACCCGAACAAATGGCCGAATTGACGCGTCTTGGCCAAACTCTCAAGCATGTGGAGAATCTCCTATGGCTGGTCATTGAGGATGCCTATGAAAAGCATCCCTTGGTGGCGCACATTCTGGGACGCATTGGAGTTCCCCATGAGTATCTAGTGGGTAAGTTAAAAAAAGACTCTATTTAATCTATTATTTTTATTATTTTTGTCTTTTTTGCAATGCAGCTCCCATGCCCGAAGAATATAGACAAGGATATACGCCTCGTGGTGTCTCCAATCGGAATCGAGGTCTCGAATATTTGCGGGCCAATGCCAGTGAAGGTGTATTTTATTTTGCCGATGATGATAATACCTATGACATTAGCATATTCGATGAGGTAAGCAATAATTACTCTGAAAGTGATGAAATAAGATATATCTCTTGCTTTCCAGATGCGCTATATAGAAAAGGTCGGCATGTGGCCAGTGGGTCTGGTGACTAGCACTGGCCTTAGCAGTCCCATTATACGTAATGGCAAACTGGATGGCTACTATGACGGCTGGTTGGGTGGTCGCAAATATCCCATTGATATGGCTGGATTTGCGGTTAGTGTTAAGTTCCTACTCGAGCGACCAAATGCCACAATGCCATTTAAAGTCAGTTACGAGGAGGATGGCTTTCTAAGGAGCCTCGAGCCGTTGGAGAATTCAGAAATTGAATATCTGGCTGATGAGTGTACAGACGTAAGGATTTCAATTTCAATTAATGATGCTTTCATTCATTCATTTCCCTCTTTCCTCCATTTGCAGATTCTCGTCTGGCATACGCAGTCTGTGAAAAATTCTCCAGGAAAACCTTACAATGCCACACTCCATAATGACACAAATCTAAAGTATTTAGAAATGTTGCTGGTACGAAGCTAGCAGCAAATATTTAAAAAACTCTCTAAATAATAAGTTTGTACTTAAGTATAAATATATAGACAAAGTATAATTTCTGCAAGCTAATTTACCTTTTTATATATAGGAAAGTTTTAATGAGATTCGATTTTATTTGACTGGCATGTCTAACAATTTGTTTTCCCTCAAACCTTGAATGTGAAGTAAGTGTCAATCGAAAGAAAATGTCCTTCAGACGACACTTTTAACTTCTGGCCATTTAAAATCATTCTTTTAGCAAGAGAATAATACATTTATGTTTATTTATACATGTTTTGCCAGCAATCCATTCACACATCTAATAAATATTTTATGACACAGATAAAGTATACGACGTGTGGGCTAGAAAAAAGTAAACAGAGAAACAAGGATTTTGTAATTTTCAACAAACTTACGTAAACCAAAACTCTATCTAGACAAAGATTAATCAAAAGTAACACATTGAATGCAGTTTTGGACAATTGAATTATATTATTAATTTAACAATTTGAAAGACAAGCATTTAGCATGTTGGTGTATATTCTACTTGGATACATAGTTAGTTAGTTAATTAAGTAAATTAGTTAGTTAGTTTCATTTGCGTCTAGTGGCTCCAGGCGGCAACATCAAGTCAACTGTCGTTGAACTGTCCTGCTCAGTCGCTCTTCAAGATAAATAATTTAGAGAGAGAGAGAGAGGCGCTTTTTTCTTTTTTATATGTCTCAGCAGATTTGTGAAAATTTTGCATATTTTTTTGTTTCTTTTTCATAAATTTGCTATGCAGTTTTTTGTTTTTTTTTTGTTTTCAAGTTTCGTGAATTGAGATATTTTGAAATATTTTACGTGTATTTACCATCGTCTGTTTCATTTTCATCGACTTGTTGATTCATTTTATCTTTTCAAATACCCATTTTTCAACAATAATTTTGTATCAGTAGAAATCGACAAATCGAAGATTTGTGCAAAGAAATGAATTTCTGTTTTTGTTTTATAGGACTTTGTGTGCTTTTTGCTTTTTTGTTTTTGAACTACAAAGCTAGTTGAAGTCTATTACCCTAAAAGCAAGCAAAATATGGAAGTACGAGTCTAATGTAATCGTTATCTGAATAATTTGAATAAGAGACTGCGCTTTCTGAAGGTTAAAGATTTAACAGAAACTGCTGCCAACTACATACTAAGTAAAGAGGTATATATATTTAATAGAAATCCTGGTTAATTTTTTAATTGAATAATTTGTTAAAATTAGATATGATTTATAGGGTTATTGAAATTAACTTTATCCAATGATATGACACTATTTCTGATCTACTTTATATACACTAGTTGGCATAGATATTTGGACTCTTCTCTGGCATGATTTCTAGAGCTTATTTCCCAATACATGAATTATTCCAAAACCAAATGCTACAAATTCCTGCTAAATGTTTTTTCCATGTAATTAGAAATGAAGTTTAATTGGATAAAAACAAAATAAAAAAGTAAGTTATAGTAAAATTAAGAAAAACAGGACGGACATTTTCAATTAACACTTTTAGAAAAAACCTTTTGGGTTGGCTTATGTCATTTATAATTATTGAATGATTAAATTAAAAAGAGTTTCAAATAATTTGTTCTGCCATTTCATTAGTTTTAACAATCTAGAAGTCATGCCAGTGGAGAATCTTAATAATAATTATGTCAACTAGTGTATTTACTATTTAAATTAGCTACAACAATTTTAAAACAATTATGGAAGTCTAATTCTTTAAAAGTTATTAATTGATAGAATTTTGTTCATTGATTATTAAGCAAATCTAGCAACTTGTTTTAGAGGATTAGTGCAATGAAAAGCCTTTTCAGTAGTAAGTGCCATTAGCTACATGTTTTTTGTTGTTTTTAGGTAAATATTTGGGGAGGAGGGGAGTTTTTTTTTCTTTTTCCAACTTACGTGATACTGTTACTGACTCAGTTTAGGCCTTACATTGGGTCATTGCGCCAAGCATGTCGATTTATATCATAGATCAAGAGACAACATAACAAGCTTACATGCTCATTGAGTTTTTTGTTTTTAGATTTCTGTTTTGTGTTTTTTTGTTTTTGTTTTGTTTTTGGAAACAAAAAATTCGATCTAATTCAGATTGAATTGAGAAACATAAAAGAAATGCCTTTCGAAACTAGATGAATGCGATGCCAATTAGAGTTAAATATTTGGAATATTTTGAGATGTAATCTCTTGACATATTTTGTTTTTTTCTTTTGTTTTTTTGGCATCGATCCTACACAACCAACTTGCTGGCTCTATATATATATATATGTTTGTATATGTATATAGCTGATCTATTATAACTGCATTTATCATATTGTGTGTCATATAAGGACGATTCCGTTTCCATTTCCCATCATCATTCTACCCATTCTACTGTGTGGTACTAAAAAGATAACTCAACATCGATGGCTGCACGTGAAAGCTTATAGTTGCCTCTTCCCACTTGGTATGAATCAAGCGCTGCAATGGCGTATTCAGCGTTGACTCCTCCTTGCCGACGGCGACAGCATCGTTGCCACTGCTAGTGCCACCAGCAGCACCACCACCACCACCAACACCGCCGATAGCGCCAGCCACACCAACACCGGCAGCACCACCACCACCAGCTACAACAGCAGCAGCAGTTAGCTCATCCTTGTTGGCCGGTTTGCCCGACAGCGAGGTACTCTCCGGTGTGATTGGTTGCCGCTCCAACATGACCAATGCTTGCTCATTGTATGTCCGATTATCGATTGTCATCAATATCTGATGACCCGAACAGCTATAATAATTAACATCGAAACGCGATTCAGCATGATAGTTTCGCAATAGATCCGGATTCCGATTAAAGATGACACCATAGTGACCCGTACAGCTGGTTATCCAAATGGGATAATTGGGTGTTTTCAGACGTGAGCCCGGCTGACGGGATTGATTGACGGCGGCCTGTCGGAACCAAAAGAAACCAAAAGAAAGACCAAACAAGAAAACAGAAAAAATACTCACAGTTCTCTATGATTACGGCAAAACATAATGGCCAACTTTTGTTTTTGATTGTTTTGGTTTTTTTCTAAATTACTCACACTGGACGATTCGATATCCCAAAGTAGCAGACCGATCATGCAACGCTTTAGTACTCCATATTGTGGCACTGCCTGCAATGTCAAGAAAGAGAACCGAAAAAAACAAAGAAACGAAAACAAACTCAATAGCTCAAATCAGGAAAAAAATTGTCAGGCTACCCACATAACTACTCTCATCGCCCACATTAATCACGCCATTGTGTATATAGGGCGTGGCCCGACCAGTCAACAACAGCGTGACTATCATTAGTGAGCCTTCCTCGTGATTGCTCATGGTCAGAGGGGATTTGGAATCCAAATCAGTTCGCACCCTAAATATATAAAGTGTGTGGGATTAAGTAAACAAAATCAATTCAAATTTTTAAATATTATATGATTCTGGGACACTTCTCTGTACTCAAAGGTTACGTCTTACTTTCCCATCGATCGTGTAAGAACCGCACTATATAGAAACAGCAATGTTCCCGGGGTCTCCTCTTCTGAAAACTTTTAAGTGATTTAGTTGCAAATCTTTGAATATTTTCGTGTTGGTATTTGTTCCAACAATTTCCCAATAAAATAAGTCCAAATTTCAATTCTCAAAGCTTACGTATTCGAAATTGCGTTTTATGAAATGCTCCAGCTCATCATTGGGTGATAGGGTAAAGACATATAGCTAGAAGGCATAAGAAAAGAAAATTATATTCCAGAGATTCTAGAACTGGAATTGAGAAAATCGATCACAAGAGAAGAAAGTTTCAAGAAAAATGAACTAGTGTAAAATTGTTCACTGCTTTTTTTATTTAATTGACTTAGAATTTGATATTATGTGGACAGATCTTTTTAAAGAAATGTTTTTAAATGAGCGAAAATAGTTGTTAAGCCAATAAATCGATAGAATTGCATAACCCTAGCTTAAATTGAATAAAATTACTCAATTACTTACCTTCTCAGTGACCGAGTCATGAAAATAGCTGGCACTGTGATCCACAAACACCTCATCCTCTGAAGGCAGAACCATGGTAACCTTTCCTTTGTCCGAAATGGTGCGCATTATCTCAACCAAGGCGCAGAATAAAGCCTCTCGTTGCATCTCAGCAGTGGCCAAAAGGGGGCTAAAACGACACACACACACACATGCACAGATGCACACAGGATGTAATCTCAGGTGAATGATGAAGCAAATGCAACGTACTCGGTCATGGATGCAGCCCGATTTGTCTTTCGAGCGAACAGCAAATACTTGAGTACAAATCCCTGGACTACAGAGAGAAGACCACGAGTAGCATTCCTTGGTGAACGCAGTCCATAGGCCAATTCTTCTTTTGGGGCACCAAAAATAAATGACGTTTGCAGCCATTCAGCTCTCATGGGTATTGCCGATGTGCCAAAGACAAGATTCCGAAGATCCTACAAAGAAAAAAAAAACCATTGCGAGTTGGATCACAGTTAATGAGATGTGGCATGGCAGGAGGAGGGGACTGTTGTGGTGAAGGGGCAGACCAGACCGGTACAGCCAATTACCGTGGCCAATTCAGCGGTTATGGGTGTGCCACCCTGCGTGATAAACTCTTTATTCATTGCGCTGCTAATTTCTATTTCCGCTCGAAGAACTTTGCTTTTGCACCGCTCAGCGATTCGTCGACAAATGACTTTCTCACATTGCACAGGAACTGGTCCTGGCTCCGGCTAACCTGCCAGTCAGTCATCCAACCAGCCAGCCAGCCAGCCATCCAACCAGCCAGCCAGCCAGTTTGAGGCATTTCACACTTCAGCATGGATTTTTAATTTCATATTTTAGTCGTGCAATACCAAAAATTACAATGGGCATGAGACGATCAAAAAGTACAAATAACTAAAAATACACATTTCAAATTGCATATCCTTCAAAATGGATAAAGAATTTCGATTTGGAACCCATTGTATGAAAAAGGGCTAAGGCTTAGAGGGTTGGCTTGTCTGTCTGTCAGTCAGGGAAAGTAACTTTAAATGAAATTGAATTGAATTTAGTTCTGTGTGAGGCACACGAAACTCGAAAAAGTGAAAGTGTTACGTTACAGAGAAATGTGTGGGTTGGTGGTGATGGAGTGATAGATTGGTGGGGAACAGCCATATCCCACATACAAGGATATATGCATATGTATTTGGTATGTACTATATATGTATATATTGCACATGATTTTCTCGTTTTTGGCATGTTTTTGGAGGCTTCCTTTCCACACACACACACACACACACACATACACAACCGGAAATATGTAGTTGACGCCCATATGTGCCTATTTTCGTAATATTCGGAATGATGTCAACAGCAACAGAAACAATGGCTAGCGATTCGCCATTCCTATTCTCCTCCATATACATTTTAGACAGTTGTTATCCTGATTGATTTGTTGTGTTTTTGAGGGCTCTAAATAGAAGTGGTTAACCTTGGAACATGTGTCATCTGCAATTTAATTACAACCAGTGTGAAAAATGACAGGCAAGTTCACCCGAATTCTCGGTGAATATAACGACTATAAGGCATTCAAGGTTTATATTTGGTCTTTGTGTTATTAAAATTTATATGATCTACAAAATATACAATAATTTGAATGTTAATGTACAGAAATTTTCCAAAATATTATCAAGCGCGAGTTAATAGTGTGTGTCACGCAAAAAATTCTGCAGATTCAATATTACCACAATTTAAAATGTGCTTTATAAACTGTGGTGATATTGCTTCTTCAGTTGTTTTTCCGTAACACACACACACACCACGATTTATATTGCATTTAATTTGATAGTTAAAAACTTTGCTACTTATACCTAAGTTACAGATGTAAAGAGGACAACAGGCGACATCGATTACGATTAAAATTACCCTTCAACCATACTGATCAGGATTAATTAAATCTCGCATTAACGTTTTAGCCGATGCTGGAGCACGTCCTAGCAGGTAAAGCACATTGAAATACCAATCGATTAGCTGCATCTTGAAGGCTGTCAACCACATGCAATATTCAAAGTAAATGCGACGACATAGCCAGCGGGAATATTGTATGGCCGATTGATTATCGTAAAGGCATCGCTGGGCATAACGAGCCATGATACGAGGACGATCAACCACATCGCCATGTTGATGGCTAATGGCACGAACCGTATTCAAATTACGAACCTATAAATTGTTGCTCAATTAGAAATGTTTTTCAATTGTACAATTTTCTATTAAATACTTACCACAAAAAGCATGCTGCGAGGCATTTCTTTGAGAGTGCCCATAATTAATTCAAAATTCTTTTTGGCCACCAGTTGCATATAATCAATATCCGCCTGATTCAGTTTGCTGCGAATGCGTCCGCCACGAATACGGATGGGCTGCTGAAAGAGAACTTCAGCAAAGCGCATATAATCAGCGATACCAATCTTTTCGGCTGCCGCCTTCATCTTGACTTCGTCGCGCAACACCGTTGCCTCCCAAAATTCGCAAAGTGGTCCGCGCACCTTGGATGGTAGCTCCTCATAGAGGCCATGATCTAGCAATATAATATCAGCTCGACCTTTAGCGTTTCGACACACAAAAACTGTAAAAAGTAAGACGTAAGTAATTGAAATAAATGCCCGCAAAGATCCAATACTTACGATTGCCGGGATGCGGATCTGCGTGAACGAATCCGCTGTAAAAGATTTGTTCTGAAAACGTTTGGAATAGTTTGACATCAATGTCATGCAAACTGAGGTTTTGCGCCTTTATGGAATTAAGATCATTGATCTTACAGCCGTCCATCCACTCTAGAGTGAGCACCCGCTGAGGCCGAAAATTCAAATTATTAATAAATTTACTTACTTTTACACCAGACTCACCGTTTTCGTATGTGACCAGTGGACTTGGGGCACGCGTACAAAATCCAGTTTCTTCAAGTCTTGGGCGCAACGCTCCGCATTCTTCCCTTCCTGGACAAAGTTTAGCTCTTGGACAAGATTCTTGCGCAAATCGTTTAGAATCCAACCAAAATTGTAGTCCTTGAAAAAGAACTCAATAATGTCCTGCAGAAATATGATAGTGCCCAGATCGCTGATAAAACGCTTTTGTAGATCATTGTATTGGACTTTCACTGCCACCTGCTCACCATTGGGCAGCTTCGCCTTAAAGACCTGAGCCAAACTGGCGGCGGCCACAGGCTTATAATCAAATTCCGCATAAATTTCTTCAGGCAGGAGCCCAAAGTCCTTTTGAAACACTTTTTGAACATCAGACGAGGAGGTGGGCAGACAGCTATCCTGCAGTTTGGACAACGTGCTCGTGTACTCCACCGGCAATATGTGATTGATGGCGGCAAAACCCTGGCCCACCTTTATATATAGGCCACCATTAAGCATGCATGTCTCTAACAAACGATCGGCACTCTTCTGATGAAGAGCCTTCAGTTTGCTCTCATATTGCACGTCGTCCTCATCCAGCAGCATATAGTCGGCGGCTATCAGACTAGCTGTCTTCATGGACCGTACAAACCGCACCGCAGCTCCGCAGTAGGTGAACTCATTTACCACACCATCATACGCAATGGCTCCTCCACCCACTGCCAGGAGACCTAACTTTCCAATGGGCAACGAACGCCAGAATCTGCTGTCCCGTTTATTGCTCTGATGCACCACATATCGTTGGCTCTGGAATCGGCGACGAGTCAAACTCCTACACAAATATTGCCGGTTTAAGAGTAATCGTTGTTGCTGGAAAATGGAATTGGCCGTTAGATTGTACCTTGGGCCAACTAAGTGGGAGCGTACTTACGAGTGCCTGCATTATATCAACCTCGATCTTTGGTCAAAGAACGGTTTTTGGAAGCCGGACCAAGAGGACACCTGTTATCATTATTAGTTCACCTGTTAGCATACGGTCGCGACTGCAATCTGGGCACATTATTTTTACCATCAATTTACAAGTATAATTCTACATCCAATTTTACACATATGTACATAATTTAATATAGTTTTGTTTTGTCATTTTATTATGAAACCTACTTAAAGGTTTTTGTTTTAATAAGTGATTGAAAATCCTTAAAAAACTCAAGGACTATTAAGAAACATTGTATGTATTATCATGAGATTCTACAATTGACAAGCCAACACTTTATTGCAGTTTTTAATTCTTACCGCTAAGCTGATTCGGAGATGTTATAAATTAAAATGAACTAACAGCAATTTGTGTTTTTTTAAATTTCATTTATCGTTATTTGTATAATATTCCTTTTTTCCGTTAAAAAGGAGGCACGACGTTGAGGCAGATGGAGCCACAGTGCAATACATTTCGTGCGTTAGGGGATTATGGTATATCGATTATTTTGACCATCTCTAATTCTGTATACGAACGCCGCTTTGTTGTTGCTTTTGCGGTGCGTTTGAAGTTTTTTTTAGCACCGTCTAGCAGATTGTTTACATTATTTTACCTTTACGTACGTCTCCCACGAGCAAAGGGCGCTGCTTATCAATCTAGTCTGGACGTTAAATCGTTGCATTGAAGTCGCCATGTCGGGCACAATTCTCGAGAACCTGAGCGGACGAAAGTTGTCCATATTGGTAAGCATTCTGCTGCTATGTCAAGTGCTTTGCTTCCTTCTGGGTGGCATCTATGCCCCAGTGCCCGCGGGTCATTTAACCATATTGGGCTCATTGTGCCGCGAGAATCATGCACGTCAAAACGATACCAACTTCTTTCTATACTCGCGCGGTGATGGAGCCTGCCAGCAGGTTACACATGAGGAGGTGGAGGCAGACTCTCTAAAGTTGGCCAACCAAATTGTACATGTCTTCCAATTGCCGCTGCCGCGTGATAATAACATTCTCGACTATACCCGCTGGCAACAGAATCTCATTGGAGTGCTGCAGGTCGAATTCGGCTACGACTCCTCACCAGAGTTGCATGAGCCGGCTAAAGAATTGCAGCTAACGATCGACACGCGCCTAGCTTACCGCAACAAGGGCGATGCCGACAACGATTGGAAGCTATATGCCCACAGCGTGGAGCATCGTTATCTAGACTGCGATACAGCTCATGGACCTACGGAGACACTATACACCTGCGATATGATACCGCTCTTTGAACTTGGTGCCCTGCATCATAGTTTCTACTTGTTGAATCTTCGCTTCCCATTGGACTCGCCAAAGCAGATGAATCTTCAGTTCGGTCACATGCACGATCTTACCCTAACAGCCATACATCAGAATGGAGGATTTACCAAAGTGTGGCTGTTGCTGAAGTCCGTGCTATTTCCGTTTGTGGTGGGCATTATGGTGTGGTTCTGGCGGCGCGTCCATCTATTGCAACGTTCACCTGCATTGCTGGAATACATGCTCATCTATCTGGGTGGTGCATTAACCTTTCTTAATCTGCCACTCGAGTATTTAACGCTGGGTCTGGAGATGCCCTATATGCTGCTGTTGAGCGACATCCGCCAAGGCATATTCTATGCGATGCTGCTCTCCTTCTGGCTTATTTTTGCCGGCGAACACATGCTCATTCAAGACTCGGGCGCTAAGTCTACCATACGATCTCGTTACTGGAAACATCTTTCGGCCGTTGTTGTTGGCTGTGTCTCGCTTTTCATCTTCGACATTAGCGAGCGTGGCGTGCAGCTACGCAATCCGTTTTACTCGATCTGGACAACACCGTTGGGCGCCAAAGTAGCCATGGGTTTCATTCTTCTTGCTGGTGTATCGGCGGCCATTTACTTTCTGTTTCTCTGCTTTATGATATGGAAGGTGTTTAAGAACATTGGTGATAAGCGCACTTCACTGCCGTCCATGTCACAAGCTCGTCGCCTGCACTATGAGGGTCAGTAGATAGCTATAGTACCTTTACTTACCTCCATTGCTCACTTTTATTTTATCTCTTCCAGGACTTATCTATCGGTTCAAATTTCTTATGCTTGCTACTCTTTTGTGTGCTGCTCTAACTGTGGCCGGCTTCATAATGGGTCAAATGGCCGAAGGACATTGGAAATGGAACGAGGATATTGAGATTCAACTGACTTCGGCCTTCCTCACCGGCGTCTACGGCATGTGGAATATATATATATTTGCTTTGCTCATTCTATATGCACCCAGCCACAAGCAATGGCCATCTATGCATCACAGCGATGAGACTACTCAATCAAATGAGAATATTGTCGCTTCTGCGGCCAGCGAGGAGATTGAGTTTAGCCATCTGCCCTCAGACTCAAATCCCAGCGAGATATCCTCGCTAACCTCATTCACCCGCAAGGTGGCCTTCGATTAGGCTTATCCCCAAAACACAATCGCTGGCTCTCAACATGTAGGAGGAGGAGGAGCTGTATGTGTGTGCCAACCTCAGCTCGAAACGCTCAAAGTGTGTGCTCATTTTTGTATTAGTATTAGCATTTTCTTGCCTAGTTTAACCATTTGATCTATTTAGGATTTACAAATCAAATTATTAGATTTTCTTTGCATGCTCAAAGTACATCTACACCCCATTAGTATATATATACCTATTCATACATACATATATGTTTTCAACTGATATTTATCGGCAGTATTATCTATTCAAGTCTCTTTTACACTAGCTTGTAAGTTTTTCTACTTTTACATACAACAACAACATCATCACTCTCAGTCAAAACTTTTAAACAATACCCATAAACTTCACAGTCCAACAAAAGCCAATTCTTTAAATTTTTTTACTTAAATATACATATACCTATATATATCTTTCATTAATTTCTCATCTACTTTTGGAATATAGAACTTGGAAAATGTGAGGAATAATAATATTATTCGAAATATTTTGTTAGACTGTGTTGTAATTTCATTAACTACTTTTTGACTGAGAACGATTTTAACATATATCTATCATATATATATATAAATATATGTATACTTTATATGCGTGGAAAGACGACGACAACAAAATCTTGCCCTTCTTGAAGCAATTTCATTGTAACCCGAAAACGTAGAGCAATTTCTCTCAAGTAGCAATGCAACGAATAAAGAAAAGCAATTTAATAATTGACGTATACTGCAATTTTTTTTTACCAAATAATTCTCTGGGGTGTACGGTAGTTTTGCCAATAGAACTCTTTGGTGAAATATACATAGAAGGTGGCCACATTGAGCATTAAATGGACACCCAATTCCAACCATTCCGCATAGCCTTTGCGTGTGGGTCGCGTATTCAGTCTAAAGAGTATGTATGGCACAAGGAAATATCGTACCTCTAATAGTCGCTGGAAGCACAGGACGAGCACCAGGCTTAGGGGGAACATCAGCAGGAAGCTATCAGACATATGACGCAATCCACAGCCCAACATGGTCAAGGCGATGAGATAGGGCAATGCCATGGCATAACGGAACCACCAGATTCGACCATACAGACGACTCCACACATAGAATGTGTAATGACGATTATCGGCTAGCAGAT
Source organism: Drosophila sp. 14030-0761.01 (assembly GCA_018150735.1). Taxonomy (NCBI): domain Eukaryota; kingdom Metazoa; phylum Arthropoda; class Insecta; order Diptera; family Drosophilidae; genus Drosophila; species Drosophila sp. 14030-0761.01. Next base: position 17,995,659 of record JAECWO010000001.1, on the reverse strand, counting down.
ACGGATGTACCACTGTATTCCAATGAATCACTAATACAATAGCCACCAATGCCAGGCCAGAGAGTAGTATATGTCGGCGCAGCAGCTTTAGGGCCGGTACCAACTGACGAACTGTATTGGTGATAGCAAAGCCCGCAGCAAAAATGGCAAAATAGAATATCTGCGGTAAATGTATGGTGGCCTCATGGGCGCTTTTATCGCCAACCACAATCGATCCATTGATGAAAATGAAACCGACAAAGGGCAATATAATGGAAGCATAGAAGCAGCATTTGCCCAAAATGCGTAGAATGCAATTGCACAACAACTGCGGACGGGCTAGGAGGTGCATCCAAAGCTGTAATAGAGATAATCAAAACAAATTCAGAGATTAATTTGACAAATTCATTCTGTTTAGAATTACCAACCTCTGCAGCTAGTAGTCTAGGGCGACGTCCACGGCGTGTCTTGGCAGTCTCCTGAACAAATGTTTCAAGCACTGTGATACCGCAACCCATGCACACCCACACAATATTCGTTTGGCGCATCAATACACTGGCAGCGCCCCACACAGCAGCCGGCAAATGCGCTCCTTGTTGCCAGTAATTGTAGAACAGCAGCACCATGGTCAGGGACAGTGTGTCCGTGTAGTATAGATGATTAAAGAAATATAATGGAGGCAGCACCGCTAATGTTATTGCCTCATGAGCTGCATACGAATTGCCACCGATGCTGGCTAGAGAGCGACGTCGAATTTTATATAGCAAAAGTATATTAATCCCAGCACCAGTCAGGCTCAGTAGACGCAAACCAGTCACTGTGCAGTAGTTCAACGGACTTAATACCAGGGCAATTAGATATAGACCCGGGAATGTGGTTATTTTCGAATCCCACTGTGGAAGAAGGACCAATTTATTATGCCTGCTAGTGGATTGACCATTCCCTTGGTACTTACCACATCGAATTGCTTGCGGCAAAAGGCCAAACCCTGTGGTATGTGGAACTCCTCATCAATGATATAGTCCGACGTGCTGTTGACACGTAGGAACAGCGGCAGGGAGTACAGAACGAATCCAACGGGAAGGACTATTTTCCAGGATCCGTGCATGATTGCCGACTTGCAGACTTTGTTCAGATCTTCGTTGTTATTCCTCGCCTGCTTTCAATTGTACATATTTTAGTTATTTACATTGGTTCTTCAAAATGTCACAGCGTTTGTTTTATTTTTATTTTAAAAGCTGCGAGATGCAGAATTAGCTTGAGCAAAATTCTATCGTTATCGATTGTCGTTCTGTTGGCGCTGCTATCGATATTTGTTTAAATCGGATAGCGCAAGATATTTGACTTCATACTTGCACCTATTTTTGTACATTATTACTTACTTACGTGAAAGAAAACAAAATGAATATCTTTTATTATTAGTTTCATCTGAGCCCAATTGTTGATCAATTTAAATGATTGACAATTATTGATTATAATTTCGATGGTTAGAATTAAAATACTAAAAAAGGACTACTTGTCCTTGAGACTATAACACCAAATGATGATGCCCGGTTTCCTCTGGCCATATATTTTAGATATACCAAGGATGTGACTTTTGATGTGTAATATTAAAGATCCTGCAATAAGTTTTCCACAAATTTCTGTCGTGGAGTTTTTGCCATTAAATCTCGCAAAGAAAAAAGAAAGAACTGAGGAACTGATGGAATGTGCTATTTCCAGACAATATTCGAAAGCCATAAGCGGCGATTGACATCAACAGATCCAAAAAAGTGCGTAAAGAAATTGAGAAAATTGGAATTTAATGCACACAATGAAATATTAACACTTTTGTAGCATACTTTCAAGAGCTTTTGAGATCATTGAAAATTACGTATGAGTAATATATATTTTTGTTTTTTAATCAATTTTCCAGTTTATTCAGCATAATAATTGCATATACATTTCGATGTGACCTTTAACATACAAGTACCTAAAAACATATGTAATTCTTTAACAAACAATACAACTTAATGACTATACAAAAAAAAAGGAAGTAGAATTTAAAAAATTTAAAATCCAAACCCAGTGCAATACTGGAACTAGTTAAATATATATATATTCCATATAATGTATATATATGCATATATGTATATTTTTTATATTTGTAGGTATATATAGAAGTTTATTGTAGACGCGTTTAATAAAATGTTCGATTATAATAGATCTATATAGAGCTTCTAACTGATACGATGTCTGTATGTATGTATGTAGGTATATTGTATTGTATTTTACTCTTTTGTGTGGCTGAAGTTTGGTCATAATAGAAACTCCACCTTTCGCTGTCGTTGCTACTTGTTAACGCTTCGATAGATCATTGGAGCGGAGCGATCGTTGGTCTTGGTGTGACGCAATTTCACAGTGGCAAATTGGGAGGCTCTGCAAAAGATTATTAAGCAATGGACGAAATCGTGTGGAATGGATTAATGGAACCCAATTAATGGACACAATTTTCACGCAGGGAGCATATCTACTATATGTACTTACAGATACACAAAATAATGTGGATTCGGTTGAAGGGGGAGAAGGAATCTAGCTTTTTGTGTGTGTTTTCTTTTCTACATGCGAATCTTTTAATTTAGTAATCTATTGAAAAATTGCGATACACGCCACGTCACCTGCTAAAAACAAACAATAAAAACGGGAAAATTACATATAAGTAGGTACTCTATATATATATATATATGTGTATATTCATATTCTTTGTGGCTTAAATGTAATTTTAAACAAACAAAAAAAAAAACGAATGAAAAGAAAACTCATGTGTCAGGCAACAAGAATGAAACATTTTGCTCTCTCTCTCTCTCTCTCACATTAGTCAAGTTTTGTGATTATGGTAATTTCGAACATGCAGAAATTAAACAAAATCAATATTTATATGATCGAATCGATTTCATTTTCATTATTCCTCCCAGTTGCCCTTATATGTACTATGTATTTATGCGCTCTCTCTGCGCATTTTCTTCTCTGGTAAGAAAACGCCGAAACTGAACTCACTCGATCTCTCTCGCGCTCCCTTCCATCTCGCACTTGCTCACTTCAATTTGGCGTTCGAGGACTTTTGTCCCGTCATGCCATGTTGCTCCTGATCCCAGAAATCATACCACGGCCCATAGCTTTTGTTGCCCGCATGCGATTTGGAGTTACGCTCCAGTGTGGTACTTTTATGATGGCTGTTGCTGTTGCCGTTGCCATTGTTGTTATTGCTGGACGACGATGATGACTTAAGGAGGCGGGTACGTGGTAAAATTGTCGCTGTGGGAGCACCTGAATTGACATTCGAATTGCGTGTCAATGTGCTGCTATCCTGTTCCTTGGATAGAGATTTCTTTAATGTATTGGTCGCTGTCGTCGATGTCGATGACCGGAAAGTGTGAAATTCCATTTGCTGCTGCTGTTGTTGCTGCTGCTGCTGCTGGTGATGATGGTGACGTGCCCGCAATTTGTCATCCTTGCGCACCAGATGATCATTGATCACAATGCAGTCGTAGGGATCGGAGCTAGTTGATTTTAATTCCGCATCGGATTCATCATCCTCGCTGGTATAGTATTGCTTAAGTATATCCTGTCGTTTAACTGTCTTCATAACCAAACCATGACCGTGTCCATGTCCATGACCATGGCCAACTCCGCCGCCACCACCGCCATTGGTCTTTGATGTTAGATTGTCATCGAAAAAGTTATTGACATCACTTAGCTTGAGTGTGCCCTGTTCATCGCTTTCGCCCTCATCCGTGGAGTGTGGGGCAAACTGTGGTTTCGATCGGCTTAGGGTATGCGATTTTGACATCTGTTCTCTATCCTCTCTGGGCTCCTCGATGTCAATCTCAATGGTCTTCATGATCTTCATGCGTGACTTGGGGGTATAGCTGCTTCTCTGCTGTTGCTGCTGTGGCTGCGATTGTTGTTGCTGCTGCTGCTGCGATTGTTGTTGCTGCTGCTGTTGCTGTGGTGGCTGACTTATGCCATAGATATTTTCATCATCATCACCATAGGCCTCGGTGCTGGTCAAGCTATCCTTACGGGTAATGCCACGCTCCCGCTCCCTTTCACGCTTCTCCTGCGACGAATTGGAATTATGCGATTTGGTCAATGTTCCATTTCGATCCTCATTCGAGCGTCGCTCCAACTCCAGTTCCCTATCGCGCAACTCATCCAAATTGGGGGCCGCAACCAGATCACGATGCTGCCATAGAGACATGCCAGCCAATATATCTTCACCACTGCGTCCTCCGCCAAATTTCCAAAAGGATTTTGTACGCTTTAGACCGGCACTCGAGGCCTGGAGTATTTCATCATCGGAGGCGATCAGATCGTAGCGCATTTTACCAGCACCACCGATGCCGCTCTGTCTGCTCAGGCGATGCAAACTCTTGTCATCGATCTGGCTATCCACACTATTGCGGAAATTGCGATTCAGTGTCCAGGAGGCCACATCCCTGGGCACTGTATGAGTATGCGAATTGGTATCGGCGCGTCGTCTTTAGGTTGATGATTGTGTGGTAATGGTGTGGATAATTTTTGGTGGTGTGGTGGGTGGTGGTGGTGGGTGCACATTGGACATTGTTTGTTAGCACACAAAAACAAATGGTGGGAAGAGGCGTGGGTGGGGTTGGTTAACATAGAATAACATTTTTTTTAGCAATACATGAAATTAAAAGTAAAAGAAAAAGAAAACAAAAGCAAAGAGAAATTCAATTAAATTTTCAAAATGAATGGCAAAAGCTGAATGCAAATTATATAGTATTAGTGACAATTGGGGAGAGCATTCAAATGAAATATGGGCTAATGGCAATCCTACCGAATGGGCACACGCGCTGTGGCTGGCTCCTCATCCGAATAATCCACCTCCGGCTGTGGTGGTGGCTCATTGGCAAAACCGCTGTCATTGCTGCTATGAAGTGATGTCTTTGCAGCCACTCCAGACTTGCCCGACGATTGATGGCTCATCGAGGTCTGCTGAAAAAAAAGAAGATAATAATTTGTGATTCGCACAAGGATTCGTTAGTTGTCTACCCACCTGGACGCCATTTAATAGCTTTTGCTTACGCCGCTCAACGGCAGCTGGCACTCCATTGGTGGCGCAAAAACTTTGCGAACTATTCAACATGCGCGATGACTGACTCTGCTGGCCACCATTTGGCACGGGGGCTGGCAGTGTGGGGGGCGGACCGGGTCGTGGATTGCCACCACCGGAGCTGATACCACGATATTTCTTTTGCTGTTTAATGGTGTCACCAAACATACGGGTAGGCGACGAGGATTCCTCTGTGCTGTGATTGCGACGACGTCGATAAGTTGCCGTCTCATTTTCCTCGGACATATATTGTTGGTGCTGCTGCTGCTGATGATGCTGATCATGATAGCTTCTTAGGCCACTCGATGAGGCTCCATTACGTTCGTAACTCATGTGCATATTCTCATAGCGGCGACCTGCTCCAGCTCCTCCTCCTACTCCTTGGACCATGGCCAGACCACCGAGAGGCACCAACTCACCGCCGCTTTCCGCATTGGTGTAGGCAACGGGGAACCAACCGAAATGCTGTGTCCTCAGATTCTCACCGAATTGCCAGCCCTTGGCTTTGCCGCCAACCAAAGCGATACGATCGCCCTCTTCGAAGGATAATTGATTCTCACCCGAGGGCATATAGGCATACAATGCCTTAACCAATGGACGTTGATCGCCACGCTCATGATCACGATCACGATCATCGCTAAGTAGTGTCAGTTGCTCCTCGACAATTTTGTGTTTATTGCCTGGTGAAATAGAGTTATTATTAATAGATGGATCGTTGGATGGATGGATCAACTTCTTACCTGATATGGGGCCAGTGCCAACCAATGCCAAATTGAAATCTGATTTGGCGCGTGGCAATGAATTCTGGGCATAATGGGCCGAACCACTACCACTACCGGCCAATATTCCGGACATATTCTCACGCTCGTGCAATGTACGCATATCGCCATAGGGAGCATCGATACTGCGTGATTTCTTTAACTGGGCGCCATGGTTTTGACCCTGAAGATCATCGTCAACGTCTTTAATGCGCTCCTGGGAAAAGAACAGAACAGAACAAAAAAGAGTTAAAAGAGCAGGCAAAATGGTTAACAGAGTTGTTAGCGCTCAATCAACTGATGATCACTCATGATGACTCACCAAGCGTCTGTTGTTGTTATTATTATTGTTGCTGTTGTTGTTGCTATTGTTATTGTTGTTGTTGTTGCTGGAGCTGCTGTAGCCACTCTCGTATGCGGCCGGTGGAATGATCTCACGAGAAGCAGCAATTTCTTGCCAATTTTCGAAATTATTATCAATTACTGTTTTTCCGGTGGTATGATAGGCCATCCAATGTTTGGCTATCGAACACTGACGCTCCAAGACAAAGCCATACCGACGACGCTCCTGTGTCATGGCCTGTATAACAAAAAAACAAAAAAAAACCAAATCGAAAAGGTTAACACAAAATTCAACAAAACACAAAAGGGCGAAAAAACTTACATTCTTATAACTTTGATCGCAAAATACATCCAGCTTCTTTTTTTGATCCTCCAGCAATTGCAGACTCTGTTGGTTTTATGATAAAGAAATATTTCAAATAATTTCAAATAAATCGGTCTCACCCTAAGCTCCTTTTCGGTATTCTCGGGTGTGGCCTTTTTCTTGCGCTGCTTTTTCATTGTGGAGACGGCCTTCTGGTAGCTCTCCATGCGCACTTTGTGCTGTTGCAGAAACTTCTTTTGCTCATGCTGCACAACTTTTGTATCCTTCTCGAGATTCGTCTCCAATGGCACCAATAGATCAACATAGAAGGCTTTCAGCTAAATAAATCAAGAGAAAACACATTACAAATTATTGAGTAATTGAAATTTGATTAATATGGAATTAATTCCGAGAACTCTCTATTAACATATTTGTTTTTTTGAATGCAAATTGCCTGGATTTCAAGCAAATCTAATCATTTATTCTTCAGTTACAAATATGTAAATTGGCAATAAAATTAATAATTATTTCTGTATATAATTCCTGTTGTACAGAATTTATTAATTGAAAAATTTAAATTGAAAAAACAAATGATAAACAAAAAACAAAACAAAATAAATTTATAATTCATAACTCCAAATTCTCAACATAAAAAAAAACTAAATTTTTGCCAGACTAGAAAGAAATTTTGGAAGACTTTAAAAAGTCTTTTCTTTATTTTAGTTTGCTGGCATTTAGAACTAAAAACTAAACTTTTTAGCCAAGATTTCGAGTATTTTAATGCACTTAAAAAAGAAAAGGAAAATTGGTGATAATAAAATGATATAATATACTATATTTCACATACAGTTTAAGACGTATTTATTTGGACAAAACTGAGTGCAATCTTATATAGCTTGGTTTAGAAATCTGAGAGATTATCATTCTTATACTATTGCTAAAAATCCCACAATATTATCTTCTATATATTTCCCTTCGTATTCATATTTCGATTTACTTACAATATTCATCTGTTGCTCCTGTATCTCTTTGTTAACATTCACAACGCTCATCAAAGCTGAACCTGTTGGAAGGAAAGGGGAAAGTGGAAAGAGTTAATTCTCCTAGTTCTATTTTGCACAGATTCTGCTCCTCCTCCTCCTCCATCATCACCACCACTACCACCTCTCTCCTCCTTTCTCCATCAGCATTAAGGGGTCTTACCAATATCGCCCGTTCCGCTCTGCTGGGCGTTCATTGCAATCTTTGCCAATGCTTCATTGAATAGACGCGAGGCGGTTGCAGCACCTGTTTGTTGTTGTGGAATGAAAATGGCACGAAAAATGCAAAAAAAAAAAAAAAATGCATTGCAAATTAGTTAACTGTATAAAGTATATGTACACACACACCCAGCCCATAATGCAGGTGTGTGTGTGTGTGGTCATATCTGGGCAATTATTTAGATGATAGATGCTTAGTAAGTTATGCTCATATGCTTACCATGCAATGCCTTGAGGTAACTTTTTCCCGCTGCGATTAGTTGCCTGGCACCCGGATTGAAACGATCGAGTATATTCTGCAAATCGATACAAATATAAGTATATATTGATCAAGTGGTTTTCATATATGAGAGAGAAGAAAAAAAAATAAGTTAACATGCATTTGTATGACTAATTAAAACTAATTTATGAGTAGACCAACATTTGTCTCTCAACTCGAATTCAATTTCATTAAGACTTTCCATGTGGCGAGGTTGTCGTAATGTGTTTTTTTTCTTTCTCTCAAATGTTTTGCTTCGGGTAGTAAAAGTCACAGACAACAATCCCAGTCCCAGTCCCAATCCCAGTCGACTAGTCGTCGGTTGTATAATTTAATAGATGGAATTTGTGGTCAACCCATAAGACATCCATTACTTGGTTGTGGTTCCGTGTACATACATACATAGATTCCACTCTGTATGTATGTAGTCATTATTTAAAAATAGTCACAATCTCGTAATGCTAATTGAATTTCTTGCACATTTACAAAATCTTTGTACATTTATCTATGATTTAATGGTGAATGGGAAATGAAAGTAATAAATCCAAAGAAGCAATTTTGTTTGCACTTTCCCGATTGTGTTGCTTATGATCAGAATATTGTTAGAATGAAGAGACTAACTGTGGAATTTCGCTTCTTCTTAAGTCTGACTTTTCCTTTCTTTTTTCACTCTATTTAAGTGTAATTCTCAACTAGTTGAAGCGTTCAATATGTGAAATGATGATAGAACTTAGAGGTCCTTAAAATAGCTACAAATATTTGATCCTAAGTGCATGGAGCTGTCCTAGTCCTTCTCTTAAATAAACCTTAGTTCAATGTTGTAATTAAATTAATCATAAAACATGGAAAGTAATCGTAGAACTTTTCTTTACTTTAACTTATTAGACAACAGGTCGTATGAGTAATTATCTTGATGATGAAACTCGAAGAAATTCAAATTGAAATCCCAAACATATAGTTATCTGAATCACTCCGACAATAAACAACTTCGTAAAGCCTCTCTAACGTTAGAGAATGCAAATTGAGTTTTTATTAATAAACTTGCTAAATGATAATTAATTATTAGATAAACCTTCTGCCACACGATTGCAATTGAAAATTCAGTTGGCACTGCAATTGCCTGAATGACGCGAATCGTTTGTCATTTGCTTGTCAGCGGTGTGGAAGGCAAAAACGAAAATACAACAAAATGATTAAATTAACCAAGATGACATCAGGTTTCGAGTATTGTCACTTACCACATACAATAAAAACACGACAACAATATCTAAATATATACTATATGTAGGTATGTATACCAGGTACAAACACTCATCTTAGTCCTGGGCTTGGCCCAGTCCACTGACTGTTTCATTAGTACAGACAATGCCAAAGCTTTGAGTTTTGGTATAGATGGAGTTCATTTCAGTTAACACGCAACTCGAAAATTGAAATTAAACTTGTCTTGTGGGTCATACAAAGCAAATTCATTGTTGCCATAGACAATAGTCGTTACTTTCCCGAAAAAAACAAAAAACAAACAACCAAAACCAAACAACCAAAAAAATATTTAAAGACAAGACAAGCAAAAAGCATTCTTTAAATGTTCATTAAACAAAAAAAAAAAAAAAAAAACGCTGGAGGAATGGTTTGCCAGCGGGTGTTAGCGGGGTAAGACATTGAATTCTTTAAGCATAATAAATTGTTATTCGCATTGAGCGTTCTAAATCATTTCCGCCTCATGACTACTGGAAATTCCATTGCCCGCCCGTTGTCGTCTCTCAGACAAATTAGCAACAAAATGTAAAAAGAAAAATCACACACAAAATTGCCAAATACAAAATAGACGTTATTTACTTTTCAAATTTATTGGCTGCAAATGTGGCATCAAGGCGTGGGAATGAATGCATCACTATAGTATATCATGACTTGGATCATCTCAGGCCAAAACGCTTCAAATACTCAAAGCTCACAACTCACTCGCACTCGTACTCACAATTTGTAGTCGAAGGTCGTCTCTCGAATTCATTTCGAGTGTTTACTTTTATGATTTAGCTAGCTGATTTAGATAAAAAAAAAAAATATATACGTACACATAAAGGTAGAAAGAGACGGTGGGGGGAGGGGGACAAGTACCGACTGCCGACTGCATTTGAATATATAATTTTACATCTCCATCCACAGTCAAGTGCACTCGGTCAGCAGCCGGCTCTCTGACCTCAGTGCAATTATGAATTTCAACATGTTGAACCTTTTTTTTTTTTGTGTAACATTTTTGTTTTTATTGGTTTATCAATGTTTTAATTGGGTTTGTTTTCTGAGTTGAGCTGCTACGTTAATTAATCCAGCAAGCAGTGGGTTTTCGATTTCAAATAAACTCTATCCTTGACTCAATATTAAACTCGATTGAGTGAAAATCTTGTGGGCAAGTAAATTTGAAAAGGTCAACTGTTTTGCCATCTAACTGCAATTTGTGGTCAAATTAAACCGAAACGCTAAAAAAAAAAAACACTACAAACAATTATAAACATTGTGTTCATAAACTTTGAATCGTTTATTAAATTTTAAATTATTTTCAAATCTCAATTTAAATTCAATCACTTTTCCCTTAACGAAAATAGTCTTTAAGATATGTGATATTTGTGATATACACCTAAAAGATCGAAAAGGGTTTTTTTTGCATTTTCCTATAAATATTTTCCGAGCTTGCCTTTTTTGATAGTTTTTTTATGCAACTTTAGCTTTAGTTTTATGGGTTTTTCTATAAAAATGATAAGCATTTCGGGTTTCTCTTAACAAATTTATAAAAAGGACTTCAAGAATTTATGCAAAAAGTTATCTTTCTGGTTCACGATTGACTATATCCTTTTATGTATTTAAATATGTATTCGAATGTTGATATTTATAGTTTAAAAATTTTCTAAAATGTTTCCAAATAGCCCAAGAAAAATCGAAATTGCTGATCCTATTAGAATTTTAATTTAGACTAATTGCATGGAATGCAGATATCTCCTACACGAGGGGCTATCAAAAGCAAGTGTGGCAAGTGGCAATTAGAAATGTAAGTTGCTGACGCAATCGGGGTTTATCACGCCTGCAAATCTCTCATTCATTTACTCAGTCGGTTGGACAATATTTAACCCAAAATTAATTGAGGTAGGTTTGCCACAGCCCAAAAGGGGAACGCCTAGTACGACTCTAATCGGCGCTTAACATAAATCGCCCCACAGAGCGAGCACACACCACACACACCACAAACACACACACACACCGAACATACACACACATTTTGTATGTAATTTTATTTTAATTAAAAACTAAAACTCAAATGCAAAACGGCATGCAATCCGCAACCGGCAAACTGGCAACTGGCAACCCGCAAACCCGTAACCCACTCCCCCAACACCATCACAAGATTTCTCAACGAGGCATGCCATGGCTGGGCAAGTGGAGCCACAATTCAGGCTAGGCCATAATTTAACGACGCCAGCATGGACACACCCACCTGAGAGGCATGCGAGAATGCAGCCCACAGAAACAGCAACAACAACAACAACAACTACGAACCGCAATTATGCCAATTAGAAAACAACAACACGCAACAGGTATAACAACCACAACCACACTAACAACAACAACAACTCAAGCTATCTGTTGACAAAACTTTAGCAAAAGGCGTCAAGGCGCAACCAGACACGCCCCTAGCCCCCCCAGTCCCCCATATGAACGCGAACGCAAAGTGCGTGAAAAATGTTAAATGTGAAATAATTCACTCATTGCGTGTGACCATGAAAACTTTTCTTGAATTAAACATTAACAACGAAATGCTCAAAATTATGAATACAATCAAAGAAAAGGAAAAACAGATCCCGAAGGAATTCGAATGAGATCTTTAGAGAGAAAGTTTCTAAATGTTTGGCGATCTATTAAGAGTTTCAAATAAAGCTAAAATAATTTTTATAAACAATTTTCTAATTAATTATATAATAATATAATTCTAAAAACTATATAGTATAATTTCATAGTACCTAAAATTATATATTAAGTAAATTTCTTTGCAAAAGTAATCCAAATGTTATGAATGTTTTAAGAACAAACTTCATTGTGTCTTGTGTCACAGTAAATTAAACATTTCCCAAGCAATTTTTTAAAAAATATTTAAGAAATCTCTCTGAATATTTAAAAATGTCAAAAAGAATCGCAACGAAACCTAAAATCAATTCCTCAACCCTGAAGCTTCCACAGGTGATGGGGAGCGAAACTGACAGCGGTTTGAGCAATTCGAAGGATATTTTCACACCACATTGGAATTGGCAGGATTATATTGATAAGCAAATAATACCGGAAAATCATTTGGACAGCATTGAGGAAATGAATCGTAAATCTAAGTGTAAAAGAATGGCACATTATAAACCTCTCAAATCCAAGTTGTCCAAAAGCAATTCTAAAACGAAGAAGCGCATGAAGACCACAGTCGACAATACTACGCAGGATCTATTGAATATTATGAGTTATCCAAAATCGCCAGTAACAAGCGAAGGTTTTAAAATGTGTGAAGTGAATTCCTTGGCCGCTCGACTGTTAGAGGAAGATGAAACCGAGACACAGGAAGATGATGTTGGCATAAAAACAATATTAAATCAAACCTATTACAATGCTGCTCGAAAACCTTGGAAAACTTGCTATGATTTCAGAATGGTTTGCAAACCACTGAATGTGGATCCAAAGAAATCGTTGGCATTATTTCTCACGGAGCGCAGTCAAAGTAATTTGAGTAAGTTAACCAATTTTGCTTATAGATCTTGAATTCCTACGTATCGGTCAACTATATACTCTATATATACTATATATGTCATATACTCCCAAAGAGTTTCAGAACAATAATTTCGTTATTTTTTATGGTTTTATCATAAAACTTATAAATTCAAACGTTCGTGCCAAATTTATTTAATATCCAACTACTATATCATATCGATCCCATAGGAACGATTGCACCAAAAATTGTTTTGGTTCTAAAAACTATTTTGTTTCTTATGCGATTGTGATCAAACTTGGAAATTAATAATTATTTTTTTTTGACTCTTTTTTTTTAGAGCCCACTGAGCTGCTTATTTCGTGTTTGCGTAATATGTGGAATACTGATCTCGAGCTGCAAATTGGATCGAAATTCACCTATGTCGATCGCTATGTTTTTACATATTTTGCTAAGAATTTCGATTATTGTGAGAACAGCATATCTCTGCGTTTTCCGGTAAATCAAGTTCAAATGGCTGTAATGCCCATTATATACGATTGGATGCTATCGGACAGCGAAGAATTGAATGTTGATAATGAATTCATATCGTTATTTATAGCCGCCTACCATTTGGGGATAAATCAGCTATTGGACCAATATTGGTGGGCTCTCTCATTGAGCCCGGAATCATCGGTAATGTGGGAAGAGACAGCATTTCAGGCCTATTTAAAATGCCGTAGACATGGATGTGAGCAGCTAATGGCCATATTGGTGACCAAGATACAAAAAATCTTTATCCCCATGGTTGCTTCAAAAGAGTTCTTGCGCATGAATGCCCAAGAAATTGTCCATTTCCTTAAGCAGGATACAATTTGTGTCAATTCCGAGGATGAGATATTCTTTGCTGCCGTTCGTTGGTTTGAATTCAAATGGTTAGATCGTAAAAAAGATGTTGCTCTGGTTATGTCATCGGTGCGCTTTCGTCACCTATCACCCTGGCTGCGAAGGTCTCTCGATAACATGACCGAAAATTCAATAATCAAGGAAATAAGCCAAGTGCCCAGGGTAACCGCCTGGCTCTGGGACTCTGCCATCTACTGTACAGCATGGATATATGGCAATTCTCATGCCCATCGTAAGCGTCGCATCTTCTCAAAGTATCTCAAAAAAAAATGCATCGAACGCAATTGGGCCTATTGTCCAGGTATGCCCCATCATCATGATATCCAGTGTCCCAGATTTCGTGAACTGACTTACGAGACCTACAAACAGATGCTCAAACGTTTGCAAAAACATTGCCTCGACTATATTGAGAGCCTACAAAATGTACCGAATAAATATTGGAATACCTATAAATGTTGTTCGGACATTGAACTGAGTATTAAGAACACGCGAATTTGCCCACGACCAGAGATCTACTCGATTGAATTGGACAACACTTGCGATATAGAATCAATGAAGTCAGAAAATACTATAAATGAGTAAATGTTACCCATGATTTGTGTTGTTTCAAAAATAGTATTTCATCATTTTGTACTCAAAATTTATTACTTTTATTTAATAATACCTAAAAAATTAGAATTTCAGAGCATTAGAAGCAAAAAAAGGTATGAAGTCATTAAAGGGGTAAATCGTAGGGCTTCTTAGCCCACTCGGACGTTGACCTAGTTCCAGTTTGCCGGGCCCACACACACACACACATAAGTATACACCTGTATCTCCTCGAACCCTTGGCCCAACCCCCATTCTCCCTCCTCCTTTAACAAATTCCAAGTTGTCGGGTTGCCTCTCTAATGCTGCAGCCGTACAAATGCCTCGACAGTCATTCACATATTCTCAATTGCAGTGGCAGTGGCAAGTCCCAGCTTTGCTCCCTCCTCTGGGTTGTCACTGGGCATTAGACACCGTCTCCATCTCTACCGTTGCCCCATCGTCAGCGTCATCAGTGGCGCTGCAATTTTAATTTATTTTCATTGCTTGTTGCAGTTGTAGTTTGTTTTGTTTTTTTTTTTTTTGTAGTTTCAGCACTTTGGACACCTTCCCACTTTTGTGCGCCACATGCTGTGCCGGCTCTCTTGGCTCTTGAGGGGCTTCGCCCCCCTTTAAGTTGCCACTTCTCGTGAGGTGTTCCCATTCAAGCTCGGCTTGGCTACGTTTGTATGGTCAGCTGGATGTCATTTTGACATCAGATTCAATTTATGTTTGCCTTTTGCTTTTTTCTTCTTTTTTGGAGAATGTGTCATAAATCTCTAAGCGAATGACAAACAATCTGCAAAAATGAATTTACTGGAATTTTTGCAGAAGAGAAGGGGACTAAATCCAATATAGCAAATGCTTTAATCTTCTATTAAAGCTACACTAAGAGAAATAATGGACATCATATGATGTGTAATTATCTAGCAAATAATTAAAGTTATTTATAATATTTATGTTTGGCAACTGAATAGAAAAGTTCGAGATTCTATTTGATCTAAGTGTATATTTATTTGTCCATCGATCATTCTCAATAGATATTATATAATATAGTGATTTCATATTATCGCTCTTGTCTATGTCTATCAAAATAACAATTAAAAGACTTTTGATGGGCTTGAAAACCAGTTTTCACATCTGTCATTTAATCTAGACCACACACTTAACTTGATCTGGCTAAATGTGCCAATTTAAGCAGTCTCTAGGTATATGGTTAGAAAGGTCGCCAGTTCTCCAAATAAATAAAACAGTTTTACTAATGATCTTAGAAGAGAAATCTAAATGATATTTGTGTCATTAATTCAGAACCCGCTTAAAACTGAAAACACAAAATCAAGCAAAACAAAAAAAGAGCAAAGAAACATAATATAGGCAAATGCCAGCCAGTCGATTAATTAGAAAATAGCATAACATAATAATAATATTGTGATAATAAATCTATAGACCACTTAAAACTGACAGACAACTGAGCACTGAGAGGCTCGACACGACGAACGGATCGAAATAAATCACTGCAAATTAAGCGAAACAGAAAATGAAAATTAAGTAAAGGAAAAAAATATAGAAAAAAAAATCATAAAGAAATCACTGAGGAAGTGAGTTGATTAATGCATAGCAATTTATATATACACATATACATAGAGTCAACGGATTCCGATTCCAATACCAAATGAAAAACAGTGAAACAAGTTCGTTTCCTGAGTCTTTTGTCTTTGGTCGCGCCTTCGACATATTTACACAAACTAATTCAATAAGAGAGACTATCGCTGTCTTTGTCACGCTGTGTGTTTGTGTTTGACACATAGAGATGAAATAGAAACTACTCAAAACCAAAATGCAAATGATGGTCGAGAAAATGCAACGATGTGTGCAACACTGCAACAATAACAACACAAACAACACCAACACAACAACGTGCCAAGGAAGCAGCCCAAAAAAAACCAAAACAACAACCAAATTTCCGCAATTTCAAGCTACACAACAAAAAGCCGCAAAAAATAAAGAAAAAAACACCAGCAGCAGCAAGTTTCGAAAAAAAAAAAGAAAAACAAACAAAGTCATAGTTACATAATGAAATAGATGCGCGAAATGTGCAACGCCTTCCCCCATACTCCACCCAACTTACTCCACAAACCGCAAGCGGCAGATGCAACTGCAACCGCGACAAAGCAACAACAAAACAAAAAAAAAATAGTTGCCAAACTCTCAAGGCGGAGTCGACGTCGTCGTCTCCATCTCTACCTCTCGGTGTCTGTTGTCTTGAGGCAACACACACAAAATTCAATTGAACTTGTCTAAAGCCAACTACCTTTTCAAGCCCCTCGTCCAAAACGTCGTGACCAAATTTGGTTTACCACCAGCAGCAGCGGCAGCAGCAGTAAGCTAAACAAAAATTCACTTTCAAAATGTCTCTTAATCTAAAAATACATATTTTTCTCATTTTCAAAATCTACCTTTACATCCATTCGATACTCTTGGTCAAGCAAAAGGGTAAAGAAAGCATCTTGATTTTTTTGATCAACCTACATATAATGAAATATAAGGTAGATTTATAGAAAACGTTTTCGTATTACTATATTGAATTTCTGCAGTTAAATAATCGATCCAAAAGAAGTTTTTAAAGCTCGAAAAACAGTTTTAAGCTAATATTGCTTTCTGATAACTTATTTATTTATAAACAAAGTTCAATTTTAAATAAAGAAACAAAATCCTAGCTCAAAAATGTAACATAAAATGCTTTGAAATTCCAAAACATTTGATTTAAAAATGGGTGAAATATTTAAACTCTTTTATCTCAGATAAACTTAAAAGAAATAGCTTGAAAAGGAGTATGAAGTTCTTCATAATGTTTAAACTAGAAGAAAATTGGCATAATATTAGAATTTTCATAACACATAAACTTGAAACAGATATTTCAAAATGAAGATGAACTTCTTTATAATAAGAACAAAATTGTTAACATTTTTTATCTCTATTGGATATCAAATATAACTTCCAACTTTTGAATAATCTGACTCTGAATTGTGAGTGTGTAATCTAAGAGTTTATGCATTTAAAGATTAGGGTAGAAGGGTATTTAATATTCGCATCTCTTGGTTTTCTTTTTCTTTTTTGTTAATTTTGAGTTTTTTTTGTTTTGTATCAATATGTTTTTTGTTGATTTTGTGCCTTTTTATGGTTATCGCGTGCGGCATTAAATTGTCGGCTGAAGCTAACCCCAAAAAGCATTTAACGTTATAAATTGTTAACCAAAAACGGTTATCATCATCATCATTATGGGTTATGAACGTTTAGAAAAATGTCTGCGATACGAAACCAAAAATTAGTTCATAGATGGTTTAATAGAAATGGCCTTCACGCAATAGCCTGACAGTTGATTATATAAATAACCAAACGAAATTGTTGTCAGCTTTTTAGCTTGAGGGTAGGGGAAGCTCTTACAAAATAAACGATATTTGCTCCTTAAATTTTTCAAAAGCGGCGGAAGAGAAGTAAGTCTAAGCAATGATTTAATATATATAATAAAGACATTTTCTAAAGTTTTCCCAGTTTCGTGATAAAAATAGAAATTCTAATTACTCTTATTTTTGTCTTTCATTCAGTAAAATTAAAAGGGAATGAGTGAGTAAGAGAGAGAAACGAAGAAAAAACAAAATGAACTTACCCTATAAACGCCATCAACAAGTTTGGTAATTTCTTCGGCCTCCATTGTTGAACTTTTGTCTGTCTGCTGCTCCGTGTCGTTGCCCACTTATTGATGAATGGAAATGGAGATGGAGATGGATGTGTGTTAAGGTAGCAGCAGCAGCAGCAGCAGTGGCTACCGATAGACCGTATATGTATCAATTCACTTTCAACTGCAGCAAACGTCAGCGCCCAAAGGCAAAGACCAGGCCAAAATATGCCGACGATTGCACTCGATTTTCACTTTCTAAATGTGGCACACACACACACTCACACACAAAGACGAGCGCACACACACACATGCACACTGATGCAGTGCAGCGCGTTGAACCGGAGGGGCGGATTGTCTGGGACAGGGGGGTGGGGCGGCCGGGGAAATGTTTTTAAAGTAAACTTGTAACTTTGACTTTCGTTGCAGAATCTTGGAAATCTTGTTTCTGCCGCTTTAAATGTCGTGACTTTCTTTTTCGGCCGCTGCCAAGCTCCAACTCCAACTCCAAAATCTCCGAAAACTTCAACGCCAAGTTAGACTTGAGGCCCGAAAACCACGTAACCAAAAATAAAGTAAATTAAATGCCAGCACGATAAAAACGGGCCAACTGCTTTTGGACGGGTTTCTGTTTCTGTTTCTGTGTTTTCTGCTGTTTGTTGACTTCTTCTCTCTACCGAATTACACACAGAAGAGCTTTTAGATGCGATGATTTGATTAGATTTGATCCAGGCGCTGAAAAACAAACAATTCAAATTTAGAATACTAGAATATACCAGAACAAAATATTAATAATACCAAAATACCAAAGCGTTGTCCAAGGCAACGTAATATTTGTTTTTCGTTGGTTTGTTTGTTTGTTCAATAGAACTCAATTTGAAAAATTGTTTCGCATACGAAAAAACAAAAAACAAGAAGTAAAATGAGTAAATTGGATGATTTGTTGGCCAAAAAGAAAACGGTGGTGCCCGTTTTGGATTTGAGTCGCAGCAACATTCAGACAATTGAGGAATTCAAACGTTTAATGGAAAAAGTGCCCGATTATAAAATGCGACCAGTTAAGGTGCGTGCGGAAGAGATTAAGATCAGAGAGAAGGACTATGCCTTCAAGATGCCCAAAAAGGAGATGCGTAAATTGCTAAAAAATAATGGTGAACGTGAGGTATTCTATACATATGCCGATCCCGTACCAAATGAAATGAAAGATGTTGTCCTCATGGAACTCTGCGCAGTGCCCATTGACTGGAAAATGCTTACGACATTGAGGCCAAAGAATAAATTGGAAGAGGAATATTTTAGTCGTATGGTGGAGATGGGTAAATTGGAATTGAAGACTGAGGCAAAAGATCGCCGTGAATATGCACTGAACAATTGTGTTAAGAAGATCAAGAATAAATCGGGCATTGTGGAGACGCGACTGATGACCTGTGAATCGTGTGGCGAGGAAATGTGTTGCGGTAAATTCATTTTAATATTTACTGTAAATTGTAATTATTTACGTTTTTTCCTTTGCAGGCAAAACATGCGGTGACTTTAACTATGATCTCTATATAAGGGTCGAGGCGAGAGTTATTAAACCGAAACCTTTGCCAATGTCTACCAATAAAACCAAATTGAATGGACGCAAAAAGTCAACCATTGGTGGTGCTGGTACTGGTGGTGGTGGTGCCAAGATCAAGGCCAAGAAGTCATCATCCTCAAATGTTAAAGCTAGTTAAAAATTAATTACATTACTATGCATGTAAAGTGGTTGGTCTTCTTTAAAACATTTATTTTGATGTTGTTTTGTAGTTCAAATATTTTCCACAAATACATAAAAAGAAAGAAAAACCTGAAAATATTTAAATTGCTACTAAAACAACATGGATAAAATGGCCATTAAGACAAAATAAGCAAAGCAGGCAGACAGGCAGAGAGGCAGGGAACAGGCAACACTGTGACAACGTTTCATTCCAGTGGCAACAGCCCACATACTACAAAGTCCCCCACTTCTTTCCCCACCTCCTCCCCCTTCCCTGTCTCTCTCTCTGCTTGCTATCTTTCTCTTCTTGTGCAACGATTTTGTGCGAGTCTTGAAAAAGAATTCAATGGTCGTGTCTCTCTTTCTTCAGTTTCAGTCTCACTTTTGAGTCTCAATATCCAGTCGCGAGACTCTATCTCTATCGAGTTGTTGCACAGCTTTTGATTACTAATGAGTTTCAGGGGTCTGGGAGCTTGAGCTTTAGAGTTTAGCGCTCGGAGCTCTGATTTATGTGTTTTATTTATGGAAATATCTATCTATCTATTCGTGTAAAAATTTAACAAATTTTACTTTCATAGACATAAGAGCAGGAGTGGGGGAAGGGCCAAGAATGTTTATGAACTTTTCATCTGATTTAATTTCCATACGAAACAATTTTAAATAGAATAACATGAAAAACTTTTTCAGAGAAGGAAAATATAAACATAAACCAGAACATTTGATTTGAAATAAAAATTGAAAACTATAAACGAACTTTTTATTTATAATATTCACTTCACTTCACTTAATTTCTGTTTTCTTTGAAATAAAATGCTAAACAGACGAGAAAAGTTATATTTTGTCTTAAAATATTATTTCGAAATATTTAATTTCAATTATTTTCGATCGTCAAAAGTCAAGCCAATGGAAAGTTCATCAAATGAATACAAATGTGACTTTCTTTATTTGCACAAAATGCCATTTTTCTAGTTACTTTTCGATATGTTAAATATTTTAACTATTTCTTTATTTGCCCAGCCCTTTCTTTCTGTTTAATGTTTGAATGTGATTGTCTGGTCTATTGAATTGTATATGAGTGTATATGTGTCACACCTTTCCACTTCAAATATCAGTTATTGTCAGTTATTGCCATTGAACTTTCATCAAATCATCCGCATCAGCATCTTTCACCGCCATTTCGAAAAGTGATTACGTAGGCAGAGACATCTTGAACGTGTGAAATCGGAACAGCAACATAACAAATACAAATATGTATCTATGTATGTATGTATGTATATGGAAAATGGTCATTCAAAATGGTTACGAAATCGTTGTCGATGTCGCATTTCAATGCATATTCAAAAATGCAAGATAAACGATCCGAGATAAGCTCAGATAATGCTCCACAAAAAAACATAAGTGAGAGTGTTGTCTAGAAAAGAAAGTTGTTGGCCCTCGCACTTACCTACTCACTCACTCTCTCTCTCACTCTATCTAACGTTTGCTGGTTACGTGCCCATTGGCCACGCCTCAGTTAGAATAAAAAACAAAAGACTTAGGCAACGAACTTGCTCTGTTGTGGCATTCCTTACCACAACAACAAGGTTGTGGTCAGCAGGTCTGACACTTGATATGCATCTTACAGATGCACTTGTTGTTGCTTATGCTCAATTTATGAACGACTACAAATGAAAAATATATGCAACAAGCAACTACAACTACATAAAAAACACATACACACACAGCAACTGCGATGTTTGTCTATTAAGAACAAGGCTAACTTGACCAAGCTGCTTGGCCCAGGTGAGACCAAGATGCGGCTTGCACTTGACGTATAATATAATGACCGGTTGCATACTCAATCTTGTAGAATTTCCATTATCAAGCATTATTTTAACTTATCGTTTTCAAAACTTCAAATTCATGTACATTTTATGGCCATCAAAAAACTGTAAATCTTTAAGACATTCTATTGAAAATAATGAGATACCCAAAAACATAAAATTTTAACAAGAATATTTCGAAAATTCCACAGTTTAATATGGTGTGTTTTTTTTCAAAAGAGCCATTAAATTGTTAAAGTTTATTGAAAATATGCAAAGCCATAAAATGTACTGTAAAAAATTAAGCTAAATATAGTTGTTAGCACGAGACAGTTAAAAAAGGTTAATATAAATGTAGAATCTATCAGTTTGAGGCTACAATATAAGACGAACTCCTAACAACTTGCAGTTGATGGCAACTTTCGCTACCTAAATCGATTTAAGCAGTTGTAACACACAAAAGTTCAACAGCAACAACAACAACAACAAATACATGCTTACCTAGCAAACCTAACAAACATGCGAAAAATCAAAGAAGACAACTTTAAGCAGCATGTCTAACAGCAACAACAACAAAACAGGCAAAGAGGAAACAGATAAAATAGAAGATGTTGAGAAGACAAAAGGAAAAAAAAACGCAGAGGTTGCTATTATCAAATGCTCATCATTAACATTTGCGGCCGAAGATCTCAACGTGACGATCAAATTGCATAGCACACATGTGAACACGTGTGACAGACCAGAGAGGGTGGGGAGGGGGCTGGAAAGGCATTGCAGGAGGTGGACCACTGTGGCGAAGAAGATGTGCAGCACAATAAAGATTGTTGTTATTGTGAAAATGAAATTAAACTAAAGACCGTAGACAATGCACATACACACTAACTAGAGGAGCCGGAAGGGGGGTGGATGGGTGGTATGGGGGGGGGGGACTATGTTACCTGTATCTTATGCGCTAAATTGCTGCCAGATACAATTTTTGCAAATGAGTCTCCTCTACACAATATAACATTGTTTGCCCGCCCGCCATGCAAATTGAGAGGCTAAAGCTGTTCCAACTCTAGGCTGGAGCTGGAGTTGGAGTTGGAGCTGATGCCGATGCCGGTGCCGGCACTGAAGCTGATTCGTTCAGTCAAATTGGCAGTGAAAGTAAAAGTTTAACTTAAAAAAAGTGTTTTCTTTGGGCTGTCGAACCGCCAAGGCAGAGAGCCAAAAAGAAGTCTCTGACTCTGACTGACATGTGTACGAACGAGCTTATATACATATATACTTTTATATATGCATATATGTAAGTAAGTATGTAGGCACAAAATATATGCATGCCATAAAAAGATAAATTCCATAACGATCAGCATGAAATGAAATTAACATTTTAGCGGTTTTTGCTCTTTTTTTCGCAGTTCAATTGATTGGCGCATATTTCAAAACAAAGGCAAAATATGTGGTAAAAGCAAAATCCAATTATATGTATATTGCTCTGGGGCATTTCATGATCTACCAAGTAAATATATAGCAAATACATATAACCAAAACTAACATTTCTAAGACTCAATCTCAACTCACACGTCAAGCCATTAAGTATGATAGAAAATACTTATATAAAACATAGAACATCAATTAATAAACTTATTAAAGAATCAATTAGAGAAAAATTTACTCACTAATGAAGAGTTTCCCAAGGTTTTTTTCGTCTAATACCAAAATTATTTATATTTTCTAATGGTTTTTGTTGTTGAAAAAACATATATTCAAAGTCGTTGCGGACACGGATAGAATCAATAAAATATAAAGCGCATGAAAGACATCGGCAACGAAAACCAGTTGAGTTCGATGTACTATTAACCCAGTCGGCCGCCCATTTATGCAATTGGTCTATGGGGGAATGGATGAGATGGTGGGATGGTGGCATGGTAGCATGGGGGAAAGGCAGCTCACACTTGGACACACCCAACAAGTTCAGGCTTCACATCTTGATCACGTACATTTCGAGCTGCTGCTGATGCATCTTTTTTTTCTGGCCGCTCCTCGAGGCCATCATAAATTAGGTGAAGATGGCATCTCTCAAAGAGTTGCCGCCTTGTTTTTGTTTCCTCATTCTACTCAACTTGATACCCTGTACTTAGAACAAAATGCATTGACTTTACCCTATAAATTACTTAAAATTTTTAACGAATTTTCTCTCCTCTATGGATTTTTTTTCTCTCTTGATTTATTAATTTTTCATTTGTCCTAAACTGTTTAAAAAATGTTGTTTAACATTTACAATCTAGCCATGATTTAATTTTTAACTAAAAATTATTTTGCAAATATAATTAGAGATTTTTGTTTGTGGCAAATAAATCTCGTAATAACAAACAAATACAAATTAGTTGATAATATTTATGGCCCTCATTTGTCATTCATTACGCCATGAAAAAACAACAAGATTTATATTGATTAAATCTATATACAAATATGTATTTCTTTTTTTTTTTTTTTGGCTAACAATGTGTCAGCCAATTAACAAACAAAACGATTTTTGTTGAAAGAGGAATTTTTATAATACTTTAATTATTTTGGTATGTGAATTGAGTGAATGAGTCAGAAGAACTTATTTTTCATTGCTGGGTAGCAGCAGCATTTGTTCTCATTTTAAGCATTGAGTTTAGGTTTGATCTTTGTTATTTGCCATTTGCGTCTTTTGTTGCAATACACTCGAAGTTGAAAATAAAAGTGAACGCTACGCCGCACCGCTCCGTCTTGACTGTGGCTTAGGCTATGGCGGCTTGCGGTTACCGTTGCCCAGATATTCAATCTTCATCGTCATCGTCATCTTCATCATCATCATCATCATCATCGTCGTCGTCGTTATTCTCATCAAATTGTTCCGTCAAACGTGTTTTACTATACGTATGAGATTATTTGTTGCCTTTTCTTTTGCCACATGCTGCATTGCGTGCTAAACTTTAGTTCCCTTACACTTAGGGTATACATATTCATTCATCAAATGGGTTGCTAATCCGCCAACACAAAAACTACATACTCATATTTCTTATGGTTATATATAGCTATATAAAACCATTATTTTTATATGATCTTTCAGTTATTCATGGCAAAGAAATGACTTTTTTGATGCTAATAAAAATTGTAAAATTATAATTTTATGTAGTTAAGCTTCAAATTTGCTTAACTACATAAAATTATAATTATAATTATAATGTTGTTTCAAAGTTAGCAAAGCAGCCAAAAGATAGTTTAGGGATTTGATTGAATTGAATTTTAAAGTGAACCCACAAACTATTTTAAAATATTTTGTATGATCATATGATCCCTGGTTGAAAGGGTATACCGCTATATGAAATGTTCGTCATAGCTAAAATAAGCCTATCTCTCTCATTTGAAGCGGAGTTCTTATTTGGTTTTCTGCCTCCACTTCAATCTCGGTCTCCTCTTCTCTCTTATTGATTGTCTTTGTTGTGTTGTACTTGTTATTGCTTGCCATTGCCAGCATTTCAGTAGTCACTGTCTCGATCTCCGCCTCCATCTCCTTCTCCGTTTCCGTCTCCATCATCAATTTGGTTTCCATTTCTGAGCCTGGGTCTGGGGCAGTCACGACATCGCGATATCGAACAGCCGCAGCCGCAGCCACCACCAACCAACGTGGTTGTTGTTGTTGTTGTTGCTGTTGACAGCTCAAGGTCGCATTCCTCAAAGCTGACGCAGTCATTCAATAATTCTTATTTGAATTTATTTTTATTGTAAGTAAACATCTACAGATTTCTACAGATACTTGTATTTGTGTTCATATTTGTATAAGGTTTTTCGAAATTCTATATCTCCACACCTTTCACCCAACACACACACACACACACACACACACACACACGCATTTCTTTCTTTATCACTCTTTCTGTGTTTTGTTATGCTCGATCTTAGCTGATTTCCAGTTATAAACCCTCGACCATGAAATTGTCTTAACCAACTCAGTCAATTCAAGTCAATGAACTTTTCTTATATTTATGCAGTTGGAGACCCAAATTTGAGATCGATCTAACCGATTTAATTTCAAATATATTTTGCAATTCTTTCAAAATTCTTGTGTAATTCTTTATCGAATTCCATTTGAAAAATTTGGCACAGTTCAAATCGGTTCAAACCAGTTTCAAAATTCTCTTGCTACCAACATTTTTGTGTTTTTTTTGTGTTTTTTTTTTTTTGCAGTTGCTTAAATTCATTTGATCTCTCGATTTCTTTGTCTCTTTTGGGTCTTTGGGATGATAAATGCGGATTAACTTTGAGAACACAAACGAAAAACGAAATAAAAACCAGTTAAGTTACAAACTTTTGCATTAGAAATTTTCTATCTTTCTAATTTTAATACGCATAAATAATTTTTTGTTGCTTGTTGCTGTTGTTGGGGTTGTCAACTAATCAATACTTGAGAAATTGTCATTTCTCAGGCTCGGCTTTTTTGGGGTTTTTTTCTTTTAGAAATTTGCTTATGAATAACCCAACGATTTTGTTAAGAAAGTTCAACGTTTTCTCATTCACTCACTTCAGCATGAATATTTTTTTGCGCGTAATCATATTCAGAGGATGGATTTTACATAAATTAGAATACATTCAACAACTCAACTTTGAAGAAACCTCTAAAAAAAATTAGCAAAGAAAAGAACTACCTGAGGACAAAAATTTTGTCAATATATCGTTGCTTGAAATACTGATACACGCAAGCGAATGGTAAAAATCAACAAGATGCATTCAAAAGTTCATATGCCCAATATAATTGCAAGAGTAACGATCAGTGAAATTTTTTAACCCAATTTAACAGATTCTGTTTGGCTTAGATCTTCTCTGAGATCTCTAAAGTGTCGACTAACCTCATTTTGAAGCCTTATTTCATTTTATTATAAACCCTTTGCTGTCTTAAATTGGCCATAAAACAAAAGACTTAAGCAACAAACTTGATGCGTAATTACCTCGACGTGCTGAGTATTAAAACCAAAAAAAAAAAGAAAAATAAAATAAAATTGTTTAACAACAACAACAACAGAATTCAACATTTAACAAATAAGCCAAAACAGAAGAAAACAAAAAAAAAACAAGAAACAAGCAAAAAGCCAACTCATAAAAATCACTCAATAAAACCTGAGGGAAATGAACCATCTGTAAAATAATTCATAATTAGCCTAGCCAAGAGAGAAATCCATAGAAACGTGAGTTAAGCAAATCAAATTATCAAGTGGGCGACCAAGACACAGACAAACAGAGAGTGGGGATGGGAGAGGAGAGGGGCGGATGGTAGAAAGGTAGGAAGATGGAAGTTGTCCGTGCATTTAATTAGCCATTTTCACACATTTCACTTTCAACAAGCTGCCAAATTGTAAGAAAAAAAAAAGAAAATATCTATAGTGAGAGAGAGATATCCAAATAACTATATATACTTAAACTCTTTGAGGCAGCTTCAATGAAACGCAAAAAAGCCATTAGCCGGTCAAGTGTACAAGCGAAGCGGCGTAGGTTGTTGGCTGAGTTGACAAGATTGTTGAATCGACATCAACCGCTCAATCCCCCCACCAACTCACCACCTCCCTCAACTCCTCTGTCTCCACCGTCTGTCAATCTGTCCATCTGTTGCTTCCTCTGTTTATCTTATGGCGGTGATTTGCTTTCAAGTGGCCAAGGCAATTTCTATTTTTGTTGTTTGTATGTTTTACGTTTTGTGTCTCAAAAAATACAAAAAAACAACGAAGAAAAACCAATGTGCCTGTTGTTGTTGTTGTTTTCTTTTTTCTTTCATTCCCTCATACTTGTTCCGTTAATTGAAAATTTCCCATTACATTGAACTTGCTGAGAACCTGATTTGGCCAAAAAATCAAACATTTTTCTACGTATTTTCAATTTGGCCAATTGGCAGACACATCCACCAAAACCAAATTCACCATAAATCTGGCCTCGCCCACCAAAACAAAAAAAAAAACAAAACGATTTACATACAAATACATTTTAAGTATTTTTACCTGCGCAATTGGCATTTGTTTTGCCTTTTGTTGATTTGCCAAGTGAATGGTGAATGAAATCAGAAGTTAAAGTCTAACATTAGCTATGACGATATTTCAATACCCTACTATTAAAATGAAGCTTCAATTCTTTGCACTTTGCTTTAGAAATTTTGAAAATATTATTAGAAGCCATCCTATAATTTTCAAAAAGTTGCAATCATCAATAAGTTGCTAAAAAGTATGTGAACTTTTTACATTTTTATTACTTTTCTGGTGTAATTTTCTTCAAATTAGCTAATTTATGAAGAATAACGAAACAGTTTGCTTGACGCATTTCATTTAGAGTATACAGAATAATAGAAATATATTACCAAATTAATAGCATGCCAGAATTTTACGTTCAAAATTAAATGCACAGACTACAAACCTGCAAAAAAAAAATGCAGAAAAAACGAATTAAAATAAAATAACAGAATATTTCATTAAAATTTAATTTATCAAAAATGGCTTTTCGGTAGCATCAAAAGATTTCTACAGCAATTTTAATGCAAATGAAAGTAAGCATTTATTTTTATTTTTGCGTTTTTATGTCAACAATAATCTTGATGAAGGAGAAGAAAAAAAATACTTGCTAGTTCATGCTTAAATGGCATTTGTGAAAGTTTTCCCATCCTCGTGCCTAAACAAAGAGATTATTCATTTTAAACATAGATTTTGCTGCTTATTTTTTTTTTTTTTGCACACGCATAAAACGATTTAGAAAAGTAAAAGGCTTTTGCCCAAAATGCAATCTATTTTGACGGGAATAGCGAGCAGCAGCAGCAGCTTTGCCACTTAATCAATGGCATGCAAATGAAAGAGCCATTCAATTGGCCATAAACAACACAAAATGGCCCGTAATCAGTATTAACAGCTATACAGTCCTCTCATCCATCCCCACCGCCCCCTCACCAATCACTAGACTAACAATTGGCCATTTAGTCGCAAGTCCTCAGACGTTAGTTAATTGAGTTATATTGGTTAGTGGCTAATTTATGCTCATAAATGTGGAGAAAAACATTTCCAATAAATACAGTGAGTGGAGATAATATTGAATGATACATTCCAGTTGCATAAAAAAAACAAATGGAAATTAGAAAAAAAAAATGGTTTATATGGCAATTATGGCCATTTATGTTCTCAGCAAGATATCAAATTTCGCAACTTGTGCAACAATTTGAATTGAGTAATCAGGAATGAGATCAACTCCAATATTTGGATTGTACTATCATCAAGTAAATGATATTTTTTGTGTGTGTGTGTTGCTTAATCTTAAATGAATGCATCTAGACTTTGGTAGAATTAGCATTAACAAAATTTGCGAAATCCAAATGGTTAGTAAATTTATTTATGATATCTAAGCGAATGTAACTAAATATACTTTCAATCTAAATCTGTTTGCAATTTGCATTTCAGAGGCTAGTTAACTGTCTTCCAATCTTGATTTGTATACAGTTTTTTTTTTTATGGAGTCGAGGTGGTGGTGGTTGTTGTTACTCCACTTTTATTTTACCTCTCTCTATCTATCTACCTATCTATCTGTCTGTGTATGTATGTATCTTTCTATTGGTGTCTCTGTCTTTTGGTTGGTTATTCATTACATTACATTTCATTTCATTTCCATTTTACTAACCACTTTGTTTGCAAGTATGTATGTATGTTTGCTCGGCTTTTTGGTCATTAAGAAATTGTTACAAATTATCTATGTGGCGTGCAAAAGTTGCCGCTGTTTGCTTGCTTGTGTTGCTGCTAAAGTTGTTGCTGTTTGTGTTGTTGTTTGTGTCATTTGCAACATTTGCTTTGCCTTAATGCGATTTGCATTGAAAATTGGCACAAAAGTCGATTTCAGTTGGGTTCGGCTCAACAAGGTTGAGAGCGCTTGTCTCTGTCTCTGTCTATCTATATATCAATACAATACAGAAGAAAAAAAAATGGACAAACATTATTTGGTAAATCAGTTGAGGTCACTATTTGATCGGAGTTTGAACCAATTGCCATTCAACATTTTACTAAAAAAAATTGGGTTAACATATGCGTGTTATATACTTGTTTATGTATCTAAAATTTGATAAATCAAATTATGCTTACACACACACAGGGCGTATGCGCAATTTCCTATCATACACTTTGGAATTTTTTAATGAAAGTTTCAATTGATTTGAACAGAAATGCAACCGCAACTGGTCACGCCCACAAAATAAAATTTAAAATTTGCTACTGAACGGATTATTAACGCATTCCTTTACTGACAATTTCAAAATTGCGAAATCGAATCTTGCAAATTTCAAAAGAAAATTGAACTGTGAATTGAATTCATTTCAGGTTTCCTCAAAGCACACATTTTCCATTTCAATAGAATGCAGGTACCTACACACATACACACACACACACATACATGACTTGGATCTGTGAGCTAAACAACTTTCAATGCAAATTTTAGCATAAACTTCAGTTCAGTTTGGACTTCACTTGGTTGAACTGACTGATGGAAAAAATGCGGTTAATGTGGTTTATAGACATTGTTGCTGTTGTTGTTGTTGTTGTTATTGGTCTTGGTGGTATTGTCTCTGGTTAAGGTAACTTATGCACTTGTTGAACATTTTCCTAATTAAGTCAAATGCACATTGACAGTTTTTGTTTTGCTGTTTTTGTTTTCGTTTTTGTTTTTTGTATTTTTATGGCATTGCCAACTGGTGTGAAAAGAATGGTTTATGAGTGAACCCCCCCACCACATTATATCCATATACTATATTTTGTTATATGCCAACATAAATTTAAACATTTTATGGCCAAGTGAAAGGAGTCTTCAAAGTGTTGTAACCTTTTCAACACACACAATCTTTAATGGTGTTTCAACAGTGATTGCAATTAGTTAGTTAGTTAGTAAGTCAGTCGGAGGAAGGCCTTGAAAATCATTTTACACCCATTAAACCGCCTTATTTGTCTAACAACCATAAATAGGATTTCTTTGAACCTATAGAAATCGAAAAAAAATAAAAAAAAAGTATAACAAGAGAACTGAGCAGATAAGTCCCAAAGCTCTTACTCTGCTATTTCCGGTCACGACTTCGAAAACTTATCGCTAATTTCCCTATTGATAAATAACATTAAAAACTAAGAAACTTGACTTTATTTTGCGAGAATTGGTTCAAATTAGTTTTCTAATAATTAGCACTTTTTGAAAGATCTGAGAGCTACAAAGAAAATAAAGATTTCACTTTTCAAATTTGTCCAAAAATTTAGCTTAGCTTGAGGCTCGTAAAGTTTTTAGGGTTTAATTTGAGGCTAGAATTTCTTACATTTACAGATCAACCCGGAAGATCATAACGAGACATAAATCATATACATTATAGTTGTTCATAATACTTATATTAATTGCAGACATTATTTCCTATTACATAAGTGTTGAAGGAGTTATCATTTGTTTTCCTCCTTTTTGGAGTTTCTTTACAGGATATGAATGGTTAATAGATTTAACATTTTGACAGTTTAAACATTTGAATATTAATTTTGCATACGCACGCAGAGTGTTTCGAGTGGCAATTCAAGGAAAATGTTCAAGTAGCTGGACAACTCCCCCGTCCACACATCACACACACACACACACACATCCACGGAATAGACACACACAGACAGAGATTGGTTAGCCACCTTCAGATGGAAGTTGGTGTCCATTGCCACCAGACGAGAGCCAAGTGCCAGGTTTGTTTTGGTCTGTGCGCTGGCCAAATTGTTGATGGACTTGTTTTGGGGCGCCTACAGCACCAGCAGCCGCAGCAGCAGCAGCAACAACATTAAAAGTGAATGGGCTCAGCAGGAGGGGTATTGTGCAGCAGGAGGAGGGAATGTAAGTAGGAGGAGCAGAAGGGGTGGGCAAGCGGGCACGACAACGTAGCAAATCGACGCTTTAACAATTTGGTTAAAAGTTTAATAAACTTTATGAAATGTTGTCTTGAGTGGGAAATGCAGTCAACTTCCAAACGACTTCAATGACACTGAAGAAGGGGGCGCGTTGAACGAGGGGAAGTCGCTGCTGCCAAAAACGGGCGAGGGGCAGCGATAATGCGCAGAAAAAAAGGAAAATTCAAGGAAAGCTATCCAGCTCCAGGAAACAGACTGACCATGTTAGAAAGTTGCACATTTGTTTCTTTTTTTCTGAGGGGTTTTTTTTTTTTGTTTTTAATGCATTTATCATAAATGATTTTTAGTTTTTTTTTTGGAGACATTGCACAATCGCTAAAATTTGCATTATTTTTGTTTTTTTTTTTTTGGAATTATCTACTAATGACAATTTTACTTAATTAGTTTTTTTTGTTAAAGTTCCTATTTCCTGCATTTATGAATTATTACTTATAGTAATTTCCTCTCTGGATTTCATAAATCAAAAGTCTTCCTAATGGCCTAAGAAACATTGCTAAAGAATCTGTCAGTTTTGATAATTTTAGAATATGATATGAACATTAAAAGATATGGCACATTAGAAGTCTTTAATATTATACACTTAAGCAATTTCCGTACTACATAAAACTTGTCCCTAGTTTAATACATATATTTAAAAATATAAGCTACCAAAAATATTTCTTGGGAATGTTTGTTTTAAATTTATTAAACAAAATGTTCATATTTCGAATTGACTTCAATTGAGGAAATTCTTTGCAATCTTTGATCAAATTAAATATATAAAAACAAATACAATATATCATCAATGAAAGATCATATATCATATATGCCTCTATTTATATTTCTTAGTTTCTCCAAAATGGATCGATAAAAATCAATCAAAGATGCGCAATCTTCGCTTAATTGAATTTGGCATTTGTAATGGAATATGGGTAGAAATAATCAAAAATCAAATATACGAATGATATATTGACAGGAGTGGCAAGAGAAGGAGAGGAAGGAGAAGAGTTGGGAGGAATAGGATTTTGCAGTAGGAGTGTCTTTTGGGCCAGGCCACTCCTATGTGGTACGTGCAGAGAAAGTGGGCAAATTGGCTCAAACGCTTCGAGGGTTATCATTATTGTATGCACATTACAAAAAAAAAACAAAACGAGTTGTCTTAACTGGACTTTTGAGAATCTGGTAATAGCATACTCACACATAACTCTGACCAATTTGAATTAATTACTATATAGATCGGTTGAGACAGAGATTGAGAGGCTGAGAGACTGAGAGAGAGTCCAGATTGGCAAGGAAATGAAAATTAGAATCAGAATCGGGTAATTACGGGTTAACCGAGCAGCCAACCAACTAACGAACAAGCCAAACCAATCTATTGGCCTGACCATATGCACAAGCATCCAGGAGGAGAAACTAACTTGTAATGAACTGATAAGCTTATAATTAACAGTCAAGGAGAGAGAGATAGAGAGAGAGAGTCTCCACTTGCCCCCATGTTTTGTTTTATGTGTTGTTTTTTTTATTTTTTGGTCAGAAAATATTTTTTAAAGGCGTGTTATTTTTACAATAGATTTTTGTCTTTAATGACTTTTTTGGCATCGACAACGATGTCGACGACTCTGGCTCTTGGCTTTGGCTTTGGCTATGTCGATGTCTGTGGCGTTGGCTTTTCGTCCATAGTGGAGTTAATGGCTTTAATAGTTTCGAGTCTTTTGTTCTCTATCTCTCTCTCTGTTGCTGAATGCTGCGCAGAATTTGGCGAATGGGCAAAAGTCATAAGTTGATTTGGGTCTGTTTCGGTTAGTTTGGGTTTTGAGATTTTTGGTTTTCAGTTTTGGGTTTGGGTTTGTTGGTGTCGGCATTGCTTTGAGCAAAATACCGCTAGGCATGCGCTGCATAATGAGCTCAGGCTACCTGTGGATCGAAACGCCATTGGAACACCTGTTCGAGTTGCTAAATGGGTTTTCTTTAAACTTAAAATGGGTCACACATGCTGAGCGAACTCCAAAACATAAAAAAAATAATATCTAATTCAATTTCGTCAAAAGGAAATTAAACTTCTGTGGCAAAAACAAAGAGACAAGCATTAATTAGTTTATTATAAAGCCTGTGGAAATTTTTTAGAGACTCTCGATCAATCGAATCACTTTTCTAGTTTATTAGAAAAATTCAATTAAGCAACTTAATGGAGTACTAATTGAAATAGTACAAAAGAAATCTAAAGGAGATCAACCTAAAAACAGATTACAGTGAAGACAAGTCAATCTTCACTGAAAACAAGTCTCGCAGCTTTTTCATTCCAAGATCTTTTAATAGTAAACGATATCTTGGAATCGATACTCGACTCCCTAATTCCCAGGGCTCTTAAGTAACCATCTCACGAAATGATGTTTGATTTGCAGTTTCATGTAAATTCTTAAGGATACTTAATTTCACAATTGGTATTGCAAAAATTTGTCTTGGTATTTGAATTGTTTTTGGGGAACAGCAATTGATTCGAGACTTTAGTTATTTTTCTATAATTATCAGAAGTGTTTCATTCTTTTATTTAAAATAGAATAGTGTAAGTCCTTAGATACTCAGTCGATAGATCAGGATAATATTTGCATTACTGTCTTTAAGTCGTCTATTGTTATACATATTAAAAATTCTAGAAATATGTGATTGTTATTTTTAAAACGAGATCCTTAGATCAGCTGTAATCTATTTTATGATTCTACAGTTTGATTTTCCATTAAAAGTTAATTGGTTTTTCAAATTTTACATTTCAAAATGTATATTTAAACACTTATTTTCGGGATCATCAACAAAATGGCATAAAAATCCAGAGAAACAAAAATCAATAAAGGCAAAAAGAAAAAAACCAAGAACTCATTAAATAATTTGTGCTAAAATGAGAACATGCCAAGACGAAACCGAGAAAACCATCATCAGAAGCAGCAGCAAAAACAACAACAATAACGACACATAAACCACAAGAAGTCACTGCAAAATGAGGCAAGCCTCACACTCATCCACACCTCAAATACAAAAAAAAATCAGCCATCAGCCAAAGAGGTAAAAAAAAAATATATATATAAGAAAAAGAGGAAAAAGTTCAATGCACGCAAATCGGATTAAGTAAAGAAAATTAAGTAATACTTGTAAGTGTAAGTATCTATCTATTTGTAGGCCGGCCGATAAAGGGAAATGGGCAACGGCAAAACTAATTAAACTACAACCGGAAATTCCACATAGAAAGTAATGCAAAACAACAACAAAAAAAAGTATTCTACAAATTAAACACTTATTGTATGTAAATAAAACATAGATTCAGAAGTTTCGTTGCAATTTCAATATCACTCTTACCTTTTGTTTTTGTCGGAGAATCCCAAAGTCTTGTAAATCCAAATGTTTCAATTTCGAGTTCGGTTTCGGATACGTAGTTGAGTTACAATCAAATAAAACATCTGTTCACACTTAACATAAACAAAAAAATATTCATCAAATCACTTGATGTGTGGTTGGTTGGTTGGTTGATTGGATTATTTGTTTTATGTTTTGTTATATATCTCGAATAGTTTGCGACAAGAATTTCAATTTCAGTTCAATTTGTAGTTTGCAATTGGCATTAAACGAAAAGGCGCGCGCAGGCGTTACAGGCTCAGCTACAGATATAAGATACAATATACACCTGTTTACGCGCTAACGGGAAATCAGTCAACCAAACGGCTCGAAGCTCAAAACTCAACTAACTGAAAATGTGTGGCAGCACTGGGCCCAGCAACGAGATTTGCTCAAGAAACGGAATGCGCCACTGAGTCAAGTTTTGAGAAAAATGCAGGTGGCAGCACTACCGAGAGAGCGTGCGAGTGAAGGAGAGCGCGTGGTATTCAAAAATTCTTTGAACTAGGCTCAAAATTAAACAACTCTCAACGATTTTCGTATTCAATAAATTACCACTTATTACCAATTACTGTGCTGCTAGTTTGACGCCTCCGATCTATAAAATAAAAATCAAATCTTAGATGGAAAAACTCCTCCAATGGAAAGATTATCCATTTTTATACGCATCAGATTTTTAAAATGATTTTCTTCATACAAATAGCTTGTGATAGCTGTGATTCATTTTCTGGTATGATCTCCTCTACCCAATAGGATCCTGGAGTATGCGGATCAACATATACATGTTTAGATTCTCGAATAAAAAAAGCACTTAGATAAATACATTCAATAACTTGTAGTTTTTATTTTCCATACACATATGCAAATAGTCAAATATTTTTGATGCTCACTTTTCCAATGGCATAATAATCAGTTAATGAAGTTTATAAATTAAGTCCAACTAGTGAGAATTATATGTGTTATATATATGGTATGGTATGGTATGGTAATGACTCTGGAATGTAGAAAATTAAATTTATTTAACCAACCAATAAACTTATAAGAAACCAAATAAATTATAATTTGTTTATTGGTACATAGTTTTGTATTTTATTTAAATAATTTACTTAGCTTCTGTCAATTGAAAGGCTGGTGGGGGAAAAATACCAACCAGTTGATCAGTAAGTAATTTGAGATTCTGTTTTCTATATCTTTTATGTTTTTTGTTTTTGTGTTTTTTTTTTGTAACAATCAAATGCTCTGCATTTACAAAATCAAAATCCAAATGAAAATCGAAAAATTGTTAACTAAAAAAGTTACATACATAAATTTCATCACGAAATGCTTGGGACTTGACGTAAAATCAAATATCAAATATGCGCTAAGTACAATTCTTTTTTGTAATTATGTTTGTTTGTTTTTTTGTAGTTTTTTGTGTTTTGCTTTTCTTTTAATTAGTTAGGCGAGTAAGTTGTTTTCGGTTTAGTTTTGCTTTGCTTTTGTTTTTTTTTTTTTTTCTTAGTGTGTGTTTCGCTTCTACAATTAATAATTGAATGGCACGCCAATAATTACTGCCGATCCTGGCTCTAAGTGTGACCCATATCATCAACGGCCATTAGACAAAGGACATACATAATGCCAGCGCTAAGCAGCGCAGTTACGGGTACAGTCACTATCCAGGCATAGGCAATATTCCGGAACAAATGCCAATCGACACTGCCATCAACCATGGTGGAGGGTTCTTCTGCCTGTGCTGGTTGTTCTGTTGCCGCTGCTGCTGCTGCTAATACTGCTGATTCCACCACAGGTTTGCCATTCTCAACCGGAGTCTGCTGTTGCTTTGACTTTTGCTGCTGTTCCTCTTGCTTTTTCTGATTCTTCTTACGTCCAGAAGCACTAACATGACCGACAAAAACCACAGATCCTACTTTGCAATGGGTTGTCGATATAGGCAAACCAATTTTACTGGCCAACAGAACTGTAATAGCGGCGCCAACTTCGATAGTAAAGCCACTACAATAAAGCAAAATATTTGTTTAAGCAAGATATTAAAAGCTATAGTATCAAGTTTACTTACGTCGATGAGGTAATCTTTGTCAGATCATTGCCAATAGTTTCAATAACACGCCGTCCCCATAGCCAAAGTCCCACAGAGATGCCAATACCGCCATAGATTAATATGTAGATTGGACTTTCCGCTCGTTGCAGTACCGAACCCTCGCAATATATCATATATAGAGCAATAAGAGGTCCAATTGCATTGCTTACATCGTTGCCACCATGGGCAAAGCTACCAAAGGTGGCGGTTAATATTTGCAGAAATGAGAAGAGCATGGAAATCTCTGGAGTCTCTTCGCCACTGCTAACACGCCGTCCAGCCTGTTCATTGAGTGCTTCCTTGCTCTCGATCAATGGCACCTTACTGGAGTTGGGTGACAACGTAGAATTGATCATAAGATCAAGACTGGCGGC
Organism: Drosophila sp. 14030-0761.01; assembly: GCA_018150735.1. Lineage (NCBI taxonomy): Eukaryota > Metazoa > Arthropoda > Insecta > Diptera > Drosophilidae > Drosophila > Drosophila sp. 14030-0761.01. The sequence continues at coordinate 17,958,487 of JAECWO010000001.1, read as the reverse complement.
ACTTTCCACCACCTGCAAGTTGTTGTTAGAGGCAGGGCCACCGCTGCTGGCCTGTTGTTGTTGTTGTTGCTGCTGTTGTTGCTGCGGTGCCGCTGGTTGCTGCAGCTGCTGTGGTTGTTTGTGCTCCTCCTTTGGCGATTGAATATGCTTAAAGCATTCCTGAAGCTTGCGTCCATTTTGGCGTTGTTGTTGCTGCTGCTGCTCATCGATGAAATTTAAACTGGTAACGGTCAGATCGGTATTATCCAAGCTGGCTTTACCCAACAGATCCTCGGCCTTCTTAATTAATTGAGGATCAATTTTATAATCTTCGGCGGGAGCATTATTATTCTTAGCCGTAAGGCCAAATGGAGCCAATTTAAAGGTCTTCGGAGAATCGTCACTTAGGGAAACCAGTTCCGTAATCTCGGCAATAGCAGGCAGAGGTTTACCCTCACTAACCAGCGACAAGGGACGACGTTGCTGCTTCTTGGGACTGCCAGATGGCGAGGATTCTGTGTAGAAATAAAAAATTAGATAAAACATTTATTTTGAAGCACTTTTACTATTTGCATATGAATGTAAGTACTTACCGACAGAGTCCTCGAAATTAAACTTGACTGGGTTCTCGGCTCGCAGCCGTTTGGCAATCTTACGACGTTGCAATGGCACAACCACCAGTTGCGTAAGTAGTCCCACCACCAGGGACAAGCCCACACTGGCACTTATAGCTATCCAAGCGGGTATATTATCCATATACAATAATTTCGGTCCATCCAGGACAACACTTATCACATTGATAAAAAATGTCACACCATAAAATATGGGTAACGAACGGAACCCAGCCTTCAATGGCTCCTGAGCGCGCAAAATAAAACGTCGTATGGCCAAAAATAGTAGAATGCTCACAACACCACTGAGCACCGGCGAAATGAACCATGAACCGACAATCGTGCCCAATGTCGACCACTTTAAGCCCTCCACGCCGCGAGCCACCAATGAGAAACCAATTGTCGAGCCAACAATGCTGTGCGTACCCGAAATGGGTAATTTTAGAAAAGTCGCCACTAGCAGCCATATAGCACTGCTGGCCAAAGCGGCCACACAGCCAAGCATTAGCACATCCTCGGATCCCTCATACATGCCCACTTCCAGAATACCTTTACGCATGGTGTCCGATACCTTATAGCCTAACGAAAATAACAACGAAATAAGTTACTTTACTGGGTAAAAATTGTTATGCGCCAAACTTACCAATTAAAACGGCGCCAGAAATCTCACAAATGGTGGCCAAAACACAGGCTTGACGTATGGTTAGAACACCAGAGCCAACACTAGTACCAAATGAATTGGCAACATCATTCGCTCCAATACCAAAGGCCAGGACAAAGGCTATGAGAAAGCCGATAACGACCATCCATAGCAAATCTGGCGAATACGGATCCATGTTCGCGTGTTGAAACTACCAACAACCCAAAACTTTCTTATGCCAATCCCTAATACACTCTCTTTATATGTATTTATATATATAGGTATATATCTCGCTCTAACTAAATATTGTACGCTTTCTTTGCTCTATCTCTCTCTCCTTCTCTCGCTCCCTCTCTCTCTCTCTCTCTCACTGAAACTGATTAAAAATGTGCAAAAATATCTGGGGGGGGGGGAAAAACAATTGATTTGTAATTTAAGATGAGAAGGTGGTAGTTGATGATTGGGTTATTCTTTCAAGGAACTTGTGCAAAATAAAGTTTGAGAACTTATATAAAATACAAATACTACGTAATAATAAACGAGAGTCGAATACAAAAAAAAAACAAAAATCTTAATTAGTTAATAAATTGAGAAATTCTTTTCAAATATTCTCTAAACAGCCATATTTGCGCTTAAACTTCATTGTTGTTATTTTCATAATTGAAAATTGAAGTACAACTTGCCGAAAATGCAAAATGTAAGTAACTTAAATACCCTGGGATTTGTGAAGCCTCTCTGTCTCTCTCTCTCTCTTTCTCTTGATCCTTCCTATCCTTCTTCCTGCTTTCCTTTGTTTCACGAGACGAACTCGGAACTCAAACCTGTCTAAAAGTATGCAATAATTAATAATTTAAAAACTTATGTTTATAAGAAATATACACGCTCACACATATACAAAATAAAACTCAATCTCTCACTCTCTCTCTTTTTCAATATCTTTCTAATTCTGAGACACTTTTTCCCTTTTTTCTTGGTAGTTGTTGTTGTAGACGCAATATTTCAAGCTCGTTGTTTTACCAATTCCACTTTGTTGTATAGTGTTTAATCCTTTGTTTTTAGTTACTTGGATTAAAACAATAATCAATTGGATGGTGTTTGTTGAGTAAGTGGATTTAATGTTGTTGTTGCAGCTGCTGTTGTTATTATTATTATTATTATATTTTAGAAGTTTCTTGTTATGTTGAATAGGAGTTAATTGTTGTCGAGTTATTGATAAACTGTAACATAAAGAAAATTAATAAAGGATCAATTGAATTGATTCGCGTTCCCAAAACTCACCTGACGTTTAGGACAGTAAATTTGCATCCACCACAGAGAATTATTCACCATGTCTGTAAAGGAAAAAAATTTAAGAAGATTTCAAAGATTATAAAGGATTTAAGGACTTATAGGATCGTACAGTTGGTTTATTATCCCATATTTACTTCGTTTTTATTATTTAAGTTATTTGAAAAACTTCACATAATTGCAAAAATTTTGAAGATTTTCTTCCGCTCTGATCAGTTTCGGTTTGTTCCTCTATCTAAACATCTTAAATCTGAAGAACCCTTTCAATTTTTCCACTATCCCTTTTTTTCTGATTTCGTCATAAGAGTTTATTGGCTATTTTAAAAGAAATTTTGATCTTAAGTATACTATTTCTCACCATTTAATTTGTTATACGAAATGTTAAAACCGCACTTGATCGCCGAGCAACTGAAAATGTTTTGAAAATAATTTAGACCTGTGTATGTACATACATATGTATGTTTAATTTTCAATTTTTCATTTGATTTGCGTGTGCAAAATCTGCCATTAACCGGTTACAATCGGTTAAAAGTTTTGCCGGGCCCCTCCTGTCCGTAATCATTAAGTCATTAAGAGTTTTCCCCCCAATTGAAAATTCAAATGAAATGAATTGCTCGCCAATTCTAAAGAAAATGCTCACAATTGAAATAGTAATTGTCTATTGTTGATGTTGTTATTGCCCTTTCGATTATTCCTATTCATTGTTCTATATACTATACATATGTACATGAATCAATGGCTTTCTATTTATGTAAGTTATTTTACTCTTGTGTACCCAACAATTCACTCCCAAAGTGAGCCATAATTAGACGCTCATTATGAAAATCAAGAATCACTACCATACATCTTACAAACCACACACTAAACAAAAGCCTTTGTTATCCAGAAGGACAAAGGACAACTAAGAACGAGGAGGGAGCAGTGGTGGTTGCAAGCAAGCGTAATCAGGGCAATGTCTTAGGTAACAAGGTCACGAGGCTTCATGTTTCCTTTAGCTGACGTGTAGAACAACGCTAAAAAAAATTTCCATAATTGCGTGAGTGGGTGGTTGGGTGTCTATTTCACCACTATCTTTATGTACTTTCATCACCCATTCAGCGTAGTATCCTTCATTTTACTCTTCGTAACAGATTTGTTATTTCTCACGTTTTTAGGCGGTGTTCGGAATGAATTTATTATTTCTCACGTTTTTAGGCGGTGTTCAGAATGAATCAAAGTCTATTAACGGAGGATCACCCTACTACTTACTAGTGGTCGTAGTCGTGGTCGTTTGAGGGAATCGTATAGAAGGATCTAAAAAACTATTTTTCAAGCAAAAATTGACACTTAATTGACCACCCTCGTAGTAATAACAAAGTTGCACATAGTTTTAAAGGCACTGTGTATTTATGTACATACATATGTATTTACAAAGATGCTCTCAAACTGCACTGGAACATGCTATTCCATTCCTGCAATAAATTACAGTTATTGCATTACGAAATGGGTCTATAATTGGAATTAACAAAACTTGAGGAAGAGAGAGGGACAGTGGGAGGATAGAATCATGTCATGACATGCTATGCCATGCACATAGTTGGGGAACGGAAAATGGATTGAATTCAAGTGCAGCCGAGTGTGATAGGCGGACACCAACTGGGTAGAAGATATATACATATGTATGTAGCTGGGGCGAGGCGATTAAAGGGAAAAGGGGGTGTATGGTGGTGGTAAATGAAATGTTGATTTACCTACTATTTACTATCGTCATTGGTAACCTTGACATTGCCTCGTTGCAAAATTGCATTTAATATTGATTGAATTTTAGCCAGCAATTCCTTGCAAAGTTTTTATTTAAAAACTTTTTTCCCTACCAACCAATTATACTATACATATGTATGTATGTGTGTATATGAATGAACATACATACATACATATGTATGTACATATGTATGTACATTCATTCGTTTTAGCCTTCCTGTCCTAAGGCCATCAAATTTTCACAATTCCAATTCCACTTGTTGTTATTAAAAGGGGGTGATTATTATGGTGGTTGGAAAAACACCAAACCTTGACAAGTTCAAGGTCATGATCGCGGGGTTGATTTCAAAAAAACAGAAACTCTACTCCTCGCCACCCTCCGCCACTCCTTTGACCAAAGAAGCGCAAAGTCAATTACAGTTTCAAAATCATTCGTGATATGCAAATAATTAACAAGCACGTGCAACAAAATACTATTAGACCAAAATGAACACGAATAAATACATACATACATATGTATGTACATGTATGTAGGAAACAAAACAGCTGCAAAAAAGCAATTGACTAAATAAAACTTTTGAAGAAAAACTGCGAAAGTAAACTAGACGATATGCGATATGTATGTACATCCATATGTACATACACACATATGTATGTATGTATATGTGCATGTACACACATATGTGTGTACATACATATGTACATATGCACGCTTTTTTAATAAAACTACATACTTCACAAGTGAAAAAGGATTTCCTAATGCAAATTCCAATTGCTTCTGCTGTAGCACATGATTCTAAAAATAGAAAATTGAACATGAAAGAGTAGTTTGCACTTTCTGTCAACTTAACAAACCGTTATCTAAATACGATCATATTCGTTTAATGCGAAACTTTAGCTCCTATTTTTGTTATTGTTAAACACCAGAGGAGTTTATCGGCTGATATACATACATATATATGTACATGCATATGTATGTATATACTTACATACATACATAGAAAACCGTGTGAGAGACACAAAGAAGGTAGCAAAAGAAAAACAAAAACATACATACATACATATATATGTATGTACGAATGTGTGGGGCAGCCACTTGCACGTATGTAAATACAGATGTAATGTTTTTGGCGGCTTTCTTTATATGATTGTATGTATGTATGCACATATGTACATGTAAATCAAAAATGTTTACATATGTATGTATGTAAATAAAGTATATAAAACAGTTTTCGTTCATTTGGGCAGCAAATAAACAAGTTTTACATAAGAATAACTGTTTTTGAGTGATTCTGTCTGAGGCAGCCACTTGCAAGTAAATATGTAAAGTTTTTGGCGGCTTCCTTTATATACATAGATGTATGTAAAATAAAAATGTGTACATATGTAAATAAAGTATATAAAACAGTTTTCGTTCATTTGGGCAGCAAATAAACAAGTTTTACATAAGAATAACTGTTTTTGAGTGATTCTGTCTGAAGCAGCCACTTGCAAGTAAATACATACATATGTATGTATGTAATTTTTTTGGCGGCTTTCTTTATATAAATGTATGTATGTATGTAAAACAAAAATGTGTACATATGTATGTATGTAAATAAAGTATATAAAACAGTTTTCGTTTATTTGGGCAGCAAATAAACAAGTTTTACATAAGAATAACTGTTTTTGAGTGATTCTGTCTGAGGCAGCCACTTGCAAGTAAATATGTAAAGTTTTTGGCGGCTTCCTTTATATACATAAATGTATGTAAAATAAAAATGTGTACATATGTAAATAAAGTATATAAAACAGTTTTCGTTCATTTGGGCAGCAAATAAACAAGTTTTATATAAGAATAACTGTTTTTGAGTGATTCTGTCTGAGGCAGCCACTTGCAAGTAAATATGTAATGTTTCTGGCGGCTTTCTTTATATAAATGTATGTATGTATGTAAAACAAAAATGTGTACATATGTATGTATATAAATAAAGTATATAAAGCAGTTTTCGTTCATTTGGGCAGCAAATAAACAAGTTTTATATAAGAATAACTGTTTTTGAGTGATTCTGTCTGAGGCAGCCACTTGCAAGTAAATATGTAAAGTTTTTGGCGGCTTCCTTTATATACATAAATGTATGTAAAATAAAAATGTGTACATATGTAAATAAAGTATATAAAACAGTTTTCGTTCATTTGGGCAGCAAATAAACAAGTTTTACATAAGAATAACTGTTTTTGAGTGATTCTGTCTGAAGCAGCCACTTGCAAGTAAATACATATGTAATGTTTTTGGCGGCTTTCTTTATATAAATGTATGTATGTATGTATGTAAAACAAAAATGTGTACATATGTATGTATGTAAATAAAGTATATAAAACAGTTTTCGTTTATTTGGGCAGCAAATAAACAAGTTTTACATAAGAATAACTGTTTTTGAGTGATTCTGTCTGAGGCAGCCACTTGCAAGTAAATATGTAAAGTTTTTGGCGGCTTCCTTTATAAACGTAAATGTATGTAAAATAAAAATGTGTACATATGTAAATAAAGTATATAAAACAGTTTTCGTTCATTTGGGCAGCAAATAAACAAGTTTTACATAAGAATAACTGTTTTTGAGTTATTCTGTCTGAGGCAGCCACTTGCAAGTAAATATGTAATGTTTCTGGCGGCTTTCTTTATATAAATGTATGTATATATGTATGTAAAACAAAAATGCGTACATATGTATGTATATAAATAAAGTATATAAAGCAGTTTTCGTTCATTTGGGCAGCAAATAAACAAGTTTTATATAAGAATAACTGTTTTTTGAGTGATTCTGTCTGAGGCAGCCACTTGCAAGTAAATATGTAAAGTTTTTTGGCGGCTTCCTTTATATACATAAATGTATGTAAAATAAATATGTGTACATATGTAAATAAAGTATATAAAACAGTTTTCGTTCATTTGGGCAGCAAATAAACAAGTTTTACATAAGAATAACTGTTTTTGAGTGATTCTGTCTGAGGCAGCCACTTGCAAGTAAATATGTAAAGTTTTTGGCGGCTTCCTTTATAAACGTAAATGTATGTAAAACAAAAATGTGTACATATGTATGTATGTAAATAAAGTATATAAAACAGTTTTCGTTCATTTGTGCAGCAAATAAGCAAGTTTTACATATGAATTTGCATGTACATATGTATACTTACATATGTACATACATATGTACATGAAACCAATCTTAAACAATTTTTAAATCAAACTTTACAAGTGAAAAATGATTTCCTAATTCAAATTCAAATTGCTTGTGCTGTAGCACATGATTCTTAAAATAGAAAATTGGACATGAAAGAGTAGTTTGTAATTTCTGTCAACTTAACAAACCGTTATCTAAATACGATCATATTCGTTTAATGCGAAACTTTAGCTCCTATTTTTGTTATTGTTAAGAAGGTAGCAAATGAAAAACATAAACATACATACATATGTATGTATGTACATACGTAAATATAAAACTGATGTCCCTTCAACTCGCCGCCTAGCAACAGAACGAAGGAGAAAAACAAAACTCGAAACAAATTGGGAACTGAAGCCGAGAGAGCCGGTAATAACCAGATATTTTGAACCAATTGACCAGAATTAATCATAAAGACGCAACATGAAAGGAAACTGTACCGTTAACAAACGTTTTACAGTTTTAGATTTACTGGTATGCAGCGGTGTCCACAATGTAGAATTAAATATGGAATTGATTTTGTTTTGCATATGTGTATGCATGTTTGTATGTACATACATATGTACATAAGTATGTATGTGCATGTACATATGTATTTCGAGAGTGTTCTCCGTTAAGTCTGTACCTGTATCAAGTGTACATACATATGTATACATATGTACATATGTATACTGACGACCTTGTGGGGTTGCTAGTGCTTCATACCATGCTCCAGCAGCCGCCGGTCCATATTTTGTTTATCCCAACAAATGATATCATTCGTGCAGAAATTTTGTGCTTCTTTTTATACCCTTTACTCCATAGCTTCGAAGGGGTATATTAAACACTCTCAAGCACACATACAATTGCACAAACTATGACCATGAGTAGAAGAAACAAAACAGGCTCGACATCTGGAACTGTTTTCCTCTAACCTGCCCTCATCTAAAATCGTTTTACCTTCTGGTGAACGTGTGCCGTCGATAGAGAATGGGGAGAAAACAGAACGAGTGAGGGTGCGAATGAGAAAGGATTAAATATTGTATAACTTGCAGGGTATCGTGGAGCCGTCACCCGAATAAAGCTCATGGAATTTTTTGCAATTGGAAATATATTGTATGTATGTATGTATGTACATACATACATACATACATATATATATGTATTTCTTTGCGTGTTCTTTTGTTTGACGTAAGCGTAAGGAAATGAAATATGGAAATGTTCTCTACACATCCATATGAACATCCTTGTGTATGTATTTACATACACGCATACATATGTATGTACATACCTACATACATACATAGGTACTTTCTTGGCAGCTGAATTTTGTTATTTTTTTTGTTTTTGTTAATTTGTTTCGTTAATGGAAACATATTTTTATATTTTTTCTTCTCCATGATAAGATAATAGTTTAATTTACCTATTTTAATTTTAAAAAAATGGGATAACCACATGTTTAGTGTTTTAATTACCCGTTAAAGAAAAAATTTTAGATTTTTGCCATTTTGTAAACACTTTCTTGCCTAACTGTATGTATGTATGTACATATGTAAGTAATTGCAATTCAAAATCATTGCATTTTTTGTCGTTTGTATTTCGCATGTTGAATTTTTGGTTATATTTAGTTTTAAGGCAGCTAAACTGTACACCACAACAAACGAAAGTTTTCTTTTTTTTTGGGTGCTCTCTTTTTCATTTGAGTTGTTCAGCATTACGGTACGCAGAGTGTAGTGATGAAAACATGTACATATGTATGTGTAAAAACTGTAAACTCAAGGAATAAAAAGGATCTTCGGGGGGTGGAAGTATTCTATAGGTTGCGGTAATGCGGCAATGCGAATAGGTAGTGAATCATCCTGCGGCAAGTGCCTTTAAAGGGCATCGAGACATTGGTCTAGGTCTGTCTGGAATGTTCAAGAGGAGATGAGGATGTAAAATAACGGGACATGGGCGCACAGAGTGGAAAGTGAAGTATGCGCAGGGTATATCCCTGCGTAGCTTATTGTTGTCGTTGTGGCTCTGATGCTGCTATTGCAGCCAGCTGCGACGCAACAATAAACTACAACAACAAACTTGAGAAAACAGCTGCACACGATTTCACAGTGAATGTCAAACTACAGCCAACTGTACCAAAGAATTACAGCTGGCGAAAATTATGGAAGAACTTGTGAAACATATTAACCAACTCCATATGACAACCATTGTTCTTCCTCTCCCCCTGTATCACACCCACCCATCTAACATCCCTCTCCTCCCTTCCACATTAAACTTTTCTCCAATACAGTTTATTGATTTTTCTAGGCGCACTTATCATTTATTTTTTGATTTTTGTTTTTTTTTTTAATATTGTTTAAAAATATAGTTTTTCAATTGAAAATGTTTGCAATTACATGCATACACCCACGCATATATATATATATATATATGTACACGTACCATACACCCACGCGGGTTGGCAAAAAAAAAAAAGGAAAAAACACGCGGCGCCAGTCAGACTTCCAGGATACACAAGGATAAAGCAAATGTATCAAACTTTTCCTATTGTCTAACTTGATCTACTGTACTTGATTCAAATCGCTTTTGAGGTAACCAAATTTTAAAATACTCTGCTGCTGTCGAGTGTCTGTACTCACTTGTATACTACAAAACTATTGAAATCAATAATTTATTTATTGAAATTATTTTTAAGCGGGACGAACTCGCGCGCACCAGCCCGGCTTTGCTTGCAAAATATCGATAATTCACATTGTATCGAGAGACCATCAGTGCTGTAAAGAGAGTGCAAAAACGTCCAATCGATACAGCGTACATCGATGCTAACTATCGATATCGAGTGAGATGACATTTACTTTTCGTTTTTGTGTTGTTTTAGCCAAATATTAAAAATTTTAATTGTTTCAACCGCAAAGCGAAATCCAGCAAGACATGTTCCATTTCAACGGCTTCAATATGGTGTTCCCCGATGGCCGCATCTTTAAGGCCACGTACAAATGTTTCTCGGTCTCAATGCTGCCGGGAAATGAGCGAACTGATGTGGAAAAGGGTGGCAAGAGTACGTTAGCAGAAATTAAAAATATTGCCGTTAATTTAAACAACTCCTATTGCAGTTATTATGCCCCCGTCCGCCCTGGATACACTAACTCGCCTGAGTGTGGAGTATCCAATGCTCTTCAAGCTAAACAATACCAAAAAATCACGAGCCTCTCACGCTGGCGTCCTGGAGTTTGTGGCCGACGAAGGTAAATGCTATTTACCCTACTGGATGATGGATAATCTGCTGCTAGAGGAGGGTGACATATTGGATATTGAAAGTGTGTCACTACCCGTGGCTACCTTCTCCAAATTCCAACCACATAACACCGATTTTCTAGACATTACCAATCCAAAAGCAGTGCTAGAGAATGCACTACGAAACTTTGCTTGTCTGACAAAGGGCGATGTTATTGCCATTAAGTACAACAAAAAAGTGTACGAACTCTGTGTGCTGGATACACGACCAGGCAATGCAGTAAGCATCATTGAGTGTGATATGAATGTGGAATTCGAGGCTCCCGTTGGCTACAACGAACAGAATGCAGCTAGCGGCACAAATACTCAAGGCGGAGACGGTGCGCAGGGTGCAAGTGCCGGCCAAGGTGAAGTCAGTGGTACTAGTCAAGGGACTGCTGGCGTTCTTGAGGAAGTGATAGAGACCTTCCAGGGTTCCGGTGTTCGACTTGATGGCAAAAAGAAGAAGGATAACCAAGTTGATACGCCCGTAATGAAAAAAGTACTGCCGCGCGGTGTACCAGACTATGAATTCCAATTTGGAATGCTTCGATTCGATCGCAGCATTAAACCCATCAGTGATCGTGTTCAAGAGGAAGGTGCTGCCGTTGGTGGTGGCGTCGGCTCAGCGGCTGGTTCGGATTCGGACAGTTTCCGTGGGACAGGATTCTCGATGAAGAAGACGCGCAAATAAACAAAAAATTATAATTTAGTTTCTAAGCGTATTTAGATATAGCATATTAAAAGCCAGAGGCACAGGCACATATATACAGTGATTGCTTATTATAGGTTCAATGTTAAACGTAATTCCTGCTCTTTGGCCACTGGTGGTGGTGTTATCGTTGTCATAGGCGGCAGGCGGCGAATTTTACGACCATGTTTGCCTTCCTTACGCTTCCATAGACCCGATCGTGGTCTATTGCCCATCTCTCGCATTCGCTGAGCACTGCCCACATGCTCCTTGTTATGCTCTACATTGGATAATCTTCCAACTGTCGCCATGCATGTGCGATCGAAAGCGAATTCTCGTTTGGAGGGCAATTGGACGACTACTTTGTCGTCGAATTTGCGTAGAATAGTACCAAACGTTCCAGCTGCATGTATGAGATGGCAAGGCTGGTTGGGATTCTTTTCCAGGCAATGAATGCGAGTGCCCACTGGCAAAGCTCCAAGTGGATAGGCATCCCCCTCATTGGGACGAACTGAAAATTAAAACGAACTTAATATATTATGTCTAATAACAATTTGCTAACCGCCTTACCTGGAATGCGAGGAATAACTCGCGAAGTTTTTAATATGTCGCCGACTTTCATATTCTCCGTGGCTAATATGTACTTTAATTCATCGCCCACAGCCACCAGGGCCACCTTGGCTGTTCGACAGCCGTCGTTTAGCACCTCCACTACTCTTTCTTCCTGCGCCGAACCCTCTTTAGGACCATCGCGAACCCATTTGATCCATCGGTATTGCTGCTTGATGCCTCCGCCAATACCCTTAGCCACTACACGACCTGAGATCGGATCACGGCCAGCCAGATGTGTTATTTTTAATGGCACCACCGTATATTCCTCCGGGAAATGAACAATCCTGCGAAATTGTTGCCCGGCTCCGGGTGTCGGTTTTTCCACGACTTTTGTTTTAGAACGCAGCTGTTGCATGGCAACCGGTGCCACAACCCGATGGGATTGCAACGTCAGTGAATAGTTGAACAAGCGGGTTAGGTTCTGCATTTTTAAAAACTTTAATCTAACTTTAAATATATTTATGTATATTTATATAATTTTCATGCTCTCTACAACACTACAACGTGAGCTATCGATATTTCGCGCTGATGATGCGAGCATGTAGTGTTTCCAGACTGTTCATTTTAATAACTATGGCAACATTCCCCGTTTGTCCCTTGCGGTCGGTCACACTGGTTGCAATAAGAATTGAAAAAACCGCATTAAAAAACTCTGGAAAAAAGTGCACATATTTGGATTTAAAATATTGTTAAAATATTAGTATAAACAAAATAATAGTAATTAAGTTGTGAAGCATATTAAGCAAACCCGCTTTCAATATAAAACAACAAAGGTACGCAACTCGAAAATGTGTGGAAAAAAATAAACAAGAAACATAATATACACACACGCTGCGAAAAACGTGTTGTGTGCAAAAAAAAGAAAAGAAAGAAAAAGAAACGAATGAAATAAAAAGAAGAGCAACGGAGAGAAGAGGTGAAGAAAGAACATATAAAAGAACTAAAAAAAACAACAAAAACAGTTTTCAGTTTGATAATCAAAAGCAAAAATAAAAACAGCAAAAGCAACAAAAAAATTCATAATAAATAAAAATAGAAGAGGAGAGGCAAGAAAGAAAGAAAAAGAAGCAAAATATAAATAAAAATAAGAAAAAGAGAAGAGAAAACTCGATTGTTATTTTGGAATTTTCAAATATATACAAATATATATGTATTATTTTTTTTTTGTTATAAATATGAGTGTTTGTGTGTGTGTGTGAGTGTGTGTGTGTGTACCCCTTAAGTGTGTGTACATATTTTGATGTTAGGTGGAAAAAAGCGGGCGGCAAGTTTACGCAATCGCCTTGTGAAAAGTGTGCTTTTTGTGTGTTTACGCTTTTGTCTGCTATCCCCCCGCTTCTCCTACCATCAACACCGCCTGCGCCCCGCCCCGTTCTATTCGCCACGCACCTCTCTCTGCAGCTCCGTTTCCCCCCTTTTGCCAAATGAGTGAGAGACAAACAAGGAATACATACATATGTACTCACATCTATGCATATGTATGTTTAAAAGTATGTATACGACGAGGCAAGCAGGTGGAGTCGTCGCCGTTGTCGGTTGCTAGCTGAAAAATCAACGAGCGGCATTTTTTACGCATTTCCAATACGCTGTTGCCTTTGTATGTATGTATGTGTTTTCGTATATGTATGTGTGTGCTTGTGCGTGTATGTGTGTATTTTGGTGTTTTTATTTATTTATTGTGTGTTTCTCTTTCGCTGCTGCTCCTCAACTCAGATCGGCTGTGGTCTTGGTTATCCGTTACCAGCGAGAGCGAGTGAGTAGCAGTGACCGAACATATGTATGTATGTATTATACATATATATGTCAGTGCTGCCATATTTCAAGCGAAAAACCTGCTAGATCGATGAGAGGTAGTTTTGCACAGAAAAATGCATAAAAAGCCAGATAACATAATAATTTATAATTTAGAAAATATTCTTCATACATATGTATCTACATGCATATATTCTTCTAGTGGTATCATTATTTTACGCGCTAGTAAATCTGCTTCTAGTTTGAAAGAGTTATTTGCAATCAGGTTTACAGAATAGCTAGTTCTAGCATTAAAAAGGCTCATATGACAGCAATGCTGTACATACATCCATATGCAGCTGTATGTTTATTTATATGTATACAATATAACGTATGTATGTACATACATGCATATGTATCAGTGTATGTATGTGTGTTTGCCTTTTGTTATTCTCGTTAATTTTATTTTGGTTTCATTTTGCATGTTTATGCATGCAAGCTCGATCGATTGAATGGCGTTATAAAGGGGAGCCATGTGGGGTTAGGCAAATAACAAAAACAAAAAACAAATAAAAAGCCGAAATGAGCACATACACCAAGTGAGAGAAACAGTGTTGCCACCAGATACAACAATTTGCCAAAGATAAAATATACATACGCACACACATCCATATGTATCTATGTATGCATGTTTGTTAAAAGTACATACATACATATGTATGTGTATATATGTATGTACATATAGGTATGCATGTATGTACATACATTCATGTGTGTATGTACATACATATGTATACATGCATTTATTTCACAGAAAACCAATAGGAAAATATGCATTTATGTTTTTATGTGCTGCAATTTTGTTATTAAATATTAACAATGTAAAAAAATAAGGGAAATTGTAAATTTCTATCAATGTTGATATGTACATTCGTTAAAAGCACGTTTATTGTTTCGCTTAACTATGTGACAACTCTGGCAATGCTCTGAGCCAGACAACACAAACAAGCTCGTTCGTTACACCCCCACCCCTCGCCCATGAACGCCACCCACTTGTTTTAACGGGGTTGCGGTTGGGGGAATTTCCTTCTCTCTTTCGCTTGCAATTTTAGATTTGTAAAATTTTGAAACCAGACAGAGAGAGAGAGCGAGAGAGAAAGAGAGCTGTTGCTTTTACACCGGCAAGTGAGCTAAAATTGAGCCCGGGAAAACTCAAATGCCGCATAAAGCTGGAGCGCACGCGCACATTTCTCTCTATTTCTCTTTCTGTTTTTCATTTTCCCTCCCCACCAACCACTTAGTAAAGATATGGATTATATATGTATGTACATGCATATGTATATACATATGTATGTATGAATGTGTATGTGTATTTACTCACGTAATCATAGTAGTAGTTGTGTTGTTATTATTATTATTATTTTTTTTCCGTTTTTGCTGTTGCTGTTTTTATTGTCATCGCGCGTGTGTGTGTATGTATAGGTTTGTGTGTGTGTGCGGCTGCGGTAGCAAAACAGAGTAAAGCAAAAACTGAACATACAAATGTACATATATGTACATACATATGTATGTATGTACATATGCGAAATGGGAGACGGAGATGGAGGCAAAGGCAAACTATTACCAGTGAGCAAGGCAGAGCAGCTGCCCGAAGCTGGGGCAGAGCTCTAACTAATGCGTTTGCTGTGTGGGTGGATATACATACATATGTATATACGTTCTTATATGCAAAATATCTACTTATGTATGTACGTATATATACATATATGTGTGTGTGAGTGTATGAATGTATAACAAAAACAAAAAAGGAAAAAAACCTTGAGGGTAAATCAAAACTGAAGAAAGAAGTGTAAATAAAAAAAAAAACAACAAATATACGCACACCAGATTGTGTATACTCTTTTTTGCTTTTTCGTGATATGAAACTAAGTGACAAACAAACCATAAACAAGCGATAAACAAAACAAAAAGCTACTGCATAAAATTAACAAAAAACAACTGACTATTAAGAATCCTCGAAAAAATGTTTAAATCGACTTAATTTTGTACATACATATGTATGTATGTGTGTACATATAGTAGTCAAATGTGGTGACAAAATTAATGTATTCTATTTTGCTGTTGCTGCAAGTTTTTAAAAATGGAAAACTAAAAAAAAAACAAAGTTGCTGATTAATATATATGTACATATGTATGTATTTTCTTCTCTGTATATTCATGTATTTGTGTGTGTGTGTTTATAGGCAAGCAGAATAGAAGTGGGATTACCTCTCAATGGCCGCCACTACAACAACAACTACAACAACACTAGCAACAACCACCGGCAATAGCAATAGCACCAATAACAATAATACCAACAGCAGCGGCAACAACAGCAGTAACAACAACAACAATCACATTGTAACGGTACACACCGTTTTAAACACACCCACCAGCATTGCAGGCGCTGCTGTTAACGTTAACGTCGACGCAGCAACTGTTGCCATAGCCAAGGATATGCTGCAGTTGCATCATGGCTCGGCAGCTGCGTTGAATAACAACAACAATAACAACAACAGTCCTGAATTGGCCGCTAGCAACAACAATAACAACAGCAGCAGCAACAACAACAATAATAACTCAGTAAACCACCCACCTTCCACCTCCTCCACCAACACCGCCTCCTCCTCCGTGTCATCTGCATCGGAATCGGGGCCTCCCTATGGCGAATTACGCTTCAATCAGGAAGTGCTACCCATTACGGACGCCATTACCGTCATTGGACGCAATTCCTCCACATCGCTGGTGCACTTCAATGTTGCCGAAAACAATTTGGTCTCACGGAAACATTTCCAGGTGCTCTACAATCTGGAGCAGCGGGCTTTCTACGTCCAGTGTCTCAGCAAAAATGGCATTTTCGTTGATGATTTTTTCCAGCGTCGCAATGCGGATAATCTTCGTTTGCCGCAACGGTAAGTGGAGCATTTGCATTCCAATAGTTCTTAGTTGGATTTTCCTGCATAATAAATTCTGCATCCCCTCTCCTTCTCTTTTTATTTGGTGTAGCTGTTATTTCCGTTTTCCCAGTACGGAGATTCGCATTGAGTTTGAGAGCTATATACCCGGACCTGGGAATTACACAACGGACTCAGCCGCTGCCGCTATTGGGACATCGCCAGCAGCAGTAAATGCTGGAATTAGTGGTGGTGCTGGTAGTGGCCATGTCATCATTACACCGCCACCACGTGATGAGCTCCAGCAACAGCAGCATCTTCATCATCATCCTAGCCATCACAGCCAGACGCAACAGCAGCTGTCACAGCAACAACAACAACAACAGCAGCAGCATCAGCCAGCGCATCACCTACAACATCAGCAGCCATCTCATCATCCACTTCCTCACACACCGCACCCGCTTCATCATCATACAACAGCAGCAGCCCTGCAGCAGCAATTGCAACCGCAACAGCAACAACAGCGTGGCGGGTTGCCTGGAGCGCCGCCTGGCCTTGGTGTGGGGAATGCGGCTGCTCATCTTCTGCCTGTCGGTGATGGACCCGTTGCCGGCATCTATTCACCCCTCAAAATCTCCATACCCAAGAAAGAGCAAAAGAGTCCCTATTTGTCACCAACTGGCAAGTCGATTTCTCTGTTTTATTTTCTCTATTTTTTAATTTTCTTTCTTAGGGGGGCAAATGCAATTCGATTCCAATTGGAAAAACATTGCAAAATGTGTTCTCAATCAGAATATTATAAATATTTAATTTTGTTTATGTATGTATTTTTATGCATATGTAGAATGAAGGTTATTAGGATAAAGTATTGAAAAACCTTATGTATTTAGGTGTTGTGATAACTTACTTCCTTTAAGAAATTATCATTAAATAGGTTCGTTTTTGAATAAGTGATCTATGTCGTTTGTCGCTTTTTGATCTATATTGCTAAATCTGTTTAGGTGATTGCCAGTTCAAGTCCAAATTAGTTGATATAATTTTTGCTAAGATAATACTTGGCGTTGAATAGTAGTTACTCAGATAGTACAACAAATCAGTCTACGAAAGTGCTGAGAAATCAATCATGTGTTATATATAGCTAGTGCCAATCTGGTATATGAGTTGTCATGATACTTATATTACTTTTACTATTCTATATAAATATGCATTCTTAGGACCTCATGTCAGGAGATTCTTTATGGCAAAACTTGATGATTTTACTCTATGAAAGTCCGTAGTAGTTGCCTAAACAATTTTTTTATTTTGTTTTATTTTTGTTTAGGTACAATAAGTGCTGCCAACAGTTGTCCGGCTAGTCCACGTCAGGGTTTCCATCAGAATCAACCCAATAATTATAACAACTACAGTAACAACAATACGGTAAGTATCTCAAATGGATCACTGGTCTGATCTAAATCAGTAATTGTAACTGTGTGTGCTTGTATTTGTATTTTTGCAGCAGGATCTGTTCCAAACACCCTCCACAGCCAGTTACAATCATAATGAGAAGCCACCGTATAGCTATGCTCAATTGATTGTCCAAGCCATATCCGCCGCACCAGACAAGCAATTGACCCTTTCGGGCATTTATTCATTCATTGTCAAGCATTATCCATATTATCGCAAGGAGACCAACAAGGGCTGGCAGAATTCCATACGACATAATCTCAGTTTAAATAGGTAAGAAAATATTAAGCAACAACAAATCTTGAAATTAAACTCAATCTATTGTCAATTGTCAGGTATTTCATCAAGGTGGCTCGCTCGCAGGATGAGCCAGGCAAAGGGTCCTTCTGGCGAATCGATCCCGATAGCGGAGCCAAACTGATTGATCACAGCTACAAGAAGCGACGTCAACGTAGCAGCCAGGGTTTTCGACCGCCCTATGGTATGCCACGTTCGGCACCTGTTTCGCCGAGTCACATGGGTAGGTTCCGGAAAAACAAAACGAAACTTTGATAACTGTTTTGTAAAGTTTCGTATAATTATAATTATATTAATTACATATTTCTCTTCTGCGCAGATAACTCACGCGAGAGCTCACCGCTGCAAGACATTGTGTTACAATCGGCACCTGGATCACCCGGCATGTCGCTAGAGCAGCGCGCCGCTGATGCTGGTAAGAAGACGATCTAATGCAATTTTATTTGTTGTATATTAGATAAAGTTTTGCCACATATTAAAAGATTCAATAGATAAAGTATTAGATCCGCCAACTCACTCTCTTTCATTTTCTCCATACTTTACTCTTGAATTGAATTTTCTTCATAGAAATCATCTACAACTCACAGAATGCACACCAGCAGCAACAGCAACATCAGCAGCAACAACAACAACAGGCGCAAACGCTGGCCAATAATTCCAATCAATACAGGTTAGAAGCGAAATACATAATTGATAATAATGAATAATTTAATAATCTTTATTCCTATTTTAGCGGCGGCAGTCCTTACTACGTAACCAACCAGAATTCTGCTGTATCTGTTCAGCAAGGGCATGTGGAAAGCAGTGGAGCAGGTGGAGGAAGCGGTAGCAGTGTCGGTGCTCTAATTGCTCTTAAACGGAATCATGTAATGGCCGCACCACATCCGGCCACAGTAACGCTACACCAGCAACAGCAGCAACAACAACAGCAGCAGCAACATCCTGAGATTATTTACGAAGAGTTGCCAACTGATTACAGTGGCCACATTGAGGCGGCCAGTGAGGAGGAGTGCGTCACTACTGCCGACTCTGGTGGCGGTGGAGGAGCTGCTGCTGCTGTTGCTGCGGCCAAAAGACCCAAATATGTATCCGAAGTGCTCTGATGCGTGCGCATACAAAAGCAGAAGCAACACAAAGGCAAATAAAAGCCAGAGAAACGGCTGTGGCGCCCGCAGAGAGGAAAGTAAACTTAAAAAAAAAAAACAACCAACACAAACAAAACAACAAGCAAAAAAGGAAGAACATTTAACAAAAAAAAAAAAAGAAGAAAAACAAATTCATAAAAAAGAAAGAGAAAGGAAAGGAAATACCATTTGAAGGAAACGAAAGATTATGAAAAGCAAACAACCAACCAACCACAGCAGCAACAACAACAGCGACAAAACAAAAAGTATCTCCATCTTGTATATTGAATTTGCCAATCCCCCCTATCCCCTCTCTCAACCTCAACACTCCTCTTCTCTCTCATATATATATCTATCTATATATATCTCTATATATATACATACATACATATATATGTGTCTAGAAACCGAGTGGAAAGGAAACTTTTACAAATCGAGAAACTGTGAGATTGTGTTTTAGATGTTGACCGTACAACGGCTGCAACAGCGTTCACATGCACACACTCCCCACAAACACACACACACACACACACTCCCCCACATATACACACAAACACATTACTTATATAAACGATAAAGAAATCTAAACACTCAAAAGTTACAATTTATATAAAACCCTTAAATCTGACGAATTCAATATGCTCGATGACGCTACTCTCTAAGTACATATAATAAATTTTAAGTTTAAAGCGAAGTAAAGTATATATATATATATATATATATATATATATATATATGTATATGTATATTAAGCAAAATATATACGATTGATTATTGTAATGATTGATGATTATCATGTTTAAGATGTTATAGCTATGTGAGAGACCGAAGAGTCCGCGGAGGAGAATTCGAAAGTAAATTAAAACTATAAAAATAATATTAAAACAAAAAAAAACAAAAATGCAAAAGCGAACCGAGGATAAAGACGAATGAGTAGTAGAGAGGAAGAAAAGAGAAAACTAATCAAGCAACCAACAACAACCACACACACAAGTAACAAACAAACAGGCGAATGAATATTATTACCTATCCACATACCTTTACCTATATCGATTTAAATATAAATACAAATATATATATGTATGTACATATATATATATATATATATACCTATATATATATATAAACAAATATATACAAACTATAAAGAAAAAACCACAAAATTAATAAGAAACAAAAATATCTACAAATTTACGAATACAATAATAATACAAAACAAAACAAAACAAAAAAACCATCTACGTATAAACATAAAACAAAAACAACAAAAAATGATTGCACTTTATTTCTTATTAATGAAGAAAATCCCATTTAAGTGTTTGGACAAATTGTGTATTAAAATCAAAAAACAAATGTCAAATTGTTGTTTTACTTGGTTAATTTTGTTTCAGTGGGAACAAGTCCGTCCTGATAATTGACGTCGGATCGGAACAATATATTTCTTCGTCTGCAATAGATATCTCATCTTTAATACATTTTTTAAAACCGAATAAAAATCAACATTGTTAAGAAAGGCATTGTCTATTGTTTTTATTGGCTTTTACAATATATGGATATATTTATATTGCAGTTGCTTAACTTTTAACTTCACATATTTCAATTGGATCATTACTGTTGCAAGTATATTATGTTTTCATTGATTTTTCGCATACAGGATTGTATATTTAAAGATCCAATATTTATTAGAAACATCAGAAGTAAATATTTTTATGTTATTTTGTTATTGAATGCGTATATTGTTAAACATAAAATTGTATAAAAATCAAATATAAATAGATTAATTTATAAAAATACTATTAGTTATGATTCACAAGTTTTCTTAAAAGGTTTGTAGATTTTTACCAAATTAGTTGAACATTTTCTTAAAGGGTTTGTAATTCAAGAGGATGGTTCCTAAATTTATTAGATTTTTACCAAATTAGTTGAAAGTTTTCTTAAAGGGTTTGTAATTCAAAAGGAAGGTTCCTAAATTTATAAGATTTTTACCAAATTAGTTGAAAGTTTTCTTGAAGGGTTTGTAATTCGAGAGGATGATCCCTAAATTTATTAGATTTTTACCAAACTAGGAAGCTGCATGATAAAGTCAATCGCATTTAGATGTAAATAAAAATAATAACATCCAATATTGAAATCAATAGTTCAAAAAAAGGATATACTCTTATAACAAATATTTTTTTGACAAATCATTTCTGCTGGAGCTATATGAAATGAGGTATAATTGCTTGACGAAGTAAAGAGTTATTGCAATTTTATTGGTTAAAAAAATAAAAATGTTAATAAAAAATAATATTTAAAATATTTGAAAGCAACGTCGAGCTTTTTTTAATTTTACAAGATTCAAACAAGTTTGGACACCCTTCGATCCACTATGCAGTTCGAAATTTATCGATAGTGTCGTCGATGTATTTTCCATCTCTAACATTCTATATTGGAAACTTGTGCCGACTTGTGGTCATTTATTTTCTCTTGCTTTAATTGATTGTTAAAACAAGAATAACAACAACATAATGGTGGTTAAAGCGGTTTGCGTTATTAATGGCGATGCCAAGGGTACCGTGTTCTTTGAGCAGGAGGTAAGTTAATGTTAAAGTAATTGAGAAAAATCGTGGAATAGCAAATGACAGATTCAAGGTCAGTCCAAAGTACTGAGAGCGCAAGCGGGAGCCCCACATTAGAAATTTAAATTGAGCCGAGCGCCATTATTGCTGATGCTTTTTTGCTATGTCATCGTTAAATGCAGTTATATAAGGGCAAATACATACACACACATACATACATGATAAAAACTATTTACACATTATGATTGGGCATAAACTTGTTGGCTTATCAAGAAGCACTCTCCACTCGTTTACTATCTGTTCTTAACTAGCACACCTCCCCTTTCCTTTTTATTTTGTAGGGCAATGGAGCTCCCGTCAAAGTTACCGGCGAGGTAAGCGGTCTGAGTAAGGGTCTTCATGGCTTCCATGTCCATGAGTTTGGCGACAATACCAACGGATGCATGTCCTCTGGCCCCCACTTCAACCCCCATAGTAAGGAACATGGCGCTCCTGGCGATGAGAACCGTCATTTGGGCGATTTGGGTAACATTCAGGCATCTGGCGATGGCCCAACTACCGTTAATATTAGCGATTCCAAGATCACACTTGTCGGTGCCGACAGCATTATTGGACGCACAGTTGTCGTTCATGCCGACGCTGATGATCTCGGCAAGGGTGGACACGAGCTGAGCAAATCGACTGGTAATGCTGGAGCTCGCATTGGGTGCGGCGTCATTGGCATTGCAAAGATCTAAGGAGGATGAGCCCCAAAGACTACCTATCTATGTATCTTATCTACTGAAATTACACGATATATAATATATGTATACATTCTATATCATCTATATTCTACTTGTGGTCTGTTAGGTTTAAAACCTTTGAGCTTGAAATAAAAATGGGTATGTGTGTGAGTTTTTTTTTCCATATTGGCTCCTAACCGATTCGCAGTTGCGTTTTTTATTACAAATTTATAAACAATATATACAAATGTTTGAACTATGGCTTCTCGACTACGAAACAATTTAAAACATAAAATTTTCTAAGTTACTTGTTACTTGGATTTTTTTCTTTAGTATTTGGTGCGCTTTTTCTTTTTGTTTTTTCTTTTAGGTCTTATTAAAGTAGGATTGATACACAATGCCCAGTGAAGAGGTGGCGAAAAGTGTAAAATAACACCACCAGGTGGCAAAGCCCAAAAATCCTTTATAGACCTCTGTGGAGAACACCTGGAAGAAAGAGAGAGTCAGGGAATTATAAAAAAGTTGCAGATTGTTTGATCTTTTGTATCTTACATTTTTCAGACTCGTAAATGAGGCCTGCAGAGATTGGGCCGATTCTAGTATATCAAATTCACGATCAGCTTGGTTATCAATGTCGGCAGTTAAATCATTATCGCCAGCTGCACACTCATGCTGCAGCACAACGCTCTCCTTGAATATGCCCGCCCAACTAAATCCGCCAAGACTCTTATACATTAGAGTCAAATAAAGGCACAAAATTAACGGTGCAGCAAATTGCAGGGTCACAACGCAAAGATAATAGAATATGGAGGAGATCTGTAATTGGTAATTTCAATTTATACATTCACTCCTTTTTGATTTTCAATTCCTGACTTGCCTTCTTCTGAAACTCAATGTTGGTAATGCGTCCGGCCTCCTTACGAAGATCCATTATCTTATCATAGGCCAGATTCAGGTACGATTGCAGATAGATGGGCATTAGGGCAAAGCGCATAATGACCACAAACACAACCAAGAGCAGACGCAGTGTCTCAAACACATGAGGTTTCAGCCTTATGAATGGATGGACAAATTAAATAAGTATGTTATGAAAAATAATAGAATGTGAACTTACAATGGCTGTTGCATACCCTGGAATACGCGCACCGTTAAATAATCCCGACTAATAGGCCTTATCCACAAAATGACCAAAATGAAAGGTAACACAAAACTGAGATTCAATAGGATTTGCATCAGACGATTGCCGCGGCAGTATTTCAGTGAGTCCCAATGCATTTTGGCCATTCGAAGGCCGGGAAAAGTAAACAGTGATCCAAGTAGACCGCAGCTTAAGGCAAGAAAGAATTTCACAACAATTTTTGAGGCTGGACCACTGGAAATAAGATATGAAAATTATGTAAGAAGCTATATATTTTGAATCTTAAGTTACTTACGATGAAGGTAGTCCCTGTTCGGTGAGAAATTTAGAGGCACTTGCATTGAAACTGGTGTAGGCATCCTCTAAACCAGTTTCTAATATACGCTCATCGATAATCAGGACAATCATGGCAATTAATAGATACACCAGGCATGCCACAATTACCATGGAGCGTTCTCCAATCGATTCCTCGCTTTGGAAGTACAACACGGTGAGGGAAGACAACAGTTTGAGGGCAAAAAATATGACCAGCAGGCACCACACCATGCTTAGATTGATCTCTTGCTTCAGTGGGAAGTAAAAATGAAATACCTGAAATAGCGAAATAAAATAAAACAAAAATATGTGGATTTTATGGGGGGCTAACTAACCTCAGAACACACATAGACTATGCCGGCATAGACACTGAAATCCACCAACCATTGGTATTCGGTAAAGTACCGTAAATGCACAACATCTCTCTCCTGTACTGGTGCAGTCTCCAGTTCCACTTCTATGCTACGTGGTACATGAAATTGTCCACTATTTGGGGGCACTCCTCCATTCTGATGTTGCTTGTGTTTACCCTTTGCCAGCTTCTCCTTTGGTACATTGCCCTTGGTGCGTAGCTCATCGTCGGTGGGATGCAGATAGCGATAGAGTCCGGTGCGACATAATATCCATTTGGCGAAGGAGTAATGCGGACTCAATTTTTGGATGACGCTGACCATCACGAGAGTGATGACCAGTTGGGCGCCCAGGACAGCCTGTAAACGGAAGACATTACGAAGATTTAGCCATGCATATTTGATCTATTTATGGATTAGACATCGTGCGGATATGATCTATTTTTGGTCATTATTACGGAGCGCCAGCATTTCATTTTTCCGGGCCGCAGCAAGTGGGTCAAATATTTTAATACACTTGTCGTTGCTACTCGATCCGCCTTACCATGATTTTCTTTAGTGCACCAGTTGCTACACTGTCTCAAGTTACAATTCGCTCTAATTCTAAGTGCTAATTAATTCATATTTTTAATTAAAAACGGAAATGAAATTGTCGTTTTTCCACCAACAAAAAAAATGTTTGCTCCAAATTTTCTTTAACAACAAACGCTAGGGGGCGCTACAGTGGCAGCCCATCGATAGACATGCATATATATAAATATATTGCCAAGTATATCGGTAGACGGGCACACACTACGTCTTACATCTCACATGTTAATATTTACTTCCAAATAGTTCTAAAAAAGTTATTTGTTGATAAAATTATTAGTTAAAGAGACAAAAGTATGAGTGATAAGAAAGGGAAAGGAACACAAGAACCGGGAGATGGTATACGTTCCATGCGTAGTACAAGCGTTTTTCGTTTGATTAACTTTGAATTGTACACAAAACCGGTAGGAAAGAGTCCGATAACGAATTCGAATTTTTTTTAAAATCTTATATAAATAATTGTCTTTCAGAACACAATCATCATGGGATTAGGACTTGTGGCAATTACCGGTGTCTTTGGCTATATAGCCTATATGCGCTATAAATATGAGAGCTTGGGATATTATGTGGCCATCAAGGAGGATGGTCGGGAGCAGTTTATCAAAAAGAAATCAAATTGGGACAATTAAAGATAATATATAATAATAATACAAAATTCTTATGGAAACATTCTTTATTATTTACTTGGTAGAACAATTTGGTACATAAATTTGTTGTTTTTTATCTTGGAGTTTAATGTTTGTTTGTTGGTTTTGTTGGTCTGCTTTCAGTTGTTTTTTTTTTGCCAAAATATATATAACTATTAAGAAATCACAATAGTAGAAAAATGTTTTTAACTAGAAACTTTTTTTTTTGCGATTTATCGCGAAATGAGCGTTAAACAGCAGGAGAGGGGGGCGGGAGAGAGTTGGATCAGACAGACGTTGTTTTTCGTGTATATAGAGTTTGATGATGCGGGGGATGGGTGGGGAAAAGGGGAAAAAGTTATTAGGTTTGTAGAGTTTTTCCTCTCAATTTCTTTTCTTGACTTTTTGTTTGTTATTTTACATCTCGTCTTTTAAATCCTTGTATCACACATTGGTTTCCCATTCGCATATCTCTCACTCTCTCTCTTGTTCTCTCCGTTTTCAAAATGTTTTTTTTTCAACCTCCTTTCGTTCATCTGTTGTTTTTCCAAATGTTTTTTGTGGTTTTTTTTTTTTATATTTTAGGCGGACAACTTGAGAGCCTTGAGCTCATCCAGGTACCTTGCTTCCATCTCAATTTTATTCAACTGATTTAATTCCAGGGTTTCTCCCTGACCTTGTCGGGCCTTTAGTTTCTTAATGTCAGATAGCTTCTTGGCCACGCTACGAATTTTGCGATCCTTCTCGCTGATATTTTGGCCATTGGCCTGGGGATGCTGAGACTGATGCATCTGATGATGATGCTGCTGATGATTTCGCTGCGGCTGCTGCTGCTGATCGACTGCATTCTCTGCATTCTGATGTTGTCTGGCCTGATGATATTGTTGCCTCGACTTGTTAAAGGGAGCTGCAGCCTGTTGAGGCTGTTGCTGCTCATGTTGTTGCTGCTGCTGTGGTTGGTCTTCACCTGCTCCCGTTGCCGTCGGTGCAGCATCGTGAGCATTGCCAGCCCCACCATTAACGTTATTCACAACATCCCTTCTATTGCGTTTCTGATGCTTGTTCTTGCTCTTATTGTTGGCGCCACCTGCAGGCCGGGAGAGAAAAAATACAAAAGCAATAATTAGCATAATTTGCTAGGGAATGAAACCGTTACCATAATCGAAAACTGTTTAACCGATTCACAATGAATGCAAAAAATATTTATGCTACTGTATTGCCTTTTAAACTATCTTTTGCTATACATATATATATATATATATATATAATTTATATATATATACATATACCATTTATTTATATATACTCTTTGTTATCTGGTTTTAATTTAAATTAGATTTATATGAAAATACATTCAAATATTGTTCTTAATTGTTATTTGAACGAAATAGTATAATGGAAAAGACAGGGTTACATTTAGGCAAGTTTAGATTGAGAATACTAAAGCTATACCGTAATTGTTGTTACCGATACAAGTTTCAGTTTCATTCCCCCAATGCAATCGATACGTTTACATACTTTAAGCGAATCCCTAAAATTCTAATCCTAATTTGAGATGGGATGAGTTTGAAATGACGGTTTCCCTCTTTCTTTCTTTTTTTCATTGATTCTCCCACTCTGCTCTCCCTCATGCTCCCCTCTGTCTAATAGCGTTTAAGCTGATAGGGACGATATCGACGATTTGGTCGGCTTGAGGAGCCCTGTGCCGATGGCTGACCACCATCACGCATAACCGAATTCGCTATCAATTGCTGTTGATCGCCTCGTCGCATTATCGGATTGTCCAAATCATATTGTCTATTCCAAAATTTCCTCATCGTATTACCTGCTCCGCCGCCAGTTGATAGCGTTAATCCGGGAATGCTGGGCTGCGGTAAATACTTCTCCGGATTCTTGCCCTCCTTCAACAGACGCAGATGGGGCGGTGTGTAAGCCTTTTTGCTTGCCTCCGGTTGACTGGATTTAATCCCCTCATGCTTCGCCTTGGTAATTTTCGGTTCGGTAAATGTATTATCAGCAAATTGTTGCCATTCAATGCCAAGCAGCTCCTGACCCGTTGGCCACATAGTCTCATGGAGCAAAGCTCCCGAATAATGATAAACCTTGAAGCTGAAATATGAATAAACGTGTACATGGATTAGACATGGTTGGCATTTTTTTGAATTTCCATTGAATTGAGTGAGGAGTCCCACTTACCCATTGCTAATCCTTAATCTTGGGGCCGTGGTAGCGGTAACAAACCATTCACCATTCGGATGCCACTCAAAGAACGTTGTATCCGCACACTTTAAATTCGTCAACTTTTCACGTTTGGACACATCCCAGACTTCGACAGCTCCGGGTAAATTACCAAATCCAGCCAAGACAATTAGATTACCAAATGGATTAAAATAGGCACAATTACGCGGTCCTTCACCAAAATCGAAGACAACATCACATTTCAGGTTGTACAAGGCGGCCTTCGAGGGCATAAAACCATAAACGACAACAAATTCATTGGCTTTGGGACTCCATTTAACCGAATGAACAGGCCCATCTTTGGATAATGGCACCGAACAGGTGTCACCCTTTGTGGCCATAAAATGGACAGCCTGATTGCCATAATATGAGGCGCCAGTTTTATCCACATCGGTGCTGGTGAGTAAAAGGAGGCCAGTGCCCCTTTTATTCCACAACATCTCGACCCGATCCGCTTGGAAGAAACTTTTGCAGGCCACGGTTTGATTTTGACCCAAGGCGGGATATTTGTACAATTTGCACATGGAGGGAGCACCCTTGGCACCGGGCGTATAGAAGGCTAGAAATGGTGGACAATGCCCTGGACCCAGGGATAGCATACCGCCACGACTACCGCCAATCGTTCTTGTTGTTGAGGCAAATCCTTTAATTGCATCCTGACCTAAATCATAGAATAAAGCTTCACCACCAACGACCAATGCGAATATCGATTCGTCTGATGACCATGATGGTTCCCAATCAGTTTGATTTTTTTGTACAATCGCAAAAACTTCATTCCCGGTGGCCACTTCGTAAACAAGTAGATTTGGCGATCCTTCTGGACGATCCTTAGTGATAGCATAATGCTCCCAGGTGCATAGATAGTTGCCACGTGGCGAGAATTTCAAATAGAATGCCTTGGGACGTGGCAATTGGCATTGTATGGGCCATGTTCCATTTTGATCCTTCCTTGCTTCCAGCACTTTGACCACCAGGCCATTCGAAAACGCAAAATAACGGCCATCGGGACTAAAGCAAATCGATCTGGAATTCTTCGTCTCCTCTCGCGGCAAATTGGGTTTGTGCTCAAATGGCAACTTGGAGCCACCTGATGACCACAGCTCAACAGCCACGCTAGAGCGAACTGTAAAAAAAAAAGAAAAAAAGGAAAGAAAATTGGAACAAGCAGAGAGCGACAGGCAGATTAGTGACATATGCACATATATATATCGACATAAAGATACTGTGTAACCATTATCTTGTTGATCTTCCCAAATGCCAATAATAACCTAACCTATAAAGGCCAAGTGAGACCAATTAGTTGTGCGGAATGCATTGAATTTCTATAGGAAAAACCATACATCAATTGAAGATCATCATTTCACTGATTTAGCACCAACATAACATACCCGACACTTACACACTCTTCCATCGCACTGGGTATAAAAACACACGAGGTGGCCTCAAAGTGCGAGAAGGAAAAAAGACTTAGTCACTGCTGTGTAATTTAGAAATCTGCCAGTCTCAAAACTAGTGAAATTTCCAATTGCCCTATTCTTTTTCTCACTAACTAATTAAATCGCTAGGATTTATTTAATGAATATATATATGATTTTGATATTTACTTGCAAGGGTAGGAACAACAACACCTTCCGCAGCCTCAGCCATTGTCTTCCAATCTCACACACACACACACACACACACGCAAGGCACAAGAACGCGTTGCTGTTGTTGTTATTGCTGTTATTGCCTCTGCTCTGTCTGTCTGCAGCAGCCTTTTTCAGTGTTGGTTATCTTCGATGTGTGCTATTTTGCTGTTATACACAACACACACACGGTTGTATTGCGATAAACTACTAGCACGCATTTGGCGCAAAATACAAATACAAAAACCGAATCGGGATACGTTGTACCAAACCAAAAAAAACGTATTTAGAACTGCAACAAAATTTCAACTCTACGTGAATTTAAAAACATTTTAATACTAAACAATTTTGTCGTTTGAAAACTCAGGGGGTAGTCTGTGATTAAAGTCAAGGGTATCTTGATAGCTAACTTTATTTGTAATAAAAAACCAAGAGAATGGGGCCAGGACAATATCTCATTGGATTGCCATTCAAATTGCAATCATTTGAAAATTTATGAATTTCCCATCATTTAAGATAGATCATTTGAAAATGCATAAATATAACATCATTTAAGATTAATTTTTAGACTTATCATTTGTTATACGATTGCAAATTCTTCTATTTTGTTAGTTCTTCTTCTATATTGTTTAAAAAAAAAAATAAGGAAGACATTAATTTAAATTTGCACCAGCTGGTTTTCTTTGGACTACAATTTTAAACCTTTTTTAAGTCGATATTTAGGGTATTATTTCATGATTTCAAAGAAAAACTTTAAAACTGATATATTGAAAGATATGCCCATAAATTTTAGAAAACTTGAAAAATTTTTGTATATTTTATAATATAAAATTTTACTTTCACCTAGTCTGTTAAATTCTGTAGGCTTTTTCTTTTGGGTTTTTCTTTTTGGTTTTGTTTTTTGGCAACTATTACGAGAGTTAATTGTTAAGCTTGAATAAAAGCATTTAGACCGTCCATCCAACATGTCCAGCAAATGCACAATTGGAACTTGTTCAGGTTACTTTCGCTGATAAATGGAGGAGACGGTGACGGAGACGGAGTCGGAGACTTCACCGACTGACGACACTTTTGCTGCCGTTGTTATTGCCGTTTCCATTGCCATTGGCAAGAGTAACGGCTCCGTTTGGCTCTCATATTTCAGCCAACAGCAACATTTTGTTTCAATTGTTACTATTAAATTTATTTTATTTTTTTCTGCATGCCGCAGCGGCGCGACGACAATTGACTTCAAATGTCTTGCATTTACCAAAAAAAAAAAAAACAAAATTAAAGAAAAAAAAGAGAAGAGAAAAAGTTGTTGTAACTATGAAAGTTTGTTTCTTTTCGATAATAACCATCACAAATTGGTAACTTTCCCAAAAAAAAAAATTAAGTAAAAATAAAAACCAACCAAAACTATTTCGGAAAAAATGAAAAGCGCTCTTTTCATTACAGAGCACATGGGAGTTTGTATTATATAACATTATTAATTAATATTAATCAATTATTTGCCGACTCCATTCGCAATGCTTTCAGTTTCTGAATGGTGAAAACTCATCATATCACACCAAAACGAATCATTCATGAGGGTTAGTCTGGTGGATTTTCACATGGCCCACAAATAAATGAATTATTTCTCAATGTTGGCCTTTTTTCACAATTTAATCATAATAAAGTAAATTTACAGTATATACATAGAAATTGATATAGCAAGAAATATGAATAATTAATGTAATAAGTTTAGACTTTCAATCTAAAATAAATGAAATCAAATTGGCAAATAGAATTCAAAGACTCTCAAGATTGGGAGAAAATCATACTTATTATTCATATTTTCATTCAAGACTCAAAACTCAAATTCTTCAAGTGTACATTTAGCCAAAGCAACATTATTGGTTTATTTATTTAATCATAAGAGAGAATTAATTCGATGTCCGATCCTTTGGAACAATAGCAAAGTCAATTCCCAATGGCAATTTATTAAATTCCGACAAGGATTTGTATCCAAAAAAAAAACAGGATGCATATAAATGTCTCTATGAATTGTTCTAAAAAATTCAATATAATCAATTAGCAATGGAAATTCCAAAACATCACTAAGATATGTTTTTTTGAGCAATGCTAAGACTTTAAAATTGTTTGTTTCAATTAAACTTCAAGTAATTTAAGAAGAGCTCAATTCTATATTTTATTATTGTTTATTCTTAATATCTTCGGGTTTTTAATATTCGAATTTTGTAAACTCTTATTTCCTAATGGTCTTTCCCACAATTTTCTTTGTATTTTGAATGCAATAATATCATTATTTTAATGCAATTTTTGTTGTTAACAGTTGCTTATGTTTTATCTTTCTTTATTTATACATTTTTTTGTGGATTTATTGTAACAAGAACTAAGCAAGCTTTCATTTGTTGATCAACAAATATTCTAAAAATATTGAACAATCTAAGAATTGGTTAAAAATTGATGAAAAAATATTTGCTATCTTTAAAAAATTTGACTGATCACTACGAAATGGGATTCCTCTAAACTGATAGCTATTGTTCAAGGATTGGCTAGAACCCAAAACATTAATCCATTTTCCTGAACCAAATAAAAACTGACCAAATTTATGTTTAAACAATAAACGATGTGCTTAATTTTAAACATTTTATTAGCGACATTAGTTGGAATTTTGTTATTTGTTGCCCTATGCTTTTGCTGTATATTCATCATGTGTTTGTGTTGCAGCGATTGCGCTTTAAGAAATGCACAAATGCGTCCGGCTTGGCCGAGACCTCAACAATTGCCGCAGTCGCCGTTGCTGCTGCCGCCGTCGTCGTTGCCACCAACACCAACACCGGCGACGACAACAGCAACAACAGCAGCAGCAGCACCACCACCACCAACACCAGCAGCAACAGCAGCAAGAAACGACGACAGCAACAGGTTACGAGCAGCAGCGGCAGCAGCAACTGTATAGCAACAGCAACAGCAACATGAGGCTCTGGCAGCGACGGTACCGTCTTACTGATGGCCGAAAAGACGACAACATCAAGTGCTTAAGGAATGGTAAACGTTACCCTGATATGCCAGTTCCAGTTGAGCGCTCGAGTTGTACGGTTGTGTCGTCGCACGCGAATCACTATATATAATACTACATATATATCCCAAAACAACAAAAAAACAACAAGTCTGACAAACAAATCCCCCGCCCTCGCAGCTTCCAACAAAGTCTTCCAAGTTCTCAACCAACAACAAACAAAATATATAATATAATATCCCCAAATCCAAAGAACGTCTCTTAACGTGTGCGTGCAAGCAGTTGTTTCTTATTCCACTTCATCTTTTTTTTTTTTTTGGTTTTTGCAATCAAATCAAAGTTTTCACCCTTCAAAATAAACAAACAAACAAACAAAAAACCACGAAAGAAATAATATCAAAAATATTAACAAAATATCTATCAATAAATATAGATATATCAAAATAACAGAAAACGTTCTTCGTATTTGAATTATTTTCTGTTTCAATATCAAATACCAACACACAATGGAATACCGGTGCTTAAGTAGAAGTTCTGTCAAAGTAAGTCTGACCCCAATAAAAAAAAAAAAAAAAAACGAAGAAGAATTATATATACCCATATAAAAAGAATTCCGTACTTTAAAATCAAAGTGAAGCCGGCTGTTAGATACCCTCTGCAATCAATTGATCATTAAGCCAGGCTTAGTATGCAGGCCCCACCTAGCGTTCGTTTAAATTAAAGGAATCCACAATGGATTCCAAAGGGTTGGCTCTTCGATCCTTTTATCTACGCTTTCGTCTATCCCAATATACCCAATTATTTCAGACATTGGGGATAAGATAAACAGGGTATATAGCAGAGATCCAAGCACCAGACCAGGAGAAGCCGAAGCCAGCTGCAAGATCTTCTTCTTCATCGCCGTCGTCGCTGTCGCTGTCGTCGTCGTCGCCATTGCCCCACCCTCCCCCAAAAGACTGCACTTCGCTTCTCTGCTTATTGAACTTGGCATTGTTCACTCCGTTGTTCTTCGTAGCGTTGCGTTGTTGTCTGTATTCCTTAAACCAGTATGGCATAAAAAATATATATGGTTTTTTTTTTTTTAGAGTATATATTTATTATTTTTTTTGCAGCAGCAGCAGCACAAGCAGCCCAACCCAAACCCAGCACCTTTTGGGTTTTGGGTGTGTGTGGTCGATCGGTCGGTCGGTCGGTTCATTAAGTGCTTCACCAAGGCTTGGTTCCTTTTTGTTTGAAGTATTATTTTCTTAAGTTGGGCTATTGGAAATTCCATTTACATTTCCCTATACCACATCCATTCATTCATCCATCCAGCCAGCCAACCAACCAGCCATCCGACCAACCATCGATATGGCATATGAGCGACCTATTTCTGTAGAGTTCTTCGCCTCTTCTCTTCTCCTCTGCTATCCACTTGTGTGTTGTCATGTCTCTTCTCTTGCTGAAATTAGCACCTTTTCTTTTGACTTTCTTTTCGGCCCGTAGTCGCGATGCGGCCACAGAACGGCGACGGTGGTCTTGGCCTTAACGAATTTTTAATGAATTTACTTTAGCCAAATAACTTTTACTAGGCGTAGATCTTTTCAGTTTTTCATTTTTTTCAATTTTTTTGGGGTACGTTCGTTTGTTTGTTCTGTTTTGTTAGTCGTTGCACGTTTCTAAGCCTCGCATTTATGGCGAAAAGTAGGCAAATCAGAAAAAGAAAAAACAAAAACGTGTGGGTTAGGTGACATATGGAATAGCTAGCTCCACATAGCTAGATGGGAAAGGCATGCGCCAGTTTTGCCATAGAAGAGATGTGGAGGCTTGCCCCTATGTAGGACATGTATGCAGATAAATTTCAGGATTTCCACTTTTTATCTTAATCATTTTTCAGAGAAATGAACAGGAAGTTGACATTCAAGGAATTTAGTTTCTTAGTTGGGAAAGGAAATTCTATTCATTGTTTGATCGACTTAATGAAAGTGTCTTTTTATTAGCTCGGAAGTTCACGATTTATCATACAAAAAAAAAAAGACTTTCTTTAACTTAAACATGAGTCAAAATTCCCCATCAAGAAAATACATATGAATCACTAACGAACTTCCTTTTAATGAATTAGGAAGGAACCAGAAAAACTTACTATGAATAGAATGAGAAAACTATGTCCTTAAAATTAATTTATTACACGGAAAACTTCATTAAATAAAACTTCAGTTTTGTTAAGTTGGACTATCTAAAAATTAGAATCCTTCGTTCATATCTGCTTGACTGAATATTGAACTATTCAAACAAATATCTAATAATATCAATATATACCAATCCATTTGAAAGAACTTCTTCTGAGTAAAACGATTTCAATACTGTTACTGGGATCTTTTGATTGATTGGTTACTACTTCTAACCGTTTGCTATGATGGTTTAAGATAAAAGCGAAACGTTATAGAAAATTTTCCTATTGAACTTGACCGATTAGTCTCATTTACAAACTCCAAACAAAAGAGAAAAAAACCTGTAGAAAGCAAACAAAAAAAAAAACTAACTCCCACGTCCATTGACTCATTCACTCAGTCACTCACTCCCTCACTCACTGGGTTTATGGATAGTCTGTTCGGACTTTTGGTTTTTTGATTTATGTAGATTTCATTCGTGTTTGCCCCCAATTAAGCAAACAGAAAATGCACGAGTCTTGCGATGATGATTCAAAGGCAAATTCTTTACAAACTCGAACCCGAAACCGAATCCGAAACCCTTAAATGCCGCAAGCAAAAGTTATAAAAAGTAGGCTAAATATATTCATACTTTGATTCGTTTTTTTATTTTTTATGTGTGTTGTTTTTGATTTTGTTATGGGTCTGCGTTTAGAGCCGGTCTTCACCCGAGAGAGTC
Organism: Drosophila sp. 14030-0761.01; assembly: GCA_018150735.1. Taxonomy (NCBI): domain Eukaryota; kingdom Metazoa; phylum Arthropoda; class Insecta; order Diptera; family Drosophilidae; genus Drosophila; species Drosophila sp. 14030-0761.01. The sequence goes on along the minus strand of JAECWO010000001.1, from coordinate 17,922,915 downwards.
AGTCACCGAAGATTCTCATTCATGCATGATGATGAGAGCAGAGGAAGAAGAACCCAACCTTATATAAAAAGAATTTTTATACGTTCACTCGAAAAGACTAGCTTCGACTTATAGATGCTCAGTATTTAGGAAATATCTACTTTACACTATGATAATTTTGATTTCTTAGATCTACTTTTATTCAATTTTATGGAATATTGTATTTTGGCTTAGTTTCTACCCCAAAACCACTCGAGAGGGTAATCAATCCTTTTATGGAGATGAAATTCTGTTGTAGTTAATATACCTGTTTTTACACCTACGTATATATAGGGTATGACAATTTAAATTTCATTTGCAAAAATACAAAAACAAAACAACACATAAAAAGTATTTAAAACTGTAAAACAAAAGAATTCTAGGTCAAAATATTTCCTTTGTTTCTTTGATTTTTATTAGGAGAACAGAAAACCAAAAATCCAAAGAAAAAACAAACAAAAGAGAAGAAATCATAAAAAAAAAACTATATACTATATATATTGTCATAAAATTCTGTGTTAATTGTTGATTTAATGTAGCGTAGTTCTCTCCATCCATCCATCCATCTATCTGAGTATTTAATGTAAGGAAAATAATGAGGGAAATTATTCTATGCATAGATGGCCAAAAAAAAAAAAACAATTTGATAGCATAATGAGTAAAAGTGTTAGAGAGGGTTCTACAATTGGTCAAGCGAAATTTCTTCTGGTGTTAGCCTCGTTTCCACGTTACCCGTTCCACGTTCCACCAATCTGGACGTCGGTTGGTTGGCTGGTTGGTTGGTTGGTCGCGCATGCGAAGTAGCTAAGCCAAAAATGAAAGCGCCGTTGTCATCGTTTTTTGTTATTTTTTTTTTATGTGGTTTGTGTGGGGGAGGGCAGCTGCTTGAGGTTGAGCCAGTGTCCATGTCCATGCACTTGTCTCTAACTCTTCCCCCCTCGATGTCTTTTGCCTTCTTCTTCTTCTCTTTCTAAGCTATGTAGTTTTTTGTGGTCTGGGAAAACGTGATCTGCATAGCAGCGCGGAGAAGACTGTCAAGAAGATAGGATGGGGATGGTATGAGAGAGGAAGGGAGGTGGAGTAGGAGGAGGAGGGGGGAAAAACCCATTGAAAGTTTTGTCGCTTCGGGGTTATCACGCCAAAGTATGCTGCTGCCTCTGTCGCTGGAGCTGCGGAACGGTTCAACTTCAAGATGAAGATAGAATGGAAAGAGAAAAAAAAAAAAACAAACGGTCTAATGGCCAACGGTGTTAAGAATCATCATCATCATGAAGTTGGCAATAATGCTTAGCCTACCTAAGTAGCGAAATCATCAGACAAGTGCTGAGTTCTATATAGCCAAATGAGATGTTCAATGGAAAGATTTTAAGTATTCACTTTTACATCAAATAACTGACAGCGAAAAAACAGTTTTAAATGATTGTTAGCACACATTTAAATCCCTCAGATATATGTAGATAAAAAGGAACAATCTCAACTATATGTTCATTCTTATAAGGATATTCATCTTTGTCCTTTGCCTCTTGGCTAAATATTAAAACCAAACTGATTAATTAGCTAATTTTCTTAATGAACTCAATGTTATATCTTTAGTTTCCAATAATCTATATTCTTATGTTTTTGATTAAATCTAAACAGAAGACAAAAGATAAAGAGATTTCAAATAACGAACTCACTCTTATATTAAAGAGATTCCCCAATAGTTCAATTAGTTTTTGACTTTGATGTTAAAGAACAGATATTAAACATTAATAATAATATAATAATAATAATTGTATATCTTTATTTTCTTTGTTTTAATAATGTTAACAATCGTTCCCAATATTTATGCAGTTATAAAACATTTTGAATAAATTTTTAAAGAAATTTCTAATGTTCAAAAAGTTGCTTTCCTTTTTTTGGTTATTCTTCTTTGAAAAATACTTAAAAAAAATTAAGAAGCTCTCATCCCTTAGGGATAATTATTTGAAAAATCACATAAAATATGTTCTAGCTTTTCTTTGTAAGGAAAAAACTGAAAAGTTCAAAGAATCGTGTTGATATATGCAAGAGAATTTGCGCCAACTGTAAATACAGAATCAATTTTACTACTTTTTACTTGAAATCCTAAAGAATACAAAGTGGTTCCATGGTATATACTATATAGAGATCTCGATTGACATGTTAATCTGAGATAATACTTAATTTTGCTCTATTTAATTTGATTAGACCTTTAGAATCGTGTGTTATTCAAAATTAAAAGTCACCTAAAGAATTCTTAAGAATGCTAAACTAGTTGATGATAGAAATAATTGTATGAATATTTTGAAATGCTTGGTTTTCGTGTTTTTTGTTCATTGCGAATTGAATAGAGACACACACACCTCCGTGTCCGTCCACACCTCACTCTGAAATTTTTCACACATTCTTTGGCCATCTGTGCTCCACAAAAAAATTGCAGCAAACAAAAGTCTTTTGGGGTTAAAATTGTGTCAGTCAAGCAACATAGACAAAACGCCACTGACACTGGCCACAACGAACGAACCATTCTCAATTCATTTCAATCATGAGAGACATTATCACTGACATCCATTGAGAATGTGGAACCTGGCCTAGACAAGCCGGAGAAATGGCATACACACACACACTGTGGGAGAGAGAGGGGGAGTTGGGGGATTGGGGGATCGAGGGGGAAGAGACACTTGAGGCTGTAGGCTACGCTTATCAATAAACCAGTTCTAAGACTCAAATTGCGTGCAACGGTCACACACATAAGAGGAGACAAACAGAGAGACCGAGCGGACAGGTGGACAGACAGGTGTCCGTTGGCTATTTGTTTGCTGCTGTCAACAGCAACAGCAACAACAACAGATCCAACTAATTTTCACTCTTGAAATTCAAACTATGACAAGAGTATGTTAGAATTTAATTTTTGTTTATTATTAAATGCCAATGTTAATAATGCTTTAAGCCATCCAGGTAGGCAAGGTGACAGCCTTTTAGTGGGGGAAGAAGAATGAATGGGTTAGTTAGATGATGGAGAGATATAGGGGGAGCGCGATGGAGAGAGATGTGGGTCGTTAACCTCGTTATAACGGCACCTGATATACTATATACGCATACACACACATACGTAAAGCGCGTTCAGTCTCGGGCTCAGTCTCTTGACAGTTTCGCTTGGGTCTCGCTCTGGGTCTTTCAGTCTTCTTTTTTCCAGTCTACAATAGATATACATATACCCCGATACCCGTTATTCTTACACACTTAACTCACAAAGGGTATATTTCTGCATATACAAGAAGCACCCAAAAAAACTAAGCAAAACTATAACTTTTAAAAAGATCATCTAGAATTAGGATAGGATGTGAGAGGGCTCAAAGTTCAGAAGAGAAAAAGTGATTAAAAGCAATGTAAATAATTTTAAATGATATTAAGAAAGACAAATAGGACATATTTCGATAGAGAACTGTAAGAATTCAAAGATAACTATTTCAAATAATGTTTACAAAAGATCATAAAGAATTTGTATACAAAATACTCCTAAAGAGAACTGCTAAATCAAAGATAAGAGACTTGAGACTGATCAGAAATCATGTAAATTATTTCAAATTATGTTTAAATAGAACTTCTAGAATTTGTAAACGTTGTAATTCCAAAGATAACTATAGAACTCAAAGATCTGTGATGGAAAACTTATGAGAAATCATGCAAAACTTTGCGAACAATGTTTTAAAAAGATCTTTTTTAGATGGAAAATGTTCCAAAAGAGAAGACTAATGGAGAACTTTGAGATTAGAGAACTTCATCATCATGTAATCTTAATAAATCATGTTAGTCATTTTTAATAATATAGATAAACATCCTTTATATTCCCATAAAGAACTTAAAGATCAAAGATCAGTATCTTAGCCAAATTTGACGAATCAAAGTTGGGTATTTAAAAGGTTCTCCTAAGATGGACTGGAATCCAAGTGGTTTTTCTAGCAAACATTTGTATTAACTGCTTGACAAAATAATATATTCAAAGTATGAAATGTTTTAAAGAAATTTAGCAAAATTACAGATCAAAATTGAATAACTTTTCAGAGTTTAGAGGAACAGTATTAGAAAAGTTATAAAATTAGTATTCTGTTTGTACAATTTGCTTTAATTTTTGAAGATATTTGGCTAATTGTTAAACCTATTATCGAAAGTAGTTAGTAACCTTTTAAACCAAAAATTTTACTATTGAAAATATATGAAACTAAGTGAATTATAAAGAAATCTTTTAAAATAACAAACGATAAAACATTTCCATTCAATCTGCAATGAGTATTCGCATAGTCGAATGATTTTTCCTTCCAAATTGTTGGTGTCTAACATTATTGTTGTTCCCCTTTTGAATTTAAAATTCTTTGTTATAGCCAACTTTTGTCATGTATGTGTATTATGTAAGCCTAATGACTTGGCAAAACTCTGTCTCTGAAAGTCTCCCCGTCCCCGTTGCTGTGTATCTCTGAGAAATTGTCAACACTTCAATGGATTTTTGATTAATGCATGAATTTGACATTTATTTTTTAGTTTTATTTTGTTTTTTATTTTTTTGATATTTCTCTTGGGGGTACAGTCACCATTTCAATGAACCTTTTTCCAAGATACTTCAACTCTAAACACTTTTAAGAAAGTCGCCTCATTAGAGAAGCCCAAAACAGAGAAGCAGATGGAGAGAGACCCAATCGAGATGATGGCAATTACCAAGTAAAATATAAAAAAAAAACAACACACACATTTCAAGAAAGAAGCAGAAATACAAAAATTACCTACCTACGTTTTGTTGACAGGTTCAAATGGCAATGGCTGGCCATAAAAACGGAAAGTTAAAAAAGAGACAGATGGACAGACAGAAAAATGCCTCAAGAAAATCACGTTTAATGACAAACTGCCAAAGTACTACTACAACTATGTGTACTTACTACCCAGTGCTACCAGAATTTGAACAAAACAAACATAAAAGAGACAGATAACAGACAGTAGTTCAGGCTAAAGGCGGTGAGAGTGGCCGGGCCGAGCCGGGCTAAATGCGTGTGACAAAAGTCTGTCTCGTTGTCGTCGCATTCATTAATTTTTCTTGTAATGAATGTTAAAAAAGAAACATATAATGACCAAAAAAAAAACAAGAAGAATTAAATAATAGAATTTCGCTTTCATTTTCATTTCCCAACACGCAATGACCACTTAAATCATATATATACTATAGGTATGTATTTCTTTTTTTTTTAGCCATCATTCACATTTTGAAAAGAAAGTTTCATCAAACCTGTGAACTAACACAATCGTCACATACGTACAAAGAGAAATGAAAAATAAAAGAAGCAATATTATTTTGTTCAATTAAAATAGTTGTTGTTGAGTTATTTTTATCACTAATCAGACATGCGAAAAGAAACGAAATAAAATATTTCTTTTCCTTTTTTTTTTGCGCGCGCGCGCAATTTGAATTCCAAGACGAAGTAACAAACCAACAAACTGGTTTGTTCACCGATCAAATCTGCACACACATAGAGAAAGTGAAAAGAAAACTACAAATATCTGCGAGCCTCTGAGAAGTGGTGTGTGGTCATAAAAAGTTCAAACCATATTAGAAGTCAACTTGATTAACATTATTATTTTCAGTTTCCAAATACTTTACACAAAAAAATGGGTACATCGAAACACAGATAAAGATAGTCAGGTTTTAAATGATATATCATAAGATATTACGATTCTAGTGATCTATTGGTATTACCTTCCTATAATGAATTCGAACAATGAGAAAGCAGAGTCTTTGAAATAAATTATATGGAAAAAGACCATAGGGAATATAGAATGTATTATTTTGAATAAAATTGAAGAACTTCAAAGTCGAAATTTAAAATCTATAATATTTATTCAAGAAGATTCGTATTGAAGTTTAAAAACGCTTTCAATACGATGATAGTTTAGGAATCAAAAAGGGAATAGTAATCCTTATAGTTTGATCAAATTCATCTTCAGAAAGGAGTACAAAATATTGAATACAAAATAAAGGACATATTGAAAATTGTATTATGCAAATTAGTTAAAGCCAAAATGACTTTTGTGTGAATAAATTGTATTCGAATTGTAAGTATAATTAAATTCCCTAATGTATTCACAATCTATAATGTCCTTCGAGTAACAATTTCTCAATTGAGATATAATTCGATTTTAACTATATAAAATTAACTTCTTTTACAATCGGTTGAACTTTTCGGCATATCAGTAGGAAGATACAAAAGGGACTCACTCCATAAGTTTTTTGTGGTTTTTCTCACCCTTTTTTTTGTGAAGTGTATTAATGTGTCGGTCTAATCAAGAGTCATTAAATTTTCTGTTTTTACTTTCACGTACGGGGGCGACTAAAAAGCTTTGATTAATTTGTTTTTTTTTTTTTTGGATGATCTTTTTTTATTTTTTGCTTTTTTTGGGGTCATGGGATGAGAAATTAGAAATTTCGAAAAAATTCAGTTTTTCCATCTTTCTCGTTCGGCCCAAAAGGCACGAATGGAAAAAAACTTGATGACCCCCACGATGGGGGTTTTGTTTTCCATACAAATGTGGTTTGAAAGAATTCGTAGAATTAGAAAAAAGCACACCACAAAAATGTCTAGGAAGCATGGAAGAGCAGTGGCCATGGCCAAGAACAGTGGAGGAGGTCGCAAGTTCAACAAGAAGCACTGTTACCACATACCAACCAAGCGAAGTGCTATGACAAAACAAGCTGGCGGAGTGACGCCACGTTTTTCCGTTTCTGTTCTGTTACCGTTATCGATGATAACGAATGTTACTGAATTTGGTTTCGGTTATAATTTGTTCGTTTCTTTTTTTTGTTTTTTGCAGCACTTAACGGCTTTTTGCATCATCAGCATTGCACTCACAGCGGCAAATGCAGCGTTATGGCCTAGCTATAGTAGTGCTGATGACTCCTCCTCCTCCTCAGTTGCTCCAAGCAGATGTGCCGGTGGGCGTGGCCTGAAATATCTATCCGGTGATGCATTGACAGATTCTCTCGACTGTTTGGGTCCAAATAATGCGCCATATCCCAGGTGAGTGTGTGTCAACCGTTAGCGTTGCAAAATAGTAAGAAATATATATAGAGAGAGAGAGAGAGAGAAAAAAAGCTAACTAACTTTCTTTTCTAACGCCTCTTTGGCTCGTTTTTATTTGTTTGTTTCTTCTATTATTGACAGTGCGGCCGTTGCTCGCACATTCTCCAATTGGAACGGAAATTCGCGACGTGGACGTCAGAGTAAATTGCCCAACACTTTGGATCCAGCCATAACCACAAGTGCATTGTTGAGGGCCTACGATGAGGTGAACAACAATGAGGCGGCATCGTCTATCGGAAGCGATCGTTATGGTAAGTCGGTCAGAGCTAATGATTGCTGTGGTTGTGTGGAGTGTGGCCGCAAATTGATTGACTGATTGATTGATTGATTGATTGATCGATTGATTGGTTGGTTGGATTGACTGTTCGATTGATTGATTTTTCTATTTGCAGGTCGTTCGCTAAAAAATTCATCGCCGGCACATCAATGCAAGAGTGATACACCGGCGCGTCTATGCAAAACACGTTACAATACCACAGCGCCCATGTATGGTGTTAGTTTGACCTCTGGCCAACCTGTGACCATTGTGCAAAAGTTTCCCGATCTGCTGCAACAGGTGGTCTTCGAGGTGTGCGAGTAAGTACAAAGTAAATTGGATCACTGGGCCAAAATAATTTGCAATCCTTTTGCAGATCTTCTGAATGCGATGTTGTGCGCGGTGAATGCACACAAACGTATGTACCCTATCTGTTTCTGGTCATTCCTTTGGGCCCAGTGACGCTAACCGGTCAGGATTATGTCCTTGTCGAAAGCGGATGTGTGTGCAAGCCCAAATATTCAACGGGCGCCGCCCAGGAGCCCAATATGATACCATAAACTTTGGCTAGGATGTGCCTCCGTCAAGGACAAACAAACACACGCGCAAACACACACATATAAAATCACACACACACCACACACACAGCAACCAAAAGAACTGAGCGAGCGAGTTTTGGGTCGGAGCAATGGAGAGAAGCAGCAACGCGTAAATGAGAAATTATTTTTTGTAGCGAAATCAATTTTGCAAAAATGTTATTTAATGTATTTTTTTTTTTTAAAACTTCTTCGACTACACTTCTTCTTCATCTTTCAACCTTCTCTATGTAAAAACAACATCATTAACAGCAGCAGCAGCAGAATAAACAAAACAAAAGAAAAGGAAAAAAAAAACAAATTGAAATGCAATTTTGCTCAAAAGATAATGCAAATTCATTAATATTAAGTCTAAATTTAAAAGTAAAGAACAATTAATTTAATGCTTTATGCATTTATAGTTTGTATTTATTAGAAGCCCTGAAAATGGATGCGTTTAAAAATGCTAAATAAATAATATTAATAAAAAGAAAGAATCTGCACATTTTCATTTATTTCCATATTGCAAAGCAAAGAAAAATGTAATCAGTTAACTTAGCTTAATCAAACGACTATTTATAGGAGTTTCGTTATATTAGCATATATATTTTAGACAAATTTCAAACACAAATGGCCCGTTACTTTTCACAGGACGAAATGCAACTCTGCATCCGGTCTCCCAACCGGGCAAATGTATCGAGTAACCGATTGACTCGATTGTGCAATCGGTTTCGCGACTATCGTTTAGGGTGACCAGGCGTATGCAAGAAAAAAATGTAAAATACCAAATACCTCCCAACTCATGAAAACTGTAACATATACGGTCACTCTAAATCAAGAATTAGGAGTTCAGTTTTTCTTTTAATTTCGCGAAAAACAGAATAGCTGAAATCAATTATACGGATACGAGTTAAAGTTAATAAACGTAGCAAATGTAATTGGCTCTGGTTTTTTTATGAGTGAAAATTGGTTTTGTGTTGGTGTTAAATGCAAAAAAAAAAGCAAACCAAATAAAAATGCTGCCTCGGCCCCGGCCATTCATAACACACACGCACACACACACACACACACACACAAGGCAGTTTATGCGACTTTATTAGACAAAAACGTGATTTTTAATATGCTGCCAAGTGAATTTTAATATTATTATTAAATAAAATGAGAAATTTCCAATGTATATATTCGATATTTTTATTAAGTGGAACAGAATGAAAGCGTCAGTTTTGTATAAACATGTACGCATACATACAAATGCCCCGCTCCATGTTTGCGTATAGATGTGTATGTGTGTGTGTGTGTGTAGACAAAAAATTGCCGGGTTGGTTTTTTTTTTATGCTATTGAATATTTTTTTTTTCTCTTTCTCTCTCTCTCTAGTTATTATTATCAACAAACAACCAAATGTTGTTTAGCCCCCCAACAAATTGGTGGCGGCAAGTTTGACATCAAAAAACATTGAAGAAGAACAACAAAAAATAAACCAACTAAAGGGAAATTGGGGAAAAGCGCAGCAAAAATGATGTTCACCGTAAGCATGCGGGGGAAGAGGGAGACAGCGAAGATTAATCGATATACATGGGTTTCCTCTATTTTTTTCTCGTTCTTTTTTGTTGTTTGTGATTTTTAGGGCACCAATCAGCAGCAGGATACGCGTTTCAGTGACAAGGAGAAGAAGCTGATGAAACAAATGAAATTTGGTGATTGTTTAAGTAAACGCGTGGATATGTCCAAGGTTAAATTGGATGTATTGCGTCCATGGATTAGTAAGAAAATTACCGATATATTACACATTGAGGACGATGTTGTTGTCGAATTTGTGTACAATCAGCTGGAGGAGGAGAAATATCCATGCCCCAAGAAGATGCAAATAAATATGACTGGATTCCTCAATGGACGCAATGCCCGCCAATTTATGGGTGAACTTTGGGCCTTGCTTCTATCTGCCCAGGATAGTGATTCGGGTATACCAGCTGAATTTATACAACAGAAAAAGGATGAGATACTCAAGCGGGAGGAGGAGCAAAAGCAACAACAGCAGCAACAACAACAGCAGCAGAAACGTCAACGAGATCAACGCTCATTATCGCGTTCCCGTTCCCGTTCACGCTCATCTCTGCCGCGACGTGAACGTCAAAGAGATTTGCCCAACAAATCGAAATCACGCTCACCCAAAGCTTCAGCCGTATCCTCAAATAATGGTTCCGTGCCCAGTGCGGCCCGTGAGGCTGCAGCCAATGCAGCAGCTCGTATCAAGAAGCGTGGTGGCAGTTCCTCCACAAATAATGCCAGCACAGGAGCAGCAGCAACAACTACAGTTCCGGCATCATCGTCATCAGCTGGCTTAAATCGTCCCGGTTCCAGAGATAGAGAGCGAGATAGACGCCCACGTTCACGTTCGCGTCAACGTCAACAGAAATCTCGCTCCAATTCGCATGCTTCTCATAAAAAGGCCTCATCTGTGGAGCCAATACCAGCTGCAGCTGCTTCAGTTAAAACTTTAAATGGACGCCATTCGACTGAGAAATCTAAGGGCAAAAATTCATCCCGTTCGCGTTCGCATTCCCGATCCCGTTCTCGTTCCCGCTCGCCACGCTCACGTTCGCCTCGTCGCAGTCGCTCTAGGTAAAGTTGCAAATCAAATAATATAGATTGTATATAATATATGTATATAAAACTCAAGTCACATCTTAATCATTAACCAAAATGTTCATGGCTGTAATTTAAGTTCTAGATTATTAGATTGTCTTAAATTGTGCTAAGCATTACTTACTTTCATTGAATATTTCAATTTGGAGCCTTTTTTTTATCAGATTATATTGGATATTTCAATTTGGAGCCTTTCCAATATGTTATCAAGCTGAATTACTCAAATTTTGGAGATTCCTTTTTAACAATAATCACAAACATTTTGATTTTATGAATTTTATGGTCCGCACACTTGGATCTCTCTTATATAGTTTAATATATTTAAGTGTTCTTACCAGTTTGTGATTCTCTTAAAATTATAACTATAAATGTCAGTTTACTGTCGATAAAAAAAAACATGATTAATCATTTAGAATTTGACATTAAAACTAGCAATCGAAAGTTAATTTTGACGCAATAGAATTGAATCAAATTTCAATGGCTAATCGATTTTAAGTGCATATACAATCTACATTTATCTAATATTGTGCCATTTTTATGAAAAAAACAAGCAATTGTTAAACATTCAAAACATTTCCTCCGTTTGCAGATCTTTAAGTGGCAAACGTTCTCGTTCACGCAGCTCTTCGGCGCGCAGTCGACGTGGTGGTGGAGGAGGAGGAGCTGGTGGTGGTGGCGGCGGTGGTCCTGGTGCTGGTGGTCGTAGACGCTCTAGTAGCATTTCCATTTCACCGGAACGCAATCAGGATCAATTTGAGCATCGTCGCAATAAGAATAGTGTCCAAAATAAGCGTCAATATCGTAATAATCGAGGAGATTCGGCCAGTTCAATGGAACGTGATCGTGGTGGCAACGATCGTGGACGTCAATTTGGTGGTGGTGGAGGAGGTGGAGGTCGTCGAGGTGGTGGTGGCAGTGGTGGAGGCGGTAGACGCTTCTCACCACGTGGTCGCAGTCCAATGCGTCAGGATAATAATGGTGGCGGCGGACGCTTTCAACGTTCGAATTCACGGCGACGCTCGCGTTCACCGCGTCGTCTCTCACGCTCCCCAATGCGTTACTCCAGATCACCAAGGAGGTAAGCTGAAGCAGCAGCAATATTTTCATCGTTTCCCATTTAACTTTAATTTTTCTGCTCTCTTATCGCTTAGGTTTAATAATCGTCGACGGTCGCCACTAATGCATTTCCGTGGTGGTGGACGCGGTGGCGGACGCGGCGGCGGTGGTGGCAACAATCAGCGTCAAATGTGGCAACAACATCGTGGTCAATCGCCCAATCGTAATCTTCGCATACACTGGCAGTCCAGGCAAAGTCCCAATGGTGGGGGACGCGGTGGCGGTGGTGGTGGTGGACGTTTTGATCGTCGGCAATCGCCAGGTCAGCGTCGATTCTCTAGAGATCGACGTTCATCACCCATACCGGGCGGTGGTGGCGGTGGAGGTGGACAGCAACAATATCGTAAATTCTCGCCACGCCGCTTCTCACCGCAGCAACAGCGTCGTGGCAATTCGCGCGATCGTCGACCCAATTCGCGTGACCGTCGCAGTTCACCTGTCGGTGGCGGCGGCGGCGGACCCATGTCCAATCGCTGGGATCGTGATCACCATCAACCGCCGCCAGTTAGTAATCGTCATCAACGGCGCTCCTCATCGGAAAGTTCTGGTGCTGGTAGACGTCCGCAACGCAAAAGTCCCAGTCCAGCAAATAGACGCGGAGGACGGAGTCGTAGCCGTAGCCGCAGTCATAGTCACAGTCGTAGCCGCTCTAGCCCAAGACCTAGTCGCAAACAGGAGAGTCCAGCAGGTACGTGGGGAAAAATCAAAAAAAAAAAAACACTCTAATCAATCATTACTTTGTCTCTCCCTCTCTAGAGCGTTCTTCGGTGGAGTTTAGCGGTCCAGCTGTGAGCACCATTGATCTCTGTCGCGAGGATCAGCAATTACGCAAATCTAAAGCAGATGTGACCGAGCAGCAGCAACCGCCGCTGCAGCAGGCACAGCAAACATCTTCTACAACATCTCTTGGAGGCGCCGGCGGCATTCTAAATCGTCGACAATTTGCAAGCTTGTCCCGCACTCCCTCACCGTTCCTTAAGAAGCATGAGCGATTGGCTGCCGCCTCTTCATCTGTCGCTGCAGCAGCCTCCGCAACCGCTTCCGTTGCCGCTGCCTCATCCACTAAATCGGCATCAAAGAGAGCCCGAAATACGAGTCAATCGACAAGCTCAGATAGCAGTGCCGATAGTGATGATAGCGATGATGAGCAACTGCAACAACAAAAATCAACGCGTCGCAAACAAACAGCCGGAGGAGGAGCAGCTGGATTAACAACTGCCGCTCCTCCATCAAGTGGTGGTGGTGGGTCACAGAAAAAGTCAACTGCTGCGGATGGCGGTCGTAAATCAAAAACCAAATCACAACGCAGTTCGGGTAGCTCCAGTAGCAGCGATCAAAGCGGTAACGATGATGATGATGATGACGAGGATAACTCTAGCAGTGATGACAGATTGAAGCAGAAAAAGAAAAAGGAGGCTCTCAAGGATAATAAGCGTCGTATTGATGTTAAAAAATCATCGGCAGCAGCAGCGGCATCAGCCGAAACGGAAAGCAATCGAAAGCGAAGCCATAAGAAATCATCACGCGATGTCAATAGCGATTCAGATGATGAACCATCGGCCGCCTCTGCATCCAAAAAGAAACGTAAAAAGTCCAAGAAATCTGTAGATTTCAGTGATTCGGATTCGGATGATGAGTCGTCGGCGAAGAAAAAGAAGCATAAGAAACATAAGAAACATAGCAAGAAAAGCAAAAAACATAAGAAACACAAGAGGAAGAGCAGCAGCGGTGGTGGTGGAGGAGTCGGAGGAAAAAATCGTCCTGTTGCTGGCGATACCAGCTCTCAGGGTAGCAGCGATGAGGAGAATACAACAACGACCACATCGAAACGTAATGGTAAATTGACACTTTTACTTGCCGGAGGCGGAGCCATCAATGAGGATCTGGAGAAGCAGCTGCGCGAGCGGGCTTTAAAATCCATGAAAAAGTTGGACTGAATACAGACACTGGACTCACACACACACACACACACACAGACAGACACACAACAATTACATACACACAGACACATAATGTAGCCATTAATATAAACAAGAAACTTATATAACAAAAACAAAAGGAAAAGTAAAAACAAAATTTAACTGCATATACCACAAAAAGATAAAAAAGAAGTGAAAGAAGGAGAAAGAAAGAAAGAGAGAGAGTTAGAGAGAGCAAAACAACATTCATTAATAAGTAAATTGCATACAATTTGTAGGCGGGGGTGTGAGATGGTTTGGGGTTGTATTAACATCTCCCATTCACTCCCCCTCTATTTATACCATGTATTTCATACAATTAAGTTCTATTAAATGAATACAAAATTTGTATTATGTACAAAAACCAAACATAATATATGTATTTACTAACTAATTAATTAATTAATTAGTTGACTGACCCATGTGGTTTTATAAACAACAACAATAATAGCAACAACAGCAAAAATTAACAATTTTCAAGAACAGCAGCAACAACAATAATAACAAGGAAGCAAACATTTAAAACTCATACATACATACATAAAAAATAAAAGAAAACCATATGAATTCGGTAATTTGAATAAATGCCACAGTTTAATGTATAAGTAGGTTTTACAGAATGTAATTAATATAATGCTTCAATTCAACATATTGAGTTTGAATATTTAAGCATTAACTATGTGAAAGTAAAACAAAACAACAACATAAAAAAACAAAAAACAAAAAGAAACAAAAAAAAGCAGAAATAAACACAAATTGTAAAATTAAAAAGACAATTTTAAATGAAACATTTGCCGCGTGCATAAAGTAATCGATAGTTAATAACAGAAATTCGAGAAGCAATAATCAGGAAATATTTAATTCGGAACTAAAAATGCATAGGCCCTTAAAACTATCGATAACTGGTAAGAAAAAAAATCAATAGTTTTATTTATAACAATGAGCATACCAGCATTGTTTTCTAACAACATATTCAACAAATTGAGCCTTCATTATTTTGATTTAATCAATATTCAAAGCTCTATGCGAAGATGCCATAATAATGGTATTTTTATCATTTGTGAAAAAATACCCATCTTTGCATTTCGAGAACTAGTTCCGATATCTAGTATTTTTGTGACACCGGCCAGTCGGGCTCCTGGCCACACTCGACCAAAATATCTTCCTTTTCCTGTTGTATTGCAAGACGGACGGTACGTGTAAAAAAATAATACGCTAATAATTCGGCCATCTCTTGTTATTGTGTCATAAATACAATGGAAATGTTTAAACGAAAAGCTAAACTATTTGCAAATGATAATATGCTGGATTATTGGCTGAACAGTGAATTGTCACAAATATGAGCGTTTTTTTGTACACATATGAATGAATTTTTGCCTTTTTGTATTTACAGTAACCGCCCGTTCAATATATTGAATCGTACAAAATGGTAAGTGAAAACATTTCAATTTCTCAATTTTACAATACATTTTGAAATATTCTGATGTAGGCTCGTGGTCCCAAGAAGCATTTGAAGCGTTTGGCCGCCCCTAAGGCCTGGATGTTGGACAAATTGGGAGGTGTTTTCGCTCCCCGTCCATCAACCGGTCCACACAAGTTGCGTGAATCGTTGCCTCTGTTGATCTTCTTGAGAAATCGTCTCAAGTATGCCCTGAACGGAGCTGAAGTCACCAAAATTGTGATGCAGCGTCTGGTTAAGGTCGATGGCAAAGTCCGTACCGATCCCACTTACCCAGCTGGCTACATGGGTAAGAATACATATATATATTTTTATATGTCAACATCGATCTAACGAGAAAAGAAATAAAACATTGGATATTTGTTTTTTTTCTACAGATGTCATCACCCTGGAGAAGACCGGCGAGTTCTTCCGTTTGGTGTACGATGTTAAGGGACGTTTCACCATTCACCGGATCTCCGCTGAAGAGGCCAAGGTGTGTGTCAGATTGGTTACTTTTTTTTCTGTTTTTTTTTTGTTTTTTTTTTGGCTTTATCGAAGACCGATTTATGTTTTTTTTAAATGTGATACATTACATTGGTTCAAAATGAAGCCCAAAGCAATTTTTGATACGACGGTCTCTGATCTTGGCATATTCTCAGCCATTTCAGTAACTTTTACGTGCAATTACAAACGAACTTTTAAATTAATAAGTGCCGCCTAATGCCCAAAAAGAACAATGTCTTGCAAGTGAAAAAAAAGTGCGAAGCTCGAAGTAAGGTGCGGATGCCGCCTACTTGTGGACACGCCACTTCATCCAAGTGAGGTTCTCGATCTTAAAATGTCATTTTAAAAACGATCTTCGCGCCAATTCTTAACTGAATCAGTGGCACGAGTGCACGTTTTCTCACTCAGTCTCACTTTTATATGAGGGAGCAGTCCACGTTTTTTGCCTGCCCACTTAGAAACAAGCGGTTTGTTTGTCCAGAAACAGTTTGTGAAGTTTAAAAATTCTGAGTGGGACTAATAATAAACTAAACGAGAAGACATTTTTCTTAAAAGGCAAATTATCAAGTTTATGGAAATTTTGTGATATGTTGTACTAATTCATCTAATTTGTGGTTATTTTTTTTTTTGTTTACAGTACAAGCTGTGCAAGGTCCGCAAGACACAATTGGGTGCCAAGGGTGTGCCATTCCTGGTCACACACGATGGCCGTACCATCCGCTATCCCGATCCCTTGATCCATGCCAACGATACCGTGCAGGTTGATATTGCCTCTGGCAAGATCACCGACTACATCAAGTTCGATTCGGGTAAATATGGTTTCTTTTATTTATCTTCAATTTTTATTTTCTTGGCTGGTTCGAAGACCACAAAATGTATGGAGAAGAAATTCTTCCAAGTTGCGTGGTTCAAATACATAGCCAAAAGCAATTTTTGTTACGACGGTCACTGATCTTTATGCCTTTAGCGAGCAATTTCAGTAACTTTTACGTGCAATTACAAATGAAAAATTTAAGTTATATTATATTTGTTCTTTTTTGATTAACTAATTTGTTGTTTGTTGCAAATTGCAGGCAATCTCTGCATGATCACCGGAGGCAGGAATTTGGGACGTGTTGGCACTGTTGTCAACCGTGAGCGTCATCCTGGTTCCTTCGATATTGTCCACATCAAGGATTCCCAGGGTCATGTGTTCGCCACCCGTTTGACCAATGTGTTCATCATTGGCAAGGGCAACAAGCCCTACATCTCGTTGCCTAAGGGCAAGGGTGTTAAGCTGAGCATTTCCGAGGAGCGTGACAAGCGTTTGGCCGCCAAGACCCATTAAATTGTCAAAGTAAACATGCTGGATAGTGAGAACAGAAGGAATGAGAGAGTAATAAGGATTTTTACCTTTTATTATAACTCTGTACATTAAGCTACGGAATTAAAAACAAAAAATCGACGTAAAAATCGTGTTTTTGTAAATCTTTAAAGATAGAGAGGGTCCTTTGGCGAAGCAGTACGAAGAATTTTCTACGTCACTGTCTTTATGCAGGGTCAGTGGCAACTCTAAGTTATCGTTCTTACTTATCGATAGCATATGACCGACCTTTATCTCTGTTCAAAAATCTTAATTTAATTGAACGTTCTGTATAACAATTTCCAGTTTAATTTAAATATGATTATTCCTTTTTTCATCGATAAGCCAACAACAATTTTGGTCACACTAACAAGGAGTTTGTTTCTGTTTTTTTTTTTTTTTGGAAAAAGGCAGTGTTGCCAAAATCAGCGAAAAATAAAACCAATTTTAGTTTCTGGCAACACTGGTTAAAGGCATTGGAATTAAGCAGAAGCAAAAAGACATTGACATTGGCATTAAAAAGGAAACGAAGAAATATTTGCTGTGCAGTTAAATCCCCAGGTAACTAAATATGATTGCTGTGAAACCATAGAAATCTTGTCTTAGTCTTGTCTTTCCTTCTTGCGCTTGGGCTACCCACAACCCACTTCTTCTCCTGCTCCTCCTCTTCCTCCCACTCCTATCCACAAATCATATGCGAAGAGAAACAAGTAATTACACATACAGATGCACACGCACACGCACATACTCACACATACACATACACACATGACAACATCATATGTTGATAACTTTCAGTGTGCAAATAATAACAAGAACAAAAAAAACTTTGTTAGTTCTAGTTCTTAAAAGGGCTGGAGAAATGTGGAGAGCATAATAAGATTACATAGATTTTACAAGTGCGTATAAACGGTTTCTTAATATACTCTAATAGATGTGTGTATGTAAAAAAATGGATATATGTGTGTGTATGTAAGCGGGGAAATTAATCTCCGTTACAGATATTTTACGTTTTTCAATAATATTCCACAAGCATAAATCATTATTCAAGTTTTCCGTTTTGAGATATACAATTATATAGATTGTGCCCGCCAAAAAAGTATTTGCCCAGCCCTGGTTACAAAAAGTAATGAAAGAAAACGAGTGTTATTTAGAAGTCATACTACACACATATGTGATTCATTTGTAGGGATTTGGTTGTTTGCGCAATGCAAAGTCCGCCCCCATCCATTTCCCCCCTCCGTTATTCCCTTCCCTCATATGGATATGAGCCATTTTCTACATACTACAAACACCACCACAATTCTCAACGGAAAGCCCTCTTTTAGCTTTCTTGGTTTCTGTGGTATCAGTCGCACCCATTTTGTTATTCAAGCAACTTCTTTGTGACTTTACACGCTTCCCACAAAACAGCCAGACAGTTAAGCGACCCTAACCCGACCACGACCGACGGAGAGCAACAAGAACTAGGAGGAGAGCAACAGGAAATATGTCGCAGGCATTGAATCAATCATCAGCTGCAGGAGGAAGTGGTGGTGGTTCTGGCGGCGGAGGAGGAGGACCGACACGTCGAGATTATGGTGCCACGGCTGAGACGGCGCCATCCGCGGTTATGCCTGATGTTAGTTTCACCAGTGCTGGCGGATCATCCGGCTTCAGTCCCACAGAGTTTATGTCCCTAAGTGAGGGTATTGGCGACAATATCGATTCTGTGCACAGTAGCTACAAGCAGCTGGAGAAGCAAATGAAATTCATTGGCACTTCAAAGGATTTGCCGGCATTACGTGAGAAAATCCATGGCATTAACACAAGGACAAATGCAAAAGTAGCGACAATCTTTCAGGATTTGCAACGGCTTCAGGCTGTCGTCCGTCATGGCGATCGTCAGCAGAAGTTGCATTTGGAGAAAGTGACACAAGATTTTGGCATTGTGGTCGAGAAATACGAGTCTATACAGAAACGCATTTCATCGGCGGCACGACAAAGCTATCAGCAATTGTTAAGCTCGGATCATGAAGCGGAGGTGAATGCTAGAGCAGAGCTTCTACAAGAGCAGCGTCAGGCGGAGGCATATATGCAGCAAGAGCACGATATGCTAGTGGAACGTCAACGACAAGTGGAACAAATTGAGGCCGATATCATTGATTCGAATCAAATAATGGTCAATTTGAGTCAGTACGTTCATAATCAGGGCGAACAAGTGGGTGGGTATCAAATTCAATTCCCCAGACTCATGCAGAGATTGTATATGTACATATATACATATTGCTTGAATGCATGTACATTCCTAGATTATTCAGTTATATCAGTATGTATTTACCCATGTCTGCTTGTCTGTTTTTATGCAATTTAATCTCGGAATTTTTCAAGACCTCCTTCCAATCCTACCACGTCTTTCAATTCTTTTTCTTTAAGGCTTACTCTTCTTCAAATTAAATTGCTTTATATAGTTAATTATTTAAGATATCGAAATGTAGATGTATACATATTTTTATAATCGGTATTTTTTTAAAATCAATTTAACATATTTTTTCAATGATATTTTCAAAAAAAACACACACGAGAAAGAGAGAGAAGAGGATAAAGAAACGTCAAGCAAATTAGAAAGAGAGAGTGAGAAAGAGAGAGATAAAGACGATAGATATGGAAAATAGCAGCGACTAGGAAAAGGAATCAAAGTATTAAATTTGTAAAAATTCGAAACGAATGAGAGATAGAGAGAGAGATGGAGATACAATACATTCTTATGTAGCACTGCAAGAGTTTAAACTTTGGCATGCCGAGGTTAATTGCCATTATCTTGATCACCTTACTTTTATATATTAAATTTTTTCATAGATTTAATTGAGAACAGTATTGCTCAGACGGCCAGCCATGTGGAGGAGGGGCGTTCGGAATTGGCTAAGGCGGCTAGAAGTCGTCAGAGCTATCGTCGCAAGATTCTAATTCTATTAGTGATTGCTGTGATAATAGGTTTAATTGTAACTGGCATTATTGTTGCCAAATTAAGCAGTTAATTGTTTTATATATATACACATACACCAACACACATAAACAAACACACACACACTTACACATATACACGCAGAATAGCGGAATAACATATTTAATAATTTTTTTGTAAAACGGTTTTTATAAAAACAAAACAAAAATGCAAACAAAAACAAAACAGAGAAAGGAAAAATCGATATATAATATATATGATGAATCGGTAAGCGAATTCTGTTTATTCACTAAGTGAGCAAAGACAACATACAAGATCAACAACAATTTATACATAACTTTCAAAGTTGCTTAACAACAACAAATTATTCAGCGCTTTTAAATGTTAATCAGTTTATTCTTGTTAAAAACAATTATTATGTTTTGCATTGAATGTAAAAATTGTTTGTTTTGTTTCACAATTTGTATTTAGTTCAAATGGAAACAAAAATATGAAGACGATGAAGAAGGCAAAACAAGAACATACAACAAATACAAGCAAATAGGCAACAACAAAATATATATGTTAACAATTATTGGAAATTTATAAATTAAGTGAGCCTACAATCTAAAAGAAAAGAAAATAAAATTAAGATATATTTGAAATTGGATTTGAATTGATTTATCGACAAATGATTGCTGCGATACTTATCGATAAATGGAGGGGAATCGCCAGTGCTGCCAGATATTGTGCGAAAGTCGATTGGTTTTTAAGAAGCTCTGGGAGTGAAATGTTATTTTTAAGTGAAAGTGACAATGAAACAAATGCAGTGAATCCCCTTCAAAACGATCATTAGCTGGAGATGGAGATAGTGTCTGCCGACTAGAAGGACGACATGGTTGTTGCACATTTTAAGCAGCAGCAAAACTTTGCTGGTGTGCCGGAGTCTCCCGTTACTGGTGCTTTCGGGTGAGTCGCAGCAAAAGCGCGGGAGTTTCATGAGGCAGAGACGCCTCGCACATGAAGAGATCCACTTGTACTCCAGTTAGGAAGCCTCAAAATGCAATGTCGTTGCAGTCCTTATTAAATGGAATGCCATTTTCCTCAACATTTTGTTTATACATACATAATTATGTAAATACATACATATGTACACACATACATACATACAAATGTATGTATGTACATACATATGTTTATTTTCTGCGATCAAATATGCGGAATATGTATGTATGTACATATGTAGAAAATTTATTATATTAGATTAGAAAACATTTGTTAAGTAATAATTGGTTTAAGACTGCGTATGTTCTTGCTTCCAATGATTCCTCTTAGTTCGGTTTCTGTGTCCTAGAGGAAAAATATTGATTAACATTGATTTTAGATGGTTCGGCTGATCGAAAGAATACTGATGTATATAAGCTAGTAACTCTCTCTTCCTCCGATTTGTGGGAAACGTCGATATTGATCCACGAGATCTGCAAAATTGAAAACTGCCATAGAAAGTAATAATTGGTTTGAAGTAATTTATCTGTGCTCATACTTCCATTGATCTCAGTCATTCAGTTGATTTCCCCATGATTGAAGATTTTTTGAGTCGAGTCCATGTTGTTTTCCTTCAAGTTTAACCAGACCTGCGAAATACGATATTTAATTGAAAGAAGATAATACTTGGGGTATAAATTGGTTTCATATCACCTGTATGTCATTAAGAAAGTCAGCTCACGAAATCCAGACGACTCCTCCCGGGCACCACCATTCCTCAACTGAGGACCTGTGCCCCCAAGCGCCTGCTTATATATTGAAAATACCAGTATTTTTCAAGAAAAAAAAACATCCCAAATACTGGTATATTTAAAAAACATTCGGTTAATTACCAGTATTTTTCACAAATTCGGGATAAAACCAGTATTTTTAAAAAAGTTCGCTAAAGTAACAGCTTTTTTCAAAAAGTTCGTATTAATAAAAATAACAATCGTCAATATTATAATATTGATTAGTAATGGATTAGTAATGAATGTATTATTCATTCAAACTCGCGTTGATATCGAAAGTTTTGCACAAGCCTTTTAGTCGCGTCATAAAACTCAATTGAAACACAAGTACAATAACATGTACCCTCGGCTAACGCTTAGTCCCAATAATGGGTCAACAAGTATTGAAATAAATCCATCTCGCTGCAATGGAATTACTCAATGTAGTACTTCTCTAGGCTTTAATCGCACCGAGTATATATCTTTCTGCAAAGATATAGAACTAAGTATTGCCCTAATTCAGAACAGTTGTGAGCAATTGGAGAAGCAATTGAAACTCATTGGAACCCCAAAAGATTTGGCAGAATTTCGTGATCGAATTCATCTTACGTGTAAAAAGACAAATAATCGCATTCGAAATACGGGCGAGGATTTCGAGTGCCTTCAAACTGTGTTTAGCAATGCTGATCCGGAGCAACAGATTACTATGGACAAAATCAAGCAAAACTATTTTCATGTGGTCAAGAATTATGTTGCTCTGCAAAAATCTATAATAGAAACGGCACGGCAAAGTGACAAACAATTTTGGGACACGTATAAGGAGGAGGAGGAGAAGGAAGAGGACCAGCAGGATAAGAAAAGAACAATGGGACACCCTGAATCAAAGCCTGAGCAATTGCAGCACGAGCGGGAGGATATAATACTGAAGCGTCAAATTATTGTGCAACAAATTGAATTGGAGATCCTTGATATAAATGAAATAATAATAAATTTAGTGAGTGGATCGATCAACGATCATAACTGGCATTTGGGTAAGTAAATTTAAATAGCTGTGACAATTACCGCATTATAGAAATCAAATCAGCATACATTCATTTATATAAATATAACAAATGCATCATTCATACATCCTATTAGTCATTAAGTCAGAGAAACCACATATAAAAATTTGCGGTGAATTTAATGCATGTTATCTTTCTTTATTTAAAAAGGAATTTTTAAACTTCTTCATTTTGCTTTTTTCAGCTTCAATTAATGGAAGTATTGCGGATTCCGCCAACAACTTGGAGCAAGGATTCAAGGAGCATAATTCTAGAGGGCTCAAAGGTTATCAAAGATGTTGTGACCTGCTATGGATATTATTATTGACTGCTATAATATTTCTTTCAATTGTAATTATATTTTGTATTGTTCAATCGAGGGAATAAAACATTGAATGAAACAAAATTTCTCAAATTATTCATTTCAAAAATTGTGCCCAATAACGATAATTTATTGAAACACATTTATCGGTTAACTGATAAATCGATTATGTGTTGATTATTACAAGCAGTGTGACCAGAATAACTGAGTCAGCTGATAAACAAAAGCAACGTGCTGCCGCAACTGCGAAATACTCGGTTGTTTTTTTTTAATTTAACACAAATTCAATAAATAGCAACATGCCACAGGGTAAATTTAAGAAGGCTAAGCTGCCGGCTTCTATACAAAACAAAAAGAAACATCAAAATAAAGTCGCATTCACACGGCGAGCAAGTAAGCAAATGAATTACTCTGAGATTCAACAGTTGTCGCTTGGCCCATGGCAGAGCACTGTTAAATTTCAAGGACATTGCGTTGTACTAAAATCAACTTTTTGAATTCCCTTTAGATGCCCCTATCCAGGCGAAGAAATCGAAATTCAATGAAACTCAGAAAATCAAATCGGTCATCTCCAAGTCGGTTAATAAGAGCGTGGAAAATGAGCTTCGGTCTCGTGCCCACGAGGGTTATATACAATTGAGCAAGGCCCAAGAAGCAGTGGCCAAACATCACGCCAGCCAGGCAGCAGCTGCTGCATCATCTAGTACTAACAAACCCATGGAATAAATTCATTTAAGATTGGTTAGTTAATAGTAACTGAATTCTTTTAATTTTTGTATATATACAACTGAGGAAATGCCTTTAAAGTTCATATATAATTCATATGATTATCTACTATAATCAAGTGACGTGTAACGCCCAAAAGGCAGCAACACATATGTAGAGTATATATCTGTATATACTTATAGTCTTGATCAGTATATATACAGTGGCTCACAGCTTATTTCAACCAGCACCCTGAAAAAAGTTTGTTTTGCTATAAAAACTAAACTAAAAGCGATATCAAAAAAATTTAAATGCAAGTAGATAATTTACTGTTTTAAAATATAAAATATGACTTCATTTATTTTTTAAATGTATTTATAACATTTTTAGAACTTAAAAACTAAAAAATGAACCAAAAAGACTGCCACAGCTTATTTCAACCAGCTAGTAAATTACACTATTTAAACTAATATTTGTAAATATTTTTGAATATTAATATTTGGTGTGACCACCTTTTTGGTCAACTACCATTTTGAGCCTTTTTGGCATCGATTCGACCAACTTTTGGGTCACTTGTGGCGTTATCTTCTCCCATTCCTCGGTTAATGCCGTTTTAAGGTCGGATTTATTCGAAATTTTCCTTTTTCGGATATTTGTATCCAAAATGGCCCACAAATTTTCAATAACATTCATGTCTGGTGACTGGGCTGGTGGATGGACAACATGAGGACAGTTCCAGATGAGCCACGTCTGCACAATGCCCGCCTTATGTTTCGGGTCATTGTCTTGGTAAAACCTAAAGACGTCCCCTATACCGAGTTTTTCTGCGCTTTGAAGCAAATTGGACTTCAAAATCTCCAGATAAACAGTTTTATCCATTGTCGTCTCAATAAATTGAAGATTTCCAACGCCGGCTGCCGACATACAGGCCCACACCATAACGCTGCCACCGCCATGCTTGACTGTGGCCTTTAAATTTTTAGATTGCAGCTCAGTATTGGGCTTCCGCCACACATAAGAAGCTCCATCTGATCCAAAAATATTAAATTTGGACTCGTCACAAAACAATACTGTATTCCAATAGGCATTGTCCCTATGCAAGTTGTCCTGGGCAAATTTAAGGCGACACTTCCTATTTTTGTCGCTTATGAATGGTTTCTTGCGCGCTACTCTGCCATTGAAGTCATGCTCCCGAAGCACCCGACGAATCGTTTCTGGGTGGCATGACTTGCCCAGCTCTTCCTCAACTTCATTGGCCACTTTTGGAGCCGATAATCTTGGGTTCTCCTTTATTTTCCGAACAATATAGCGCTCGTCGGATGGATTAAAAATTTTGTTTGGAGCACTTCTACCCTTGTCATGGGTTCTATTTTCTCGAACAAATCTGTAAATGATGCTCTGGACTGTGGAATCACTTAATCCAACCATCTCCCCAATTTTCCTGCGAGAATAACCAGATTTGAAGTGTCTGAGGACAAGTTCTCGCTGCTCGATGGTTGTGCGTGGTCCCATTTTGCCTAATGAATTTTTGTGCAAGATCTACTCTCTAAATTCATCAGAAATATATTCTACAATACTGAGAATAGAACGACTAAAGTATAGAAAAAGAAACTACCGTTGCAAAGTAAAATAACGGATCATTGCTCAGCTACAAAGTATGTGGTTGAAATAAGCTGTGGCAGTCTTTTTGGTTCATTTTTTAGTTTTTAAGTTCTAAAAATGTTATAAATACATTTAAAAAATAAATGAAGTCATATTTTATATTTTAAAACAGTAAATTATCTACTTGCATTTAAATTTTTTTGATATCGCTTTTAGTTTAGTTTTTATAGCAAGACAAACTTTTTTCAGGGTGCTGGTTGAAATAAGCTGTGAGCCACTGTAGTCGAGCCAATCTAGCCATCTCCGAGTATCTGTCTGTCTGGTATTTTGTATATATTCCTCATTAGCAATATCCCAACGACCTTACTTTGGTCACAGCAGGCTGCCAGATTATCCTTAAGATCCATCTGAAAAAATGAATAGAATTTGACTTCAAATAAATACACCAATATCGAGTCCAATAAGATATAAGTTTTTGGCAAGCAAACTTGATAATATTTCAAAGGATATCATTGATTTTAAATGATTCATATAGTCATATAGTAAAATTCTGTCCCTTATCCCGATTTGATGGATTATTGAATTTGATTAATTAAAAAGCATTCACAAGCTTTTCGAAATCTTAATCTAATATTGTTGATAAATATTTCTATAAATAAATCTTAGAATTTAGTACAAATATTTGTTTTTTTAAATGAAATCTTTATATCTATACATAGTTTAAGTAATTTACAATTTTTCTAGCTTTGCATAGAAAACAAAGGGTACTTCTCAACCCATTCAACAAAATGCATTTCTAAAGGCATTCCGAACCACATCTAATATAATCTCTATAGTCTCCGATCACCGAATTGTGTCCTTCTGTCATTGGGAAAGTGAAAAAACTCATTGTACTTTTATACATAAATGTATAAAAATGGCCATTCGCATTGTTCATATAAATCAAAATTCACAGATCCACAGAAAGGGCGAGAGAGAGAGAGAGAGAGAGAAATAGAGGTCGCCAATTGTATGCAAAAAAGGAAAAATGAAATGATGGTATGGTGGATGGGGGAAAAATGAGAGAAATATGCCGCAGGTGGTCACAAACAGGCGGTCAGCGTCAGTTTGTCCATTCGTCCGTTTCAAGTGTTTGTCTTTGCAGGTTGGACAAATTTACATGCGCGCTTCGCCACACAATGTGAGAGAGAAAGACACGATGGTCCGCATCGGACCGGACAGGATAGGACAGTGTCAGTGGCAGTGCCAGAGCCAGAACCAGAAAACTCTGCAGGTAGAGCAGGTATAAGCTGGAACACTACCTGGTCGATATTCAAATACGGCCATGTGCCAGCTCCAAGGCACACTGTGTGCAAATATATGTTTTAAATGGTTGTTGGACAAAAGGAAGAAAAAGAAGGGGAATGTTTGAGTCGTGTGATTTCCGCTTATTATCCTTTGTGCATCTGAAAGGTGTCCTCTCTCGCTTAATGCCGACCAACAATTTTTAATTAAATGCTATGCAGTTAAGCTGCAGACACTCTCACATATTCATACATACATATATATGTAGGTATGTGGGAACAAAGGCAAATCAATCAATTCCCGGCCCACATTGGAAATAACCCATAAATGCCAAAAGAAAAAAGAATTTAAATCCTGAATTTCTTGTTGCCTGTCAATAATTTTTTTCTTTTTTAAATGCATACATTTTTTGTTATGTTTTAAAAGCAACGAAAAATATCCTTACGCCTATCATCCATCCTCCCTCTTTTTCCTCCATTCATTTGTTCTATTTTGACAGTTAATCAAGCATATCGTCTCTCAGTTTTTACCATTTGGCCAAGTTTGGTCAAGTGTAACAGTTTTTCGAAAGCCCCCCCAAAAATGGCCAAAGCCTAAAAGCCATCATACCAAAAATTCGCAAAAATTGAACGAACTTCCAATTGCTCTAGCAAAATTTTACTGATGCTGATTTTTTGGAAAACTCCAATTCGGGCTGTCGAATTTATCCTTTTATTTACTTTAAAATGATTTCAAATTAATATATTTATTTATTTTTATTAAGAAAAGCTATAAATATTTCTCTCATTTTTCAATTACTCCACAATTTTTCTGTAAATCTGTATGGTAAAGGGACGATTTATTCGATCCTATATGATTTTATATAACATTTGCTTGTTCATCTCACTTATTTGAGTTCTAAAGACTTTCTTTGTGGTCAATCAGACTATATCGCAAAATTGTTCTTATAAAAATTTAAAGAAATCATTTAGACGATCTTGAAAAACTATATAGAAATGATAAAAAACTTTTATAAATCAGGGAGCAAACAGCATTTGTAATACATATTTTTGATTATCAAACGAATCGTAGGTCCTTCTTCCTGTTTTTGTTCTTCATTGATTGGTTTATTCTATTCTATTCATTGATTTCGTTTAAGATTTTTTACCCAGATATATTATATATCGAGTATTATATAGTAGAAATGCCACATGAATATAAATTTCGATATAAATATTTTTGTATTTTAGGGTATATAAAGCAACTAGCTTCCATTAGTAGTTCCTCTTTTTGGCTGCTGTAATTGCTGTTGTGAGTGCCCAAATATGCATTTGCATGCTCCACCTAGTAAAACCGACGGCTTCTGCTGTCTGTACTCCTCCTCCCCATCCCTCTTCTACTGCTCCTGCTAGCTGCTCTTCTGCATCCGTGAATATGCGCAAAGGACTCTTGAAATTTTTTTGTCCTTGCAATACTAAAATCGCAAAACGTTCAAAAAGAGCGCGACAAACGACAATTCTCTCTCGCACCTGTGGATGAGAGTGGTTCCGGTGTGTGCCCCTCATCCTCATCCACGCCCTTTCTCCCTGCTCATTTGCATGCGATTGAAAAGTGCACGGAATCAAAGTGCATAGAAAAAGAAAACAAAAACAAGTAATTGCCAATGGATTTTCATCTTCCTCTTTCCTATATAGTACACATACATATATATTTATTGCACTATATATATTAGTCTCTTTCTGTGTGTGAGTTTGCTAATTAAAAGCGCATCAAAAGCGCACAGAACAATTTGCATATCAAACGAAACGAAAATTAAATAGAAATTTTTCTACAAAAAGCACTAAAAGGGGGGCAAGAGGGAGGAGTCCATATCGGGTTATATGGGGGGGGTGGTAGGTGAGAAAAAATAACATGATGGTAAAACTTTTTCAGACACCCAATAAATGTCAGCGAAATAAAAGTTTTGTTGGACAAAACTATTTTTTAATTTTAAACAAACGAACAAACGCGATAAGTGGCAAAATGACTTGCCAATTTCCTCCAATATAAGATGTTGCAAATATTGCGAGAGTTGGGGAACGAAACCTTAAATTATAAAACTGTCCCGAATTTGAGCTAAAAGTTTCCATTGACAAATAAGTTGGCTAACAAATTGCAGAAGCATTCTCCAAGCATTTTTTCCCTTTCATTTTTCACCAGTTTTCTGCAAAACTAACAAAATTTATTTAACAATTTCCTCTTAGCTTAGGCAAAATAAATTTGTAGCTATTTATCGTTAGCGAATTTCTCAATTTCATTAAAAGTTTGTTCAAATATTTACGTTTTCCATTCATTATTATTTATTTATGAAAATTGACTATAATTACACTGAAAAAACAGTCAAAATCGAATGTGTCTTCCCCCCTTTTAACCTTCTTCCCAATAATGATTATTATTTTATTCAAGTAAATTTGCTGTAATTAAGAGAAATAAGAACATAAATTTCCATTAATTTGGTTTACTATAGGACAAAGTTTTTCGGTGGCAAAATGGTTTATTCTTTGCCTATTTTAAGTGTCCTTTTTTTTATCAAAGTCTTCTTTCTTTTAAACTAAAACTCACAAACTTCCCTCGTGGATATTTCATCCCTCATCTCTGTGTGTGTCTCTCTCTCTCTCTTTCTTTGTGCCCCCATTGATAATCAGGAATTCGGAAATTATACATTTCAACCTTGTACTACCTTCAACTTCACCTGTCCACACGGATTTCTAACTTTTTAATACATAAATTAATGCTTAAAGCCGAAAAACAAAAATAACAACAGCAACGAACAACCAAAGATGAACAAAAAACGATATTAAAAAGATAAAAGGCAAAACAGGCATTGTGTATGTGTGTGTGTGTGTGTGTGTGTGAGATTCCACCTGCAGTCGCTGGACAGCAGTCTTCCCATCGATTCCATCTCATTCAAGAGCAACAACATATAATAATCCCATCAACATTTTTGGATACGCTTTGCAAATGAATTGTAGAGCGGCAACTGATGACGACTTCAACTCCAACTTCAACTCCAACTCCATTTCGAACGTCCAAGTCTCAGTTTTAGTCTCAGTCCGGTTCGGACCTCTTCGGAGCGTGGATAATAATAATGTGGAACCGAAAATGAGCTGGGTTACCCGATGTATCCGAGGGATACGCGTTGCTTTGGCATTTGCACCTGCAATGCCTTTGCGATGGCAGAAATTTTTGTTCTTTTTTCGTTGTTGTTGTTGTTGTTGTCTTTTTGATGACCCATACACGGCTCATGGCTTATAATTAAATTGAAGTTGTAGATACAATGTTCATACCAATCGTTGTGCTCCATAAAACATGTGAAATATAAAGATTATGTTTCATAATGGCTAAGCATTTGCATTTGAATGCGTTCAGAGCAAAAGGAGAGTGGTGGGGCGGGGTTGAGGGGTTGTTGCAAACGCTGGGAAATAGTTTGCTTATTCGGATGTAGTAGAACAATAAAACAAAAGAGGCCAAGAGAGATAAACTTCAAGGAAAAACTCCTCAACTCAACGGATCCATATAAAATTTAAAAGAATTTAGATAAGAAATTGGTTAACTATTTTATTTAGGCTAATCTTAATTTGGATTTGAACTACATTAAAGCTTAATTAAATTTTTAAATTTGATCCGAGGTAAACTAAAATTATCTTTTTTTGGCCTTTTCTCAGCTTTCGATTGATATAAATTAATAAATATATTAACTTGGTCAAAAGTTATTGCATAATTGGTTGAACTCTCATACTTTAATGTCACTAGATTCTAAAGTCTTTAAATTGTGATTCTATATGATCGAAAAGCAATATCCTAGCACTTTATTAAGATTAAAATAGCTTCATTTTAATCCACTGAAATGAAAAAGAGTCCATGCCTAAAACCACTTGCTGTGGTTAAGAATTTGAAGTAGTCTTGATATGGTAAGACCAAACAGATTGCCTGGGACTTATCTCTTAGTTGATGTTCTTCAAATTTTGATCAATTTTGTAAGTTTTTCTACTCGCCCACGAGGATCCTATATTTTAGTGTAAAAAATTGTTGCATACATTTAGGCTTGCTTTTTTTTAAAGTTTGCTTAGAGATTATTTAAAATGTTAGATCAAACTTTTGTTATTAACCAGATATATTTTCTTGATTCCAAATTTGTTACTTATTAATAATTAATAATAAAAAGCTATTGGAATTTTAGTTATGGACGTTCTCAGCTCTTGACGAGCTGCCTGGTCCTAATTTTAGTTTTATTTTATGTACTAAAACTTAAGTAATTGCGACTTTCTTTTTGCCCCAAGTTTAAAAACAGTTAAAGACTTCGAGTAATTGCAAAATAAAGACTCTTCTTCAGATTTTTTTGGTTCACTTTTCGCTCATTAAATGCTAACTGAACTTCGGTTAAGCAATATGAAATCCATATAAATATTAAAGCATTTAACTTCCGCAGCCTATAAAATACGACTCCTACATACATATATGTATGTATACATATCATGTGTGTGTGTGTGTGTGTGTGTTTGTGTGTGTGTAAAAAATCTGTTGTAAAAAAGGTCGAAACAAACCGGATGTAAATGGAGCCCAGCTGCATGCCAAAAACTGCAATTGTCATCAATACAGCAACAGACGAGAGAACGTCGAGCAACCAATATACAAAGCCAATTCATAAAACAAAAGCAAAAACAACAACAACAGGAACAACAACAACAACAACAAAAAAAAAATCGTACAATACAAAAAACAAAAGCGAAAAGCGAATTTCAATAACGGATGTAAATAAACCACATGAGATCGATTACCTCCCCAGCGTGCGTCGAGTCCTTACTGTCAGGATAACAGATGCAGAAGGCCCAAGGACTGGACGGGACAGGTATGGCACACCAAAGCCCACTACGCTCTTGTTTTTGTTGTTATTTGTTCCTCTCATCTCTTTTCTGCTCTGCTCTTCTTTTGGCTTGCCAAATATCAGTTAACTGAGAGGCAAATTTCGCAAAAAAAAAACACCATAAAATAAATCGAAGCGAAAATTTATCATAACGCCCAAAAAAATAAAAACACACACACATACATAAGCGGCAAATACTAAGTGCCAAAGACTAAATTGAACGACTAACTGATTACCAGAGATACCCAAAATATGGGTAATCCTTAAATGAAACAAATTTTTGATCCATTAGGACTCAAGTTAAAAATTAAAAAGACTTGATTTTAATTCAATTATGTCGTTAAATAATTTAACCTGGATGATATACTTAAAAGAATCTTTTCACTCTTAGAATTATTATTATATTTAATTTTTGGGAAATATTTCATTTCAAACATTAAAATCTTATGAACTTTCGCTTTTCAAATCAAAATATTTGAATAATTTATTGATTAAATTAAAGTAAATCTTCAAAACATAATTTAATTCCCTTTAAAATATAATTGATTAAATAAATTATAAACAGGTTGCTCATTAGTACTCTTAGTAAGGGACTTTTTGTTTCTCTTGAAAAGTAATTCCAAGTATTTTGCATCTTGAAAGACAGTCAACATTGTTAGCCATGTAAAACAAGTTCATGCCAAATCTGGCATACCCTAACGTCATATATTTTTTTGCTTAATGGGTGTAAACGCAAAAACATCTGTCCCCAATGCAAAACGAAATCCTCACAAAAAAAAGTGCCAAGTTAAAATTTATTTAAGCTGTCTTTTAGCCGAAAAAAAAAACAAGAAAGAGAAAAAAACAGAAAGAGCAGCAGAAAAAAATGCAAGAGTAACAGCAGCCGCAGGCTCTGAGTCGGCCACTTGTTAAGGTACTCCACCCCCCCTCCACCGTCCTCCTTCGAAGTCTTCTTCAGACGAGTCTCAGTCTCCCAGTCTGAGATCCAGATGCAGGTCCAAGAGCAACAAAAGCTCATTAAGGTACGTGTATAGCACCTGGTGTATTGGATAGTGTGTGTATGGTGTCGTTCAAGTGATTGAAGGAAGCGACCGAATGCACTGGAGTGACTGGTGCGTCTGCGCGCCTTTTGCGTTTGACTTTGGCCCCCCTTGAGGCATCTTTGTTACGGCATTAAGATAAGTAAGTAAAGTCTTTCGCTCATAAATGTGTTGATATTATTACGGTAAACAGTTGTGATGCATTTTAAATTGAATTTAAAATCGACTTCCACTCTCTCTAATTGGCCGGCCTTTCGTTTTGTCGGATCATCATGATGATGATGATGATGGAGGACTTTGTATCATCAAGTTTATGGGTTTTCTTCATTGAAAAGCCATCAAAAACGATTGGGTAAAAGTGGGTTTAAGTGCCCACAAAATTATCCTTTTCCCTTGACCCATATATGTATGTATGTATGGCATGGGCATTTTGCGTTACGTTTTTGTAGATTAAAAATAATAATTGTAGGATTTAAAATCGTCTGTAAAATGAGAAATTGATTGCTAAAAATCATTCTCATTTTGTATGTGAAAAAGCTTGTACCTTCAATTTCAACAGATCTTGCCGAATTTCGAATTTTTCAGCTGCTCCTTTTCAAGGAACTATAATTCAAAAGTCATCTTCGAGTCATTGTAAAGGTATTAAAATAAAATCCAGCCGGCATCTTCTTTATTTTCTGAGTCTGAGAGGTGCAAATACATACAAAAAGGTGTTGGATTATGACAAAAGATCTCTGACCAACGCCTACAGAATGCACAATGGTCTCAATAGAAACACACAGATACACACATACAAAAAAGAAGAAGAAGAATGAGACCAAAATTTGGGTTCAATTGTTTGGTATGAAAACACATTAATCATCAACCAGCAAAATGGTTTTAGAAATGTATTTAAAGCCAATCAGTAAAACCAAAATACGTTTTATAGATCAAGGACATAAAATGTCTTTTCAAGGATTCACACTTCCACCATCCATGCATCCATATTCTCTGTGTCCAGCTGAAAGTCTACCAACAGCAAAAAAAAAAAAAAGGTCAAAAAGTCATTTAAGTTGCGTTAAAGAAAAATTACACAAACGCAATTACCAGGTGTAAAGACTGACCGAGCCAATTCCAAGGGCGTGGACTAATTGTTCGATTCTCTGGTCCTGGACATTGCCAAAAGGCGCATGACAAATGCACATGAACAAGAACAAGAAACAGACGAATGAGGAGAAGAAGTAGCAGGAGAAGGGGGGGAC
The DNA here is from genome assembly GCA_018150735.1 of Drosophila sp. 14030-0761.01. Taxonomy (NCBI): domain Eukaryota; kingdom Metazoa; phylum Arthropoda; class Insecta; order Diptera; family Drosophilidae; genus Drosophila; species Drosophila sp. 14030-0761.01. The sequence continues at coordinate 17,889,143 of JAECWO010000001.1, read as the reverse complement.
TGCAGGAGATGCAGTTCCTCGTAATCAAATGCATGTGGCACTCTGTGCCCTTCTCTACCAATTTTTGCTCTGTAATTTCTGCCTTCCTCTTTGTAGGAACCGATGGAACAATTGCTCTTTGTCGGCCTCGAATCATTTCATTTCTTTTCTCTCTCTCAATTTTTTTTTTTTTTTGGGTTGGAACTTTTATTGAAAATCCTTTGTCCAATGCGAATAATGCGGCGCTACTGAAGTGTGTTATTAATGTGTCCAGGATCGAAACCAGAGCAACAGCAGCATCAGACTTTTCTCCTCCTGATTTATTCACATTCCTGGAAAAACCTGTAATTGTTGTTTAGAGTATGACACAATTAGATGTTTTATTGAGTGGAAAATTGTGACATTCTTTGGAATCGAATCCAGTTTTATCAGTTCTGATATGAGAATCTACATCTGTAAATCTTCTTATATATATATTTCGAAATCTAAAAATCAAAGAATGTTTTTTCAATGATAAAATAGAAAAATATAGTAATAAATTCGATGTTCGTTTAAACTACAAGACTTAAATAATACTAATTTTATTTCTTTTATTTCAGATTTAAATTATTAATATGAGAAGAATGAATACAAACGAATGAATATAAAAAGTAAGTACATGAACGAACTAATATTTAATATGTGGATTAAAATCTATTATATTATCTTTTTATTTCAGATTTAAAAATTTAAATATGAGAAGAATGAATACAAAATAATGAATATAAAAAGTGAGTACATGAACCAACTAATATTTGGTGTGTGGATTAAAATCTATTATATGAAACGATTCTGAAACTTGAGCTAGCTCGATCTTCTATGATATTTCTCCAACCTTAAGAAACCGATAAACTGATGGCTTATCAATTTAAGACAGATCACATACTATCTTCTAAGACTAGTTCTTTTTTTACATTTCCACAAAGATCGTTTTGTAAGTAAAATAATTTAGCCATCAGGAAGCGAATGTGATCCATCTTTGACACCCAAGCAGACACTCGACAGAGATACTTATACTCAATTTTTATGACTTTTTGTGTTCAACACTTCAATCTAAACCCAATGTCAAAGTCAAAGTCGTTTTTAGCTGATTTATGGCCGCAGAGTTTTTAAGTATGCGTTTCAGTGTTTTATTTTATATTCGAATATCCCCAACGCCAACCCGCCGACTTTGACACTGACATTTTGATAATAAAACGCAAAACGCAGGTGCTCTAGTCTCCGTCGTGGTTCTTGTCGTGTTCCTGCGGTCCTCTTTACAGTGGTATGTGTGTGTGCAGTCATTTCCTGTGGTTAGCTTGGGGAATTATTATCGGTTGTGGGCTGATACAAATTGATTTGTAATTAGTTGCAGTTGCAGTCAACAGTGTGATTAACTTGCCACAGATCTCTCTCTCTTTGGTGCTGGGGGCAGTTGTCTTGGGTTACACAAGGCCAGCCAGCCAGTCAGCCAGCTGTAGGCAGCAGGCGTGTACAGAGTTGATGTCCTCCAGGAAAACCGATCACTTTCAACACGAACCACTTGAGATCGCTCTCACCCGCTTTGTGGCTAGGCATAAATTATAACTTAAGACATTATTTGAGGCAATTGACAGTTTCTTTAAGTAAAATGACTAGTCTCAATGACAACCGAGGCGTGGGCGTTTCTATCAGTGATGTAAACGCATCTGTGTGGATCCTTTTCGCTTGTGTGGTTTACCATGTGTCAACAACTGTCTGAAGAAAAGAAAAGGATCCTCTCTAGCCATGACAGTTGTCTACATTTTGTGCTATATAAATTATCTCTCGCCCCATCACTCATTTAATGGAAATGAGAGAGAATGCTTTTAGTTCAGTTATTAAATTAGACTTTAATCCACTTTCCACACGCTTATATGAACATTAATTGAATTCATAAATGAGCAGTTTATATTATGTGAAATTTATAAATTAACTAATTACCGTGTCATTTGATTGTTTTTTTTTTATTATTTCATCTTCTTCTTTATTGTTTCATATTTTTTATTATTGTTTTTGTGTTTTTTTTTGCTCACAATTGGATTAAAATAATGCACAAATATATAAAAAGGCATTTTAAATGGCGGATTTAATAATGCAAACACGTTACGGTTATAGAACATTTTGTGATACTGATTCTGATTCTGGATTGCGTTTTGGTTGTGTTTGGTTTGGGTTTGGGTTTCGGTTTGGTTTGTTGCAGGCTTTTGGGTTTATTTTAATTAAGTTAATGAAATTCAGTTTGTGAGATTTATATTGTGATTTTTTATTCGCTTTTGCTTTTTTGCTTTTGTTTGGAGGCCACGCATCAATTAGAAATTCTCTTTCAAATTATTTGCCAATACCCTGCATTAAATGGGTATATAATATATCTGTGAAACGCTTTAAACTGATGTATTTATCATCGATTTTATTTATTATTACCTATTAAGTCTTGATCTTGCAGTTTTAAGTGCCTCTTAGCTTAGCTTTGCCAAAAGGGATGACTAAAATGATTAATTGTTAACTAATATTTTAATTTTTAAGTAAATTTTCATGAATACATAAGTTTTTAGGTGGTTTTGTTAGAGTTTTGTTGGCCAACTGGGTTTTTGGGTAAATTTTTAATGTTTAAAAATGTTTTTCGTACTTTATTCCTGATTTTGTTTACTAGTTTTAATTCGAGATTTGTGTAGGATTAAGGGCTAAATCGCTCTCAAAACAGCCTTACTCTCACATTAAGGAAATCAAATCATCCACAACTTATCTTTTAGCATATTGAATGAATAATTTTCACTCGATTAAACGATTTTCATCTTTTCCGAGACAAGTTTGCTATCGTGAATTAAAAAAGTGTGCTCTGTAGCAGTATTTTTAATGGAATGCTGGGCTATCTAACTAACAAGCTAATCCCGAGCAAATCGCTTAGAGTTTGCTATCCGCAACAACACAAAAAAAAAAACCTGCTAAAGAAAAAATTCATTGAAAATTTCAACTTGTGTGCAGGTTTTTTTTTTTATTTTTTTGGTTTTTGGCTTTTGTTATCTAAATCTTCATACACTCAATTTCTGTTCATGGGTAAGAAGAAAATCGACAAGACAAGGAAAATCTATTGGAAATCCATTGAAAAGCCATTGAAAATTTTTGCTTATGTCGAAAGTTGAGTATGTTTTGCCACCCATTTTCGTTTTTATCTAATTTAAGCCAAAGTCTTGACTGTCTTAGTCATACTTATCTAAAATTTCGATCAACGATGGCTAAGTGTTTTTATTTTTTCGTTTTTTTTTCGTTTTTGTTGGCCGTCTTGTTTTTGGTGTCGGATTTTTAGTTCCTGCCACCATTTATTCCATTTCCACCTACATCCACTTTCAGTCAGGCCGCAACTTCCTTGGCATTGTTGAGGTTGAGGTCGTCTTGTTTCTGTCCCTCTCTCTCTCTCTCTTTGTGTGTGTGTGTGTTGGCCCAAAAGTCGTGTCATGTGTCAATGGCAGAAGGAAGTAGGTGTATATGTTGTGGTTGATTCAAAAGGACTCGCTGAATACCTGTGTCTGCACCTTTTCGACAACGAGATGATGCTGCTCCTAAATATATTTCTCTATAGATTCCTTGTAAATTGATATGACAAGGCTGGCTGGATGGTTGGTTGTCTTAGAGAAAAAAATTTGCGGCATTTAATTTCTATTTGAACAAATGCATTTGAAATATGAGAACTTCTCACACAGGTGGGGTAAATGGAGCAGGTCTTCCTTCCCATTCCCGTACCCATTCCCCTTGTCTCTGATGTGTATTTAATGCTATCCGTTCATCGTTTATATATTCATGTTACCTTTGAGAATATTTTTCTCAAATTGTGCGTGCTACAAAACAGTTGACATGTCTGTGGGCGAGGCAATGTTTTCCCTCTGTGTGTGTACCTGTGGAGCAATAGCAGCAGCAGCAGCAGCAGTGTTCACTTGGCGCTCCTTAAAATGTCAAATGTTTGACTGGGGACTCACTCACGGGTACACCACCACATATACATGCATGCCTACCTACCTACCAACCTACCAACCTTCCAGCCATCCATCCAACCATTCATCCATCCACATCCACACATGGCGCTAATGGAAATTGTGGCTAAGCAAACGTTGGCAAAACGGTGACGACTTCCTGCCGCCCTGCCGCCGTGTGCCGCAAAAATTTATGTTAAAAGGCTGTTAGTTAGACAGGGACTAAAAGGTGAGGAATGTTATAGTATGTACGATACCACCTACACACCATAGTATAAGAAGGACCTTTTAGCCTTTCTCTCTTCTTGTGTTTTCGGGTTCATTTGCCTTGAAAGTGGCATATCTTTTTTTTTTTTTTTTGTATAACTTTCACTTTAAGAATGTCTCCTTTTTGAAATGAAATTGTCACCCATTTACAAAATATTTCAATTGATACACTAAATACTTCAAAAACCTTTTACCTAAATCCTAATATCTAAGTTAACCGTAAGAGTATTTAACTGCTTAAACTTTTATTTAAATTATCGTATCTATAATATGACAATAAGATTTGGGAGTCGTGAGACAGGACTTTTTTTTTTAAACATATTTCTTTAAAAAGAGAAAACGCTTCTTTTGGGACTAGTTTATGTTGGTTTTTGTTTCACTAAAAATGCCATTTATTTTTACATTTATTTCGTTTACCTTATTGTTAACCATATAATAAGAATACATAATAATAATTAAAGTTCTTTAGGTAAATTTTCACTGATCAAGAAAAATTTCAAACAACTTTCAACCTAACTTGTTGAATGAAAGGCTTCTAAGTAACTAACTTATAGAACTAGATATATGAAGTTAACCTTAGGTTAAGTTTAAGTTAAGTTTGTATGTGTTGAATGAAATTTCTTGACCCTTTTGAATACAGTCTAAAGTGAATTTAACCATTCATTCATTCATTTATTCATTCTGTAATATGTATGGCACGTTGTGGGATGTATCCCTTTTGCCCTGCGCCCCCTGCCAGCTCCTTTTGCAGCAGCCTTTACGCACATTTCATCTTCACATTTCGCCCAGTCCTGTCTGTGATATAGTCCAAAACAGAGCATAATTTTTCACTTGCTTGTTAGCTCTACACAAATATCCTTTTGTAGGAGAGAAAAAAAAAGCGGCGTAGATTTTTTTCTTTTTATATGCTTATGTATATGTATGTATGTATATAGTGAAGTATGTATATACATGCATGTCGGTTGATAAATTTGCTTAGATTATTATCCTGGTGTGTGGCATTTGCTTTGCTGTTGTAATTAGTCTGGAGCTTGTTTGCGTCGCATTTACACAACACAGGAGAAAAAAAAATGCTTTTTAAGGCGCCGCACACACGCACACAAACAGGACACAAAAGGATAAATGTGGGGCCAAATGTGGAGGTGGGTCGGGTAAAATGGGCAAGGCAGAGCCGTCAAGCTGTCTGATAACCGGAGAATACATTTATGTTCATATTTTTTCCCAACGTTTTTTTTTTTATGAATAGGCAAATTGCTTTGGTTAAACGCAGAAAATTCATGATAAGCATTACTTAGAATTCCTGGAACTTCAATTTGTCTCTTTACATTGAAATCCTTTAAAAATGATTGTCAAGCTTAAATTTTATTTTTTGAGTCTTGAGTAACCGATATAATATTCTTTTATATCGGTTGTTTACGCTTTTATTTCGGTTATTCGCGTTAAGACGTATGGTTAATATTGCTTTGATCGATTTAAAGAGAAAGATATTGTTGTTAAGTAACAATCTGTGCATGTTTAGCAACTAAAATCCTGAACAACCGATACGATAAACTGTTTTATATCGGTTATTCATCCAAGTATTTATTGATATTTGAAAGATCTCGATCATTTCGACGTTATCTTTCGCATAAAACTAATTGTACCGATACTGATCATAGAATTAGTTTATCCCGATAATCGATAATCCGATATAGAATATCCGTTTACGGTTGCATATCCGCCTGCTCAAACAAATCTTGGTTCTCATCACTTGTTTCTCAAGAACTCTAAGAATTAAGCCACAGTTCTGGATATTCTTGCTGAGATCATTACCGCAAACCCGCCTTCAAATCACTATCATCAAACAAGAAGAAACACAAAAACAGAGACCGCATTTTTGCAATATTTGCGAAAATGCTTTCTTTCGTTTTGCGATGTGCCCTCGGGTAACAACTAAATCTTCGCCTAGGAAACATGTTATAACATTAAGTAGCTTAAGCCCAGGGATTAAATTGGCTTAAAGTAAAGGTGAAACACACCCCAAAAGCGAATAAATAGAAAAGGTGAAAATATTTTGATCCTTTTTTTTTGTTGTGTCGCTTTTGTCTTCTTCTACTGTGTTCTTCTATGTGTGTGCAGTGTGTGCGTGTGTGTGTGGAGGTGTAGACCGCATAATTTTTGCGTTCAACCTTTAAGTAAGTAGTCGGAAGTTTTGTCCCTGTCCTAAGACCATCAATCATTTTTACCCCGACGACGACCCGTCAGAGGTTCTCTGGCTCACCGGGCACATTAGCATTTATGAAGTTTTTCTCATTTTTTTTTTTTTCGGGGTTTGACTTTAATAAGATTTTTTCTTTCTTTTCTTTGCGTTTCCCCCGTTGGTCCTGTTGTTGTAATTTCATGCGCTTGTGCATATTTTGGTAGTCAATTAATGTCAAACTAGTGTTGCAATCGATCAAATTATAAATGCAATGGGATGGTTAGATTTTGGGGCGTGATAATGTCCCTCCACCCCCCACCTTCCTTTGACTGGTTGGTTAAGGGGGTTGGTTGGCATGCAATGAAAATTCATTACTTCAAACTGAATATAAATATGAATATGAATGATGACGACTTCCTCTTCGTATGCTCCTTCTTTGATGGTTAGGCATTATGCAAAATGTGTTGATGTTAACTGATAAAATTGAAAACTCACGAAAATGTACCCACAGCAGCGAGAAACTAGTCAATCAAACTGGTAGAAAAACTGGTGGGAAAAGCAATGACACAAAAGCTAATGATTAGACATTTCATTTTTCATCAATTTGCCATGACCAAAGATGACAGTTAAGAACCTTAAGATAATGTTCGAGCCAAGTCAGTGGAATGCAACTAATTGTAATTTTCATGGGAGAATTAAGTTTCAGAGAGAGATCATGGTACACTAAAACTAGATTAGATAAACCGAATCGAGAGACTCCAAGGTAATTAAGAAAAGAAGGATGTCTCACAAGGATCATCTGAATGTAGAAAAAGAGTCTAAGATGGTAAAGAAGAGGGGAAATACCTTGATCTCTTGGATTTTAATAATCTTCAGGGTTGGAGAAAAAGCTCTACCAGGAATGATCTAAGTTATGGCAATTAAACTTCTTTAGCTGTCTAGTTTACTCTTCAGATGTTTTAATTACAATGATTAGAACAAGTAATAGAACTCCAAATTATCACTGTGCTCGAGAGCAATCCTTAGAAATCTTTCTTTTATTACATATCCAAAAATAAAAAGGAAGGAGCTTATTAATACTCAAGTTTCGGGCTAAAACCTTTCTCAATCTCTGACGTATAAGCACTTCAGCTTCAATGCCTTGCCATTGTTCCGAATCATTTGTCTTCTAATTATGATTTCAATTGGTTTTTAAATCTTGTTTTTTTTTTCATTTCTCAAAATCAAAGAAGGCGTAATTCGCTCTCACCAACTGAGTGAAGTGCGCTGAAAGGCTCTGGCTCCTTGTGTTTTATTTCTTTTTTTTTTTTAAGGCGGCAAATCGAATCAAAGAAATAACAAACAAACAAGGAGCAAAAAAAAAAAAAACTATATTCCTGTGTGTATGTGTGTGTGTGTGTGCCATTGTTGACAGACTGTTGAAGAAAAAGAGACCGCAAAAACACAAAGAGGTTGGTGTGTGTTTTCTTCCTTTCCTTTTTTTTTATTTTTTGTTATTCAGGCTTTGCACAGAACCACAAAAGAAGCGGAAAAAGCGATCAAAGAGCCACAAGAATGGAAAGAAACGTCCAAACTAAAGCAAAAGAATCGGCTACCCTGTTGAGCAAACAAACAAGCAAACACAAAAAACTAGAGGTATCAAGACACATCATATTCAGGCAGCCAGGACATCTTAAAACGTCTGCTTTGTGGTCGACGTAAGGCGCTTTAAGCAAAATTAAGCAGAGAGACAGAGCAAGAGCGGAAAAATTCAAAGAAAACTGATATTTATGCAGGATTTTTTCACAGTTTTCAACACATTTGGTTAGGATCTTTCAACTATATGAATTAATAATTTTTCCTTACCACAAAAGATCACTTGGTTGGTTGAACAAATCTAGTCCTAGCAAAATGATCTTCACTATCATCATAGAACTTAATCTCATTGAGTACCTTTGGCCAAAACTTAAAAAGGATATTTGTAGTTCGACTTTGTTGGCTTTGGTTATCGATAACAATTAATATCATGACCCCAAAAGTCGAGAAAGAATATGCTATATATATTTATATGTTAAAACTAAATCAATCTAAAGAATTGATAAATTTTTGACGACAGTTTATATTCAAATTTATATTCTTCTGCATTAGGGTGTTAAATTAACGAATATTACAATAATTTTGGACAGAAAAATAGATGCACTCAAGAAAAACCTGGTGAAAAAATGCTAAATTCATCTAATTAAATTGAGAATTAGTATTTAATGATTTTTAAAACCTATTTAGATCATTTTGAACTTGAAATTATTTAGATTTTGTAAAGTTTTCTTACAGGAATTGCTCCATTCTTTCTTTTGGTAAAGTTTCCCTAATTAGAGAAAAGTTACCCTATTGAAAAGTGGTAAAATAATAGTCAAACTTTTAATGCAATTAAACAACGTTATTTGTTTCAGTGTATGTTAAAGTAGTTTCTATGTTTTTATGCTTTTAGTTAGTTGTTTTGTGTGCTTTTAGTCCTTTTTTGTTTAGAGCATCATGCTTATCATATCCAACATGCTATGCTCGCAGTTAGCCACGTAATCAGAGCAGCCTAAGCCGCGCGTGCCCCTATCCGTGGCCTCATAAAGGCTATCAACGTGCCGTAAGTGCAACTCTGGGGCACTCAATGTTGGCCTGTCCAGTCCACAAAAAAAAGAAAAGAAAGAAATAAAAGTAATTAGACCAATGTGAACTCTCTCTCTCTACTCGGCCAGAGGACTTACATGAATAGAATTTGAAATATGCTACCCAAAACGCCATTGTGGGCATCCAAAGGTTTTTCGCTGACCTCACAAATGGTACGCAATAGGCACGCAGTGCCATTAAAACCATAGTGAGCCATATAGTTGATAATACTACGATAGAAATCATAACGTCTTAATGGCGGAGGACCTTTCGAGTAGTCGGCTGAACGTTCTGAGATCACTTCATTTTGTCGCCCATCGATTGGTGTCACTCCACTGCCCACACCTAAGAAATGCGTATCGAGATCCCACTGGAAAATTATGAAAATGATTTTAAACACTAAAATTAATGTAGATTTCCTTTGCTCACCCTATCGATCCATTCATTGTATGAATTATTTGATGGCAAACCATAATTATTCTCAAAATTAAAGGCCATATAACAATTTTGTGGTGGTATATCCAATGGAATGGCCACAGCGGTCAATAGCTGAAATGTAGAAGTAATTAAGAATATAAGAATAAATTTTGAATCGATTTGAAAACTTACACCAATTGAACCGCCGCGTGGAAAAAAGAGTACGGCTTGGCCAAGACTGGAACAAAGACTCAATAATGTGGCGAAGAAATAAATTGGTGAAGTCATCGTGCAGAATGCGCAAAGTTAACTGAATGCAATTGTGGTAACTGAATGTGGCAAGAACCAACAAAAGCAGGAACACAAATAGGGCAAGCAAATTATGATGTAGATGTTAGGTGGTCAGAATAATACTTACTTATCGATTTTGTAATTGCAAACTATGGGATGAGGGGCAAAACTCAGCCTACAAACTAGAGCATTAATAATCATTTGAGTTAACTCACAAACACTTTCCTTCTGGACTCAAAAACGTTACTCATACAAACTTTTGAATCTCATCAAGATTTTGCATTTATGAATGAATTTCACACAGGCGACAGAAAATGAATCTTAACATCTTCCAGAAACAGAAACAAAGACAAAGATATTTAAGGTTTTTTTTTGTTTTTAGTCGTTTTGTTTAAACTGGAATATGCAAGATTTACAGCGGTTTCTGGCTTGTGAGACTTGGAATCTTTGGAAGGCCTCAATTGAAAGGTGATAATTGATCGAAATAGAATACTGTAACGGTGTGTCTCTCTGTGTGTGTGTGTGTGTGTACCAATTCTCTCTAAGAAAGTTAATTCTGATTCTGTCCAAGTCAATCAAGAATGCTGAAAAGAAGTTTTGATAGTTTTCTCAGTTAGTTGCAAAGCGTCGTGACGAACGAACGACGAGTGAACCGTGAAAATAAAATAAATACTAAAAATGAAGTTCAGATTATTGTGGTGGTATTATCTATATGTGTGTCTAACACTCGGAAAGGTGAAAGGCTCCCAAAATGGCAGTCTATCAAAACATGATCGCAGCAAAAGAGCACCGATACCATGGCTGATATATCCCCAAACTTCACCCACACGTGTTATGGTAAGTACTACCACTACTCAGATAATTGATGCAAAAATCTCACCTGAAACGGTTTTTTTTAGTTCATTGGCGGCATTGGTATACCCCTTGAGGATCTCAATTATGAAGCCGTTACCACTGGCTATGTATTGAAAGCGGAATTTTGGTTACCCATCACACCCGATGATCTACGTACACCCACAGCTCTGCCGATCAATCAAGTGCCCACAGCTGGTGTTACCGGAGCCCGTAAACATCGTCCAATGTTTGAAAATTTCCTGGTCGGTGTCGATGAGTTGGGTAAAAACACAAGGAAACTTTTAACCCGCACCAATAAGGTGCTGAGCAGTTATCGTTGGGCGGTCTACAAGGGTCTGGAGGGCATGGCCAATCGTATGGGCTATCAGGGACGGATTTGTGTACTGAAAAGCATTTGTGAGGCAGCCGAAGAACCCTTTCATTATGCCAATGGACTATTTGCAGATTTATTTCATATATTTCTAACGTAAGTATAATTTTGAACTTTCTTAACTTGTGTTAATAATTAAAATATGATTGTGTCTCTCGTTTTAGGCCATCTTCATCAGTGGATAAGCTATCGGAGCATGCGGATCAGGAGTATTATTATGCTGAGAATGTTGGAAAATCTGGTGCTGGTTGCCATCGGGTTTTCCGTGAGTGTCGTCTAAGTCTTTTACAACATTTTAGTGAGCTGCATGATAATCTAGATGAATTCCTAATAAACCAAAATTATTAATCATACTTACTCTACTCCATCGTGTGTGTGTGTTTAAATGTTTTTTTTATTGTTTTGTGTGTGTGCTTTTTTTTTATTGTGAAGGAGAAAGCAGAATGTGCTAATTAATAGAACTGTTTTATATGTCACCAGTCCACCAACACCAACAAAAACCACGACAGTGGCGTCTAGAAAATTATAGTTCGTGATTTATCACTTTCGTTTTTACAAAAAAATGGAAATTAAAGTGAAAACATTTCTCATTCAATATACCAAATTTTAGTTTGGCAATAACTTTGCAAGAAGCAAGTTCATTTCGAAATGCAATTAATTATATTAATTCTATTGATGATGACATCAATGTCTTTATCATATCATCAACACAGTGAGCATGATCTTTTGCATAGAAAAGCTCGCTGGTTACCCTTGATCTATCCTAGATCACGTCCCGCCAAATTGCAAGTAAGAATTCGATATGAAATTTTTGTTTATTCATGATTTAATTGATGGGTTTTTTTTTTTTTTGGTCTAGTTTATCGCTGGTTTTGGTATACCTGTGGATAATTTGAAATTGGAAACCATTGTCACGGGCTATGTGTTAAAGGCTCAATATTTTCTGCCTGAATCGGCTAAACAATTGCGTACGAAAAATGTCCATGAATGGAGTGATCGAGAGCTATCAAATAATGCAACCATATTTCAAAAGATAATGGCCAAATCCGATCAAGAACTTGGTTTAGCCACATCGCCTCGCGTCGAGGACTCTCAAAGTGGCTATCGTTGGGCCCTCTATCAGAGTTTCGAGACCCTGGCCTATCGCATGAAGCTTAATGGTCGCGTGTGTGTACTGAAAAGCATATGCGAAAGTGCCGCAGCGCCTTTTGATCAACGAAATGGTTTAATGGGTGAACTTTTGCACATATTTCTAACGTAAGTGCACTCTAATTTTATTCTGTTTTGCTGCTAGTATTTTTCAAGTGATTTATCTTAATGTAGACCTTCCACATCGATGGATACTTTGTCGGAACATTCGGATAATGATTATTTGCAGGCAGAACATTTGGGTAATGCCGGCAGCGATTGTGATAAAGTGTATCAAAAGTGTCCAAAATCATTGTTAGAACATTTCAGTGATGTCCATCATTTGGGTAGTGATTTTTTGAGAGCCTTGGGTTAAACCTTTCAAAATTGTTCTTTTGCTCTAAAATGCAATAAAAAAAAATCTGTGGATGTTCATCAAATTTATATATATATATTTCATGGATAGTTTAAACAGATTTTCGTTGTAGTAGTTTTGGGAGATAAACCACCACACACAGAGTTCTACTCTATCTATTGAATAGCCATTAAGGAATTATATGCCAGCCCTTTGTGTTTCTTTGGTTTTTTTTTTCACTCACTTCCTCTCATTTTGTGCCAAAGCGTGAAATTTATGCAAATTTCGTTGTTCAAGAAGATAATAACTCTTTTTGTTTTGTTTGGTTTCTCATCATCATCATCTCATCTACCAAAAATATTTTTTTCTTCACGCTCGGGTGGTCCTCTAACCGACTATCAAAACGTACGCATCTTGTCTTGCGCTCTTTAACGGCTTCTATTGTCTTCTAATTCAATAATTATGGCTCTGGCTACCGAAGAAGACCCACCACCACCACCAGCTCCAGCTCCAACTCCAGCACCAGCTTCAGCAATGTCCATATAAAGGTAGAGCCACTACGCCCTGTGGTCTCAGTTTGGTTGTGGTACAAAACAGGCGTTTAAATGCAAATGTCTGCGCTGTAATTAATACGCATAATACGCGTATTATGCTAATGCCAATGTCATAATGACTTGAAGAAAATCAACAACAAAAAAAAGGAAAATACACCAAATATGCTTTTCACACTTGAAATGCATGTTGGGGCCTAGAGATGGAAACGTGACTGAATGGATACACCTTTTCGGATCTTCTTTATAAAGTTTTAACATCACTCTACATAGAATATGTCATAAAACTTTGTAATGAGTATTGAAATATCTTAATTCCTTTCATGAATCATTTGTTTACCTCTTAAAATCTTAAATTGATTGATATGTGTGGATTTAAAATTATGAAAGGACCGACATACTATACGATTTTTCTTTGAAACTCATCTGTTTTTTAAAATGTATAAATTTGACTCAATGAAAATTGGTGGATCAATTCAAATGTTGTGTAGTCTTTCAAAATTTCTTTGTAAATTTAAAACTAAAGATAGTCTAGATTATTATAATATCATTAAGATCTAAGTAGATGACTTAAGCCTAGATTATTTAGGAGTCTAGATTCATTATAATATCTATAAGATCATCAAAAAACTAGAACCATAAGTTTAGATTATTTATAATGTCTATAAGATCATCTAAAAACTATATACTTAAGATTGAAGCACTTGTCATGATGGTGCTCACGTGCTCCTCGCTAGGAGATCGCTAGACCAATGTTTTGTAGGGTCACTCATAAATTCATCACCACAGCGTTGCATTGTTAATGCTTTTTACGTACTAATTAGCTTTGACAAAAGACGAAGCTACTAAAAATTAGTAGTCAAAGGGTCTCAGGTCATCATCACGATCACGATGATGATGATCATCATCTATATACATACATATGTATCTCTCTGGGGACTTTCTAACTCAAATGAAGTTCCCATCACTGGACCGTGAGCGAGACTTACATTAGAGCCCAATGCCAGTGGCTTTTAATTTGTTGTTGTTATTTTTGATGACAAGACATTGATAAGAGAATGGGAAAAGATGTATTTTGACAGGAGCCTAGACGACGGCTAGAAACGAATGTGTCTGCGCATGCAGCCAGATCGTAGGACCCAGCCAGCACCAGCATACATACATACAAAGATAGATACATTGTTTGGGGCACCTTTCACAGAGCAAGAGCAAGAGCCAGTGCCCCGTTGATGCAGCAGTCTCTTGTGATTACCTTTAACCCCAGTCTAGTTTTTGGGGGCAATAATTTTTATTTTCATTGTCTTTCTATGGAAACAATTTGTAGCTACATGTAACTTAACGAAGTAATCAGAAAGACCAAAAGTCTAAAACGGAGGCCAGATGCTTATCCCGTTGCCGTTGTCAGGTTGCGACAACTATTTTATGGCCTTATGTGAGGATGTGGATTGTGGGATGAGGCTAAAAACTCAGGACAGAGACTCTGAATTTCGGAGCTTGGGAGGCTTTGAGGATGATGCTGTTGTTGTTGTTATTGCTTTATATGGTCGACTTGTGTGTACATTGCTATTTTTGGTAACCCTTCTATGGAGGGGAAAGTAGGTTGCCCGAAAGTTTCATCTATTCTTTTTTTTCCCCCTTCTCATTTTCCATTACGTTTCTGCAGTTAAAACAGATATATCTTCCTAGTCGTATGGTAATGTTGTTACCATGAATTCATAGAGTAATTAATAGTTTATTAGAGTCTCCTACACCTTAAGTACTTAATTTTTTGCGTTTCACAAGAAAATTGTCCATAAATTTCCACTTTCTTATTAATTTAAGTTTACTATCTAAAAACAGCTCTTAGTTTATGGTAGACCTGGGACTAGTTGCTGCATTAAAAGTAGTTTTAGTGTGGGATATATCAATATTGTAGGAAATGTTTAATGTTTCAACAGTATTCTCTTCTATTTCAAGTTCTTTTTTCCTTCCCATCGATAACTGGCGGCCTAATCATCATATCGTTGAGATAACTTTCCATGTTGTTGTGTATATTGTTGGGCAATAAAAAGTTTGATTTGATGAAACGCTAGTTTTATGAGATTTCTGCAGCCATAGCAAGTTGATCTATATCGCTACTTGATTTTAACGGTTAATATGGCCAATTTATTTTTAACCATTTCGTTGTTGATTATGGACATTAAATTACACATTTTATCTCGTTGTGTATCGTTGTATTTCATGCTAATTAGAAAAGCCCAGATTTTTGTCCATCGATAAGCCCATAATTAATTGCATTTAATTTTTTCGTTTTTTTTTTTATTTTATTTGTACCTGTTCCAAGTTCTCGCTCTCTCACTCTCTTGGCCAGTTTTCACTGATTAAGTTGTATCTATGTATCTTAAATCGGTTAAATCAGTTTTGGTTTGGGTTGTTTTTTGGGTTTGGGGCGAATGGTAATAAACCAACAGAAGCAAAAAAAGAAAAAAAAAACCAAAAGGTAAAACGAAATCGTGGGATAAATGCCCTGACGTATGCTCATTGTCATCATAACTTTACCCATTGTCTGATTGTGTGGCTGAGATATATCTACCTATATGTACGTACATATATATAATTTTGCATATTTTTCATGTGTGTGAGTTGCAGTTTATTATTTAAACAACGTGACTAAATTTACGTAGTGCAAAGGTAGAGAAAAACGCCCTCAGGTTGTAAAATCATAATAGCAAATGCTTGCACAGTGCTGCGAGATAACTAAAAAAAAATAAAAAAGAACTCACATTTCGCTTATATAAATATGTTAAAAATTCTATTCATTTCGCTTGTTTATATGGGATATATTTGGACACGAAATTGAAAAACCAAGTATTATATCAACATAAAATTTAAAACTTAGGTTCAACTTTAATGTATCTTTAGGATTCGTTATATATGTACATTATATTTACTGTACAATGAATTATTTGAGGAGGAGATTTACGTTTTTAGCATATGGCATAAATTTAAGAGATGGAGACCATGATTAAATGTGATTCTGTTTCCGAATATGATCTTTAAGCCATCCTTGAGCCATTGTCACTTGTTTATTATTAACTTTACTTAATTATTTATGATTCTGTCTGATGTCATTAAAATATAAATAAAATACTTAATATATTTCGCTAATTACAGAGATTCTCTTGATAAAATGTACTCAATTAAATATCATATAAAGTTTAAAGTATCGCCAACCGTTTCTAGACATTTGTTCAGTATTATGGACCACTGTGAACTTCTACTTTTACCATATGCAAAGTGAATGTAGCTTTGGCCCCAGACAATTTTCGCATGATAAATCGTTAAAGGAATATGACTAAAAACAAAAAAATAAAAAAAAAACGAAAGAAATAAAGAAAAAATAACAACGCTTCGCGAATTGTAACTGAAATAATATACAAAAAACGTAGATAGCAGCTGCAAAAAAGGAGAAACAAAGGGAAACGTAGGTCTGAAGCTTCTGCTTTTACTGCTGCTCCTGGTACTCTCAGTTCTCCAGTTTTCCAGCTCTACAGCTCTCCAGTTCAGTTCAGCTCAGCTCGGTCATTCTCACTTTACCTTTTGTTTATGCAAAAAGCTTCGCAGAATTGGCGCTACGTACGTGCCAAAGCATTTCATGGTCTGGCAACTTAATTCAACCAGGAACCCCAAGTCCATATATGTCTGTATGAATGTATGTGCTACCCATGCGGGTTCCATTTCCATTCATCTTCTGTTTGGCTTTGCTGCTGCTCCCCTGGCGCTCAGACCCCTGACGTTCACGTGTAAATTTTCTCAAATAAATCATTAAAAAAAATAAAAAAAAAAAAATGGAAAAACGCTGACACACAGAGGCCAAGCCAGGCACATTGACATTGTCAGAGAGGCGCTTTTCAGGGCTCGCTCTTTTAATAGTAATCAACGTGGGAGTGCTTATTGTAAGTGCTGCTGAGCCTTCTCTATTCATAGATATTTTCCTATTCATACATATTCATAAAGCATACATCTAGGCGCCGTGCCATTGCACTCAGTCATTCGCTCATCCCTTTTATCGCGCCTTTCTTTGAGGGGAAGTTGAAGGTGGGTTAGTTAGTGGCACTTTAGCAGCTAAAGTTCATACATAAATTTGTCATTGGCATTCAGTTTTGTTGCCCGCTACCCTCCCTACCTCCCACCGTCTCTCACTATATCCATCTATCCATCTGTCTTGGTGCCCTTTCATTGCAAGCCTTTAGCAAACATTTGTCTAGGCTTTTCTTTTAGCTTTTCATGCATTTTCATGCATTCATCTTATGTTTGAATTTGAGTTTACTTCACATCTTGTTTGCTTTTTACTTTGGCAGCTGTTTTCTTTGGGTTTTAATTAAATCTGCAGCTTTTCCTAAAAGGGCCAAGTCTTTGTGGCAAGTCGTGGGTTAAGTTTTTCCTTAGATATTACTATAAACTTTTGTCTATTTGTTCTCGAGAAAGATAAGCTTCCAGGGTTAGATTTGCTAGTGCCAGTTGACTTTATTGCGAAGTTCTTCTAAATTAGAATGGTTCTTTTAAGGTCCAGAATTAGATAATGTGAGGTTGTCAGGAAGCGGCCTTTTAGCCAACTAATAATGAATTATTGGCGAGTGTATGTATTTCTAAAACATTGTGTTCAAATTTGGCGATCTTTGTATTGTAGTTTTAGTTAGATAACATTGGAAGACCATTCCATGGATGCAAATGGTAGACGGATGGTAGATGCTCAAGTCAACCAATTTGAACCGTCTTCTTTTTGGCGCCCATTGATTTATTTGCTGATCTCTGCCGCTGCAATTGCCCTATGTTTCATTTGATCATTTTTATTTTAAAGTAATATTTATTTTTCCCATAATGAGAAAATCTAATATAAAGTCTTTGTTTTTTTCACAGGTACCACAAGGAGGAAGAACTCTGCCTATTTTTACCTGTCTTACACATGGACAATTTGAATTTGGCGCGCTTTTAAAATTTTCCAAATGCTAATGACTCTATTGTATTCGAGTCCAGTGCGATCAAATCAAAAAAGGAAAATATGTTGCCAATTCTTATTTAACCAAATCAAAAAGAACAAACAAAAACAAAAAATTATAATTTTTAATAATTTTACATATTTACATATGTATGTAAATAAAAATACTGGCGACAAGGAAAACCAGGAATCAACTCTGCTATCAGCTGATTTGGCAATAGATGCGGCGTCATACAGTCTGCAGCTTTCAGTGTCTCGTTTGTGATTTTATTTTGTTTGCTTTCGCGTGTGTTTAAGATAATAATAATTATATTTGCATAAAGTTAATTCAATTAGTTGTCGAATGATGTAATTGGCATTCAAATCGGTTCAGTGATTCTTGCAATATGTAAATGCATGTACATACATATATATATATGTATATGTAAATGAGAAAAGTAAAAGCGCTGCGCAGCCGCTAGGGCTGTCGCCACGGCGTCTCTGCAGCAAAAAAGAACGAGCGCAAAAAGAAATGTGTAATTGTGAGTGTATGTGTGTGAAGGAAGAGAGCGAGAAAGATCACAGTGTTGGGTAATGCTTAAACTTAAAATGTACCATATCAGTGGGTGATGGGTTTTTGGCGAGGGGGAGGGGGAGGATGAGGAGGAGTTGGTATTTTTGAAAAATATGGCCATATTTACAGCTGCTCTCTTTTAATTTCTCTGTCCGCTTGTCTGATTACGTAAGTGCTGAAGCTAAGCAAAATGTTTTTTGCAGTAATATTTCAATTAGTTTTCTTATTCTTGTTTGTTTGTTTATATCAATATTATTAGTAAAGAAGTCATAATGATACGTAAGCTGCAGATTCCACCTCCTTATGGTACAAGGTATAGAAGTAAGCGGCATTCCGACACATATTGTGAGTTTTTTTTTTATTTTTTTTTATGTGAAAGTGGAAATACAGTGAGTGAAAATAAAATCATCAGCAGATACAAAAATTGTATTGTTAAACATATATAAAGGGTGAGTGATCACAATATATACCAAACAGATATTTATATACATGTACATACATATACATATTTATTTATTTTGGGGCCATATTTATATCAATATATAAAATAATTATAATGTTTAAGCTGACCTAATCGGTCAATGAAAAATTCTCTATAAAAACTTTTTAAATTGAAATAAGCGACAATATTACTAACGTATAATTGAATTTTTCGAATTTAAAAACAAATCAAATTGGCAAATAATTTTTTGGGGGCGGTATTTGGTTCTGTTTTGAAAAATTGTTCAGCAATGAAAACACTGTTGGATTATCAACATTTTATATTAAAGAGATCCTAAACCTTATTTCACAAGTCTGGAACTGATATGTATCTAGTTTAATCATTTGCACCAATTGCAAAGTAAGATCCTTCAAATGATGCCTCTGGTTAAAATTTTTCAGCTGTTTAACTTCACAAAGAAAAAAAGGAAATAGCAGAAAAATGAGAAGAAAAAAAAACTGTTTGGTACCACCATTAATATGCAAAACAAAAGTTGGCTTAAATTAATGCCCTGGGACGGGGACGGGCAGGACTGTGAGACCAAAGGCTCTCGCTCTCTTTTGCTCTTTCTCATCAGCTGCTGCTGTGTCGTGTAGCCGTGTGACACATCAAAATAATCCTCGACAGCTTAATTATGTGCGGCTCATTGCCACGGACACACACACACCAACATACACACACACACAACAATAACCCAAAAGCAAACACATCCTTTCTTTCATTCCATCTCTCTCTCTTTGTTGTATGTGAAAGGATTTATGCGCAAAAATGCCACCCGCAACAGGCAAAAAAAAATATGAGAAAATAAGGGGAGAGAAGTGGGGGGAAGGCGAGGGAAATGTGCATGCTATGTTGGGATATGAATTTTCATAACGCTCGGCTGAGTGGCTTAAACGTTGTGGTAATTATTTCCAAACAAAACGGCACAGGAAAAAAAAACAATGCCAACAATTTTCGGTCGAGACCGCAACTTTTTAATGAGAAAAATGAGGAAAAAAAACACACACAAAGGTCCCGAAGGAAGCTAATTTCAGCGCACCGAATTCTATATACGCTAGTCGTTATACCTTGAAGGTCCTTAGTTTCATTTTTTCTAATAATCATTTAGGTTTCTATATAATATCGCTGTTTTATTCACTGACTCTCTCAGTTGCTCGTGCGTCTCTCCCTCCATAGCCTCACAATATGTCAAACCTTTCTTGCAATCCTTTTTGCTTTTACTTCCTGAAAATGCCAGGATCTAAGTAATTATAATAGAGCAACTGATGACTG
The DNA here is from genome assembly GCA_018150735.1 of Drosophila sp. 14030-0761.01. Classification (NCBI taxonomy): domain Eukaryota; kingdom Metazoa; phylum Arthropoda; class Insecta; order Diptera; family Drosophilidae; genus Drosophila; species Drosophila sp. 14030-0761.01. The sequence goes on along the minus strand of JAECWO010000001.1, from coordinate 17,868,823 downwards.
ACTATATTCGATGAATGTAAATGGTATTTAGTCTGATATAAGTCACAGTGTCTTACCCCATATCAAATGCATGCCTATCATAAAAAGAAGAGTATTACGGGAGCGTGAAAAAAATGTGAATAATTCTTATCATTTCTGGGACTGTCAAATATCACACTTTTTCAGAGCAAGCAAGCGACCGCAGGGTGTGGAAACTAACACCTCGACGACTTGCTAGCGACGACGACGACTCATCCACGCTTATCATCGTTGAGTACAATAAAAACAAATTGTGCAGGATCACAAACGAGGACTAACAACATTCAAACAGCCCGTGCCTTTGCATCGCACAGCATCTGAAAGCGTCATACAAACAGGAAGTCTTCTTATCACAAAGAAAAAGTTCCGAATGTGCTCTGAATGTCTGTAGGTGTGTGTGTGTGTGTGCTTGTGCATGTGCGTAGGTGTGTAGGTGTTAGACAAATGTTTAAATGTTTGCTGCAAGAATTTCAAGCTAATCCCCGTATAGGCCAAGTGATAATTTTTCCCGCTGTTGTGTTGCGTGTGTCTCTGTGCGCGCGAGTAAAATAATAATAGCTGACATTGACATTGCGTTGAGATAAGTTTTCCTACCCCACCCCCACCCCTAACGCCTCTCGCTCCCTTCGTTCTAGATGTGTATGTAACATATGTCGGTAATGATTTTCCTTCCAAGATGCTGATGAATGTTGAGTTTTGGGAAACTTAAGCTCTAAGTACGATAATGAGCAAGTGAGTGATATATTGCATAGACACTTCCAAAAAGTTTCCTTTTTTTCCTTTTCGCCTAATGCCATTAAGGTGTAGGCATTTATTTTTGAGGACCTGAATTTGATATCATATAAAACTGACACTAAGAGGTCAGGTCATTAATGAGCTACGTGGGTTGAATAAGAAATTGTTATCGTTGTCAACTGAAATCATAAATGATCTTTTGTTTTATGTTAACTTAATAAAGGCCTTGTCAGGTGTCGAGAGGTGGACAACTCTCAAAAGCTCTCAATTTCTTTGCTGTACAATTTATAGACAAAATAGAGATGTTAATAAGTTCGTTTCGCTGTATATATTTTTATATATACATAAAGTTATATGCATTCTTTGAACAAAGTCCCCTTGTCAGAGATGTTTCCTCCCCTAACAGATTGGTTATAAATATGTTTGAATTTCAGCATTAATATGAACATAATTTATAAGAAATCTGTTATTGTCTTATTAACAAAAATGTTGCTCTAAAATTGGAGAAGGCGCCATCTGGAGTCAGCTGCTTAACAAATTGAGAAAAATTGAGAGATGACTTGCCACCTTCTCGTTCGTTCTTGTAAAACCGCACACAGAGAGAGAGACGACAATGAACATAAATAAATGAAATGAAAAGCGTTACGAATGCGGCACAGCTGTGGGTACAAAACAATTTGCAATGCCCACAATTTTATTGCACAATCACAAGTGTTGCAGTGTTGCGCCTCTTCTTGCCACGTCTGGGGCTGATGCTGATGCTGCTGCTGATGTTGCCGATGATGATGATGGTGGTGGCGGTGGTCTGCACACCCACTTCACGCATTTTTGTCCAGGCCCACCTTCATATATTCGTTTGAAAAATGTGCGGCACTTCACACCGTTCTGACTGATCCGGAGATTCACAGAATGACTGTGCCTAATTCACCTCCACCACAAAAAAAAAATACTATCGAGGGAACATGGAACACTTGAACGAACATCATTTGAGTTTGGGTTCTTCTGTGTATTTGTTCAAGTTCATCTTTGGGTGATCATGAAATAAATTAAGAATTTTAATGCGGAAAAAAACAAAGGGGCAATCTCTCTCTCTCTGTCTATGTAGACGGCGTCCGACACGACTTCATGCTTAATCAAAATGTGTTGTACGGCTCGCCTCCTCTCTGCGCTCCGCTCTTTCTCATAGGCAATTGATCCTTTTGAACTGTCCGACAGCATTTGCCACTGTAATATTTAAACCAGATCAGAACGATCGCGTCGTTCATTGTGAACGAATTCTCCCATGCGCCTTTTACTTTAGTTCTTTGTTTCGTTTTTTGTTCTATGGAAAATTATCACAGCTTTGCTAATGAAGGGCAAACGAATGAAATTTTAACGAGCCTGTACAATGGTATCCTTTTTTTTTTACTTTTCTTTTTCCTCATTTTCTCTGGGTAGGGGACCTCCTGCGACGTTTGTCCTTTCTAGAGAGAGAAAAAAAAGGTGATAACGCCGCAGCATTTGCCTTTTGCTTACTTTCCTCTAACGTAACGAATTTCTAATTTATGCAATATTGTCGATTATTAACGTCTTTTTAGCGCAGTCTCCGAGGCTCAAAGACAATACGAAATCCTCTCTAAGAAGCGAGGAAAAAATTTAAATCCTATTAGGAAAGGCTGCAAATACTTCCGCAGTATGCTTCCGATTTTTGTTCCCATGAAAACCGAAATAAAAAATAAACTATGCGGGCTAACCTCAGTTTTTTGCCAGATAGTCAACTAATTTGATCTTTGGATAAAAAATCGAATAAAATTGTGTTTAAAACAACAAATTCCCTTGATTCATACCTTTTGTGTGAGAACTATTCAAAGAGATCATCAAAAATTTAGCTAACACAAAAAGGGCAATCAAATTCTGGTCTTACGACCTTTCAACTAATACTCACTAAAATGCGGCTTTCAATAATTCATAAACCTCACACATCTACACATTTCCCAATGGTGGTTCCATTTTAGGTGTTAGGTTGTTAAGCTGCCAAAAGTTCTTTTTCGAAAACCAATTCCCCTGAAAACTTTGAGCTTAAATGAAAATTCTTTCATTATGAAAGAATCAATAAAAGCAATTTTTCACAATAACAACAACAACAGAAAGTTTCCTTTCATAATATCACACAAAGGAGTCTTAAATGATATTTATGTTGGCATTTATGTGCCGAAAAGAAAGACCCTAAAAAGAGAAAAGATAGATGAAAAACCACACAGAGAAAAACGCCGAAAAACATGCGTGTAAATTAATGCGAATCAAGTAAAGTGTGGTCACAAGCCTAAGCCTTTTTCTCTCCTATTTTTTTCGAGTGGCAGCAGCGTAAATTAAATAATTTCTTTGTTCATACAAATTTACATAACACCATAAAAATGAACATTTTCTGTGCAGCGGGAGGCCTTGTCTTTGGCCTGGTGTCTATAGCTTCTATAGCCGAGATTAGCATAAAGAGAATCTTAGAGACAAACTGACGACCCATTGAACTGCTGCAGGGGGATCGAAAGCAGCTACTACGAGGAGCATTTCAAAAGTTTGTCGAATGGAAATATCAATTTATATCCTGTCCTGAACTGAACTGATTTTTACAAATTTCTTGTCTAGCTCTGGAAAACTGTTTAGCTGTCCCTCGCTCCATCGTCTCACTCAAGAAAAATAATGTTAATGAATGCGTTTGTCTTTACCTGGGGCCTTCTCCACTGGCTCAGGGGTCACCTGCCAAAAAAAATGCCGCATTTGTCACCACTATTGCATGCATTTGTAATGAGTTTGGCTTGGGGCCAAGCGCAAAGCGTTTACTTACTTTGATTTCTAATTAAATGTTAATAAGTTCAACTCTTTGAACACTTTTCAATTGTTTCTTGTTTGTCTTCTCGTACCTCCTCTTTCTCTCTCACTCGTTTTCTTAGACCGAGTGTCTCTTTGGGGTTTTTCAAACGGAAATGTGACCACCATTTAAATGCTAAGTAGATAGTTCAGTTGAGCACTTTAGAGTCCAAATATTATAGAGTCGCATAAATTACTCTACAATTTCCGGCTAGATAAGAGCTATTTGGGGAAAAGTCAAACGGATTTCTTTCAACTTATTGAATTCGACAAAGAGCAGCAATGGCAAGAGATTGAGTAGGAGAGAGATCACTTTGTGGTCAAAATATTTGTGGTTCAGCTTAAATTTCATTTGAGGTTTTATGAGGTTTAGTTTTTAAAGAAAACTTTGCCTATGATTGAGCTAGACAAACTATTTGTAATTTAATAGTTTAGAGGTTAAATATTGATCATATTATGGGAATATGGAAATTATGCAACGGTTTGCGGTTAATAAGTATGATAATAATTTTATATGCTGGAAAATCGTTTTGTGTTTTCATGAAGAAGACAATTTGTTTTACCATTTTTGAGAATACATATGTATATTTTGTGATCTTTATTGAATCAGCTTATCCCATTATGTTTTAAAAGGTTTTTTAACCATTAAATACTATTATACAACTATTATCTATTAATATATAAAACTAACTTTAAATGGATAAAAATAGCTTTGGACTATAATTGTTTTAGAGTACTGGAAGATGTTTAATATAAACTCTAAGCTTCTTTCTGTCAGATTTAGCTTATCTTAAAGCTTATGTCAGCTACCCTGTTATACCCGTTGGTTGACTTGAAATTCGATTTAAAATAGATTGACTTTGACAAAGTCTTGAACTAATTAATCGTTTCTACATCTTTCACATAAGGCAAAAAAGTGTGTTCCGTTTCAGTTTCAACAAGGACCACCAACACTAATTGCCCGGGACACTTTGCAAAGTGGGGAAGTGTTTGGAAGGGGGGGATGAATAGAAAACTTCACATTTCAATTGCAGCTTTTCTTTGGCCATTTCGAATGTCATTTGTGTGAATTTATGCATAAAATATGAATATGTCTAGGCGAAAAGTTTATTGAAAACGTGTCTCCATTACCCCGCAAAACCCTCAAGCAACCACCACTCCGTCCCTCCCTCTTCACCAACCTCTCTCACTCCTCTCCACTCCATTTCACTGTGTGTCTCCTTGTCGCATGCGTTATAAATCACGCAAACTTTTTTTCTCGCTCGCTCTCTTTACTGCCCTCATCCCCCCGTCCTGCTCTCAAGCAACTTTTACGCAGCACTGGCAGAAGTTTTATGTCATCAAGTTTGGTAAGGCACGCCCCCCACTAAACCCCCATCCGTCAACCCCACAATTGCTGGCCCGGAATACTTTTAACTGAAATTTTCTTCCTTTTTTGGGAAGCGATCATAGTTCAATGAGCAAATTGCACGTTGATTTGTTAGACTTGAATGCATGCACAAGAAGACCAAGCCGAACTGCTTTTCTCTCTCTGATACTCTTGGTAATATTTGCCTTTTGGACGTAAAGTAAAGTTCCTTACGGTTTTTCCTTCCTTTATGCTGCTGCTGCTCCTGTGATTAATGAGCTAAGACCGCCGCCGCGGCGTTGTCGAGAAACTTTACCTTGAGCAGCGCTCTGAAAAGCATAAAAACGCAGCGCAGCGAGAAGGAAATAAAGAAAAGTCACCCATCAACTTTGAACTTTAATTTTGTTGGATTTGTGTTTTTTTTTCTCTCCCTCCCTCTCTTTCTCTCGTTTTCTTCTGTCCCGTTGAAAGTTATTAAAATCAACGAAGCGTTGTCTGCGGTCCTGAATCTGAATCTGAGTTTGAGTCTGGGTTGGGGTCCTTTTCGTATAATTAAGCGAACGCAACTTGTCCCGTAATTCTCAATTCTCAAGAAGTTCAATAAGAAATCAAAGTTAAATAGGCGTCTGCATTTGAAAACGAAAGCCTCCACCTCCATTCCTTTGCTCCCCCCGCCCCCACAATCGCCACCGCCGTTAAGTTTGCCCCGTCAAGCGACCGAAAGAAGCAAAAAAAAAGATAGAAAAAAATGAACGTCGCGTGACAAATGTCATTTGACTTTGAATTCCATTTAAATGCCAAATTTTGTATACATATATAGTATATCTCTCTCTCTGTCTGTCTGTCCGTCCGTCTGTCTCTATGTCTCTCTGTCTGTCTGTATGTTGGTTGAGGGTATAATTTTCCAGCACGCAGGTTTCTGGGCTTCTTCATAATCGCCAGTGAGAAGTACACAAGCCTGGACTGACAATTGCTTGTAATTATGGGTTTAGACAGAAGAGACACAGATAGAGAGAGAGAGAGAGAGAAAGAGAGAGGGGGAGTGAGAGAGAAGTGAAAGAAAAATGAAATCAACTGGCTGGCATTTCATGGCATTTAAATGTAATTTGAGTTTGATTCGCTTGTCGAGTATAGTGATTAACTAGTTAAGTGGAGCCAAGGAGTTAGAGATTTTTAGAGGGCAAAATGTGCAGAAATTTGTTTGCCATGCAGATATTAGAGGTAGTCAATTTGAGGGTATATTAAAAGTATTTTAACAAGTGTATTAAGTATTATTATAATAACATTCCATAACAAGCATAATCAATATGTAAATAACTAACTTTGGATCTGACTAAATCGATGAAAGACTGACTAAAAAGCTGGTAAAACGAGATCCTAGTTATTACTTGTAAGTCTATCTCAAATACAAACAATGGTAACCAAAAACCCCCAAAAAAGGAAAATAATTGGAATTTTAAAATATAGAACAACTAAAATTTATAGCAATGGGAAATCTATAATATACAACTAAAGCATATACAACTAAAGCATATACAACTAAAGCATATTCTCTTCTGATCCATCTATATTGTGCCTTGTTCAATGCCATGTTATTATTCTTGCAATTGCATTACCTAATGAGTTCTGTTAATTATTGATTACTTTTCTAACTGACCGCCTATTGCATAGGCAACTCGCCATTCGAAGTGCTGGCTAAAACTCTAAATTTTTGTTTCACCTGCCAAAAAAGGAGAAAAAGGTAAACAACGAGAAGAAAAAAAACCAAAAAGAAAGAATAACTGCAATTAAACTAATTGAATTCTTGCATTTGAATTTCAAATCACAAGAGAAACATCTTTCGGCAATCATTTCGCTTGATGGATGATGATTCCACAAAAACGGCTGCAATGTCAAAGGATAATGCTCAGACATATATATATATACACATAACAAATATCGGTACGGGAAGAAAGAAAGCCAGACAAAGGCGAAACAAAAATCCAGGTGCATTTACAAATTTGACGCCGCCAGGTCCAAGTGAGAAGAATGAAAACAGAACAAAACAACAGCCAAAAAAAAAAAATGAAAGAAAAGAAGATGCACAATGCCAGATAAAACCAGCCACGAAACGATGAGGATGATGATGATGATGTAGATGATGTTGGTCTGATGTTGGTAGACCACGAATGTGGTTCCAGAAATGCACCTTGCCTTACCTTGCCATGCCTTGTCAGAGCTAATGATTTCAAATGCTAATCGAAGAAGCATAAGTGGAAGACGGGAATAGCAACCCAACGCAAAGGTTGGGCACGCGTTTTATACCTGCATCGCATCGCATCGCCTCGCATCGTTGTCGAATTGGATAGACGCCGTAAGAGATACAGTTGCCGGTCTCTGAAAAAGGATGCAGGTGGAAACTGATTTTCAAGAATTCTTCCAAGAGACTAAAACACAGAGAGTGAGGGAGGGAGGGGAGAAAAAAGGGTCTGTTTTTTGTTGTTTGTATAAGGCGTGTGTGTGCGACTTTATGAGGGCGCTTCGAGGCTGACTTTTGAGGCCAATGTACACGCATAATATATATTAACTTCTTTAGACCACTTCTCTATACCATACATTTAATAAAGTTGCAGATTGAAACGGGGACTGAGAATATTCATAAGACATTGTTTTCTCTCAAAATGAACTTTTAACTCTCTCAATGAATATGTCAAAAATAATAGATAATTTGTTATGCTCTCTCAAATTGAAGTTCGAGCTAAGACTTACATATGATTTTAAAGATACATATCATAATTATCATCATAAATTATTAACGAACTAGTATTTTGTACAAACAATCGATCGATGCAGATTAGTAAAGTTTTCAGACTTTTCGAATGAGATCATTTAGATCATGTTTCCCCTCATAATAAGTAAATGATTTCTTTTTTATAGAAGGTACCTGTTTACCTATTTCGCTTAATTCTACCCTTTAAACGTCTTCACTTAAGGACTTTGCAATTATTTTTAATACACAGACCCAGACCAAAGAATTGTAACAATGAGTGAACAAATCACTGCAATTAACCGTATTTGCTCCTCAATTTTCATCAAGAAATGAGAACCTGCTCTAAATTAATATATATTTCTCTAGCAAAGACAATGTGGAATCATTTCTCAAGGCCAAACCATTTGAGGGAGATAAGACAGACAGAGTTACGCCTATAAATTTTCTTGATGTCCGTTATTAAAGAAAGAAAAGAAAAACACCTGAAAACAGGTTCTTTTTTTAAATATCTATCCTCTCATATACTATCCCTACCATCGACAAAAAGGGCACACGTAAGCGATTTTCGAAATTATAGGGTTCGAATGAAGTCCTATTAAAACCAGGACCAGGGATCAGGACAGTGCGTGAAGGCATGCCCAGTTCTTCTTCAGATCCTTATCGTTTTCATGTCTTTGACATTTGCAGGTGCATTTCACTGAATGGGAAAGTGTTTCACTCACTCTCTCTCTATCTTTTTCTCTCTCAGATCGAAGCAATTAAATTGCCAAATATTTCCTTCTTTTTTTGGCTTTAATTTTGGTTTGTTTGTGTGTGCCTTTTATTTTTTGTGAAACTTTTGCACGTTTTCCACAGGTTTATCGTTTGATATGTTGGTAAAAGTTTAAAATATTTCAACTGATAAAATACATTTGCTGGCCAATTGCCAATGAATTGAAATTGAATTGGTTGGGCGGTTTGGTATGTTATATACACTTAAAGAAAACAAATTATAGGCAAATCAATTAGCATCTTTTCCTCATCCTCAAACGAAAGTTTTGTTATTAGTTTCAAAGTTAAAATGACTACATCATTTTTTTGATTTTGTTTTGTTTTATTGCTGAAAATTGCATGGTTTTTTTTTGGTGTAAAACGAAAGAAAAATCGAAAAATCGACTTCAATTTGAACGTGGCACGCATTTTTCAGCTTCACTCTCCTCTTCACCCAATGTTTTTTGTTTTGTGTGTGTGTGAATGAGAGAGAGAGGAGAGACAGGGGCCCACTGCCACAGTCCGTGTACGAGTCAGAGTCAGAGTCAGATTCAGAGTTAAAGTTAGAGCCAGAGCCCCAGACCATTCAGTTTCATTCCATTCCACTGATAACGGCATGAATAATGTGCCGGTGCATTACTGCATTTGTCTCTGCCAGCGGCATTTTGGTGTCCAGCCAAGACATATGCGGGTCATTGGCACAGCACACAGTCTCACGGCGTTTGCTTTGCTTTTAATTAAAAGAAACTTTAGTTTAGATAAGCCCGACTAGATAGAGCGCCGGCCGGTTGGACGGCCAACCGAGCAACCATCCAACCAACCATCTGACTTGCCCAGCCCCACCAAAAAGCCCAGAGTGCTTCTCCATTGACATTATCGACAGTTTTTTGGTTTTGTTTTTGGTTTTGTGGTTAGTTCTGGTTTTTAATAAACCTTATCATTGAAATACGAGCAAGGTTTGATCTAAAAAAATAACAAAAACAAACCCAATTTCTTTTCAATCAGCCAAAAGACATTATTTATGTGATTTTTGATAGCGAAACAGGTTATAATATCGGTACACAAAAACATGAGCTTTTCGACCAGCAGGTGCAATAGAAGAAAACAAACATGGAAGAACCAAAACACGTTATTTTAGATCATTTTAATAATCACTTTCTTCTAAAAGATCCTAGATCCTCCTCGTTTGGTTAGAAAATTAATGATTCTTTATCTCAAGAACTCGACGACTTAGAAACATTCGCTAAAACAAAATTCTATAGAAAACATTGGAATTGGTCTGATGCAGAATTAAAAGCCATAATGGTGGCCCAAGGATTGCCCAATATACCGATTACGGGAAGCAATTGAAAGGTTTGAGTGAAGCGTTTGATCAGCTCCTGCTAGCATAATGGTTTCCTCTCCTAATTGTACATAAAATTGCGATGAAAAATTTCCCAGCAAAATCTTAATAAAATTCGTCTCAGAAGTTTAATTCTTTCTGGGTTTAGTTCCGAATATATTTCAAAGAAATCCCCCAGCTTCCTTATGTAATTCGTCACGGACCAACTTCCTGTGGCATTTTTCTCTTTGCCACATAAGTCTGCCGCAAAAAAACTGTGAGAGAGATCATTAGTTGCGCTTATTAAAGACCATGACATAATGCTACCGGATATGTACTTACAATTAAAAAAAAAATACTATGGAATAGAATAGGAATAGAAAAGGTAGCAAGGTACCTGCCTGCCTTATAACCCCCAAAGGAACGTAACAGATATACAATACGAATCAGATGACAATGCTCATTGCCTTATTGTTGGCCAATTTCATGACAAATTTTTCCATCCTGAAAAATCTTTGAGGAGAAAACACCTTAAAAGTCAGCAGCATTTTCAACATTTGTTTCATATTTACTTAGGATGTGGGCAAGGAAAAGAAAAAGGAAGCCGAAAACAGCTGTGCAATTGGATTTATTGTCAAGGCCCATCAAATGTCATGCATACAATTGTGAATGACACATAGATATTGGCCAGTAAAACGAACGAAGACGCAACAAGGATTACACTCAGCTAGGACTTCCTTCAATTCAGAGTTGGTTCCTTCTATCTCTCTCTCACTCTCTATGTGTGTAGTTGTTGTTATTGCCTTGCGACATATCCGTTTCCTTTGACAATATTTGTCTTACGAGTGAGTGACACTTCTTGGCTAAGAAATACACACACACACACACAAAAGCCAAAACAAAAAAAAAAACAACACATTCTCTTGGTCTAATCCTTATGTTTACGAGGCTATTTACAGCGCGCCTCCTCGTCCCCCTCTTCTCGTAATACACAATTTTTACAATACTTGCGAATTGAATTGAGAAAAAATTGAAGTAGGGAAAAACTCTGAAATGTTTGCCCAAAATGAAAGAAGAAAAAACTATTTTGGCAAATTGCTTTAGAATAAAATTTAATTGAGGATTACCCAAAGGAATTTTGTAGGTGTGTCCCTATCCTTGGTCCTTGTCTTGGTCTTGGTCCTGGTCCTGGTCGTGGTCGTGGTCCCAGTGTGTCGCAATATAATGTCTGTGTGTTATCCCGCCTTAAGGCTACTTAGGGGCCTGTCTCACATATTACATTAAATGGCTTCAAAGCCAGCAAAGCAGCGTGATCGAGATGAAGAGGGGGGCTCTGGCAATGGGCGGAGCGGCTAACCAGCTGCCAGCATTTGGCACACACACACACACACATACATACATACATATGTAATCATCGTACGTGTTGGCAATTGACAATTATTATTACGTAGTAGTAGTAGTTTGTTGCCATTAGCAGGAAGTGCTGCCCAGCTGGAAATTCAACTTAAAGATGGCCAACAGTTGAGGTGGGTCCCAGAGCCACTGCAATTGCCAATTGGCAATTGGCTACTAAAAATCACTCATTACACTTTATTTTATGCTCTTGTAAATGTACCATTCGGTAAAGACACCAATCAGTGTCTGGAATAGCATTCTTATAGATTGATCACACATTTTTAAATTCCACAACTTTAAATATCTTTTTGAAATCTGCTGTTTTTTTAAGAAAAAAAAACCCTTACATAGTTGATATATAATCGAGGTAATTTGATATGTAGCTCTTTATACACAGATTTGATTAATCAAATTCTTTTTCTTTGAGGTCGCTAAATAAAAATATCAAAGAAGCTAACTTTGGCTATGCCAAAGTTTGTATACCCTTGCAGCTTTTGACCATTACATTTTATTTTCCAAAAAATTTTTTGTTTCTTAATCCAATAAAGAAATATTTTAAATACATTGGCCGGGGGCAGCCAATCGCCAAATAGTAGACAATGTAGCGATTGATATTCATATTCACACACACACAATCGCAATTTTGACACATATATGTGCTTCACTGCTTATGCGTGCACTGCTTATGGCAGCAGTACTGCTGCATACTGCTGCTGCCATAAGCAGTGCACGCTATATAGGCAAATTTTATATCGTCGAAATCAGGCGTTATGTTTATCCGATTGTTTTGAAATTCACGCATATGACGTAATCCCTTTTTATTTATGCACATAATCAGTTTGGATAAGATTGTTCAAAAAATAGAGAAGTTATTCGCATTTAACGATTGTATTTGTATGGCAGCTATATGATATAGTTGTCCGATCTTATTCAAAATCGCAGATGTGTATGTGGCTGTATAGAAAAGCTTATATACGAACTTTGAATGCGATAGCTCTAAAACTGTGGGACTAGATCGCGCAGCACCAGACAGACAGACGGACAGACGGACAGACGGACATGGCTATATCAACTCGTCTTCTCTTGCTGATCAAGAATATATATACTTTATGGGGTCGGAAACGATCCCTTCTCTGCGTTACAAACATCTGACCAATTTTATAATACCCTCTGCAAGGGTATAAAAAAAAGATTTTCATTGTTTTTCCTTATATATTCTAGTCTATCTCGGATATCGTCTTTAGACAAATTTTTGTGGTTTGATAACAATCCAAAAGCTCGCCATATAAACATATTAATAATTTTTAGCATTTGGCATATAAACAATATATAAGTACATAGTTCTTTTTGCCTATAGATTTTTAGCCATTTGGCCTTCACTGTAACTAAATAAATATGTGGGATTTTGCTTTTGCTCTGACATTTTTCCCTATAAACAAAAGTAGAAGCCATCCACTTGCATTTTTCCACTCAATAACTAACACAAACTGGGAATGTTCTCCTTTTTTTTTTTGTCGTTTTTGTTTTCTTTTCGCACTATTTGTGAAATATTTTTGCTTTATGACAGCAACGAGGTCGTGGGACATAGCAAAAAGGATGAAGGACATCACATCACATGGCCACAACCTTCGGCTGTAAAACGAGAGAAACTACAAAAAAGAAGAATAAGAAGAGTCAGGACAGTGCAGGGCAGATCAGGAAAGGGGGTGGTGGCGGAGGGGGAGGGGTGGAAAACAAGTGAGTTGAAATGTTGTGTGTGTTGACTCTTTGCGACAAATCGTTGCCAACTCGAGCGAGAAGCAAATCACAGCACACAGTCCAGTCCAGTCCAGTTCAGTCCCGTCCAGTTTGGTCCAACGCGGGTTTGGGATCTCCTGGCAGCATTTCATTGACATTAATAAATGACCGGAAGGACATTGTATGGCATGCCATTGGCAAAGGCAATAAACAAACAAAAAAAAAAGGGCGAGCAAAGAAGTTCCGAAAAAATCGGTAAAAACCGAAATGAACGACTAGCAATAGTAGTGTCCTGTGTGTATAAAGAGAGAGAGAGAGCGAGTCCTGTTGCATTTTGTTGGTCAGCCGGAAGTTTACTGCAGCGTCTCGCACCCTTTTTACTTCTTCTTCCTCTCTATCTCTTCTACTTCTGTTTGTTGTTGTCAATGCAGGAATTTCATTTGTTGGCGAATTTTTCACAGACTTGCGCCCAGGAACAACAGGGACCAGCTGCTGCTGCTGCTGCTGCCGCTGCTGCTCCTGGTCAGAGGATGTTTTGTGAATCTTCCTTTTTTGTTTTTACGTTTTTTGGTATGGGAACTAAAATCAATCGTTGTTAAGAGTCAGAGTCGGATGTGAACCATGATTAATTGCTGTGATACAACAAGGTCTATCAATTTAATTCAAAATGGTCAACAAGTTGGTCACAAAACAGAAAACTATTCTTAGTTAACAACACAAAAATTGAAGAATCTAATCATATCTTATGTCTCCAGCTTCTGCCTAATTCTGATTGATTTCCCATTTTCTTTTGGGAGGGCCTACTTAGCTACTGTGTGTGTGATACGTGCAAAGCTTGAAGCGTTTTTGAAGAATTCTCTTCTGTTTTCTTTTGGGGATGACCCTCATAATTTATATTTAATGATGATGCATGCATGCATCTCTTCCCATAGGTTTTAACCATTCTCTAATTGACATTTAAACTGTCTTCTTTTTCTACTGGCCACTGGCGAAGCAAGTGATATGATAAGCTGATTGATAGTTCTTCAGGTTCTTATTGCCTTCTCCTTTTTATTAATTGATGACGACCGATGACAACATTTGCTGCAGGTCAAAAAACCCGAAAATCCCAAACCCTAAAACGAAAAAAATTGGAATCGAAATCCTAAACCTTGAAAGCCTTTTAATTTCTGTGTTGAAATCATAAATCAAAAAACAGGTTGAAAGACAAGTGCCCACCAAAATGCAAAGCATCTCAAATATCTCTCTCCCTATCGCTATCTCTCTCTCTCTCGCTCTCTGATAGTGCAAGCATTTTGTATCTGACGGATCGCTTGGCTAATCGTATATATATACCGTACATATCGAAATGGTTACGACTGTCCATCGTCTGAATGGGCATCCATCGCATAAATTACACAAATTGCATTTCCATGTCCATCGAAAAGAAGAGGAACAAACTCTCTGATGGATCATCGCCCGCGTCGAGCCGCATCGAGACGACCATTGTGGACGATGATGCTCATCAGCATAATCGTTAAAATAACAGCGCAATGCACTTCGATGACGATACTTTTGAGTGGCTACCGTTTTTACCCCTCCGCCCCTCCCACCACTCTCTCTGTCACTCTGCCTTTAGGCTAAAGTCTATGCCCCCAAGGGGTATAAAAAAACAAAAAACTGGGCGCCGCTTTTGCTGCTTTTTGGGATCTCTTCGCCTCTACTTTGCCTGGCTGCCTCTGCCTTGTATTGCAATGCGTTTCGTTGCGTTGTGTTGCGTTGCGTTGTTTATTGTGTGCGGTAAATTCGGAGGCATGTTTAAACAGCGAAATGAACTTGTGGATAAACACCATTATGGTTATTTGGCATCCACTTTAGTGACGTCGGCGACGAATGTGTGTTTGCTGTATATGGAGCTGGAGCTGAAGTTGGACCTGGACCTAGAGCTGCTTTTGCTGCTGCTGGTGGTGCAGTTGGATAAACATGAATTTTCTCCTCCTCCACCGCCATATGATGGCGGCGGCGGCGGCGGGGGAAAAGTTGGAGTGGCGGCTAGCCATCAAACTGTAACTGCCTTGCATCTTTTGAGCTTAATCTCTGTGGGCATTTTGTTTGCAGTTGATTTAGTTATTTAATGCAAAATTGACATGAGTGGACAAGAGTCACATGTTGACTTGGCGGTACTCTTAAGTGCCTTTCGCCAATGTGGAATGTGCAAAATGTCTTTTCCCCTTTTTTTTCTGAAGCTGTGGGAAATGAAGATTATGTGTGACTTTTAGATTTTTCTTATAGAGTTTCATTGAGTTCTTTACATTAACTTAAATTTCTATTCAAAGTCTTTATCTTATTGACCCAGTGGAAATTTACAGTCGTTTCCCACAACTTTTGTTTTCCCTAATATTTGTAATAATAGTTCTATTAATAAGAAACGATATTCAATACTTTACGATTCCTGAAAACTTTTAGCTGTTCGCTGGAAATGGGAAATTTGAAAAACCAATTGCACTCATTGAAAAACTGTAGTATTTGTGGCCTTGAAAATTCACTCAATGGATTTATCTACATCTACAGATAATTTTATGTCCAAAATAATGTTTGAAATTCACTGAAAACTCTGCAGGCTTTTTATTTTGGGATCTAACGACTTAATATAAGGTCATTAGGATCTGTCATTCAAGGATATGATGGTGTGTCCTTGTAGTGCATAATGTATTTATTATCAGTGCACACGCCTGGCATTCTCTCAGGATAGATCGCCCCTTTATTCTTTTTATTTTGGGACTTTCTGCGCATGCGCGGCGCGTGTTAAGGACAAACCAGGTCAGAGGCAGGCAGGGCAGGGCTTGGCTGGGCAGGGCACGGCATGGCAAGTCAAGCTGCGTGTGCAGCTATTTAGCCAACAGAACCTGCAATTATTACTCAAGGTTCTGCTAGGCATTGTGCAATTAGACCTTGACTTGTACTGTCCTTTTTTCTGGACTAATTATGCACAAGGTCTTGGACAAGCTAATGGGCTCTATGTGTGTCCTTGAGTCCCGAGCGTGTGTGTGTGCAAGAAGGGTGTGTAAGTCGCCATACTTTGACATTAATTGCACTTTTGCACTAGTGCATCGAGTGAGTGAGTCCTGGGACTGTGTCCTTGGAGGCCAGCTAGCTAGCTAGCTAGCTCACTTCGCTCTGGCATAAGTCAAATTAATGTTCAACTGAAGGACATTGGCTAGCAATTGGTGTGAAAAGTGACAACGTGCTGGCTGCATTTGGTGTGTGTATGTTGTGTGTGTGTCCTGTTCCTGGAAGGTCCTTGATGCCACTCAGATTGCAAAAGCATTGACGAGCGAGCGAGCAACGAGAAACGAAGTCCTCCCTGCTGTGCTGCTTTTATGTCTTAGATAAAAATTTAATTTTCTCAACTCATGTCCTTGGTGTGAACTGTCAATAAATGTGCTCCTTACATTCTTTAGTTTTCCCCCCTTCCCTTCCCTTTTATTTTGCTTCTTTTCCCTTGTTTGTTGTAAAAATGCAATTATGATTGTATTATGGTCGTCATAGTGTTTAGTTTAAACATTCGTCCCATTGTTTGGCTCAGGACCCGCATTATTGCAGCAGTATCTCTCTCTCTCTCTCTATTCTCTCTATCCTTATAACGAATCTCCCAAGGCAGTTTTGCAGTTGTCATCCTTCTCATGGTATGCTTGCTGGCTGATATTGATGCTGCTGGTCGATAGCTAATAAATTATCCTTGTATTATATCCTTGGCCAATTTCAATAGACTGGTGGTCCCTTTTCAGCATTGTGTGTGGCTTTGTGCGTCATCCTGCGCCGCTCTGCGCACTGCATTCCACTGACTCTTTAATTCCAGGTGCAAAACAACAATTTACAATATCTACAATCAGCAAGCATCATCTTTTGCGCTCCCCCATGCCATTGTTGAGTCTTATTTGAATCCTAAGCCTTAGTCTTACCAAAATACAATTTATTTGCTATTTGCATCAAAGCGAAGAATGACCAATTTCTGTTGGGTAAATAAATAAGAATTACAATTTTCATTACATAAATAAATTGTATCTCTTCTTTTTCTATAAACCTTTATAGGAAAATTTCCAATTTGTGTCTCCATTGTCAATTGCTGGGAAAATCAAACAAATTTCTGTCGCAGAGCTTAGTTAAAATGACATTGGGATTTAAAAACAAATCAAATTTCAGTGATTTCAGTTTTAATTGCCTTAACCCATCACTACTATTTTCAATCCAGAGTATTAACACTTTCTTCCCCCCCACATTTTGACGACCATCAACAAGAGCTAAAAAGTGCTAAGACCTAAGCTTACTTAATGTGACCACTTTGAGCGGTGTCAACACTAACCTAGCAAATGCTGCTACTTAGTTAGTCGGAGAATGGGTTGTTGGCTGTTGCCAACAAGAAAACGGTAGACCAGAGAAGGAAGGGGGAAGCAGGAGGGAATGTAGGGAACCGTCTACTGTAATCGGCTTAGAGCAATAAATTTTTCATGGCGCGGCCTGAGCTACACATACATAGAACAACATCATGGCCAACAAAGTTGACAAAATGACCAACAAAATGCAACGATTTTCATTCGATGATATGGGAAAATAAGTGAAAGAGAAACAGAAAGGGGGACGAAATTTTCCTGAGTTTCATGCCAACAATTTTCAATCTATTTTATACCCTTTACATAACCTAATAAATGGGTACATTTACTACGATTATTTTTATCTACTGAAAAGTGCAATCAAATTTGTTTAAATTATTATGAGAAATCGAAAGAAATATCTTGCATAGAAATTATGATTTTAAAAAATTATTTCTTGCCACAGGGAATCCACCTAGTCGGTGCACCCTTCTCCCCTTCCCTTCGCACCAAAACTTATCGTACGAAATTTTTGTTCAATATACTACGGTGATTAATCACCCAAGAGGCAATAACCTAATCCAGCAAATAGGGCGTGTTCCCTTCCCTCAGTCAGTCAGACCTTGGTTGTTTTTTTCACTTTTTGCCACATAATATTTGTCATAGTTTATAATTTAGATGTATTTTGCCTGAGGGGGTTGGTTGGCGGTTGGTTTTTTGCACAGTTGGGTAAAAAACAAATGGAAGGAAAACCCGATACCGTAAATTGCATATGGTTCAAGTATGTATGTAATGGTTAAGTACAGTTGGGAGTATCCATGGGTCTGCAATATTTGTTCAGTTTATTTGTTTACGAATGTATTGAGGTTCGTTGTTTTGGTTTTTTATTTTTTGAGGGTTGATTTCGACATGTACAATAAAATCATACGGGTACTTACGAAAAGAGACCATATATGTAGGGTTAGGTCAGTTAACAAGGTGTTTGAGAAGCATTTTGGTTAGTTTGTGGCAAAGCTAAATGAAGGGTGTGAATTTACGCTGAAACGCGATTAACTAGACTCAACTAAATCAACGTGAACAGCTCACCATAACTAAACAAAGAAAGAAAGAGAGAGAGAGTCAAGTGTCCTTTGAATATCAATCCTTTGGATATTTAATTACTTACCATATAGGCTCCCAACAGAAGACATATGATTGCAATGATTCAGTACAAAATTGAAGTTAAAAATTTTAATATTGCACATTTTATACGCTACCTCTTGCTTCCATTATGAAATGGTCAAAATAGTTATTACATAACAATTTTACTTTGGCGTAAATTCCGCGCAATTGCACATTTTATATACATAATAAAAGAAAAAAGGGATACGAACTAAGCAAAAGCGAGTGGAACAGTTTGAAAAGATTTTTCAATTTTGGTTTTGACTTTTTTGACTGCGCCAACTTGATCCGAAGCCCCAAATCTTTGATCCTTATGTTGAGAATATTCAGTGGGGCCAAATAAAACAATACAGCTCCTTTAAAAAAAATAAAATCCATAATCCTTTTTAGTCCTTTTTGAAAAATAGATATTTATTTATATTTTTTGTTTGCTACTGATCGCTTTATAACTGTTTTGTCAATTAATTAACTTTTCTGAAGGCTTGCATTTCAATGCTCCTCAAATTTCACACAGATCTTAACTAGCGCGTGCCTTTTTTTTCTTGTTGGTTAAAATTTAAAAACGAAAAAAAAAAGAACCAACAAAATGTTCCCCTAAAATATATGCGGCCATTTGGATAAGGGTCTTTCTCCCGGTAAATCCCAAAAGCCCGATAATTATGTAGAATGTATCTTTCTCTCTAATGATAATTGCTTGATTTGCACAGTATGTGTTGATGTTTTTCCATAATGGCCACCGAAAACCAGAGAGAGAGGTAGAGAGATGGCGCATAAATTACAAAATTCATAATGTAAATGAAGAGGGAACTCTTCTGCCTCTTTTGTGGCATGTGGCACACAAATGTTAAAGTCGAGTGGCAGATTGATAAGAGAGCGAATGCGGAATTAACACATTTGCGTTGCCTGCCATCACCCCACTACGAAAGGATAATAACGATGCTGGATTGTGTTAGAAGGGTGTGTGCGGAGGGTGCGGGGCTGTACCGCTAAACCAAGATTAGGGTGAGTTTTTGGGTACCGCCAAATGGGTTTTAACCTAGGGTGTGTGTGTGTGTGTGGTGCCACGAGCACAGTGGCAGCTGCTGCTGCTTCTGTTTCTAATACTGCTGCGCAGTTGGAGGAAAAACGATTTCGTAACGCATGCGTCAAATGCGTTTTAATAATATATATTTCACTTTCCCGATCGATAGTTTCTGACATATTTATTTTTACGAGGGTCCCGGTCCGGGTCCTGCTCCTGGTCCTGCATGCAAGACTCTCCTGTTTGGGTTTTCTGGTCAGTTTGTTGTTTTCTAGTTCGATTCAAGTGCGTTTGCTACATTAGACCCTGTCAATGTTGCAAACATTGGCAATTATTTTTACTTTTTCCAAAAATCATCGTAATTCCAACATATTATGAGGGTAGACTGTCCATTTTTGGGTCAGTGTTCTTGTTCAATGATCTGGTACGATTTGTTCGACATTTCCTGCAACATAAATTGGATCAGTTGAAGGACTTACATTATGCTGGATAGCAAATAATTGAGGAAATGCTCATCAAAATAATAAATTCGCTTAAAAGTCAAATATATTGAAATAAAATAGAGAATTTGTTTTCCTTTTAGTTTTATTTAGACAATTTGTTTTTGGTCTTTCTCTTTCGACCAACTGTGGAAGACGTCTTAAGGCTTAAGTATTCAAAATTTCACCGAATGAAGATCATGGTGTATGGCATATAAAATATATATATATTTGAAATGTTCGTGGAAAGTTTTTTGGGAGACAAAATATAGAATTTTATTCAAATCAAAAGTTAAAGTTTGCCACTAAAGCCCTTGTTTGTTGTGGGCGTGGCAGGTCAGTCTTTATGTGAATGTTAATTTGTTGGCCAACGAGCCTCAACAAAGGATTTCTGGTTTACATCAAGCAGTTTCAATTAAAATGAAATAATATATTTTACTTCTTTGTTATTGCTTCTATGTTTTGCTGGAGAAGTGGGAAAATGAAGAAAGGAGAGAATGAACTGAAAATTGGGGGATGGCCGGGTCAGGGGTCGGGTGTTGGGTTTGGGGGCCACGGTTGGTTGGTTGGTTGGTTGGGTCGTAAATATAAACATCATCCAACGCCCATCATCATGAAAATCATTTGGCGGCTCTGTCTTCTTCTGGATTTCGCTGGTGAGCTTATTATTTCTTTTATTTACATAATGTATCCCAATACTCGTTTAGTAGGCTTCACTTTTGTTGACGCTTGTGTGCAATTTACATAACACGCTAACAAATTTTTCCGTGTACGCATTATTTTCTTATGTTGATCATCTTTTCTTTGCTTTTTTCCCACACGCTTTTCGTTTTCTTCTCCTTCTTGGCGTTGGGAGTGAGTGGGGGTTGGGGGGAGTTGTCCGGGCCCCGTGGTTTATGTGTGCTTTGTCTTATTTGTTTTTATGCGAGGAATGTGTGGAGGAGTGTGGAGTTGGTGGAGGTCGTGAGGTTTGATTGGCCTTCCATGTATATAGTTAGTGGGTGTTTTTATTTTTTTTTTTTTTTTGTTGAGGGGTGAACCGTAAAATTAGTCGGGGATGCATATAAAGGGGGGGCACGATAGGGAATGAGTGTGTGAGTGTGTGTGTATCTCTATATATGTGTTTATTAATAGCTTAAGGGGATTTGGGGTTTTCTTCTTACTGATGTTTATGCGGTTTAAGATAAAAACCTCACAACAAGTCCATATACTTTAAGTCGACAAGGAGATTCTGTGTAACCAGGCTGGTAGCTTATTGAAAGGCATGGATATAATTATCTCTTTGGAGTCCTTCAATCCTAATTCTAATATTTCTCATTTACGGTTACAACTTTTTCTGCACTTTTCGAAGGTAGTTATATAACCACCATTTACCACCTGGCATACAGGGTATATGACACATAGTTTAAGTAAATTAAAGTAAGAGACTGAAATTTTAAAGATTCTTCTCCCCCTCTCTCCCTCTTCTAAGCCCAAACCTTAAGCCCGAAGTGAGAAATAAAAATAAGACTTGAAAAAATAAATAAATGAATACTATTTCGAAATGTTTTCTATATTTGTTTTTCTCATGTTTTTGTTGTTGTTTTGTTGTTAGGGGATTTATTAACGTGTGAGAGAGGTCGGTCTGAGGGGCGCTAAACAAAAACAGGATTTGTGTATTGTGAGTCAGATTGGATTTGCAATGTGCGGTGGGCTGGGGGTACGGGTACGGCTAGGGGTAGGGGTAGGGACTTATATACGCTCCAATGAATATAGACCAGAATGCAGCCTAACCTTAGAGATGGATATCTGTTGGCCACAATTGTTTATCTATATATCGCTTACATGTGTATTTGACAAGGTCCTTGTTGTTTGATTATTTGCCAGGATAACATCAACATGGAGACAGCGGGCAAAAGGGAAAACCAAAGGGCCAACACAGAGAGAGAGCGAGAGATACATATATACAGAGGGAAAGCGGAAAGATTGAGGTTTACAGCTGGTCTCCGGTTTTTTTTTTCCACTCAGTTTTCATTGCGTTTTGATTGGATTTTTGCTGTGTGGCCTCAATTAAGCGACTCTTCGACTGCCGTCTCTCTCTTCTCTTGTTTTTATATTCTATTCGAAATACCCTTTCAATCGGTATGCGAATTTAGTTTGTACCTTTTGACTTTGTATATTTTCGAGGCAATGTTTTTTGCCTTTTCAAGTATATTTTATAAAGGTTAATTCGACCACCATATTATTAGGTATAATTAATGCATAGTTATTTAATTATACGTATTTAAATTACGTATACGTACTTTAAATTACGTATACGTATTTTAAATTTTAACATTTTAGTTATCATTTTTTATATTGGTCAATTAGTTTAAATTGATCGTGCAATTTGTTTCCGAATTTAAATATTTTGCTACTTCATTTTCTTCTGAAAGGGTATCCAGATTTTGGCTTGTTATTTTGAGGTATACATTTTTCTATGTTGTGTTTTTTTCGGTTGATATTTTATTGCTGTCGCAATGTTTGTTTATTTTTGACGCCGCCATCAAACTGCAGTGCAATTGCGGTCCTATCACAACCACCTCTTCTCCATTTCCCTCCCCCTCTACCATCCCATGATTTTTCTCCTTTGGCTGCTGCTGTTGAGAGACCTTTTGTCTGGCTGTCAATATGTCAATTTCTACTGCCTGCTGCTTGCCTCCTGCCTCCTGCCTGCTGCTGCTGCTGCTGCTCCTTTCTATGACAGAAATTAAGTTGCCATTGTCGTCGTCATTCTCTCGTGTGCGTTTGCGTTTCGATTTGATTCCATTTTCGATTTTGATTTTGGTTTCGTTTGCCATTTTTAGGGTGGCAGATAGATTTCCCATTTGCCATTTGCTATTTGCTTTTGATGGCCTTCAAGTGCGGCGGTAATATTCGATTTTTATTATTAAATGCAATCAGCGAAAATTTTTGGGTCATTCTCGTTCTCATTGTGTTGGGCCAAATGTTGATTAGGATTGTTTTGGCAATTAAATTCATATGTTGTATTTTTTTTATATTTTATATAAATTTATATGTACGGGTCACAACCGGGGTGGTACAGTTGAGTTTGAGATTGAAAAGCTACAATTGAACAACATTTTTTGATAGAATTTATAGAGAAAAGTTGATCTTGTTTTGAGATCGAAAAAATTGAAACATCCCAAGAAAAGTTTAGTTTTTCCCTTTTACAACATTTTGTAACATCAATTTATTGTTATTGTTATTCACAATGATAAGCCCCTCTGCAGTTCATTCCATCCGATACCCACATGACAGACGGGACACCGCGGCTCTATCTGATGTATCGAAGATTCAATTGTTATGCGAGTCACACAATAATCACAAATCACATGATCCTGACTACACTGATATGTATCATTAGGATGAGGCACCTCATGGCATACAATGCATTCCATAATACGACGAAAATATTCTAGCAAGTCGAAATCACCTTCCGCAGACTCAAACGATTCCATAGACTTAGCTGTTGCATACTCCTTCGAGGTTTCCTCTTCGCTTCCAGCTAGCTGTGAACTTTGGTCCTGGCTGCTCATCATTAGCAAAGCATTATCCTCCTCAGATTCGACTTCTGACATTTTCTACACACAAATTTATGTTGGTTTTTGAATATTTTGCATACAAAAAAATAAATAAATAAATAGATTTGAATTACTACACCTTAACGTTGTTATGTGCTTGTTGTTATGTGAGAGCTCTGTATTTTAGATATTTCTATTGAAGCAATAGAAAATCAACCAGAGTCAAAGCCAACTTGATTGAAAATGTTGCTAATAGGAGGATTTTTTTTTTAAGCATCACTTTGATTTGACCTTCATTGATTTAGTTTAGTTGGAATTTTCATTTCGAACATTGTTCTCAATAGGTCTCCAATTTTATTCCTTCCTTTTTTTCTTTTTGTTTTATACGTCTAATCGGAAAAACTTTTTGTCAAAATTAAAATCTTTTTTACCGTCCTCCACTCCTAAAACATGAGAGCTGCAGTTTCAATGCTGCGCAATCAGTTTTTGCGCACGCAGACTGAACCAGCAACATTGGAGCACCTATTGTGGGATAAATCCATAAATGCGTTACCCAAAGACCGATGTACGGATACGAATCGCATTGTATACCGTAATCGGGACTATAGTTTGCCGAAATGTCGCTTTATGCAATATCGCCGACGCTTCGATGCAAACAAACGTCTGGGCATGGTCTCGGAGGATGGTAGCAAAATGGTCGAACTCTCGAATGTAACGTGTGCCGCACCCGATATGCATCGGTTTATCGATCAGCTGTACTGCATGGACAGCCTGCTCGACAGTGTCAAGTACATGAAGGTGATGAAGGTGGATAAGGATTTGCATTTGCTGCCACCGATCACCGCACCGGGAAAAATAATTGGCGTGCAGTGCAACTACATTGATAGCTGTGACGAACGACATCATTGTATACCGCGAGAGCCATCGTTCTTTGTTAAATTTGGCACATCGATAATTGGTGCACTGGATAATATACGGGCCCATGCTATTGCCAAGCGGATCGATTATGGTTGCCAATTGGCGGTCATAATGGGTCGTCATTGCCGTCATATTCAGCCCAATGAGGCCATGAGTCATATTTTTGGCTATGCTGTGGCCCAGGATATAACGGCATGCGATTGGAACGCTCTACTTGGTGGCCAATTGATGCTGGGCAAATCGCTGGACACATTTTGTCCACTCGGTCCTGTAATTGTGCACAAGTGTCATGTGCCCGATGTGAACAATTTGTGGATCAAAACGTTTGTCAATGGCGAGGAACGTCAGACAGGCAATACTCGAAATATGATATTCAAAATTGATTTTCTCATTCATCGATTATCGCAGTACATAACCCTATGTCCCGGTGATATCATATTAACGGGCACTCCAGCTGGAGCGGGTGCCTATCGCAAACCATCGACGTTCCTCAAACCGGGCGATCTCATCGAGAGCGAGATACAAAATTTAGGTAGAATGTGTAATCAAGTTGTAAATCCATATCCTTAACAAATCAAATCAGAAGACACACACACAGATCAAAAATTTATGTCAAAAACAATAAACACAGAAAACTTCATAGATGTTTCCACCCGGGATTGAACCGGGGGAGCTTTTTGCGCCCTTCATACTGGTATCTAAAATAATCAATTAGCCAAATGTGAAGATAAGTCTGAAGGTAATGGCAAAAAAATAATATTAATTTAAAAAAAAAAGAATACATGTTTCCGCCCGGGATCGAACCGGGGGCCTTCTGCGTGTTAGGCAGATGTGATAACCGCTACACCACGGAAACAGCTTATATGGTAGCATCTCCAATGCTCCAATGAAACTATGGAATGAAGAGGTTATATTCACCCCATGAATAATAAATATCTCAAATATTGTTAACAAAGAAAAACCAAAAGCAAACAAAATGGGAGATAACAAATCATTAAATTTATTTATATATATTTATATTTCATTAAATTATACAATTTAAAGTTAAGCGAAACAAGCAGCAGACTTTTTTGAGTGATGTAGATATTAAAAACAAATAATTTTCAATCATTTCAAATTTTAGTTTTCTCAGTTATGTCACAAAGGAAATATTACAGCAATACTTTGGGGCGTTTGGGAGTATTCATGCGTATTTTTAGAAAAAATATACACTCTATAATAGAAATAACAAATCTATATAGATAATTCATTGTGGAAAAGAAACTGCAGATTTTTTTCGATTCTTCCATTCATTCTTACTAGTTGAAATCCTTTTTCGGTTTATTTCACATTCCTTTTTGTGAAAATTAATATTTTCATTTAATTAGTCCAACACACACACACAGTCACTCTGACACACACACACACACTCGCATAGAGATTGAAAAATAGAGATGCTTTATTTTTTTTTATGGTAAACTAAACACCGAAATACTAAAGAACTGCTGACCTAGTTTTTGGTTATGCAGCGTTTCATAGACCAAGACTAAGCTATATCCAAAAGATATACAAAAGAGATTTTTGTCGCTATGTCAACGACTAAAAAACTACTGCTAATTATGTGTATTTTAACTTTTTCGGCCATCTAAGTAGATGGTGATAGTCGTCGAAATGAAACGGCAAGAAACGGAAACTCTGTATACATACTTATACACTGGATATACTCTGCCGCCATCCTCTTCACTTATATTCACAATGAATGGCGGAAAGAAGAGTGCTAGGGGGGAGAGAAGCGGAGGAGATGGGGGTGGCCAGTTGACGTTGAGTTGCATAATTAAAAACTTTACATTCTGCTATTTAAGTTGCCGTGCGCAAAGAAGAAAAGATACAACATAATTTCTTTTCTTTTCCATTCTTTTGGCAAATAAAAGTTGCGCT
Source organism: Drosophila sp. 14030-0761.01 (assembly GCA_018150735.1). Taxonomy (NCBI): domain Eukaryota; kingdom Metazoa; phylum Arthropoda; class Insecta; order Diptera; family Drosophilidae; genus Drosophila; species Drosophila sp. 14030-0761.01. Next base: position 17,842,539 of record JAECWO010000001.1, on the reverse strand, counting down.
CATCTTTAAGTTGGCCAGGCAAATAATAGCTGCTGCTGCCGCTGCCGCTGCCGCTGTTGAGGCCACAAAGGACCTTTTAACGTTGCTGCAGACAAATGCAGGAAACAGGATATTGGATCATTTAGCATTAAGGCAGCGTCCGCCCGCCCCTCCTGTGTGTGTGTCCCTTCCATTCCATTCCATTCTCTCTCCCAATGCGAAACAAGTTAAGCGCAGCGCGAACAATAAAAGGGGCGAGGCATTGGCAAAAGGACGAGCTACGACGGCGACGACGATGACGACGACGACGACGACGACGACTACGACGACTACTATAAGGATGGCTACAACAAGTACAACGACGACGATGAGGACAACGAAACGCGTTACGCTTTAATAACTTGCCGCAGGATTAAGTCCTGTGCAATGAGATGATAATGCGCCGTGGCTTTTGGCCAAAAGACTCTGCGGGGAGCTTGTTGTAGGCGTTTGCCTTTGCCTTTGCCGTTGTCGTTGCTGTTGCCGTTGCCGTTGCCTTCGCTTTCGTCTTCTCCATCGCCATCGCATCGCATCGCCTTGTGGTTTGTGACTGGGATAATGTTGATTATGCTTGGGTGCCTCATAAAAACGGTTATTGTATACCCCTACTCCACTCCCTGGCCACTAACTTTAACCTCTCCCATCAACTCCATCTACGAGAACAGCAAACAAATTATATTACAAAATGATTCGCTCCAACCGCTCTCCCCGCGCTCCAACATTTCTATTGCCATTTAATTCGTTGGTTTTTCTCTCTGTGTGATTGAAACAGGTAATATAACCGTTATGTAACCGAAACCATTAGATTTTGCATATTGTTAATTGAACCTTATAAAGATGTTTTATGTTGTCGAATAACCGTTACAAACCCCTTGAACCAATCAAAATATAAACGATATATCCCAGCCATGGGAACATTATTTAAAAGGACTCCAGAATATGGACAAAATTTCCATAAAAAGTTGGGAAAGTAAGATCGTTCTATATTTTTAATAAACATGAATAAAATAGGAATGGTTTCTAGGTTTTTAAAAAGTTTTAACTTTAAAGGATTTTTTGTTCGATATTTTTTGAGATTAGCTCTGCAAATAATCTCACATTTTAAACACTGTCTTTAAGGATATTCTAAGCTTTAAATGTTCTAAGGGAGAAAATTACTTAGAAATGAAATGAGAGGAGTAGGCACATTTGTAGGGGAGCGAGAAGTAGGCTCAAAGCAAACACATAAAATGTTACATGTCGTAATATACAGTACAAACAACGACAACAACACCCTAAAATACAAAAAAAAAGTCAAAACATGGCAATGAAAGCTGTTGCCAACAGCAGCAGCAGCAACAACAACCACAGCAAAAAAACAAAAACGAAAAAAATCCGAAACCGAAACCAGGAAGAGCCTGCCACAATGAGGTAGCCAAAAAAATATATATAACAAATATGAAAAAAATGAAGCAAATCCAAAAATTTCCCTCTTCTTAATCTTGTTAACAATTTGTGTGTGCGTGTGTGTGTATGTGTATGGATATGACACATACCCAAATAACAACACCAACAACAACAGCAACAATCAGAAGAAGAAAAACTGAAAATGTTGCAGGCATTCGGTTTTTCTCCCGTTTTTTTTTTTTTTGTTGCTGCGTGTTATACATAATCCTTGAGAGGAGGTGTGACATTTGTATGTATAAATTTCAACTTTGATCCTTTTGTGGATAACTCGAAGCTGTATAGAGCCAATTGCAAAGAAATACAAATAATGAAAATGTGGGCACATCTCTCATCTCAGTTGCGGGGGAACAAAACAAGAAAACCAAACAAGAAAACTCCTCAACTTAAGTTGTCAAAATCAACCAACAACTCACACACACACACACAACTCACACAGGCACAAAAAATGTTTGCTTAGTATTTTCTTTTCATTTAAATGTCATGCGTTCTCATCTTTTTTTTTTTTTTTTTTGCATACTCAACAATGAAATGTATTTGTGAAGTGTGTGTGGTTCGGTTTTTAAGATCAAAGAAGTTTTACGCCTATTGTGACATGTTATTTCACACCTACAATTCATACATGGAAAATATCTATGTATGTATGTGTATTTGTAGGCCTCTTGCCGATGGGAAAATCGTGCAAAAAAACCACACAAAAGCCACCAAAATGAATTGTAAATGAAAGTCATTTCAAAAGCCGTGCAGCTGGATCTACCAGCAGCTCTAACATTATCTAATTCCAATGCATTCGACTGAAAATTTTTTAATTTAAAGTATAATTGATAGAAATTAGAGATGAGCACGTGATGTTTGAGCTTTGGGCAAAAAATGGTTATAAAACATATAAGAAGATCGAAAATATAGTTGGATATAGACGTCATCTAAATTTTTATTGTTCTCACAAGTTGAAACATTCTTTGAAGATGCTGAGATTAGTTGTAAAATTTCACAAAAATGTTGTCCTGTTTACAAATTTGCAAAAAATGTATAGTATTTTGTTGTCGTGTCACAATGTCGTCTGTATATAGTTTAACAATGAGCGAAAATCGCGAATAACCGAAAAAACCGCATCGAATGCAAAATCCAGAAAGTGCAACTGATGTTCCAAAAGGCGCAGAACAGGAACAGATTGCCCTGACTTGAACGCCGCGGTAAAAAGGGCATAAATTCTTGAGAGCACTACACACACACACACACACCCAGAGACTAAGAGAGACAGCGAGAGCAGTCAATGCGGTTGGCGATGGGCGGGAGGAATGGCGGTAGCTGGTGCTTCTTGCCACAATTTCCGTTTTCCGGTTGCAACAGCGCCTGCAGCTCAGATTCACTTTTCATTTTTTGTTTTTTTTTTTTCATTCGCTCTCTTTCTGTTGTTGCTACATTTTATATTGTAAACAATTGCAGCAAGAGCAACAACAAAAGGCGCAGGCGAAACATTTTGCGGTTGCGCCTCCGTTAAAGCAAAGAACCTCTTACCCCTTCCCATAACCGCTGCGTAACATCTCCCGCGCTACCACAACGCATGCATAAATTATTATTTCCTCGTCGCCGTTTTCTGCCAAATGTCATTTGCGCGAAATACAATTTCCTTTGAATACCCTTTCTTGCACCATGCAAAATTGGCAGATTTTGAATTACGATCATCTTAAGTCTTCATATGATGATCTTTAATCGATAATCTTTGAATACCAACAATCTACTCCTTGATTCATAATTATATCCAAGAAAAGGAAGAATTCGTAAGAATTTCAAATACAAAATAAACTCATTAACAATGTTCGTAAATTTTCCAACTCTGATCAATTTTAACACAAAAGACATAATAGGAGGAAAAACTTTCGTTTAAATTCGAATAGGAGCTCGGTTTGTTGCTTATCCTTTAGGAAGATCCTCATTGAACTACATCGACTACACCCTACTACACCCTGACTTTAATTTCTTTTGTTTTTTGGTTTTGCTGAATGCATCGGTACGTCATCGTTTTGCATGCGAATGACAGTTGGAAGTGGTTTTGGTTGTCGTTTTTCATTCCCCTTCCTCCGTCGCCTGCTCCCAATTCCCTCCTTCTGCCCTTCACCCAATTCTCTACATTTTGACCGACATGCTTGCCTTTTGTGGAGTGCCACGCCCACATAAAAACGACAAACAAAAAAACAACAACAACAACAACATAAAACATATTTGCCCGCTTTTGTTTTGCATTTTTATTACACTCACACACAGAGAGAGAGAGAGAGAAAGAGAGAGACAAGGATATTAAATGATAGAGAGAGAGAGAGAGAGACAAAATTTCGTTTTGCGGTTTTGGTTTTTATCATCCACAGACAACAGAGAATGGACAGAGATCGGAGGAGCAACAGCAGTTTCTTCTTCTTTTACTCCACTTCTCCCACACCCCTCCCCGCCCATTTGTTGCTACTGCTCCCCTCTTAACCATTCCGCTTTAATTGGAGTCGATGGTGTTATTTATATAAATGTTTGCCATTTCTCTTTCGTGCTGGCTGCTGGAGCCCCCATCGGTCGTCCTGTTTGCATTTCATTTTTTTGGCAGTTTAAATTTGTAGGCGTCATGTGATATATTGACCATTGGTTTTCCGTTTCAATGGGGTCAAACCAAACCCGAACCCAAATCCAAATGCAAAAGTCGTCGTCGTCGTCGTCTGTCGAGTGCGGGAGCCAGAATCAGAAAGAGATTTACCATCAGAACCAGAGCACGCGATTTTCAGTTTGGTCTGTTGACCTTGTTCTGCATATGGTTGGTTAAAAAAAAAACAACAACTTTAAGACCTCCAACACAATATTTAAATAAATATGAAAAATGTTGTGAAATTATTAAGAGAAATTTAACAAAAATTTACTAAAGGCAGCTAAAAGCAAAATATTTGAATTTAAAATTTGTTGAGCTCTTTCTTTGAATTGAATTTTATTTTAAATTTGCTGAGGAAATGAGCAATATTCATTTAGTGGGAAATATTGATATGTGAGTCCGCCTAGAAAACGTAAAATTCAAGGAAAGTTCATTCAAAGTACATAGGATAAGGATTGAGAGAAAGGAGGAAGAGAAAGAGATGAACTGAATGTGCGTGCTGTAAGCAAACGCCTTCTTAGCAAGGTGCTTAAACTCTTTTCACTCCTTTGGCAACTTCCTTAGAAACAGGCACACACCCACTTTAGGGCCACAATGCCAAAACCGTTGACTGCAACCACAAATATGCCAAAACATGATCATCACAGACAGAGACATGCAGACGGATGGACAAATGAATAGACTGACGGACAGACAGACAGACAGTTAGACAGTCAGTCAGTTTGGGATGGGATGGGATTCTCAAAAATCTCTTTCTCTCTGTGTGTGTGCGGCACACACCCCTAAAACTAATCCTTTACTGACTTGGGCGCTGCCTTTAGGGGATTGCTGCCGTTGGATTCCTGAGCAAAATGTCCCAACAATGAGAACATTGCATTCCTTTTTCTTATACTTTTGTCTGTCTGTCTGTCTGTATGTCTGACTGCCAGTTTGTTCTTATATCTTCTGTCGTCTTCTTCTACTTCAAATGAAGTGCATTCATCCGGTAGCAATCCTTTTCTTCCTTTTTATTTTTTTCTTGCTTCTCGTTTTTGCCTTGTGCATCATTTCACTTGAATTTGCGTTGACATCCTGCATTTGCCTGACATATCCTTTAACCATGATTAAAAAAAAAAAGAAAGGAGAATGAAATAAAAGAGGTGAAAAAAAAATTGTTTTGTACTTACGCCTCCTTAGCACACCTTGAAAACAACAACAAGAAAGGAACTCTTTCTCCATCCTCCTCCTCGTCCTCCTTCGGCCTACCTAACAAACTAGACACAGGGCGAACTTGAAACGAGCGCAAGGACAATAGACAATACAGGGGGTATCCTGCCTCTAGCCTCTCCTTACTTTCTCACTCCACACTCCCCTCCATTCATGCACTTAAAAAATCCTACAGATTTTCCCACTTAGCGATAAAGTTGTTGTCCATTGTTCTAGGATTTCTTTGTGAGTTTTTGCCTCAGTTTAAAACACTCTCCAAAATGTGGAAAATAAGCCTAAATAAAGATGAAGTTGCTGCGGTGGAGTAGCACCCGCCAGCCCCCTCTCACAACCGACCCCCACCTCTTTTGACGGTTGCAATTTCATGCCTAAATGGAGTCGTTAAATTATTTTCTGTAATTGAGTCGACGAGGCATTGGCATTGGCATTGAAGGAGCCTCTCAAGGAGCACACACACACACACACACACACACACACACACACATCTGGAGCCTGTAAACGGAAGTACTTACTCCATGATGCCTGGCTAACATTAAATTAAAATATGTTGTGTTCTTTTTTTCTTCTCGTTTCTTTTTGTTTTTGTTGTTGCGTCTCTTCATCTGCTGCCGGCGCTGGAGCTGCTGCTTTCCTTTTTCTTACTTTAATTAAAACCAAAAATGTTTTTTGGTTCTACTTTTTTGTTGTTTCGGCTGCTGGTGTGGGGCGTTAAATGCATTTTGTATGTGATTTCATGGTTTTATGACCTTACCACACACACGCACACTCACTCTCTCACACACACACACACACACACACATGGAGCATGCATACTTGACATTGGCAAAACATTCCTGGAGGTCATTGTGTAGGGCAACGGGAAATGTTTCCGTGTTCCAGAAAAACACACATATTCATTTCATTTACCGCCTTGCCCCAATTCCCACTCACAATAGTTTTTAAAACCTACAAAATTACACGAAATTTTGTTCATAGCTTAAGTTATGGATCTATATATCTGTAAGATCATTTTTTTCCTTATAATTCTTAATCAAATTAGGTGAATTTTGTTGACGATCTTAATTAGATATCGGTTATACTTGGTAAATTGCATCAACTTGAATTGCTTTAACCCTGAAGAAAGTAGAAAATAACAAGCGAGAGACTGCAAAAAGAAAATGATTTACATTGACAATAGATATTACTCTCCTCTGAAAAATTCCAAATAAAAATTTCATTATTGCAGTTAATCATTGAAATAAAAAAGACTTACAAAATTGAGGCAATTTGGAAAGACATCCGTTTGGGCCATGTATTTTTTGTGCGATCATTTGGTTATACTTATTACCATGCCGCTTTTCCAGAGCGGAGGCAAAAGCAATGTCAAAGGCAAAGGCCAAGCCTGACATGTTCAGTGGAAAACTCTAGCGGTATAATTTTTGTTCGTTTCAACATTTTCCGTGTAAGCAAAACGGACTTTCAGCTGTATGATAGAGTTGTCCATTCTTTCTACTTTGAAGACACCGCCGGGTCATTAATTCTACTGTTGCAAGCCAGTTTAACACCTTGGCTAAAAGAGCAAGAGAAAGAACTTTCAACAAGTTGCTGTTGGTTTTTTTTTTCTTCTGTTTTTTCCTGTATTATTTTATGTTTTTGGTCAGGGTCGAACCATTCGCTTTACGTAAGACTGCTTCATTTTTCATTCTCACACAAAATGTTGTACCCCATAACAGAGGAGAGAGAGAGAGCGAGAGATATAAAGAAACATGCATTTCTATCTAATTAAAACAGGTGTTTTAATTATTGCAGCCATTTAATTTTCCTATTTTCCTTTCCCCTCTCTCGGTCTCTCTCTTTGTCGCACTCTCACTCTAGCAATCCCCATCCTTTAGCTGCTTATTTCCATCATAAATGCCGACGACGACGACGCCGCCTGCCCACTTGGCACATTTTTATGAGCCTTCGCGGAGACGGAGACCATTAAAAACCGTTGCAGTTTGCTCATTAGGAGCAGAGCTCCATGCTCTAGATATGATGAATTTTTTTTCTCTCTCTTCTTTTTTGTTGTTTTCTGTTTATTACGAATGTTTATTACTTTGTATGCCAATGATGTGTTTTGTTTAACTATTTTTTATTGCAATTTGAGTGAGAGAGAGTAAGGGAGAGGATCCAAAAACCATGAACCAGAAAAGAATGATAGGAACATGGTAGATGATGGTTACCAAGGGAGTGGATCGGCGAGTCCAATGAAAGTTGTTTAAACAATTTCAGAACTTTTTCCTAATTAGATGTTTTTAACATCTTTTGTACTTTTCTTTATGCTTTTGAGCATAACAATTAGACTTCTTAATGATTCAATTAAATACTTTTACAAGTAAATTTATCTCTTCAAAAACTGTGAAAATGCTCCAAAAATCAGAGAACACAATGAAATCTCCATTCATTGCCATGGTAATCAAATTTCTTTCTAATCAATCAAAAAGGCTTTAATTCTAAAGTGCTAATCATGTTAGTCATGGACTATAATTAAGATCTTCTCTTTGCCATGAAGAGAATGTCGATCATGAAATTAGTTCTAGTTCATAAAGAACATTTTCAATTTGATTTACATTGAGGAGTTTTTCATCTATGGAACAAGTTTTGCATGTGATAGCTTGTGATCGCTAAAGTAGATTGATTTTGAGCATGATTGCTTCTTGATTGGCGCTTGGTTTTTTCTTTAGCGCGCATTTAGTACACTGTTTAAAAAATAAGAAATTGCAATTAAACAAGTTTTGCAAGTGATTGCCCAACTATAAATGGATCAAAGTGAATTGGTTTTGAGAATTATGGCTTCTTAATGGATTTAATAGCTTAACTCTTACTACATCACCTTCAATTTGACTTAGCTGGCTTCCATGGTGTGGCTTTAAAAAGTGCATCTAGCAGGTTAATTATTTGAAATTGTATTCTTAATAGTTTCTAGTAATTGCTTCATCCTAATTATCACTAATTTCGTCATAATTTCAATTGACTTAGTTGGCGCCCAACGTGAAAATTTCAAATGAACATTTACTAGTCCATGTTTTTCCTTCTCAAGATTTTGTTTTGTCCAATTTCATAGATCTTAATTATTAACCATCAACTCATCTTTCCTGTTGACATTACAAAAGAAACACCTCCTCTTCTCCCCCTATCCGAAAAAAGGGGGGAAATAATGATTCCCTTCACATAATTGCATTGTTATTGGTATGTAATTTGAATCATTTCCCCCACACTCTGGCACTTAACACTAATCAATTTTTAATGAAATAACATAAAATCCCATTTATTTGTACCATTTTGCCACTCCTCCAGCCGCCTTACTACACACACACACACACACATACCATTTCATACTTAATCAGGCAATAATAACATAAATTAAATAAACAACAAATTCTTAAAGCCGATAGAACTTTTATTTTCTTAATGATGAGGAGAAATGCGAGTTGCATGATGTGTGTTAAATTTCACGCGTTACATTTAAGGCAACAACAAGAACAGCTGCTGCTGCCGCTGGTCCAAAGTTGAAAGAATATTGCAAGTTCATTATACAAACACCAATCAAAGATCAGGGCAGGTATGAAAATCCAATTAAAGCCGCCCAAAGCGTACCAACCAGATGACTATGATAATAATCACGATGATGGTGATGATGATGATGATGATGATGATGATGAAGAAAGGGCACACACACACACAGCACATAGTGTGCATATGGTTAAAAGGAAAAACTGCAAGCTCACCGCACTTCTCACTCAATTAGAACAGAAAATTCAAAGGAAACGTGTAAACAAAATAAATACGAAATCAAGCAAACTGTCCACGAAACTCCAACTCCAACTTCTCTCAGCCCTCAGAGCCCTCGGAGCTCTGGCTGTGACTCTGACTCCTGCCATGTCGATTTTTCCACCTAAAAGGCTTGACTTGATGTTCAAGTGGCTGGGCATCGGCCAACTGGAGGCACTTGAAGCGTTTCTTTCTTTTCGTAGCATGTTGCATGGCTCCCCCCTCTCTTTCTCTCTGTGTGTATTTTCTGTGTTTTTTTTTTTTTTTTTTTTTTTGGCATTCTTCACCTGTCAAGGCGGTAGTTGGTTGGTCTTCGGTGCTCGGACTCTACTGCTACGGAAAGTGCAATAAGAACGTCTAAAACCTCACACTTCAAAACTTTTGCCGAAACATCAAAGTTGACGTACACAATGGCCATTGATGTGATACAACTCAAGTGCAAAGAAAACAAAACACGAAACCATAGTAGTAGTGAGTCAGTCAGCCAGCCAGTCAGTCAGTCAGGCAGCCAGCCAGCCTGCTAGCCCGTGAGTAAGAGAGTGAGTGTGACCGCAGCCTCCAAAACATCCCAGTATCGGAGCATCAGTTCTGGGAGGTTTACAGAGAGGATGGTTGACTGGTTGGTTGGTTGCTTGGTTGGTGGGTAGGGCAGAGGCAGTCGCAGACATCGTTGGCGGTTGGCTTCAACGTTGTCGTCAGGCCTCAAAGCATCAACAAGCGTAAAATATTCTCAGAATTGCAACAACTTAAGCTTTCAGCTTTTAGTCTTTTGGCAACAATTTTAACAGCATTTCAGGAGCGTTTATTTCTTACATTACGGCGCCCAATATGAGGGCCCTTCACAAAAGACCAATGTATCTAATAATCCTTTTAATAAGTGCCAAATTTATGGATCTTGAATTCATTAATTAATTGTTTCTTATGTCCTTCGATCAGAGGGAGTCTTCTTCCCTGTCGCACTGCGGGGAAACGAAACTAATCGGTTCTCAGCGGCTCACATATAATGATCACTTGACGAGGGACAACGCAATTTTTAACTACTTGATGGGCATAGCTAAAGGATCTCACAATATTGGCACCAAAGATCCGTGTATTTTTGTCCCCACAGGAGTCCGCACTATCTGACATATCGAAGGGTCGTTTAATGCCCTTTATGTAGTTGCCCCAACCTCAGGAGGAATAGTTATCCGAAAAGCATCTCTGCAATTCGATTGAATATATTCGTCATGGTGATCGATGTCTTAATTTTTTATGATATTTGACCGTACATAATTGTGGGTTAAACCTGGAAAATACCGACTTATAGACCTTTGTTAAGAAATTTAGTCGAAGAATTTGGAATTCAGACACTATCGATTGACTAAAGATATCTTCTTTAAAGAATACAGAGAAATAAGTTGTAGAAGTAAGCTTTTAAAGCGCAGTGTGCGATTTTTTCTTATCTACTTAATTGTGGCGCCCAACGTGGGGCTTTACATTTTGTTAAGGCACCATTCGATCCACAATGACCCCATTCCCATACATTGCGCTACCGTTTGATTTTGATGCAATTACTGGAAAAGTTCTTCCTGTATTAGAACAACAAACCTCCAACGACATCGACATCCACATCGACATCGACATCGACGTCGACATCAACATCGACAGCACGACGTCTGCAGGCCTCTTAACATTTTCGGCAATGGTTTGCATGTTTCGTCGTGTGCTGAATGTTGCATAAATAAAGCGCAGATCACACGCAAACAAAGCTGGAGAGCGAGAGCGAGAGAGGTAAGCAACTCAGTCAGCCCAGCCAGCAAGCCAGCCATCCAGCCAGCCAGCCATTCGACACGGACAACATCAAAGTGTTGACTTGACATTTTGAACGACATTTTAACCTGTTTAGCAGAAGCGGCCAAAGCCAAAACCAAGCCAAAATCGAGCCGAACCAAACCAAACCAAACCAAACCAAACAAGCGTAGCCAAAGTCAAGTCAGCGTGCCATGGCAGTTGGTCGGACGGTCGGTCGGTCGCATCGTTGTGGCCTGTTGTCAAGCCGTAACCGTAGCCCCATATACTCGTACATAGCCGTAGATGAAACTGCAACTGAAGCCGCTGGAGCTGGGGGCCAAATGAAACCAGCGAAGCAAGCAACATGCTATGCTGCAATACGAATGACTGCACGCTGTTTGTAATGGGTGGATTTTCAATGCAAATCGGGTATAATGACTATGTGATTGAACTGAGTAATCTAAGACCTACGAAACTTCCTTTCTTTGATCCCATGAAAAGGCTCAGAGTAATCTAAGGATTACATACAATTGAGTATCGTTGTATGGTTTGCTATAGGCCATATTTTAAAGATTTAATTAGATTTGGCTAATGAAAAGATTAAATTCATAAGTGAGGTAATAATTTGTACATTTTCAAGTATGTCTAATAAGATTTAAAGGTTAAATCTACATGCGACACTTGAAATAAAGCTACTACGGAATTTGTTGCATACCTCTGGGGGCGTAAACTGTAACAGATTTCAGCTTAAATTCAGCTAGCATCATGAAATCTAATTAATTGGCATTGAAATCGAATTAAATATTAAATCTTCATTAAAAGGGTATTTCCTCATTTGTTATTCTTTGTTGCATTTCCCCCTTAACTTCTTGTGGTTGTTGGTGCTGTGCAAGTATTCTGCTCTTACTACTACTAGTACTATTGCTGCTGCTGCTGTTGCTGTTGCTGTTGCTGTTGCTGTTGCTGCTGCTGCTGCTGATGATGATGATGATGACGCTGATTCGTTTTGGACCATGTTGTTGACTCGCCTGGTTGCTTGCTTGTTTGAGCTGTTGTTAATTTTCCTAAAATCAAAGCACAAAATTCACAGGAAATGTAAACCGTTTGTGACCATTCAAACACGAACCAACCAGCAGCAGCAGCAGCAGCAGCAGCAACTCTCACCGAACTGGAACTAGAATGAAGGGAAAAAAAGGAACAGCAGCAGAAGCAGCATGGTCTTGCTTTAATGGCCGCAGCTTAAAGCAAATTAAAATATTAAAATTTATAAACAACAAGCAGAAACCATAACAGCCAAAGCAGAGCTCAAAATTCTGATTATAGTCCAGCCGCTTAATACATGCATAATAATAATAATAATAATACAAAACACACACACACACAAACGCATGGGTTTAAAAGAAAAGGAATACAAAAATCTTGCAACGTGGATCTGCACTTTCTGTGGGAGGAGCAGTTGTAGGAGCACTGGATCAGGGAGCAGGAGATGGAGATGGAGGAATTGAACCTGCTTAAAACGAAACCTGGCTTGATGTGGCTCAGATGATAAATAATCCACGCAAAAGCCACGGCATCCGACGCCATCCGAGCTTTGGCCCATTGCTCATCCGGCAGGTGCAAATCGCATGTGACAGCCAGACACTTAACTTTTTGTACGCTGAGTGGCCCCCCGACTATGACTATGAGTGCGAATACAACTGAGTTGGAGTTGCAGTTTGAGTTTGAGTATGAGTACTGCATGTACTCGAGACCTGAAGGGACCTGGTTCGGACGGACGGACGGACGTTCAGCTGAATTGCTGGAGAGTTTTGTGCTAATGCAAACACGTAAGCCAACTGACCAAGCACCCAGCAGCAGCAGCAGCAGCAACAGCAACAGCAGCCAGTCAGCCGTCATTTCAGTAGAGAAGTCCCAGTCCCAATCCCTCCAGTCGGAAGAAGGCTGCTGGCTGCTGGCTGCCGTCTGCTGTCTGTTGCCTCGGCACGGTCTTTGCCTGGTGTGCTGGTGGTGCCCCGTTGTCGGCTTGGCCTGCTTGGTCATTTTTTATCGCATGTTAATCACAACCTTGTGGAACTTTGTTTACCTTGGCTAAAGCTGAGCGATCTGAGTGAGCGTATGGTCCAGGCTTTTCATAAAAACCCTTTTGTTGTTGCAGATTTTTGTTTATACATATTCATTTTTATCCTTTTTGGTCGGGTATTATGACTTTATTACCATGTTTATGACATGCGGTAGAAATCTCTATAATTATATTCCTTAATCAATCATTAGGAAACTTTATTTTATGTGTATATCTAAAATGAAAAATGCTCCATTTTGAATGAAAGTTGTGAGATCAGTAATCAGCGACGATTTCAGGAAAAGATTTGCATCATTTTGTCACTTAGGATCTGTTTGTAAACATATATGAAAGGATTGGGCTAAAAATTTCATTACTCATAAATATCCAAACTATTTACATACATTTTTTCAAAGTTCTTACTAGAAAACTTTCTTAATAATATCATAGTTTTCGGTTTGAACATTTATCATAAAACTGTGAAGAATCAGGTTTGACCCCTTGGATCGAGTGGGTAAAACGTGAAAAGAAGAGTATTACAATATTCTATGCATTACCAAATATTTGCTTTGGTTATGCATATTGTCCACAGCTTCTCAGTTGAATCTTTGGCCCTCTCTCTGCTTAGTTATGCTATGTTGTGTCGGTTTTTCTGCTCCTCTTGAAAAAAAAAAAACAGAAAAGAAAAAAAAAACAAACTAGGAAAAAGAAAAACTCATAGACGACTGAGCCCAGGCTAAGTGAATGCAATTAAAATTGACGTTAATCTGCTGGAATTCTGATGTTTTGTCATGTTTGCGCGCTAAAGATGTTATTTTGTTTTGACATGCTCTTGGCCTGGTCCGTTCTGGCCGGGTCTGGTCTGGCCTGGCCTGGCCTGGCCTATGCTGTCCTGGCATGGCTTGGCTTGTTGTAACCAGCAGCAGCCAAGTTCAAACACAAACAAAGTCCACAAAGGCAGCCAACCCAAAGGAGTCAGAGTCAGTCAGTCAGAGTTGGAGAGTCAGAGTGCCTGTGCCTGAGCCCAAGACCAAGACGAAGTCCAAGTCTTCGTTGTCGTGTACATGTAGATCAATCTATCTAACTAACGCGTTTGGTGTTTGCTGGTGTCTCCTACTCCTTCTCCTCATCCTCCTTCTGATGCTGCTCCTGCTCCTGGTGATGCTGCTGCTGCTTCGTCTTCAGCTCCACTGGCTTGTTATTTAAATTGTTATATTATTTGTGGCCAGGCTAAGCTTGGGAACATGCGCTACATGTTTGGGGATGGGAATTTTGTTTGGTCCGGCGTCACCATCACCATCATCATCGTCTCCGTCTCTCCCTAGTCGTCGTCGTCGTCGTCATCATCATCATCGTCTTTTGGCTTGTTATGGCTTAACTTTAATCGAATTGTCTGGGGTGTCTCCTTTATGCACACTATTTCACTTCTCCCGTCTGCTGCCCTTTTATGGCTATAGTTTTGTTGTCTTTTAAAGACATTGGGCAGCAGTTAATTTTTATGATTGCTTACTTAAATCACTTATTAAATGGATTTTCCTATAAATAAAATTGTAAGATTGTAAAACTCTGATCAAGAGTTCTCCCCTCTCTCTCAGTCTCTCTTGAATTACTAGAAATGCGATGAGTCCATTCGATTTTACCTATCCAACAATTTCAGTACTAAAATTATACCAAAATATTCTTTAAGCGGTTATCAATTGTTTTTCGACTGACTTTCGATTGATCTCTTTTGGAAATATTTATTAGATTGGCTAACTCAAATCGATTTGGCAGTTTCCTGACTGAAGAACAATTCTTTCTTGGTTATTTTGGAATTCCTTTCGTTGCTTTCTCCTTGGTAATATTTCCTTTGCAGGACCCCCCAAACACATTTCACATTTCCACTGGCATTCAATGCTGGGTCCAGCAATAAATCTTTTAGCTTACTATCTTTTTTTATTTAGTACACACACACACACACATACACACATACACTTTTAGCCATTATTACTGCAACATTAAGACACCCAAAACGGCCTGCTATTGTTCGTAGATGTCCGAAAATCCAGATGCCATTAACATTGGCACTTAATTTACTTTACCCAAACTAAACCAAACAAGCAAAACAAAACAAAACAAACAAACAAACACACAAAATGACGCACTCTCTTCTTATTATATTTGGTCAACAATAAGAAGCCACTGAAGAAAAAAAAATAAAAAAATAAACCTACATAAAATAATGTAAAAGAAATTCAACAACAATTAAAACCATTTTCAAGCAAACAAACATTCCGCGCTCTCTCCCTTATATTGTCCAGTGAGTGACCAAAAATGTCCTTTCCCTCTTAGCCATCTCCATCTCTATCGTCTCTAGTATGTAGTCTCTTTTCTCCGGCTCCAGCTCCGGCTCCGGCTACTGCTTGTGCTCCTTTTCCTGTTACTGCCGCTGTTGTGCTTATTTATTGGCGTCTTGCACATTGTTTGCAAAGAAAAAGGAAAGTAAACCAGGGAAAAAGGCCAAGAAATTGAGATAGAATCCATAAGATAGAATAGAAAGTAGCTCACTCGTTGTCGAGTGTGTTTGTGTGTGTGTGTGTGTGTGTTCTCTCGCTCTTTGTGTGTGTGTGGTATATTTTAACAATTTTCAATTTTAGCTTTTGTTCTCTATGCCAAACACTGAAAGATGTTTACATTAAAACGACAAGGAGCTACCCTAGAAATGTGCATGAGTCAAGGTTTTAAAGAAGATTGCAACTTTTGATACAAAAAAAAATGCAGTATACTACATTAAATTTCCTTGAAATACTTGAAGTCAACGATATGGAATGGTACAAACATATCCTTCGCTCTTTCCTATTTCATATGCTGGGTATCAATGATAATAGCAAGAACCAATGAAAGCAAAAAAGAAACACCCAGAAAGAACAACTAAATTTAAGTGCCTTCATCTTATCTGACCTTTTGGTACCCACCATGCCAAAGGCGCATCATCCATCCTTGTAGGTAGGAGAGGTCCTGCCTAAACCAACTGTGTTCCAATTCGACCTCCACCTATTCCACCTCGTCCCTTTTCATTCTTCATTCATTCCTTTCATTATTTTCTCTGGTGTTTATTTTTTTCTTTTTGCTTTCCTTTTGTTATTTGCTCAACCATAAATTGACTTTAATTTAATTTAATTTGATTGTTGTTTTTTTTTCTTTCGTTTTTCTTTAATTTAAACTATATAACAATTCAATTTGAAAGTCGTTTTCACTGCGCGCAGGCGTGAATGAATGAGGGGGGACGGTTTCCCCCTTGAACTAAGCAGCCCTTTGCCTCCTCCCCACTCATTATGCAATTGCCAAAGGAAAGGGGGAAAAAGCCTAAAAATAAATAAAGATACCCATATTTTGTCAACGACAAAAGATTCGGGGACAAACGGTACTTTTCGTATGGTGATATTGAGGGGGTGGGAGGTGGGGAAAAATTGATTTCCGGTGGCAGTTTCAATGGCTGCTCGTTGCGCTCTATGACGCCCCATGGCGTTAATGAGCTGCAGCATGCCGTCGAGTATCTGTTAGATACTATTTGTTTTGTCTTGTTTTTTTTTGTCAATGATTAAAATGTTTGTTCTGCTTCAATGACGAAAAATTTTCATATTTATTTCCGTTGAAGAAAGGTTTTTTCTTTTGTCTAACAAAGTTAATTGAATTTGAATTGTAATTTTTAATTAAAGTCACTTTATAAAATTGTTTCTGTTGATTGAAGAACATTTAACTGTTGCATTAGCCGTGAAATTGCTTAATTTCCTGCTTTTTTGTGGTCCTGCACAACGACGATGAGTTACCCTATCTATAGTGACAACTTGCCTTTTCATAGTGTCGAAAATGCCCTCAGTAATGTAAATTGTAAATTTTGTAAATTTTAATAACTAGAAATTGTAGATTTTTTTAATTGAGATATTTCATTTAATTTTGTCGTTTTTCTTCTTCTTTCATTTTGTATCTCATATGACATTTCAATCCATTTAACTTGAGATAATAACATAATAAATCATAAGCTTATGATAGATATTAAAAATAAAATGACAGCGGCGGGGATTTAAAGAGAGACAATCAATGCTGGAATATGTACATCTCTCCTGGATATACATACTTATACGATATACATACTTATACGATATACATACATACATACATTTATCTATATAATATATAACAGCTACAAAGTGCTGACAGGCTGGCTGGATGGCGGCAGGGTGGATAAAATCCACTGAACGTAAAATCGAAGCACTAAATTATGACTAAGGTAAAGCCAAGGCGTGCGCTGACAATTCAATGCCAATGGAGATGCCAATGCGCGCCTATGAAGGCGGCAGTCCCATAAGGAAATGCATGTACATATGCCGACAAGGTGGAGGAATGGGATTGGGAATGGGAAAATTTATGCAGTTTAGAAAAAGAAGGAAGGAAAGGAAAGCAAAAGTAGTGCAATAGTGCAGTAGTGTAGTCGAACTGGAAGGCAGCTCAGCTCCTGCGACGTGCGTGTGCATTGGTAATCCGTAAAAAAATGATGTCATAATAAATTGTAATTTATGGGCAATGCAATGCACTCAAATTGTTGACAGATGCAGGTTCCATACGATGCTCTATTCTCGCTCCATTGCAATGAAGAGATCAACTAGCTGCCTAGCTAGCTAGCTATCGATGATGATGATGACTTAAGCTTGACGAGTGTTTTTTTTTCACGATTAATTATATCATGGGTTTTCGTTTAAATATACTTATATATATATATATTGTATGCCCCAAAATGATCGGTAGTCATCTGTTTTAGCTGTGTGTTGCTTCCTGTCTGATATGTTTTATGCTTGAATGCCCTGGGAATGGCCCAGGGTCTTAACGACCTGACAAATAGATAAAGTGCAGCAGTCAAAGTTGTCTCTAGTTGTTCGTTTGTCTGTTTATTTGTTTGTTTGTTTGTTTGTTCATTCGTTCAGTCAGTCGTTCGTTCGTTCATTTATTGTATCTCTTTTTGTTTCTCATTTAAGTAGAAGTAGTCGTTGTCGTAGTCGGGCTTTGATGTATCGGCTGCTGGTTTTGATCTGACATTCGAACTATTTTATATGCAAATGTATGATTGTGTTGAACAAAATGACAGGAGAACCACCACAACCAACCATTCACCAGTTCGTAGGGGATTCACACAAGAAGTTAAAGACAGAAAGAGAGATTGGTTGAGGGAGCAACCTCAGAGCTGGCAGCAGAGGGGAGAATAAAACACTAAATTGATTGCGGCAAGAAAATGATTGCTAACTTTTCATGTATTCCCTTTGGGTTTATTGTTGTCTTTTATTTTTTATTTAATTAAGTGATTGTTTAGTTTTTTGACAAAGCTGTTTGCTACACATTTCACTAAACTAACTAAACTAGTTTTGGAAGTGGAGTAGCTTATTTTTGAAGAGAGACAAAGATAGTATGAATATTTTATACAAAAGTGTAGCCAAAGAGCCGATTATATAGTTTATTTGATGCATCCTGAAAAGTAATACCCTTCAGATATAATTTAATTATCTAATATCTCCAATAAACAAGTTCTCTGTCCCCTCAATAAATTAAAGTTCGGCTCAAAGATCAATTAAATAAGCTTTAAATTTTTATTGATTCATTTAAATCAAGGTGATAGAACTCTACTACACATTATTTCAATTGGGAGATTGAAAGATTTAACTTTAAAGCTTGCCATGCGAAAAGAGAAAAATTAAATTCCTTTCATTTCTTTTTTTTTTTTTTTTTTTTTTTCATTTCTCTTTGAAGTTTCATTTGAAATATTGTTTTTCCTGTGCCATGAAAATCAAATTAAAATGCACATTTCAGATTGAAGCATAACGAATGTGTTTATACCGCAAACTCGCATTAATGCCTTAATTAAATAATCATAAATTAAATAATAGCCAAGTTATTCAACAATAAATAAATCAATCGATCGAACGATCCATCGATCTATCGGGGTCTCTCAACTTGCTGACTTGCATAAACAAAAAAAATGAATCCAAGAAAAACTATGAAAATTGATACAGGTGAAATGACAAAAGAAAAAAAGGGTTTGTCTCCAAACAACTTATTTTGATATTGTTTTTGATTTTCATTTTATAAGAATCAAAAACGCTGACAAAGAAAATGTGAACAGACAGTGGGATTTTCTTTGAAATGACATAGAGAGATTGAGAGGGAGCGGGAGGGTAGGAAAAACCATTTGATGGCAAGTGAAAATTTATGGATATGCTCTTTCAGAGCATTTATCTTTCATTAGAAAATGAAAATCTTTCTTGTGGCTATGCCCAGAACTCGCACACACAAACACACACACCTAATCAATGACCACAATCTCTTTCTATCTCTTTCTCTCGCTCTATCAGTTTTACCTTTGCTTTTTGTTCTTACCTTTTTTTGAGTTCGAGCAATTGAAAGAAAAACCATGAGCTCTGTGGTCCATAAAATTCCATTTTATGTGATTCTTTATAAGTCCAGACTCCTCTCTGATTTATATATGTATATACAAATGCTCAGTGTGTAATTGTTTTGGTTTTTCGTTTTGTTTTTTTTTGTGTCATCCTTGTGGGTCTCGAACTATTTTATTATATAGTCGATATATATATATATATATACTACACAGATTGAAGAAATTGAAATGTTATCGCAACAACTTAATCGTACAGAGGAGAGTCTTATAACCCATAAAGCTGACTGACCATTTGCAACTTGATTCTCTTCTCCTCTCCTCTCCTCTGCTCTGCTCCTATCTTATCTCATTTAAAATTTGTTAATTGCCGCGCACTTCAAGTAGGTACTTAGTTGTATCTGTATCTTTTGGGGGTCTCCATCTGAGTGTTGTCGTTGTTTTATTTTGTCTCTTTTTTTTTAATGCCTGTTGTAAATTACTTTTAAATGTTTTTAAGTGTAATAAAGTTGTTGCGTAATGAGTTATTCTAAAGTAGTTTAGTTTTTTTTTTTTTTTATTTCTTCGGGTGTGCGGCATATAATCTGTGCCCTGGCATCATTCTGGAGACGGCGAGATTTTAATTAATTTTTTGTTTTGTTTTTATAATGACCAGCAAAGTGCAAAGAGGCATTAGAGAAAAAAGAAATTAGGCCAAGCCAACAAAATTTGCACATAACAGATTTTTTTGAGATTTCTTCATCAAGAAATATCTAAATTTGTTTCTCATAACTTCATCCGGGATCTCAATTTCCGCTTAACAATTTAAAGCTTTTGACTTTTTAAGGATTATCTCAGTGGCCCTTCGGACCAGCGGCAAATGGGTGTCAAGTGGCATCAGCCAAGTCAAGCAAAAAACCTGGTAGTAGGCCTATGTAGAGAGCGAGAGAGAGAGAGAGAGCGAGATAGAGAGCCCTTTGGTTAATCAGCCCAACGTAGAAAGAACTCAAAGTAGCGTAAAAATTCAAAGCCAAAACCCAAAGACCTGGCCGGCCAGACGCATTCACATCCTCAACATCAGCAGCAACGATGCGTGTGTAAACACAGCCCCAGGGGCAGAAGCAAAATCGTAACTTAAAGATACAGATACGCAGAGGGCCCAAGGATAGCAAGGCGAACCATCATACAACCTGGGCAGGTGTGTTTCTCACGCAGCAGCGGCGGCGGTCCCGGTTTTGGTTTCGCTTTCGAAGTGTGGCAATGTGTGGTAGATGTTTCCTTATTTTCCCTCTTTTCCCTTCTCTTTTTTTTGTTCTTCTGTTTGACCAGGCGATTCCACCTTAGATCGCCGGTTGCTTGCAAAAATTCTTGAGATGAGAGAATGTGTATTTTTCATGGCAATATTTTTTTTTTATTACAATTTTTGCGATTTACAACATTTAAGTTCGTAACAAACTGTAGCTTTAAATTTGCCTAATTAGCCTAATATTTTTGTATCTCTATATAGATACATACCTCTTTTCCTTTAATATTTTATGATAACTTTAGTTATCGACTACTATCCTAAGCTTGACTTAATCAAATTAACAATGCATTGTTATAAAATTCATCACGTAGCCATCTCTAAGTCAAAGACATCCTGAACCTTCAGAGGGAGTCAAGGAGATGGGCAGCTTCTTACTCATTTTTCTCTAGTAGTAAATTTGAGGAATGCGTTTGTTTGCCATCCGTTTTAAGGTCTTCATACATGTCTCTATCTCTCTCTCTTTTGGCCAACTATTTTTGTTTTTGTTCTTTTGATAGCATAAATCAAATTGGTTAGAGAGAGCAAAAATAATTACGGGTGCTAGCGCAAAAATTTGCACGTGGTATTAATTTTAGAGGGCCTCCTCTCAGTGTTTTAAATCGTAGCACAAAATCGTTTCGTCTCAGAGACCAACTCTGCAATTATTTCCCCACAGAAGAGTTCTATACAGTTTTGTCTGCACGCTGCTGCCAGCCCTCCTCAACTTAGGGCCCAGTCCTTATCATTTAATACGTATCTCTCTCTCTCTCTCTCTCTCTGTTCGTCTCTGGCACAAGCATTTTATTTTTTTTCGCACACTATTTCAGAAAATGTTTCGTCTTTAATTGTAGTTTTGGGCCTGGGCCTAAACAGACTCTCAAACAGGATACATGTTACGGACTGGCTATGATTATTTCTTTGCATAAAACGTATCTTTAAGTTAATATTTCTTTTACGGTAGGCTGGAAATTGTTTTTCTTTCTCTTGTACTTAAGATTGCGAAAAATGGGCTGGACAAAGAATGCAAAAAGGGGGGGAGGGGCTTAAGATATGGCCTAGAATTAGCTAGTTAATAGAGAATGAGAGAGAGAGAGAATATAATCCCAATACAATACAGATTAGACACTTGTGATATACCCATCCATCATTGATCACCTAGAACATTGAGTCGTAAAGGGTATATGCAAGTCGGTGGCAAGTTTTTGAATTGATTTAAATCACAGAAGATCGACGACGTCTCATCTAACACATTTGCATTTCTTGCATTTCATTTCACTGATCTACTTCCTCAATTTTATTTCCCCAAAAGATGATCTTTTCCTTCTCTTTGTTTTTCACTTATCATTTAGATGACCTACCTATAAATTTCCTACAGATATATTTTGTGCGTGCAATTTGTAATCGATCCTAATCTGAACGGAAACCACTTTGCATTTAAACCAAATTTCTGACAGCTTGAATTCGACTCACTTTCTTTTCAAAAAACCGAACAAAAATTTGCCGCTGCCGCCGCCCCACCGAAGCCCACACACTTTTCATTTTCTTTAGAAAAAAAGATGTGACTCAGAAGAAATAGAAAACGACACGAACACACACAGTCACACACAATCACACACACACCAACACACACATATGTGAGGATGCTGAACTTAGATTTCTAAAACGATTATCGAATGGGTTAAGGTTTCCAATGAAATAGAAAATTGAGGCGCCAGTTTTCAACTGAATTCGAATTCTTTCTCTCTAACCACAGGAGTCTGCTGGCCCCATCATATAATTACCCCACATAGAGGGAGAGACAGAGACATAGAGAGAGAGAGAGTAAGAGAGAGACAAAAAGTAAAACACCTTTATTTTTTTTTGGTGAATGTCTTTTTGGTGGTTTGGTGGTTTCTTCTCGCTCTCTTCATATTCAATTAATAAATGACGTTAACATGCTGTCAAAATATGAAATTGTTGATGATGCACAACCATGTGAGGGCCAGGCAGCTAGCCAGCATGTGGCAGAGTGTATCTTGAAGATACATTTACCAAATTCATGGCACGCAAAGTGCAAGTTGATATCATAGACTTCATAAATTATAATTTGCTTGGGACCCATAAATAGCCGGCAGCAGCAGCAGCAGCAGCAGCAGCAGCCGCTCAGTTCAGTTCAGTTTTGTTCAGCTCAGCTTAGCTCAGTTCAGTTCTAGAAGACTTTCAGACACTTGACTACCGATTATAATCAATCTTTAAGATAGACGACGATGCAATGCCAGAAGGAAAATGATAGACGCACAAAGCTTGGGGTAATTTAAAACGGGCTCGAGCCTATCCGATCCGAACCAGAGTCTAGTCTGGCGATTGGCGGTTGGCGGCTGGCTCTTGGATTTAGACTTGGGTTTTTGGTCAGCGATCACGCAATATGCCAAGTAACTATACTTACTTAGTTGCCTCCGCTTCGGTGGTTAGCTGTGAATTCACCAAGTTACATATGTCCATGTCCAGATACTTTTTGCTGCCTGACTACGCCTTAGAGTAGATGATGATGATGGGGATCTGCTTGGACAATGCCAATATGCAGTGAGAGAAAATCCTTTCGAGAACTAAATGTAAATTGCATGAGGTTGAAACTACATATCTTATATATCGATATAAAGCTTTTCAAGCAAGTTATCTTTCTTTTAAAAGTCAAAGGATATATAAGGAACATTTATCTGTTCTTTCTACTACAATTGCCAAGTACTAACATCCAGTTTTGCTGAGAGATTTTACTAGAATACTTTACCTTTTATAATTGATCACATTCGATATAAGTTTCGGCAGGATAATGGCCTTGTTATGACTATAGTTTCTCTCAGTGTATGTAGCGATCCTCGTCGTATGCAAAATAAGTCTCCATGCCAACATGTGTCTCCACGTTGTCTATGGCCAACTGCGACACGCATTTATCAGCGGCATTTATCACGCAGGAGACGCAAGGAGGCAACACACACACAGGGAAACGTCTTTGACTTTGACTTCGAGTTGAACGACGGCGGCTTGGACCATTGGACATTCTTTAGGGGGCATATCATGTGTCCTATCCTGCAAGCATGATTTGTTTTTGCTGCTCAGATAAGTCAAATGCGATATGCGTATCACATAGATTTTGTTTTCAGTTTGTGCCCATCCATTCGGGCAGGGAGTCAGGCAGAGGCAGAGCCAGCCTGCCTATCTGTCTCTCTGTCTTATTGCCTATCTGTCTGTTTGTCTTTGGCTATTTTTGGCCGCCGTCTTGGCCGTCTTTTTCCTGTGTGTTGCCGGTTTTTTTTTTTCTTTCAGCCTGGCATGTTTGCATTTTGTCTAAACAAATCTCATTGATAATTTTGCATAAATTATGCGCGTGAAATTAAATGGGCAAAACAAAAATGGCAATTACAAGAACAGAAATCTTTCTTTTTGCAGCGGATGTAGTACCATATGTACATATATACATACATACATCGAATGATTTGCATTTTCCGGTTACACAAATTGACTAAAAATAGTTGTCAAGTGATCGATCGAAAGAATTCCTCTTCTCTACGAGGTAGTGATCCTATTCAGTAGCTGATATAATTTTGCTTCCCAAGTGATCCAAGTCTTTGATAAGTCTTCTCATCAATCTGAACCAAAAGTCAGCTACCTTTTGCTTGGCAAGTGATTATGATTATGATGATGATGATTATGATTATGATGATGGTGGCAATGTGTTAAGGTATTTACTTACTTTTGCTGCCCATCATCAAACAGTTTAAACTTAACCTTTACCTCTGCCATTACCATTACCTTTTACCCATCCAGGGATAGAGGCCTACACATAGGCCCTAGCTTTGGCCCAGGCCCAGGCCCTTCTTTTGCCATTGTATGTCTTTGGTCCATTGTATGCTCACTTCCGTTGCTGGCTTTTTGTTAGTTGTTGGACTTCTCGTCTTTACTCCATCTCATCTCATTCTCATTGCATTTAACGCTCATTTTATAAAGTTTTTTTTTCGTTCTCCTTCTCTTCGCTCATATTTTTCTCGATTCATTATTTATTGTGAGAGGACGATTTGAAAAGCAAAAAGAACGAATGAAAAAAAGTGTGAAGCATAAAATGAAGAAAAAAGAATTCTGAACAATAGGACAATGGCAGAGACGACTTCTTTCCGGTATTCCTTGGCCTTAGCACATTTTTTGGAATATGATTAATTGCAAGTCAATTGATATTTTATTGGTCCGAAAAAGGAAATAGTTTTGATTCAATGGCAAATTGCGGAAGTCGTCGCATTTAAAACCGGAACTACAATGTCGTCGTCGTCAAAGGTCTTTGGAACAAGTCAAACATCAATTGTAAAAGGGCAGCTGGAAAAATCATCAGAAAGATTTAACACAAAGCGCACATGAAACGAGTAGCCGACGCGACGTCGCGACGAGCAAACAAACTACACAGAGAACTATAAGTATATATATATATATATATATATGTAGGAACATCGTTGTTGTTAACCCGTTGCAACTAACAAGTTTCTGGTTAAGACAACGGGGCCCTAATAAAACAACAACAACAAAACGTCAAACAGTATGAGAAGAGACGCGGCGCATGCGCATGGCCCAGTGATTGAATGGTTCATATGACCGACCTACCGACCAACAGACAGACGGTTCCCATAAGTCACTCTTATGTGCGATGTTTACTTAAAGTGCGTCCGTTGTTTGCCGTTCAGCTTGACTACAAAAGTGCGTTTTACTGCTGCGCTTTTTATGTACCTATATACCTCTAACTACCTCTTACAATAGCTGGGTATATATGGTTGCTCCACATATATTTACCATAAATTTATGACTATGTACGATACCATAGTAATATCGCCTCGACTTGATCATGCTGAATAAGAATATATACATATATATAAAAACCAACGACAATCAACTGATTGTTCATAGCTCAAAAACTAAGAGACTAGTTTTTATCGAAACAGACGGACAATATCGATCATACTGAATAAGAATATATATATAAACTTTATGGGGTCGGAAACGCTTTCTTCTCTGCGTTACAAACATTTGTGGATCTCATTAAGCAGTTTGGATAAAAATTGTGTTTGTCATGACTTCGCGAATTAAACATTTCTTGTACACAGTTAATTATTATTAAATTCGCATTGACACCTTTTCGCATTTCTCCATTTACTCATTTCTATACGATTGTATCCAGGCAACTTGGCCACCTGTTTTTACATTAATCGAAAAACTTCAAATGTAAATACCTTTTGATCCTGGTTTTTTACTCGTATGACAAGTGTCATAGATTATTGATTTCTGTTTTTTTCTAATTTCTACAGGGTATTTTGAATGTTTCGTTTGTTTGGATATTTGCATTTCTGCTCTTTCGTCCAACGGTAGTCTCCATCTCTCTTCATATAGCCTCAGTCATGTTTTACCTAATTACACATGGAGCATTTGCGTTGTCCCCCGTGCCTTTGCTCTATCTCCCCCCTTTGGCCTTGCACTGTCTCTAATTGTTTAAGTGCTTTTAGCATTTTACTAAACAATTTTCATATGCAACCATACCAAACGAAACAAACAACAAAACCCTCACATTTAGTATACAGAAAAGAAAATGGGGGGGAAAGGGGGGAAAAAACAATGCAAACATACATTTCCAGTAACCACCTAGCCTTTATTTTTCTTCTTTTTGTTTTTTTGGTTGGTTTTATTTTCCTCAAAAAATGTAGTTAAAATTTATTGCCTGAGAATTTCTCACACATTGTCGCAAATTGACATCCCAGATGGTTGAGCTTTGATGTGTAACGTGAGAGTTGTAGTTGAAGTTGCAGTTTGAATTTTGTGGTGGCACCTGCAACACAAACACACACACTCATCGCTTACCGTTAGCAGCAGCAGCAGCAGCAGTTGCCCCATAATCGTATGTATGTGCAACACAATTGTTGCAATTGTTGTTGCTGTTGGATTTTTGATTTGGTTTTGCGTATGCATTACGGAAATTGTGCAAAGCATTTTAGCTTTTCTTTCCTCATATGTAGATCAGGTTTTCTCATTAGTTGACAAGAGATTGAGAGGGAAAGAGCGAAAGCAAGACTTCCCATGGGTTTTACCATGTTTCCAATTATTGAAAATTGACAACAAAATTATATAATATCCAAAGAAACAATTATACAACAATCTTTCAATGCACTCATGATCTCTACGAGCGTTATACTAATTAATTATTTGAAACTAATACTAATACTATTTTCATAATATAGAAATAGTTTTCTGATCAATTTCGAAACTCTATTACGCACTAGATAACATTAGTGTTGCTCTAATTTATTTTATTACCCATTAATTGCAAGCCCTCTGTATAACAGTATTAATTGCAAACGACCTCCAAAGGTATTTGGTTTTTAATTGCTTGAAGGTGTTAATACTACAAGCGAATATATATTGGCAATTCTGTAAAACGATACGAGTTTTGAGATTTTTCGATATTATTTTGCATTTAGCATGACATAAATATCAAATTGTCACATCAATTATACTGATTTATGTCTTTGTTAAGTCTAGTTCAAGTTAAATCTCTGAAAATCTTTTACAAACTTCATTATTAGTAACAAATTCGTTTTGAGTTTTGCTTGCAAAAACCAATCCACAAATCTGCCTCAAATTTCTGTAATAAATAAATTTAACAAGATTTAAGGCACACACACACACACAGAAAGAGAGAGAGAAAGAGAAGGAGAGACAGAACACACAGCCACAGATACAAAAATAATTATTAGTTACAGAGTGGAAATGAAAATTCGTCGCAAAAATTGTACAGAGACCAAAAATATGCAAGCAAGAAAAACCCACAGTAATAACAGCATTTTTGCACCCAATCTCCTTCTTCTTTACCCTACCTACCTGTCTGCCTGACTGCCCGCCCCAAACCCCATTTTCCCTCTCCTCTAACTTTTGACCATTTATAGTTGATTTTCTTGTTGTTGCTCTAAATATTTTTCCTTCAGTCGTTGTTATTTTTTTTTTTTTTGCCCCTCTGAGTTTTTTTTTTTTGCCTTTGTTGTTGTCGTAAAGTATCAAATGACAATATAAATAACTATTTTTATGTTTTTTTGGCTCCTTTTTGAATCCGAATGACATGTGTAGAAAGGATTTTGTGTTGTTTTTACCTAACACTTTTTAGGCTAGGCTGGGCGATTACTCTGTAGCAAAGATTCATTACTTTGAAGTTGTTTTCGGTTACGAAAAGTATCCATAAGATACACAACAAAACTACATAGAGCCCACAACTATGGTGGAGCGACGAGCGGCTACTTGGCATATCCATTTCAATTGACATGAAGTGGGAATTTCGCGTTAAGTGTCACATTTAAAATAAAAAACCACACTAAAAGGCTCTTAAGAAGGATCATCATGATGATGATGATGCTGATGGTGATGCTGGTGATACTTAAGTAAGGACATGACCGTGGTTTCTTTTCTCACGAAAGAAAATATGTTTTAGCGTGGTGTAATAATGCCTCAAGAGTACTTGACTAAAAATTTCGTTTAATTTTATTTTGATGGGTAACGTAAAAGAACGAAAATAAAACTTCTTTTTTTTTTTTTTGAGGGCATTCCTGTTGATGGCTGGCGGCAGGTCTGGCCTCAACTGCGGCTTGAAGTCGTGTCGCAAACCCATAGTGAGACCAAGCACCAACGAGTGAGATAATTGAGTGGAGTATCTTTGAGTACGTTTTCGGTAAATGGCTCATTCTCTCCATGAGTTCTCTCTCTCTCTCCGATGTCTCTCGAAAAACAAGTTTTTACTTGCCTGAGATAAATTTTTAACTGAGAATTTCTCATTTTATCTCGCTCTCTCTCTCTCTTGGGTCTCGGTTTCGGTGTCGGTATCCGTATCGGTATTGGTATCGGTCTCGGCTAAAATGCAAGGCCGCTTGTATCTTCGAGTTGCAGCTGCCGTTCCTTACTCTCTTTCTCTTTCTCCCTGCCGCTCTCTCCACTATCCACCCTCGCGCTGTGAGCTCGGAACACTCAATTCGTTGCCAGCGAACTGGCATGCCGAGGTATCGTTAGTGCAGTTGCCGCTTCGTAAAATCAGTGTAGTTCGTTGCCTCGTCGTGTGCGGTTGTCTTACCAACCCAGAAAAGAGAAAAGCAATAGTTTAGCCAAGTCAAGTTCAACTCTTGTCTCTGTTGGTGTTGTCTTCCACATTGGACCAGCACCATCATCTTTGCCGAAAAACACGTAAAAATTTCATCGCCTAACAACAACTTGAAGCGTGCAGTCAAAGCGAACCATTGGATTATCGCGCACGTTTTTTTGTCAAACAAAACAAAACAAAAAACACACAACACAAGAAAAAAAACATACAACATACAACAATTTTTTTGTTGATATTAGCACAATTGGTTTTTTTTTTTTTACACAACAAACAAAAATTGGCTAAATGTGAAAAAGTGACCAAAAAAATATCAAGTGAAATTACACAAAAATTGTTAGAAAATTTTCAACAAGAAAAACACCAGCAAACAAACAAACACAAAACAGCACAACAACACAGAAAAATTTTGCTGCAAAAGGAAAATTCGAAAATATTAAAACCAACAACAAAAAACCAAAAACAAAAAAGGTAAGTTCAAAAGAAAAGTGCAGAAATTAGTTAAATCAGAAAGCAAGAAGAAAAGAAAGAAAGATTCTATGACAAAGTGACAGAGCAAAAACTAAAGTATTTTCTGTTAGTGATTTCTATGGGAAAAACTAAATAGTTTTCCATTTGTGTGTTTGGTGAAATTTCGCAAGTCCACAAGTGGAAATTTTGTAGTCAGAAATTTCTCTAAATAGTTCTTAAAAAGACAAAGCAAATTGTGATGTGATCTTTAGATTTGAATAAGCCAAGTGATAAAACTTAGTAGAAGAGATTAAGAAATTAATTAGTTAGAGAAAGCAAATCGATTCATAAGAGTGGAATGTCCAAGCTGATAACTATGTATTTTATAAAAGAATTCAACAAATAGATAAAAAGGTTTAAATAAATATTCGACATAAGGGGAAAATGTTTGCCACTTTTTCTTAGCAGAAACAAAAATATAATTATGAAATAGTTTTGAAACATATATAGAACTCTGAGGGAACTAGAATACTGTCATTAATAGAATCTTTCGATCTATAAATAATAGCTATAAAAATAGTTTGGAAAAGAAAAACCGAAACGATTAAAAATTAGCTGCACCAGCATTTTCAAAAAAGACAGCGAGAACTAACCATTCGATTTTTTTTTCTATCATTCGTCTTCCCCTCCGGCAGCACTATGGAAAACTTGAACTGAACTTGCCACAGAATCTATCAACAAATAGCAACAACAACAAGAATTAACTTACCCACACACACATATATACAAAAAGCTGCAACTCAGCTGCAACATTAGAAGGAAAGAGAAGAGTTACAAAAAATTGAAAAAATGGAACACCAACAAACCAAACTGATGATGATGATGAAGATGATGGTGATCGTGATGAGCATTTTGCTGGCAGTGAGAGAAACTGAGGCTCTGGCCAATTGCCCAGCTGGTTGTCAGTGCGACGACAACACTTTGGTGGTGCAATGTGGTGAAGGGCAGCTGGATGTCTTGCCCATTGCATTGAATCCATCCATTCAACGTCTGGTCATCAAGAGCAACAAAATCAAGACAATTGATTCGTCTATACAGTTTTATGCTGAACTGACATTCTTGGATTTGTCCTCGAATCACTTGATGACCATACCACAGCGGACATTTGCCTATCAGAAGAAATTGCAAGAGGTGCATTTGAATCACAACAAGATCGGCCAGATCAGTAATAAGACACTGATCGGTCTGTCAGCGGTGACAGTTCTCAATTTGCGTGGCAATCAAATTTCGGAACTGCATCAGGGCACATTCTCGCCACTGTTGAAGATCGAAGAGCTGAATTTGGGTGAGAATCGTATTGGATTCATTGATCCCAAGGCCTTTGAGGGATTGAGCTCGTTGAGGATACTCTATCTGGATGATAATGCTCTGACTTCGGTGCCCGATCCAGTGATCTTCCAGGCTATGCCCAGTTTGGCTGAATTGTTTTTGGGCATGAACTCACTGCTGAGCATCCAGAGTGGCGCCTTCCAAGATCTGAAGGGTCTGACGCGTCTGGAACTGAAGGGAGCCAGCTTGAGGAATATCTCGCATGATAGTTTCCAGGGATTGGAAGAGCTGCGTATTCTAGATCTATCCGATAATCGTTTGGCACGCATTCCCTCGGTAGGTCTCAGTCATCTGGTGCGCCTGGAACAGCTGTCGTTGGGACAAAACGATTTCGAAGTGATCAACGAGGGAGCCTTTGTTGGCTTGAAGCAACTGAAGCGTCTGGACATCAATGGAGCCCTGAAGCTGAAGCGTGTGATGACCGGCGCCTTTGCCAGCAATGGCAATCTGGAGTACTTGAATCTGTCGTCCAACAAAATGCTGGTAGAAGTGCAAGAAGGTTCGCTCAGTGGTCTGCCCCATTTGCGTCATGTGGTGATGAAGGCTAATGCCTTGACCTCATTGGCTGAGGGTTTGTTCCCCTGGAAGGATTTGATCACACTCGATTTGTCCGAGAATCCTCTGTCCTGCGATTGCCGTGTGATGTGGCTAAGGAATCTGCTGATAGCCAAGAATACAACTCAGGATGGCGAAGTTGCTGAATTGATGTGCGAATTCCCAGAACGTTTGCGTGGCGAGGCGCTCAAGCATTTGAATCCCACCCTAATGGGTTGCACACACACCGATCCCAGGAAACAGGCGCTTATCGGTGCCCTATTGGTGGGTTCGGCGGCCACCATCACAGCTCTCGCTTTGGTCTTGTATCGTTGCCGTCATAAGATTCGTGAATACCTGAAGGGTGGCCTGTGGGGCAATTCAGCTTTGGGTCGCAAGGAGCGTGAATACCAAAAGACCTTCTGCGATGAGGACTATATGTCGCGGCATCAGCATCATCCTTGCTCATTGGGCATCCATTCAACGTTCCCAAACACCTACACAGCACCACATCATCCGATGACTAACGTCAATCACCATTATGGCATGTGTCCCATGCCCATAAATGACTTGAATGGCATGGATCAGCAGCAGCAACAGCAGCACCAGCAACAACAACAACAGCAGCAGCAAAAGTTCCAACAGCTACAAGTGCCGACAACTGCCACATTGATGAATGAGAAGAAATTGAACAATAACAAGAATCTCGCCAGCCAGCTGGGGGCCATCGATGACAGTGCCAATTTTGTGCTCCATATGAAATCGGCAACCATGTCGCGAGACCATCACCAGATGATGAGCCATACCCAGCAGCAACAGCAGCCCGGTAAACTCAATCATTATACAAAACCTCAATTTCTATCGGCCACAGCGGCAGTGGGTGACTCTTGTTATTCCTATGCTGATGTGCCCATGGTTCATGGACCAGTCCATCAACAGCAACAGCAGCAGCAGCAACAACAGTCGCAGCAGCAGCAGCAGCAACCACAGCTACGTCTTACCCAAGAGCATTTTAAGCAGCATTACGATAACGATGTGAATAGCGAAATTGTTGATCCCAATTATATATATAGTAATGCACACTATTCGATGCCGCTGGAGCAATTGGGCGGACGTAGCAAGACACCAACACCACCGCCAGTGCCCCCAGCATTGCCACTGCGAAATGGTTTCTGTGCCGCCACCACCGGGCGTCGTTCCTTTCAACAAAAATCGAGTGCAGCAGCCGCTGCAGTAGCTACATCCAATAATAATACCATGCGACAGTTTACCCACTGATCTTCAACCTATCGACGACGACATCTAAGCATATATGCCTAGATTCGCTTAACACTGTGATGCCAAACAATTTGCCCGCACTCTCCCTCCCACATCCCAAAAAAAAAAAAACACCACACACACACACACAACACTAACTGTCGGACGGGTTCTGAGGAAAGGAGGTGGAGATGAAACAAAATGGATTTTTTTTTTTTTTTTTTTGTCAAGACTTACAATTAGTAATTAATTCATAAAATTAATCTAAGCATATATATATTTATAGTATATATCTTCGATTTGTATATATATATCTCTCTCTTACTGATTGATCTCTTTCACAACTTTCTAACTCGGCACTGTCACTATTTCTCTCTCTCGCTCCCTCTTCTCTTTTTCAACCACCTCCCCCCACACCCACTCACAAAGTATCTTTCTCTCCACTGTACCTATTTAACTATGTAAGTTAATCATTTAACGAATAAGAGAAAAAAAACTGAAAAAGAGAAAAACGTAAAACAACTACAACTATAAATATTACAAAAAAAAAAAAAAAAACTAAAGACAAACAAAACAAGCACTGAGAGTCATTTGTAAGATTTAATTTTAAATTATTTAAATTATTGTTAAAAATTGAAAGCAAATCAAATTATGTAATTTAATAACAAAACAAACACAATTTTTTTTCCTATCTGTAAGCAAACAAACAACTATTTATGTATTAGTTAGTGAAACAATTTATGCAAATTTAAGCGAATATCGTCAAAACAAAAAAAAACCAAGAAAAATACGAAAAAAAAATCACAAAAAAAAACATAAGTACGTATATATATTCAAGAAAGAACAAAATAC
Organism: Drosophila sp. 14030-0761.01; assembly: GCA_018150735.1. Lineage (NCBI taxonomy): Eukaryota > Metazoa > Arthropoda > Insecta > Diptera > Drosophilidae > Drosophila > Drosophila sp. 14030-0761.01. The sequence continues at coordinate 17,809,312 of JAECWO010000001.1, read as the reverse complement.
AAAACTACTTTGAACAAAATTAAAAACAAGAAAAATCTATTAAATTCTTTGAACTTCTACCTTCGAAGGGGCGGGCCCAAAATAATCCAATGATCTAATGATCTGGCCAGCTAATCAAAATTGGTTTTCGCAATGAAAACACACGCAATTTTTAAAGCTTTCTATTTGGTTAAAACTACCCAAAATCCCACCAAATGTTGTGAACTTCTCTAGAGTTCATTAATGGTATTTGAAATTAACTTTTTGCAGTTTCTAGCATTGGATTTTAATTTTGTCAATATAATACAAATTATTTATTTGATTTAATTTACAAATTCTGCCAAACATAAGAAGTTTGTACGAAGTTAAACCTAAATAGTTAGTCAAAGACTTTTGGGTTAACAACTATTTTCCATTTTTACAATAATTTGGGATTTTCTTGCAGCTGTGTTATTGTTCATTTAATTATTTATTTATAATGATTGGAGAACTACATCTGTTATACGTTCAAAATGTCCTTGAATCATGGTTGTAATAAAAATAATGTCTTACAATTGGTATGGAAGTGCCACTACCTTACTAGCGCTAACAAAGCGGCTACGAAGCGAAGGGGGAAAGTCATTTTCAAATTAGTTAGATCGTAATCGAGAAATTTTCCAAGGGTTTTTTCTATTTAATCTAGTATTTGACTGTAACTAGATCGTGTCGTTGTTTTTTTTTTCTATTTCTTGAACGCAATGTGTAGTGCCGCGTCGCCATGAGCTTGCAATTTTTTGCCTAACTCCGGTGTTTTGTGATGCGGGGAAGAAGGGTAGGTAAGTTGGGGGGAACAGAAACAATTTGAAAAAGCGACAGCTGCGGGCAGGTGGTTTGCACATAAAGGGATAGTTTTTCGTGTATGCCTCACGAGAAGGCATTCAATTGAAAATTATGTATACACTCACTCACTCTATCTCTTTCTCTCTCTCTGTCTGTCTGTCTGTCTTTCGATCTGTCGCTCGCATTCACTCCCACTCACTCACTCTCTCTTTAACTTTGCCGTTCTGTTCTGTTGTGAACTGCTTTCAGACCATATGTACATACATATTTCCAGCACTTGTGTTTTCCACGCTCTGCTTGAGTTTTAAGCTTGTTACTATTGAATAATAGCATATTAATTTTTTTTCTCTCTCTTTTTTTTTGTTGATAACTTTTTCAACTTACTTTTAATTGAATTGAAAGTCAGCTGAAATGAGGGAAAAAAATAAAAAATTTTGCATAAAAGGGAAAAAATGTTGAGACAAATTGACACTGAGGAAAAGTTTTGTATGTTTGTTTATAGAATGTTTAATTAAAGCAGAATTTACCATTTTTTCCATACTCTCACAAAGAAAGTTTATTAATTCGACCCAGAAACATGGCATTCATATTAATATTCATATACACTCAATAAGTTGAGTTTGTTCTTTTTTCCAGTATTAACTTTACGTTTATAGTTTTTCCAACTAGTGAAACATTTGAGTAAAAGCATTTGACTGTTACACTTATGCATTTAACCTATTTGCTTTAAGTTTGTTTTAATATTTAGCTTACGATTTCATTTGCATTATATATTTTATATCGAAGACTTTTAGTTAGACATTATATTTGAAAATTTAAGATAATGTCATTTGATCAGAATCGTTAGACTATATTAATTAGCTACCAAGTGTTTTTTTTATCAGATTGAATTACGATTATAAATTATTCTTTTGAGCCAAATATTTACTAACTTAACCAGTTGTGGTTAAGAGTATTCAAACTTCGGCATAGTCGAAAATTTGCTACTCGTTTCTGAAGTTTGGTTTTTTATTTTAATGGCAGAAAAAGTTGCAAGACCAAAAAGCACAAATGAAAATATATAATTACAAAAAGTTGGGCCTGAAATATGTTTGTTTGATACCCGGGGAAAAGAGTAAATACGATATTAAAGTTTTGTGACAGTTAACATGAATTCTAAAGGTATTCACAGAATGCAAGAGGACTAATGGAAGAAAGAATTTCGCCATTGAGATGAAGCAGACAGTTCTAGTCCCCCCCTCAAAGTGAAAGCAATCTCAATTGACTTCTCTTGCTGCAGCTGCTGCTGCTGCTGCTGCTGCCAACGTCAGTCGGGTCAAGACCTTAAACCAGTAAACCAAAAAAATGGGTAAAGAAAAAACCAAATTCAAGACCAAGTTAATTGCCCCCGCACAAAGCAAATAGATAACAACAACTGATAAATAGCGCGTCAAATCGAAATCTCTATCTCTCACAAATCTCTCTTTTCTCAAATTCCCCATCCTCGCTCCACCTCTCCGACGCGCTGCTGCGGCTGCTAACCTGGCTATAAACAATTGTGAAATGCTTTAATTTCTGAAGTACCTTTAATGAGCATTTTCAACATGGTCATCATACAATCAGCAGCAGTTGGAGCAACAGCAGTCGCAAGTAAGAGGCAACCTCAAAGGTCCCAGATGGGGGCATTACAATAGGCTTCAATATTTTGTGCTTTTTTGACCATTGGGGCTTTTGGCTCGTTCATAATTATTGCCCTCGGCAGCTCCGCCAGAATGTGTTCCAAAAAAACAGCAAAAAAAAAAAAAAAAGAAGGCAAGTCAAACAATCTGTAGATGTATCTGTATCTCTGCTGTTTCCAGTATCTGTATTTGTCTTAGGGATGAGATCGTGATCGTGCTAAAATCAATACCAGACCATCAAAATAATCTTTATAGTTATTTTTTAAAGCTAAAACTATTTGGGAATTATAATTAGATAAAGCGCAAAAGGGAAGCACAGCCTACAACTCTAGAGCTATAATAATGCATGATTTGAATTGAATGATCATTCTACTACTATAGACTCCTAATCTAAACTCTTCTAAATTAAATCAATATAATTGCTAAAACTGGAAGGTGTTAAAGAAGTGGAAAACATTTTTTTTCAAAGCAAACGAATACTGAAAAGTCGTTTCTTTAAATAAAGTCCAATGTAGATCAATGAATTGTCGATTTCACTATCAGGTGACCGACCGATTAATCGGTATGCCATCTCTAATACGTTTAACTGTATGGCGCTGAGGGAATTAATGATTACTGGGCCGGTTTTTGTGGCTTGATCCAGTAACCCTTCCTTTATTTTTTTTTTGTGATTCTCTCTTTCTTATATTTTTTTTTTTTCTGTACTGAATGCAAACACACTGCTGCGATACTTGCTTCGGTAGCTCTTTCACTCAACTGGATACGGGATTTCGTCGTCGTCGTATTCGTTTTTCTCTTCTTCTCTACTGCTGCTTGATCATGAAAGGAAATTGTAATGATCGAAATCAAAATGTTTTCGTTACTTTAGCTCCTAATGAAGCTTGAATAGTGCGAATGGCCCCTTGAGGGGGCAACACACCAAATCGCACCGCCATCGCACCGCACCGCCGCACCACACGCGCCTTTTAATCGAAATTTGATGATGAGATGAATTCTCTCAACTTAACTTGACTCTTGGGTTTGCTTTTTGGGACCGATGCGGCTTGGCTTGGCTATTTTTTATTGTTGGTCATTTTCGGAGGCTTGCCGCTATTTACCTTTGTTATTTATTTATTGTTATTATAGTATGTAGTGCTTGCACTACACATTCAACTCGTGTTCTGATATACTTACATCTTTTTTCTCTCTTTAATTGTATAAATAGGTTTGTGCTTTTTTTTTTCCCCATTTTTATTTTTTTTTGGGTCTTGTTTAACCGGCAATGATTTGGCTTGAAATTGCTTCAATGTTTTTATAGATCATAAAAGTATATTTAACTCTTACCTATGTACATACGTATATACACATTATTGAAGCTTATTGGTTATCTGTGCAAACTCTTTGAGAAATTTTGTTTGGCATATTCCACAAGAATTGAGCAAAGTGAAGCTATCTATAAGTACTCCAACTCAATTTTATTTGTTAACTTTTATTGTGACATTTATTTTTGTGAAACAAAAGTGTTTATTCTATTTTGCTTTTGTTTGTCATCATTTTAATTGTCTCTTGGACTGACTTTCAATTTATTATTTCACAAATTTAATTAAATCTTAAATTGATGTTTTTTTATTTTATTATATTGTTTGCCTTTGAGTTTGAAGTTGTAACTTACATTACATACAGTGGCAAATAGTTTTGGCATTAATTTGCTCAAAGGATACAAAATGAATATTTATTACTGGGTTGATTTTGTTTGTTTTACATTTGTACTACTAACAGATTTATTGTACAGTTCATTCTGTTATTTAATACTATTTTTGATTCGAAAAATATTAAAGTGATCTTAGTTTTTCCTATATATTTTACTAGAATGAAGTTTCTTCTTCTATTAGCATTTGTCTAATGGATGTTTGAGTGGGTTTTGAAGGGCTTTGATTGGAGTTCTCTACAATTAATTGACTGTTATTATGCACCTTATTATAGATTTCACTCTATGCTTCTTCGTTTTCTTTGTAATCTTAATTACTAATTTAAATTCAAGTTCTTAATATCTTATCAACTACATAGTTTATTTGGTTACGCTTATTTCCTGAATCTAATTCTTCTAACAGGTACCTTAACCTACCTACCATAGACCAGGCGTGAAAAGGCCCAGCCGCAGATCTCTCCCACTCTCTCTCCCAAACGCTTGACAACTTGTAAAATTCCTAAACTCAAAACTCATTTGACAAAATTTCTACCATCGTTTCGGTTATACTTCTATATATTTTTCTCTCTTTCCTTTTCTGATGTTGTTGTTGTAAGTGGGTTTTTTTTTCTTTTTTGTTACACCTTACAATGGACTGTAGAATGGACCCATGCGGAGTGCTGTGAAATTTCCCAACAATGGGCACTGGCACTTTTATCCCGCTGAGCTGCGAGGCAACCGTGAAGCGTTCTCTTGGTCCGTCTCATGCTGTGTGCGAGGTATTGGGTTTTCGGTTTGGGTTTGGGTTTGCGTTAGCGTTAGGGTTTGGCCGTCCTCCCTCTATCGCTCTCTCACTCATACACTCTTGGACTCTCTGGGTATCTGTGAAATTGTGTACGCACATTAATTTCTCATCATTTGGCATTGGATGGGTAACTGCCATACTGTGTATTAATGGAAATGTTATAAAAGATTAGCACAGGCAGTCAAACGAACGAACAAACGACGAAGGAGCGAGAGAGAGAGAGAGAGGGACACAGGAGACACAAGGGGCAAGATACAAGATACAATTGCAACTGTTTGTGATTTTAATGCGAATTTTTATGCCCATACAAATGTTATTTACGACGGGTGGCGGGAAAGACGAGACGGGATTGAGAAGGGAAACGAAGGCGCACTGGGCATTGGAATGAGCAAAACAATAACTGTTCGTTTTTCTAGGTCTAGGCGTGAGTGATCCTAACTACAAAACGAAAAAAAAAAAAAATCTCCACACTCATTATGGTCAATCATTGCAGTCAGATTTCCTTACACTCGTTTTGCCCTCTTTGCGTTTCCCTTCTCATTTTCTTTTGTTTTTGGGCTTTCACATAAACGAAATGAAAGAAAAATCAAGAAAAGAAAAGAAATAAAAAGGTAATCAATCTGACAAGCTACCGAAATTGGGCAATTGTTTTTAATTGTTTCGCATATATGGGGCATAAATCCATATTCATATGTCTATATGGAAATGGCAGTCGTCGGTGTGTGTTAAATCTGAGTAGGGTAAAACGGTTTAATGTTGCAACAATTTGTTAATCTTTCATCATTATGACGGAGCAGAGTGTAAAGAGCCACAATTGAATACGAGACGAGATGCTGTCTTGCAACATATCGATAAATTGTTTCCCTAAATAGATCTATTTTATGAGGCAGCGAGATTTACGTATATTATTTATTTATTAATGTGGACTTAAATTAAACGATAAATTAAATAAATAAGTTAGATTAAAACATTGTATAAAGACTAGATAGTTAGACATTAGATTGAGGTGAATGGGAAGATAGTTTCTGAGACAGACTCATTGGGTGATTTCGGAACCGAGTTGGAATTACATTGATTATCCTCGAAATCGAATTTTGTAATGACAAACTTCAATTGCTCCCATTTCCATGAACCTTTGACCTTTTCATATATATTTTTTGCCACTCACCTCGCTTATTTCTCCCAAGTGGCCCCCATTTTACTTACACTTACCACTTCCCATCCTCTGTCTCTCTCTCTCTCTCTCTCTCCCATTCGAACACTTCAAAAAGATTAATTTTCCCTCAAGCATCACTTTGGCCCCGCACAGAAACAAGGTGTAGAGAGGGAGAGAGAGAGACGGGGGTGTGAAGAAGTGAAAGATACAATCCAAACTACGAGATACAAACTACGCACTTATAAATGCAATTTTCTGATTTTCAACAGCGACAGCATTTTTAATTAAATAATTATTATAATTGTTTCGTTGTAGTTTAAGAAGATTTTCCATTTTCATTTTCCATTTCTCGCCGATGTGCAAATAAAGCGAGTGCGAAAAAAACACACACACACACACACAACAAAAAGGAGCAAAACAAAAAAAAAATTACTATAATTATACCAAAATATAATACCAACAAAGTAAACGAAATATAAATATGAATATATACTCGCATTCGAGTGAGTGTGTCTGTAGGAAAGTTTTGCGAAAATTTTTAAAATTGATACAAAAAAAGTAAAAAGAAAATAAATGGGGCTAATTGGGGTAAAGTCGGGACTGAGATGCTCTCTGATTGTGAGATGCCTGCCGCCCCTGTACGGGACAATTAACTATTAAATATGAAAAATGATTTTTGAATGAAACAGAATCATCAAAAAGATATCAACAAAAATATTCCAGACAATAAGCAATTATGAATTATCTAAAAATATACAATAGGAAAATATAATATTCTCATACCCTTGCAAAATGGGTATATTTATTTTGATCACAAGTAAAGTAAGACAAAATGTTAATAAAGATCTTTTCAAAGATTAAAGATCTTTTTTGTTATAGTTAGTTAAATTATATTTAAGACTTAAGTAGATTGGTAAAAACTATCGAGGTATATTTTTTACTACTATTTATTTATTTAAAATTCAAATGACTAAAACATAACTTTTTTTAACTTTTGCAGATATTTGTGATTATTCAAATGGGTAAGTCCAATGCCAAGTTTTAAAATATTATTTTAGTTCATATGCAAACGAGCCAAAAATATTGAGATCTCTACACAAATTAAATTTTAACAACTATCAAGTAGAAGTGGGAAATTTTAAGTCTTCTTATTCTATTGCCAGTCAAAGAAAATTCATTCAAAAATCGGACAGTTTTATTTTTCAAATGATGGAAAAGGTATTTCTTAGGGTATTCTCGTTTCTATGTTTTCAATTTTCGAAGATTTTCAATTGAATGGAGCCAATAAGTTAATATACTCCATGTGAATTTGTCAGAGGTGTAGAGTATATGAAAGCAAACACACCAAGCGACCAGACCAATACGATATAGGAACAACCCACGTGCCCTGACCCGATGTTGGTTAAATAAATGCATGTAAAATCAGTGGCAAAAGGTAATGGCACCTTGCAACCAAACAGGATGCGAGATCCAGAGAGAAACAACGCTATTCACACTTTACCACACGCACCACCGCCCACTCCTGCTTCTTCAGTGCAATCACTGAGACAAGGATAAACAGAGGCGAAGAGCACAGACCTGTAAACATGCAGCGTAGGTGTGTGTGTGTGTGTGTGTGTGTGTGCGCGCTTAATAATGTTAAATTGTTTTTCAATTATTTTATAGGTTATGGTAATATTTATTTTAATTAAAACCAAATACGCGCAGACACGAGAAATGCCGCCAGGGTTTATATGTTTTTTGGTTTCACTTTGTTTTCCAAAGAGTAGGAGCTGCAGAGGGACTGGGCAATGCAATACAATTGTTTTTGTTGTTCTTCTTTTACTTTGTTTTTTATTTGGTGAAACGAATAAATAAAGCAAAATATTTTATGGCAGTTAATGGTATTATTCCGAGCACCGAAACTGGACTTTATCTGTCATACTATATGCATACAGATTAATATACATATATCCATATGCATCTGTGTAACGAATGTTTATTTTCAACAGTTTATTGCAATATATAGAAGAAGAAACTACTGCTTATAGAGTATTTAACTTTTGGCAAAATGTCATATTTCCAATTTCCAATTGTTTAGATGAAAGTAAGTGTCGAATGTTCGATACCCTGGAGATTATTAAAGATCATTTGATAACCAAGATAACCAAATCTGCTCAATTAACATTGAGTATCTGTCCAAATAAATGGAGGAAGATTCAAAAAGTCACAGAATTAAGAAGGTATCATCTTCTTGCTGGGCTCATCATACTTTCTGATAGCTAACTTCAACAAAAAATACAAATTTCCTTTGCTGCATTGCGTAGGAATGTACCCGCACCTTGTTTTTTGTAGGGTACCATTATGTTACCTATCTAAATAAATGTTGAAAGAACTTTCAGTCAAAGTGCAAAAGGATGGCAATGAGTGGCTGGACAGAGAGTGAGAGGAAGGGTGGTATTTGCCCCCTCCTCAAGGCAAACAGTAACATGGTAAATATTCATTTTTGTAGACCGTAAATTTCTGGTTTCGGGCGCTTCAAAAATGCATTGTGCAAAATTTGGAGCGTGAATAGGTGAGGGCAATAGGGAATTCCAAAAAGGCGGTGGAAGAGATGGGGTGTGTGTAGGAGTAGACGGTGCCGCTTGTGCCGCCTGCCTGGCTTGTAACACTTGCTGCTATGCAATATTGAAATTTCAAATAGAACACCTAACGAATCAACAATAGTATCTACATACATACATAGCTAGGTATGTGCTTATGTAGGTGCAGAGAGGGGAAGACATGGTGGTAGGGTGGGGGATGTGTTGATCACAACGATACGAAACGGATTGCAACCAAATACCTAACCCGCACTCACTCATACGAATTATCATAAAGAACATAATTTTTGCCCGCTAGTATTTTTTGGGTGAAAAACATTTGCTAAAATTTTCAACATACATTTAGAAATGTTTCAACCATCGAAATTTTCAACTCACGCAATGCTGTTCGCTTTTTCACTTGCCCTCCATTTCCATCTCGTGTGTCGGTGGCATTAGGAAAACTTGCAATTAAAACTCATTTCGTTGCAAACGCGATTTTCCAGCGTAAATTTCATTTAACAAACCAACAAAAAAAAAAAAGCTCGGAAAAAAAAACTTGATGGAAAAAAACTCGGTGCAAAAAAAAAAAAAGGAAAACAAAGTTAGTTTCATCGGCAACAGCAGCAAAACTCATCAGATCCTGGTGCCATACCACCACCACCACCACCCATTCTTCCACAGATAACAGACAGACATTAGGGCGTTATTTCATCATCGCACTAGCCAACCAACCAACCATCCACCCACCCGCAGCACCACGCAGTACCACCAACTTGATGATAAACGAAATGAATTTTAAACAGTATTCATTGAGGCATTATCCGGCATGGGGCCATCCATTCGATTATATAGTATAGTTTGTAGGTATAGTTGATTTTTGGAAAGAAAGAGCATAATGAACATGTTTATCGAATTTCTGCATGGAGAGAAAATCTAATCGAAATGGCCTCGATAAGAGATGGTTAAAGTATTGCATTCCAAAACTCTTGCAGGGAAATAATTGTTAGTTAATTTTTTAAAAATTTAAATCAAGCTTTAAGCGTTCTATCAAATAGAATAAAACTGTCTAAAGGACATTTTTGGGCAGTGCATTCAAATGCCTTGATGAAATGTTCACACTTTAACAGGTTTTTGGTATTTGTGACACATCATTTCGCGCTTTTGTTGTCCATGTCCATGCCGTGTCCAGCAGTAGCAGCAGCAGGAGGAAGAGGATGAGGAGTAAGAGGGGTGGCAACAACGGCAGCTGATGGTTGAAATGAATTTCAATAATACAAAATATTTGGCCACAGGCCTCATAACCCCTTTACCTCTGCAATCCACAAGCTTTTCGATTTGTATTCCTCCCTTTTTGCTGTGTGCCAGGTCTAAATTCAATTATGAGTGCGGACTATTCACATTCACATTCATTCACTGGCCTGTTGATTGACGACTGCATTTTGAATGAATGCCCCCCGTCCCACTCTCCCACACCACACGCTCCGATCCATCCATCGCTAGTCGCGGGTTCTATTCATTCTTCTTGTTGTTATTGCTGTTATCTCTGGCATTAAAGTGCAACTTTTGCCATCAAATTTGTGTAGCCACACCCACATCCTAACCCCTTTGTGTCCACGCCTGGATTGCTCTGATGATGAGTTTTTAAATTCGTTATTAAACGTTTTTGGCTGATTTGAATTTAGATGAAAATTGCTGTGAGTTTTTTTTTTTTTTTTTTTTTTTTTTTTTTTTGTGTCTCTGCCTTTCTCTCTATATTTTCTGCCTTTGATTTTTCATTTTTAGACAGAATGAGAGAACGCCATAGGGGTAGTGGGGAGGGAGGGGAAAATGACGTTTGAAATTCTATAAATTTGCTATTTTGTTTGTGCGCATATTGGCAAATTGAGTTTTCAGTTTGCTATTTTGTTTGACTAAACTATATGTCCAGTTCAAACTACCGCGAATCCTCCGCCTCCTACCACCACCACCACCACCCATCTGTCATGCTGTCTCTTTCTCTCTCGCTTTTACCCTTCTCTTTGCTCGATTCGATTTGATATTTCCAGTTTTCCTGGTCTATAAGCAAATAGTATTAAAATATTGTAGAACATTTGTTGATTGTCACGCGGTTGTTGATTGAATTTTTCACATATTAAAAAAAAAATGAGGTGTGATGAAAGGACTTTATCAAGGATTGTCTGGAATCCACAAAATATGTGGCTAAAGACACTTTATTTTAATTGGGAATTATATCTAAAGTTGACAGATCTTCCACTGATCTGTTAAACTCTTTTTTTTACGAAGCTGTCCTTATTTTCGTTTTCTCTATTTGTAATTCCCAACTAGTTTTAGCAGTGGTACAACTCTAGGGTCGTTAGCGATGTGATCTCTTACTCACAAAAGTTAAAAGATATACAAAACATAATAGATTTATAGAAAGCTAGACTCAATTATGAAATAAACTTAAACTTTGCTTTGCCTCAATTATTAATCAATTTGAAATCGAGAGATATTATTTCTGATAATACTTACTGTGTCTGTGTGACTGAGGTTAACCAAAAAGTTTTGATTAAAAGCTGAACTCAGACATGAAAATGCATTTAACCTCACTGTTCTGCACATTCCTGTAAATTGGCCCCTCCTCCGCCCCGCTCCGCAATGTGCGACACATCTCAATCAAATCAAAAGTTTTATTTCTCTCTCCCATCCTTGCAGCGGTAATAAAAGATGAAATAGAATAAAATTCTCTGCATAAATTCGTTATATCTCTCAGTCTCCATTTTGCAAAAGCCAAGAGAAATAATTAAATAGAAAAAAAAATTGTATATAAAACTGTTTCCAATTTAGAAACTATCTGGATATATATATATATATAGTATGTATGTATGTATATGCATGCATTTTGAATAAAAAATGTTCCTTTTGCTCAAATTGGTTTTGCAATTTGGTGTGTTGTTAGTTTCGGTGTCAGAGATACTCATACACTTGGAAGATACATGGCTAGCGATATGCAAAAAGATACAACTGAAGAGGAAAAAAAAGAAGAAGAAAAAGAGAGCAAATAACGGTAGGTAGGTAGGTAGAGAGGTACCCACCCAATGGCTGAAGGAAGCTAGCTACTTCTGCCCTGCCCTGTCCTGTCCTGGCCTGCCTTGCCTGTCCACCTCCTGCCCGTTCAGGTCGTTGATGTTAATCGTTGCGGCACTTTGGTGTAAGTGGCATTTGCCAGCGTCCACGACAACGACAACGACGACCAACTACCAGCTACCAGCTATGAGCTGCCATAGACGACGACAACGGAGATGGCGACGGAGACGACGACGATGACTACGTCAGAGAATGGAGAATGGAGGAGACGACGACGACGACGCCGGCAAATGGTGATGGCGATGGCGATGGCAAACTCTTGATATGCTACAGCTCTTGCTCCCAGGCCAGCCCCCAACTGTCCTTTTAGTCTAAACTCTCGACGTGCATTTGGCCAGGGGGGAGGCGTGGGCGTGGCTCTCATGTCAGTTTCGGACTTGAAATCGTTTCGTGGCAAATGTTTGCGGATTTGAATTTAAATTGAAATAGGATGTTGTATATTCAAATGAATTTTAACTTAAGGGTAAATTGAACGGCGGGTGCCCCCCAAAATGGGAAAGCCAAATGGGTGTGGGGTGGTAAGGGGGCGACCAAACGGTCAGATTAACATCATCAGCTTTGGCATTGATTGGTCGTAAGATAACTAGAAAATACAACAACAACAACACACACACACACACACAAAAAAAGGAAAAATAAACCTTGTATATAGGTATAACCGAACGGGAAAAGTGCCAGCGGCCATCACATGTAACCGCAACTACAATAAAAGGTAAATTGAATTTTGAAGGCAAACGAATTGGGTATACACTTTCCCCTTTCCGATGAGCACAAAAAAAAGAGCAACACAAATTGTATTATGTAAAGTGTTGGATGAGAGAATATTTAGCCATTAAATCCAATTCCACTTTGGATTATAGAACCGAACTCTTTGTCTGGGATACAGTGCAATTTTCTTTTAAAACAACTAAATATATCCTTTTTTTCTGAGTGACTTGCCGACTTTAACGTACCCTCTCTCTCAATAAAGCTACAATAAATCATACTCGTATTCGATACCCATTTCCATTGCATTAATGGATACTCCAGTTTCATTTATCTTCAGTTTGTAGAGAAAACGCGTTTCGGAAGGATTTTTCTGCGATTATCGGTTATCGATTGTACCGATTTTTTAAAGCTTTTGACGATATTACAGTTACAGTTATCGAAAACCTGGACAGTGACGATGCATCAAAAGAGGAATATCACAACACATGCTTTCCTTATGATATATTAATTCGATCTGAACGAAATTTTGGGTCTAAAGCGCCCTTCTTTATATAATTTATCGGTATCGATTTGGAAATACATTCAATTTGGGTTAATTTCGCATAGTTGATGTTATTTTTAATGTGCTCCATGTGACAAAAGGGTATACAAAAATAAGAGAGTGAGATGGAAAAAAAAGCTAATGGATTTTGTAATAAGTTTTAGTTTTCATGTTTATATTAGCATGCTAATAGTGGGCAATTGCTCTTTGGTGAAGCTGCTCCACCTCCTCCACCTCCTCCTCCTCCTGCTTCTGTTCAACTAAATCTCTACTTTCTGCTCTCTGCTCCCTGCATTGAACCAAAATGTTGGTCTAGGCAATTTGCTTTTCATTTAAGCCCCCTAGCGGAGGGATGACATCGCTCAGGTACAGGTAAAGTGACTTGTGTTATCTCTGTGGGACCTGAGTCGACTTTCATGGGAATTGTTCACCCACTCGCAATTGACAGAGCGTGTTCTTTGACGCCCCCGATATCACACAGAGTATACTGATACTGATAACTGAATCCAAAGACTTGACTACAAATTATAGGACAGGCTGCACCCCTCTCGAACTCTCCGAAGTCGAAACAAACAAACCATAAACGATAATTAATAGAGAGATAATCTAAGCGTTAAAACTTCATTCAATGGATTGCTATTGGGGCGGGATGGACGGCTATGACAAATCTCATGGCTCTACCCCCCCCACCCGAGAACAAAACCGAAACGAAATGAATTATTTTCTCCAAAAAAAAAAAAAAAGAAGAGAATACAAAAAAAAAAAACCAAAAACAGAGACGACAGAACGGGCTAACGAACAGCAATGACAACGGCAACGGGAACAAAACGGAGAAAGTCCTGCAATTTCCATGGAAAATTCTTATTTGCCTCGCTGACAGCGACAACAACAAACGCTTGTAAACCATAAATCTTTTCTATACTGGATAGGATAAAGGGTATAAGCAGAGTATATGGGTATGGGAATTTTGAACTCTTCAACTCTACACCATATTCTCCCCCTTTAGGTTTCAAATAGATGGCTTTATATATGTACATACAATATAGGGCGAAATGCATTCGTTTAAAATTCTTCTGCCTAAAGTTAATTAACCGAAATTTATTTTGAAAATTAATAGAACTACAAATTGGTATTGACTAGAGTATGCTATGTATATTGTGAGATAACTTTCTTAATTTTTTAAGAACTTTATTTTATATTTTAAGGATTGTCAAGTTGATATTTATTCTACAGATGCGAATCTGATCATAACTTCTATACTTAGTCGATAAATGTAATGAATGAAATAATGAAAATTTTTTGTTTAGTGTGTGAAATCTGTTTTAAATCCTATTGCAACACCTTTCTATGTGTAGTTAGAAAAGATTGTTTGAAAAGTTTATTACCAAAATAGTATTAAGCAAAACGTTGAACAGGTCTTTAGAAAATTCCAAAATGTGTATCTAATAAGTGTGGCTGCACTTACTCAAAATAATTCAATGAATGGTCACTCTAATTAACATGGAAAGAAATCATTTACAATACTTATGATTAAATCATTTAAAATGGTGTTCTAAAGACCTTTAGGTAGATTAATTCTATCAAATTCTGTACAGGGTATTTGACTGTGCTGTGCTTCAAAATTCTTCATTGACCAGCATTCCCACTTGTTTTAGTTTCAAGAACTAGAACTCTAACCAGAGTATAGTGACATTTATTTCCAAGTCGCAGCATCAGCTCAGCATCATCTTCATTTACCAGCACGATCCAGGCTAAGGTATGGCCAGGCACGATTTTTCTTCTCTTTTCCGTTTATTTTGTTTTTCTTCTTTGTTGTTGTTGTTGTTGTGCTGTGTGGTGTTTTTTTTTCTTTTTGGAAATTCAACTTGGAACAAAATGCAATCCAATCTACAGGTGGTTAATCACCAATTAAGCTCTACATCATACAAATTTGTTTCGAGACCTTTTCTTATTTCTGATTTCGGATTTCGGTTTTTCTGTGGCGGTTTATTTTTGTGTCTTTTTTTTTTCTTTGGATTTCTTTCGTTCGTTTCGTGTACCTTTTATTATGTCACACAATTTGTCAAACTGGTTACCTTTTGCTTACTTAAGCTCATGCCGAGCGGCAAAAATTGAATTGATTAATAAATTTGTGGTCTGAACCTGGGCCATGGGCATAAATCTCAACTAATTTTGTGTAATTAGTTTGCATAATCTGTTACGGTGTGCCATGGTGTCTCTTTCTTTCTCTGATTCTTAATTCTATTCCTTTTTATTTTAGCAACATAATGGAGATTCGATTTGAATAATCGATATTCTCTAGTATCGATAGTGAGCGGCATTTTGTCAAAGTTAATACAAGAAATTTCGTTTCGGAATTTTTGGTGGCAATTAATTTGTTTTAAACAAAATGTGGGGGTCTTTGACATTTTTGTAGATGTTAGACTAACAGGTTGATCAGGGTTGATCTTGTGGTTGGCTTATATCAAAATCTTCATTTCGAATTGTTCTAAACAATAAATCACAAAGAAGTCTCAATAAATTAAATTAAATTGCATTACAACAGATACAATGAAAAACAAGAGGAGAGAAAACCTCTTAGGTATTTAACGAAGATTCTATACTCTTACTAATAGTTGTCCAATACTTAAAAGAGAAAACTTTTCAGAAATCGTAGAGGAAACTTGCAGGAAAAACAATTTTCTTATTTATTCTGGTCTTGAAAAGGACATTTAATTAGTATTTGTTTGAGCTTATCTGTAATTTCATGTATCCTTTGTGTGCGAAAGGGTATGACAAACAAAATTTAG
This sequence comes from Drosophila sp. 14030-0761.01, assembly GCA_018150735.1. Classification (NCBI taxonomy): domain Eukaryota; kingdom Metazoa; phylum Arthropoda; class Insecta; order Diptera; family Drosophilidae; genus Drosophila; species Drosophila sp. 14030-0761.01. The sequence continues at coordinate 17,793,501 of JAECWO010000001.1, read as the reverse complement.
AACTAAGAGATGCCATAGCATCTCTTCTGGATCTCTCTGGCTTATCACGATCAGAGACAATGCGCACAGAGATTTTTACTTATAAATTATTTAAAATGGAAAATAAAAAGCATTGGCCAAGATCGCGACTGGACGCGGTCTGTTTGCAAATGCGGCCGTCCGCAGAATAAAATGTCATGGCAGAAATAAAGAAAAAATAAAAGAAAATCCTACATATGTATGTACATACATATATCCTTTAAATCGTTGTCGTTGGGTAGTAAAACAAATTCACAAATCGAACATGAACAACAAAGAGGGAGAGGGAGATGATAAGATCACGAAACGAAAGTAGCAGAAGCAACAGCAGCAGCAGCAGCGGCTGCGGCGGCAGCAGGTTCCGACCAAAAACTAAAACAAACATTTAATTGCAAGCCACGTTTTGCACGATAAAGGCAAACGAATTGACCGACCAAACAACCGACCGACAGACCAACAGATCGATCGATCGATCGACCAACCAGCCAGCCAGCCAAACGACCGACCGAACGACCGATTGCCTTGTGCCAGTTATGCTCACGTATGTTAAACAAACAGAATGGGAGACAAAAGAAAAAAAAAAAGGGGGAAAAAGGAAAAGAAGAAAACTTTATCTGACAGATTTACGTGATAAGACCAGACCAGAGTGGAGTAGACAATGCATGTTGGCAGATCGATGATCTCCTTCAGCAGCAGCAGCAGCAACAGCAGCAACAGCCAGCCTTAAGTGAAATATTGCCCGGAGGCCGCGAGGTAAACACACACACATAGGTCCCCTACTGCTTTGGCTGGTGGTGGTCGTAGTGCTTTCTACTCCACCTCCATTCAAATTGGCAGTCTCTGGCTACTGAAGCACTTGGGAAACATGCAAAGGGACGAACCTCTCGCAAGTTGCAAGTTGCAAGTTGATTTGGTTTGGTTTGGTTTCGTTTCGGTTTGAATTGGTTTGGTTTTCCTTCTTCTTCGTTCTTCTCCTAACAATTGTTTGTTGCAATTGCTTTTTGGCCTCTTTAATGAGCAAATAACTTGCGTTTTGTGCTGTTGCCTCGTCAGTTTGCGTTTTGGTCTAACGAAATTGCCTTTTGAGTGTCTGCTAATATATGCATGCAGTTCAAGTGGAAGTTGAAACATGTAGATGATGGGAGCAGCAAACTAACTCTACATGCTACAAGAAAAATGCTGGTCCAATTGCTGCAGTTAGTTAGCCAGCTAGAAGATAGATGGAAAGGAAATACTGATTGTGTGTGAGAGAGAGAGAGGCTTGGCCAATTGGAACAAAAATATTCTCATCAGAAAACTCAAATAATATATACATATAGGTTATCCAATAGAAAATTGTTCTTGAAATGGCGAAAAATACACAGAAACTGACTTGGCCGTGGTCTCTAACAACATTTACTATAGTTAAAAGGCGAAAACTTATTAGAAAAAGAGATAACAGTAAAAATGGATACGAAAAGTCCACACAGCAAGTGGCTTAGCCACTAATAATCGTATTGCAACAGTGTTTAATTTGTATCGATCACAGCTAAATTTAAACAGCAACTGACTTCGCCTTAACTGGTTGCTTGGACAGAGTTTACAACTACTCTTACACAGCAACTACCTTGGCTAACACAAACGCCCATAATAATCACGCAGCATCTGCTTTCGCTTGGGCTCTTACAGCTTGCCCAGATAAAGAAAAGAAAGGTCAGAACTAGTTCAAATTGACACAGGTTCATCACAAGTATTTAGGTCAAACACCTAAATTGTTTTGTACTCTTTTTTTTGTAATTATATTTGAAATTGATGTACAAAGTAAATCGTTTGCCCTTTTCATGAAAAACTCTTTCAGCTGCTGTTAAGTTTTATCACCTTCACAAGGTCATCACGATGGCCAAGTGTAACTAGTATAAATAGCTTGTGGCCTAACCCTTTACGTTTACGACCTATCAATATCAGTTCCATGGTATTTTGGCTACAACAAATTTGGCTGGACTGGAATGGACTGGAAAGAAGTGGAGTAGAGTGGACTGAACTGGACTGGGCTGGCCACAAGCTGTCAGCTAAATCAATTTTACTTTTGCTCACTTCTTTCATGGCATTGAGTTAGGAGCTTCGGCAATTCCAAGGGGAAAACCTTTTGGTAATTGCATTAAATATGCAAAGAAATACGAAAACCACGCCACACCGAAATTTTCTCATGCATTCAAAGGACGAACGTGTGTGTGTGTGTGTGTGTGGATGGGATAACCGTAAAGGATTCGAACCAATTAAATATTGTAGTTTATATGTGTGATGTTGTATTGGTGGGTTCTAGCCAAAAAAAAAAAAAAAAGGGATTCGCTGTCTTAACTCAAACAGGCATTAAATTATCAAATACAATAACAACAGCATATAGAGAGAAGGTTACAATCCTTGCGGGTTTCTCGCCAACACAGCATAAATATCACCACCTCCCCCAAAACCCCCCAACAACCCAGGAAGAAAACCTAGTGCGTGCCTTCGTTAGAAATGTGGAGAGATAAAGAGTGAGAGAGGAACGAAGGGACACCATGGCGTATACGTCGCGTATGTTTTGTGTCCTTCGCTGATTGCCAAAGCAGGGAAAATCAATTCAAGCGTATAAATGTGGGTCACAAAGGGGCCAGAGTGAGTTAGATCCACGATGCCATTATGTGTGACTCAGCAAATTGTTTTCCAAAAAGTGCGCAAAATCTTGGACTTTTACGCATAATTTAAGTAAATTTACGCCTCTCAAACTTTAAGACCTTAGCAGATCTCTCTCTTTCGCTCAGTCTCAACTCGTGCAAAATGCATTCAAGCGTTTTTGCAAAAGAAAAGTTTATTTTCCAAGCCATAAAAGACAATCGGGGCAAAGGCGCTCATCATCATCCTCATCATCATCATCATCATCGATGACTTGACTCAAACACATAAAGACATTTCCAAGTGCAATCAAATTCTACACTCGAATAGACATTTATACACACTCTATCTCTCTCTCTCTCTCTTTCTCTCTCGACTTTGTCACACTTTGCTGCCTGCCTTGATTTTTCTTTCTTTTCTTCTTGTTCTTGTTTTTGTTGCAACAACTTTTGTCAACTTTTTGGTGAAAGTGTGCTAAAAGAATTTTGCAAAGATTTTCGTATTTTTTTTCATTTTATTCTTAAACTGGAACTTTTTGTTTCAATCGAAGATTTAGTATTAAGTAATGGTAGATCTATTAGAAAATTCGAAAATAAAGTTTCCCAAATAGGCCTAAGGGGTAAACAATTGCTGCAAACTCAAAATCGAAAAGTTAAATAAAAAGCATTTGATTGAAGTACATTTATTTCGATAGAAGGATCTTTTATCCTTTTCAGTAACAATTGAATTGATTTAAACTATACCTTTTCTTAACAAAATCCAAAGCAATGAAACAGATTTGAATTACAGAAAATGCGATTTATTCTGGAAAAATATTAAACGGAAAAGTATCTAGTCAATCAACTAGGCCATGACTACAAAAAATGAGTTGGTTATATCGATCCGTCAGGGTCACCAAGATGAGCAATTAAATAAAAAGTAAACAGATTAAATACTTTTTTTAACCCATTCAAGTTTTTGTATGTGCACGTCGGGGTCACCAATAGAGTGTGGCATCAAATTCGCATCATTGGAGCTAACTATTTTTGTATATATTTCGCAACTTGTTACTTCATATCACTTTTGCGCTCACTCTTAAGTAGGTAATCAAGCAAAGACTTTACCAATGTGCGGCCAACAACTTTTGAAGAGCTCTCCCAATACCAGAAAGTTCTCAGCACAAGCGCATTTCTCCGAGTTGCCTACTCCGATTTGGCATAGGCTACGGCCCCAGCTCCAGACCAAGCTCTCTGTGGGCTTCAGCTTCTGCTGCTGCTTAAGTGGAGAAGTGGTAAAGGAAAGGAACAAAATCAGCTAAAGAAAAGTTGCCAGCATGCGAAAGAGCGCGCGCGTCTTGCATATGTAAATAAATCTCGAAAACGTCAGTGAATCAACTTTTTGGCGAATGTGAGTCGTTGGCGGACTTCAGGCTCGTGGCTTGTGAAGAGTGAAGCTTGGCTGGATGGATGGATGGAGCGGATGGCACGGATGGATGGCTGTGGATGGCGAAGAGGGTGGAGAGTGATGGGAACAGGAAGGGGAGGGGGTATTCTTTTTTTATAGTGTGTTTATTTAGCACTTGAAAAATATTACTTTTTCGCCCAGCAATAATTTTAATTGCTTTGCCAGTCTGGGATTGGTACCCTGTGTCCCTTCATACGTACATATACTCCTCTAGCACCTCTCTCTCTCTCTCTCTCGCACTCGCTCTCTCTTGGTCCCTCAGCGGAGCTGCTGCTGCATTCACAAAAGTTAAGTGGCAAAAGTTTTTCGCACTAAAGTTGAAGTTGCCTTTCTGCTGTTGTTGTTTTCGTTGAGCAAACATCAACGCCCACGCGAAGTGAAACAGAAGCTGTAGCTAAAGCCCTGGGCTTGGGCCTGAGCGTGGACCTGATGTTGGTCCTCATTCTCATTCTCGTCCTCATTCTGGTCCTGGTTCTGTTCCCGGGAATATTATTTGAGTTTGGGCCCTTTTTTTTCACTCTCGCACTTTGATTGTTTTGAGATTTCCGCGGCAACACATAAAGTTACGCCTGGGTGAGGGGAAAATAACTGTATACGGTTTGGTTACGTTCCGTTTCGTTTATTTTTTTTTCTTTTACCTCCCCCTACCCACCGCGCCACCTTCGCCCCATCCTCACCATCTAGCAGTTTTGGTTTTTATCATTGCGAAAACAAAAGCATCAAATTTAAATAAAATAAAAGTTGAAATTGAGATTAGCACAAGTGTTGGAAATTAGTTTCTCAAGCACATTATTTAACTTTTAAAGCATGTAATTTGGTTTTTTATTACATTTTCGCTCTTTCAACTTTCATGAGAGAGAGAGAAAGATATCAAAAGGTGCAAAAAGCATCGCTTTACGCAGTATAACGGAGTGATAGATAGATCATGACGTAAAGGTCTTTCAACTATAAATTTTTGTGTACTAAAATTGTCTTAATCCAATTGCATTATTTTAAAAGATGGACCCACAAATATTTGGCATCAGGTTAACAATTACGATTTAGTGTAACCCTAGACCCTTACCTTAATAGTTTCATGACGCTGCTTAAATTTAATGTTGCTTTTAAATTTTCGGTAATTTTGTTTTTGTTTTGTTTTCAACTATGAAAAGCATCTTTGGAATTTTCATTAAAATTGTATTTTACTCTAGCCAATAAAATTTCACCTTCTCTTGAAACACTTGCACACACACAACACACCATTAAGTCACAAAGAAGAGATAAATTCATGGATAACTTTACTATTAAATTGCACACAAATTGCATCAAATATTTAACTGACCACCAATACATGGCTACATACTAAACATGAACAAATAACCCAAAAGTTTCACCTTTATGCACATTTATAAACCAAAAACTCTACAAATAGATACATATGTATGTATGTATGTATGTATATAGTATATGTATGCTATATACTGCCAATAAATAAACAACAAATATCTTATGCAAATTTTCAATTTAACACAACATTAAATGCTCAAATGCTTGCCAGGTCATACAATAGCAACAATTTGTATCTTGTATATTTGATCAATAGCAAATATTAAGTAAATTCCCTTTCAACGCACTTGTGGTTTAAATGACCATAAAGAGATGTTGCTGGTGCTGCTGCTGCTGCTGCTTCTGCTGCTTCTATTGCTGTTGCAAACAAACATTTTGAGGTTGATTTTCATAATTCTCGCAGACACACATAACACACCTTAATGTTATTAGACTGCAGGGATTCCATTGGAAAGTTATAATATGTTTGCTTATTTATTCCACTTGTTAGGCGTGAAAATCAAATGTATGCCGAATAGATAAGATACTTTTCGCCACATCCCTACATACATTCACCTTTATTTGACAAATTGTTAAGCAGCTTATAAAGTTGCATTGGGCTTTCTTCTCTGTGGCCATCAATCATTTAAATGTGATACATTGTGCCAAAGGTCAACTATGATTTGTCCAAAACTTTTGTGCGTGCTATCTTATGGAATGGAGGCAGGAAGCAAACTTTTACTTCCTTCTTCCCCTAAGCCGCTGCTGCTACTTGATATAATTTACTTAAAACTTTCATCTTTACCTCATTAACTGTCAAAAGGCGAAAAACGAAAATAACAACAGCAGCAGCAACAAAAACTTATGCAAAACTTTTCGAACAAGAGTTCATTACCAAGAATTTTCCACTCATTTTACAATATTTACATTAGGTGACAGGCTTATGATTAATACGGGTATGTCATACAGGGAGGGAGGAGAGGGGGAGAAAGGTGACTACCTAAGTACATCATTAACCTCCTACCACACACAAACACACACACACACACACTCACTCACCCACACACCCGCATAAAGTTTGCTGTGTGTGTATAGATTTCAAATGGTAACTTTTTGCTTACTTTTTGAAAATTGACATTGACCAAACGACCCTCACAAACCCCCTGCCCCAAACCAGAGTCACCCGACTCAAAGCTATGGTCACATTTACCCCTTAGTAGATTGTAATTTAAGATTTGTGGCAATGAAGTAAGTTGTTTGACAAGTGAGATTGATTGGAGAGATACGTTTCCATGAATGATTGACTAATTGATGCTCTGTGAACAAGTTCAGTAATGACTTTAAAAGTGCTTTTAAATAATCCTTTACTTGATTAACACTATGTAAAAGTGTGACCGTAATTGTAAAACAAATATAAAAAAACGTTTCTTAATGAGATGATTAAACGATTGGAAAACTAATTACTTTAGTGACAGAATGTAAACAAAAAAGCACTATGGAAAAATGTTACCAAATCTACCAGTTGTGTGTACGTTGACCAACAGTGTGGAAAACTGTGTAAAAAAACACATTTGAGATCAACAGATCAAGCAATTCTAACTGCCATTTTTTTCTTTTATTAAAGTTCTTCTTTAATCTATAAAATATAGAAAAGTTACAGATAAACTTGCTTAAACGTTTCGTTCTATGCGAACTTATCTAGGCCTTTGGAAGAGCATCTTGGAAAAATCATTGCAATCCCTTTTAAACTTTGCCTCAACACCTAACCTCAAAGGGTCCATTTGACAGGCAATCTCTACCACGCAAAAAAATTACTGACTTAAGCAAATACCCTAATTTAAACCGCATGATTGATTGCTGCCGTAAATATGTATGTACACAAAGAGTGTGTAAGAGAGAAAGAGAGAGAGAGTGAGGGGGGGTTTTTCTTCTCCTACCTCCTGTCAATATAAACAAAACCCGATGCGAGTCCTTTGCTAGGATTTCCCTCTATCTGCCATCAAACTTGTCGCCTTGGGTCCGGATATAGACTTTCTTCAGTGTCTCCCCATCTCTGCTCTGCTCTGCTCTGTGAGTCATTGCACTTTGGCTTTGACCATCTAGATGATGATGGAGTGAAGCCTTCTTTTTTTCTTTCCCTTTTTTTTTCTCCTTCTCTATCGCTCTCGTTTTTCGGGTTAAAGGATTCGTCGGCCGTTTCCTGGCCAAGCGGCAAGCAACAGCTCATTTATAAAATTTCTGGCATTTTAAATTTAACAAAGCCTTTAGGAGGTTAGGGTAAAAGGGATGGGCAGACACATGCAGAGGATATGTATATGAAAAATGAATGGGGCAGGCTGGCAGGCGCCTAGAATGAGAGCGCACCCAGGAGAAATCCTTTATGGTAATCCAAGATGATGGGGTTGCCCCCCCTCCCCATCTCTCTATTACCACCCAGTCAGTCAGTCCATCTTTTTTTGCGGTTGACATGATTCAAAAGATAGCCAAAAGTCAGGACAAAGGACAAGTCTTGGCAGAGCAGCCTTTTGGCTGGCTTCGTTTTATTTAAAGCAATTTTCAACGTTTGAATAAACATTTCATTTAATTTGCAAGCAAACAGTACAAAAAAGAATACATAATAAAATAAATATATACATATAAAGAAAAAAAAAACGAAAACGGAAAAAAATATACGCAAACAATTTGCCCAACGGCGCCAAACTTTACGTAAACACGTAATGCCTTACGCAATGGAAGCAGCAAGGAGGAGAACAGCAACAACAACAACAACAACAACAACAAAAAGAAAAAATTGTAATAAGAAATTCAATTTTCAGCAACATTAGAGGCAAAAGTTCTTTACTCGCCGCGTTTACGTGTGCGTGTCTGAAACAGGAGAAATAAACTGCAAGGGAAGCGAACGGAAAACGGAACGGAAAATAGAGAACGGAACGGGTAGGGTGACCGACCAGGCTTACCGTAGGGCTAGAAGAAAATTACAATTGTGCAATTGTTGTTCCAACATAAATTTCAAATTTCCCTTATTTACCTCCTTTCTCCTTTGTGAAAGTTAGCAAATTAGAATGCAAAGTGAATTTATTGCAGCCCCTGCATCTCTCTCTCTCAGTTTCATATAAGACGATCGCAAACTATACACATAAATTTTTCAATTGACATTGTGGAATAGAAGATTGCTTAGAAAGAAGAAACTATGTAAAATCCCTCTCTCAGGTTGATTTAAAAGAAGTAGGTAACTTGCTCTGTTGTTAATATTATTTACCTAAGTATTTCTAGGTCAGTAAATTGTTTTAAATCACTGTGCTATTATTCACTTCTTTTCCAGGGCGTTTTTCAAGCTAGATTATCATCTAAAATATTACATGATCAACACTAGTGTTTTGCGTGTGCGTTTATGTAGATTTTACAACACTGTTGAGCTGGCATGTTGCTTAACGTTATCGCATTAAATTCCTTTTGGCACATTGCGTTTTGCACATTATTCAAATTGACGCTCACAATTTAAAGTTAGACTTGGTTGATCTTTAATTTCTACCCAGAGACGAATATCTTTAAATTCTTGTTAAATTTGATTTTTGAAATGATTAAATTCTCGGAAAGTTTCAACTATGCCCCACCCAACTCCCACACTCTCTCGCCGCCCCGTGCAAAGTGACAAATATTTTAATTTATTATTCAACTAATCAAGTATTTATTATATGCCCTAAGGGCTGACGACTGACACCATCAGACCAAAAACGGTCTGTTGGATGCGCTCTCTCCATACACACTGCCCCCCCACCCACTTCAGGTCTCCACCCTTTCACTTGGTATACAGCAGTTGCCCCCCGGGCTCTGGGGAGGTGGCCAAATGCCAGCTGAGCACGTGACCCCGCGCCTATCAAGCCGCCAGGAGTGTTCACTTTCACCCAAAATCCAAAAAAAAAAAAGGGAAGGAAGAGAGTGATAGAAAGAGAGATAGATAGGGAGAGAGATAGAGAAAGAGATGTCTAGGTCGTATCTTGCCGTGCTTCAGTGTCGTTAACTCACACGAGTGTGTGTGTGTGTGTGTGGTACATTTTCACCTGTCAACAATATTTCATGCCCACTGTGCATTAGAATGCCAACATCGTCACTGGGAGGATGGCGACAACAGCTGCTTGCGTCCCGTGCCATGTCCCTGCTTTCCCTTTCCCTTTTCGTTGGTTTTTGGAAAAACTCGCTCAGGTGGAACGTTGATCGTTGTTGCAACAGCGTTGGCAGCGGCGTGCAACATTTACGCTTTGGTCTTGTGGGTTTTTCCTTTGGGGTCCCAGTGCGCTCCTTGCAAATTGTTTGCAGCGCCTTGCACATGTCCTTCGTAATTTTCGGTTGCGTGTCCATGCGTCCATGCTGCGACGCCTTCTTTCGTCCACATCCACTTCCACAACGACTTGCGTGCCACAAATTAACTGTTTTGTGTTTTTGTTTTCAGACGGCTTATCATCATCACAAAAACAGAAAGAAACAAAAAACAAAAACAAAAAAAAGAAACTACCATGGTAACGCAATTTTCGGCCGTTTGCATTTTGAGTTGGCATGTCCTGACAAAAACCATTGTGTCCTTCATTCATACACACGAAGAGTCCACTATAGTCAATTAAACAATGCAGGAAATTTGAATGGGAGCATGTGGCAAATACATATGTACATATAGATATACTTATATTGTATATACATACTATGTGTATCTGTATATTGAACTGAGTCCAAAAGGATATTCCAAGTTGCTTTATAAAATGAAAAATCTTTACAAAAACACTTCAAAAACGAATAGCCCGAAGTCGCACCCAACTTAACCAGATAAATACGGATCGAAATTAACTACAATAATTGAAGAATTTCACTTCTGCACTTTCAAAGGGCTTTTGCCATATTTTTAGCATAGTATAATATCGATTGATTTGTAGTTTTTAAATCTTAAACATAATTTCATGGATCAACACTCGTAATAATGTTTTAGCTTGTCTTGGAAGTCAGAAAGTCGTGTTTTTGCACTTTTGCGTCGGGAGTTGTAAGATTTATTACATAAAATTCTACATGGATGTTTCAAAATAGTGTCCGTTTGGCGAAAGTAGCTCCAGGCGTGGTTAAAATGACACAGATATACTGTGATAGAACTCAATTGAATTCTTATACTCAAAGTAATCGCGATCAATCAATTCCCTTGGCAGTAGTTATTAATTTCCCTCTAGGATTCCCTTTTGAACTGTAATGTACCTATGGCATATAGCCATCATAGTACACTTTCAATTTAAAATTCATTGAAGTTTCGAAACAGACAACTGCCAGGCGACACTTAAACCAAAAAAAAAAAAAAAAACACAACAGAGAAAAGCAGAGAGAAACATAGTCGCCTCTGGGCTGTTTATAGGATTTGTCAGACAACACAAAAAGAAAAAAAAAAAGAAACAAAAAAGGAATCTCGTCGCGTCATGCCATCACCCTGAAAATCCCTTCATATACATATATATGTACCTATACATATATAGCGACAGGGTTGATTGCCTTTTTACAGTTTTGCACCCACTGACTATTCCCCTCTACCCCCCGCCCTGCCCAGCCCACTCTTTGTGTCGCTTGTCTCTGTCGCATCAATTAAAGCATTACAATGTCATAATCAAAATGACAAATAGAATTACGCATGATGGGAAAGGCAACAGCCGATGGGATGGATGTGACTCTGTGAATATGAGAAATCTATGTGTGTCTATGTGGAAACTGCCATTTTTGGTGGTTGATATGGAACGCGCAATCACTTTGAAACAATTTCCTCCACCCCCTCCACTAGAATTCAGATTGCCATTGAGACACCTATTCAAATTGGTCCACGGGCCATGGGCGACCTTTTCGCGTTGCGTCGCATTCGCGTTAATCCCTTTGTAAGCCCAAGTGAGCAAGGTGCTTGCTGCTGCAGCAAGAGCAATGGCAAGTGCATGGGATTGCCCAACCCTCCTCTCCTCTGTCTGGGCGAAGAGATGGTTGCTCGATTGGTTAGGGTGACAACTTTTACAACCCCTTTTCTCTGGCACTTCGATTCGGCTTCTCGAATAACGGTTATTATGGGCATTATGTCAATTGAGCGTAGGACTCAAAAAAAGCCAAAACAAAAAAAAAATTCTCTGCCGATTACCAACCATGATGACAATGAAAAAAAAAAAAGAAAATGCTAAAAGCTTGGGAGAATCAAAAACGAGTATGTGACTAAGAGATACCTCGCAATGCAAACTAAACTTAACTGAAAAGATTCTAAAATTTACTACAAATAGGAAAATGATAAATAAACTAATAGGAAAATGTTAATCTTTGATATTAATCCGTCGTTTTATTTGGAGATATTCTAACTTTGTTTATTAAGTAGTCCCTAACAACAATTGTTCTTACTTTTTAAGTAATTACTATAGATGGGTAAAGGGAAATAGTTGGTTCATTTAGAAACTAAGCAAATTAATTGACGGCATTTCGAGAGGTCTTCAAACAGACCTTTTACTACATTTGAGTAGTTGCAAAGAATTGGGCATGCCCCATTTTACCCCTTAATAATTAAGGCGTATAAAAATTGGCAATTATTCTGCACATGCTTGGTGAACATTGCCACGGACTGGGACTGGGACTGAGACTGGGAATGGGACAGGAACTGGGACTGGGAACCCTGAATCGTGGAGTGCGTGGAAGAGTGACTCAAAAATGACAAAAAACATGGAAAGAGAAAGAGGTATAAAAATAAAACAAAAAACAAAATGTTACCCATTGAAAAAGTTTTAATCACACTTTGGCACACGCTTCTTTCATTTAATTTGCCGGCAATTTTTTGTTTTTGTTCTTTCTTGTTTTTTAATTTGCGTACAAATTATTTGCCAGCATTAAATTTTTTTTTTTTTCTGCGGGCTCAGCAAAAGGAGACTCAAGGCAGAAAGACCAGAGACCAAGACTCGTACTCGTACTCATGCCCGGATCCAGACCCAGCTGTGCCCCCCAAAAAAAAAGAGAAAAGTTCAAGGAAAAAGTCATCCTTCTTCGACATTTCTTCTACTTTGTGTTGTTGTGCTGTTCTTTTTATTCATTTTGATTCAATTATTTGTCTTTCGGTCTCGCTCTTTTTAGATGAAATGATTGGTTGTGTTATTTTGGGGATATGGGGAAATGGAATTTCGCCTTCATCCTGGCCAGCCGGCGGCTTAAGGCGTATAGGAGTATAAAACAAAAAAAAAAAAAAAAACTTTGATGAGAATTTGTTTTTATTTTTGCTCGTTTGTTGGTATTAATGCGAAAAAATATTAAAATGTAAAATGTTTCATGGGGTTTCAGATGAGGTTATATTTAAAATACAAAAGTGTGAATAATATGTGGCTTGAGGTCATTTGGCTTAAAGGCAAATTTTGACATAAATTAAAAGTTTTTGTTTCACAAAATTTTAAGTTAAACTTTTTCAATCAATATTTTTTCTATTTACGTGAAATTTGACCTGTTTTCTATTGTATCTAAGCCACCTGCTCAATGTGAAAAATATCAAGAAAGAATCGTAGAAGCTAAACAAAGGGTGTCGACGTTGAAGTACCCTGTTAGCGATTTGAAAAATCAATTACAGAAATCTACGAATGTTATTGATGGATATGATCTTGGTTCTTAGCAAGTTTCATGTAAAATTCAAACAAATCATTTTGATATCATGAATATACACATTGAGAAAAAGAAAACAGGATATAGAAATCGCAAAAATTGCTTCATTTTTTTCTCGGGTTTTTGTTGTTTTTTTTTCAGCTCTTTATATCTACGAGTTAATGCAAAACAGCTGACCAATAGCCCTTTTTCCCGCCCGTTGCCAGTCCGACAGGTATGCAAAAATATTTCTAATTTTTCAATGTCTGCATGGAGAGAGTTCGGTGGATAGGAGAGGGTCCGTGAGGTAGAAGGATGTCGGCTACCAAAACCTGGTGTTCTGCTGCTGTTGCTTTCTTGCTGGACTCTGAGTCCTTCATCCTTGGCCTGTCTCAACTAATATCTTATGTAATGGCAGGCAACAACTTTTTATGCATATCGACAACCATGACGTTCGCTGATATTTCACAGACAGCTGGAGCAAAAAAAAAAAAAAAGCCGAAAGCGAAACTATTTTTTAATATTCAAGAAAAGCTTAAGGGGATGTGATGTGTAGTGAAGAGTGAACAGAATAAGCAGCTGGAGGGGGGGCAGGCAGGGGCAACCTAGTAAAACTTTTGACTGGCTTTTCTAATTGTGCAACTTCCGCTTTTGCCAAAGTGTGCAGCTAATGCTGCACCTTAAGTGCAATCCCTCCACCCGGGGAACGCACTCACTCACACACACACACACACACAGCAGCTTGTCTTAATGCTCCTCCCCAAGGAGAAATGGATGGGATAGAATGGAGATGATGTTACTCTTCTCAACCTACTCTTGCTTCCTTTTTTTTGCCTTCCATCTTCCTTTCTTCCTTGGCCTTTTTTGAGGGGTGTGTGTGATTATGGGGGGTGTAGCAAAGTGAGAGAAGGGGGGCGGGGTTTGGGGGGCTCTAGGCACTTCATTTTCTTTAGTCCAGGGCAAAAGTGAAAAAGGCGTTGCCGCATAATAAATGGACAATTTGGTAGTTGAAGCGTGCAAAGCCCGCAAGGATGTAGCAGGAAACCTCATTCCGCACTCCCCCACTTCCCCCCTGTCACCTCTTTCACCCTCTCCCCAATATACTTATGTGTGTGTATCCCATCCCCACTACTAGATATGAGCGCGTGTCGACAACGTGATTGGGAATTGCCTGCCAAAATGCTGTGAATTGTGCAAGTATTGGAAAAACTTTTTAGATATTCAATATGCAATTGATTTTCCCATTTCACTTAATGGTCAATCGAAATTTCATAGACACAATAAATAGATTTCTTGCAAAAGATACAAATGGAATAGGTAATGCAAATATTGAATATGGTAGATTGATAGCTTCTTTATGGCATAGATAGGGTAAAGTATATTTATCCCATATATCACTAAATGTTAATTAAAATTCAATCCAGATTCTGATCAAATTTTCATTTATTTAAACCTTACATATTCTAACAATATAACCAATCGTTTCTCGAGCTAATAATTAGTTATAATATTGTTAGATTTAATAGCCAATAGTTTCTATGAGATCTGAACGAAGTCTGGTAGAGTCTATCGATTTTGCAGTGACCTTTAAGTATCGATAGTATCGATTGTGGCTATCAATAGTTTTGCACCACTAATGGCCACTTAAAAATTGCATGTGACTTTCAGAGAGTGGTTTCCTTTACTATATTTTGATTATTATATTTACTTATATAGAATTTGAATATGACTTATTTGTCATTTGAGAATTTGAAATATGTTTAATTGAAACAAATTGTTTTCGCTGACTTCTAGGTTGCAACAATGTATCATTAAGAGTCTCACGTCTTCATCTCTACCAACTTACGCTAAAGAGTAGTGACTCCGACTCCACCCAACTCTATCATTTTCAGATGCGGTTATAGATTACTTTCGGCAACCCCCTACCCACACCCACATACACCCCAAAAACAACAAGAACGCCCACCTAGAAATCTTTTCTCTTTTGGCTAGCCATACAATAATTTTGCAACAATTTCTTAGCTTTTAGCTACTCTTTTTGCCTCATGGTTTTTGCTCAAGCTCCTCCTCCTCAACCCAACCCAACCCCCCTGTGCAAAAAAGTCGCTTAGGGCCATTTTAATTTTTGATCCCGTAAATTTTCACAGGAAGATAATAATAATATGCGTTCTCGTTCAGGTACTCAGCTCAGCACAGCTTCAGCTCACTCAGGTACAGTTGCTTCTATCCCCAACTACTTGTAAAGCATCCTTCTTGCTTCTTTGCTCCTTGTCCATCCAAAAACTTTGCTCATCGCTTTCTTCTGCTTCTTACATTTATTGACTTATGGCTGCTGAGCATAAAAGGCCACAACTTGAGCAATTATTAAAGTTGTTGCTAGAGGGGTCAGTGGGCAGTTTGTGGGCGGGTGTCTGGTCCTCTGCCATCCTCCGCCACCCTCTTGGACAACCACTAAATCATCTCTTTGATAAGCAATTTGATTTATTTTAGAAAAACAATTTTTTATAGCCACTTTATGCTTTGTTTTTTGTTTTTTTTTTATTTTTTTTATTTTCATTTTTTTTGTTTTTTTTTTTGACAAGAACCAAACTATTTTTGGTAAAAAACAACTTCAAGCATAGAAATATTTTACTTTGAGGTATTTTGGGTACAGCAAGAGGGAGTGGGAGTGGGAGCGATAGATATATAGGAAGGTAGGGAGGATGATATGGATAGCTAGGTGGGCAAAACCCTTTCCTTAACTGGTAAACCTCACAGCAGCAGCAGCAACGGACGGATAAAGCAAAAATAGTATTAACATATTTTAAACGCAAATTGCTGGACTTTTGTTGTTGCTGTTTTTATTGTTGCTTTTTGTGGCATGTCAAGCATGAAGTGCAAATAGCTTAGAGCTAAATATTTATACACAATTTTCATGTTGTCTTTCCGTTTTTTTGTTTTTTTATATATATTTTGTTACGGGTTGGTCATCCATCAGGATAGACACTTGTTGGGTGGAAGTCCAGGGGCGTCAGGGGAGCCTGCAACTATGTTGCTTTAACGCAAAAACCCGAGAGGCAAGTGCTGAATGGGGGAGGTGTAGGGGGGGCGGTTGAAAAGTTGAAGTAAATACTTTATTTTGCGTGGAAGTGTTTTTGACATCATTTGACTGTGATGGGATTGGGGTTTTTTTTCGTGTTGTTTTGGTTTTATTTTGTATTACACTGGAAGAAAGAATTGGCTAGAAAAATTTGATAAACGAGATGTGGAGAAATTCTTCAATTTCCAATCCATTTTGTAGCACTTTTTCATAATGAAACCAATAAAAAATTAAGTACATTTATTTACACATCGCATAAAAGTTATTTTAATATAATATTTAGGGTTTATTATGACTTAGTGATATAGTGAGAGAAAACTTTTACCAATCAAATTATAGTAGTTTCTTTGAAATTCGAAAAAATCCTATTCTGGGTATATATTTAATTAAAGATTTTTGAAATTGAAATTTCAGCAATATATTTTATAGAACTCTGAGTTTTTCTTCAAGTGCTTTCAGCGAGAGAAACTTTTGGTTGAGGTTCATTTATCATACATTGGACGATTGCAACTTAGTTTCAGGCTCAGACATATTAGAGAATCATATTGTCGACTATTACAAACTAAAGGACTTATTTTTAAGGGGATAAGTGAGATTGTAAATATCATAGCCAAACTCTGTAGTTAATGAAATTACATCTTAAATGGCCTCAATTAGATATATATACAGAGATAGAGAGAGACAGAGAGAGAGAGAGAGAGCCTTGTGTGAGAGGTGAGAGTAGAAGTTCTTGGTGCTTGGTTGCTTTTCATCCAATATCACTTTCAGCTTGAGTAAGTTCTGCCAACTTGTTTACTGCTGCTCATCCATAAGACGTCCAGACGACAGACTTTAGGACTCTCCTGCTCTCTCTCTCTCTCTGGACACCAAGAAGCCAAGTCAAATCAAGGTTTTTGGCTTATTTTATTTTATCTTATTTTTTTATTTGTTAGCCAAGATGAAGCAACAGCTGCTACTATTCTTCTGCTGTCCTTGTGCAAATTGGCAACAGAAAAGAAAAGAAACTTTGTCACCTGACGCGTGCACAGCTGCTGTCCACACCAGTTAGAGATATACACAGAGAAAGAGTGAGAGAGAGAGATGTGGGGAGAAGAGATGGCTATAGGTAGCAGCGGGGAATGTAACCAAAGAGCCATGTGTTGCTCCACCTTCAGCATGTGCGCATTCAAATGGAAGCTGTGAAGTTTGAGCTGCTCTCGAGGATGACTCTTAAACAAATGGCCCAAATGGCCAGCAGCTACTTTGGGGTTTCATATATCATTACCTCAAAAAAACAAAAAAAAGCGAAAAAAAAAGGGAACAACAACAGCACAAAATAAAAGAGAGAACACGTTAAGTACTTGGCTTAGTCGGAGGTGGAATTGCTGATGAAGCCAGCTGCCAAGGACCAGAAGAAGCAAAATGAACGTTAACCCAAAAGCTTGTATAAATTGGCTCATTATGAAACTCATCCATAATCTATGAACGCCATAAACTATATACATACATACATACATAGCCAGCCACCCGCCGCCTGCCCGATCGCCCAAATGTATGCTACAATATATAACAGAGCACAACAGAACATAACACAACATATGCATTAGGTTTGGGTTCATGGTTTTTAGTAGGGTTACCACTAGCCACCAACCGATTGGCCGTTGCCCGATGCCTTCAGCCTGCTGCCTGCTGCCCATTTGCGACACGTGTTTAACTCGTTTTTCAAAGACTTTGCTTCTTCTGCTACTACTACTACTTCGTTTCGAATAAAACAATTCACTTTATGCGCACGAATTTAGCCATTTTACCATCATTGAAGCGTTAACTGGACATCCTTCAGAACGAGCGAACGTCCAAACGACCGACCGATGCGAAAGGCATCCCTCCAAATGGCCTTGGCTGAACGCATTTATAAATTTTAAACAGAATATCCTTAAAGCGTATCAGCAGCGATGCTTGGCCCGGCTTTTGGCATGGCCTTGCCTTTCCTTGGTGTGAAATGGATGGACTAAACAGATTGCAAAAAGGAAGGAGCTTAGGCAAGGCCATCGAGGGAATTGGCTTGGTATGATTTAATAAATGAAATGTGCATTCAATAAATTTTAATGAATCCTTGGCCAAAAACAAAAATTGGCTCTTTGCTAGAAGACAATGAATTGCTGTTCTACTTAGCCACTAACTTGGCTTGTTTAAGGTAAAGATGAATTTCAAATTAGCTACCGAGAGAGAGAGTTATTAAGATTGGGAAAACCCTTTTGGCATCTACAAAAATTACAAAATAAAATAATATTATTAAATACTTTTGCCTGCTAGAATTAGGCATCATCAAATTATTCCAAATAATTCTCACTAGCGAACTTCAATATTTTTGAGCACGTATCTTTTCAAAAAGCAATTCCAAATGCTATTTTAAAGGGTTTAACCTTGGTTTATTTATCTAGGATAACTTCTGGTCTTGCCTGCTAATGTAAGGATAACCCTTAGCAGGATGCAAACCAAAGCAAACTATTAAAAATAAAATAAGGGACTAAATTCAAACTTCAAAATACGAACAAAAAAAAATCTAAAATGAAAACCCCTTTATTAAACAACGAATCCTTTTTTGGATCATGTTACTTATTGAAATTTTGAATATTTTTGTCATTATTAGCTTCTTTCTTCTTGTTAAAAAGTTTCAAATTGATAAAAAATAAACGTGTCCCTATTCAAGTGCATGGCAGTGTATATCAGAGGGATCCAACCAAGTGACTATACCATTTTTGCCATTTTCAATCAACGAATAAAACGACGCGACGTTGTCTGCTCCAACTTAATCATGTGTATATAGATTCTTCATTTCATTTGCCATTGGCCCCCTTTGGCATTTGAATGAACCCTAATTAAGGGGTTGGGGGATGGTGGGGAAATTATCACAACAACCCGAAATAAAACACTTGTTGGAGATCCATTCCATTCGTCAATATTCCCTATACCACCACACCATTTCCAATTAGCCTGTAGTGTGTGTGTGTATGGGATGAATGTATGGGGGCCAATGTCAAAGGAAATTAAAAATTTACCAAAAAGCGAGACCTTAACATCAATGATGATGATAATGATCATTCGCTGATGCTGATGATGAGAATGATGAGGATGATGATGATGAATTTATGCGAAAATTTAATTATTCAACAACAAACAGAACAGACGCTGAAAGAGTCGATGGGGATGCCTGAAAAATTAATGCCGATTGGGAGGCGAATGGCAATAAATCAATGCACAAACAAAAAGGCGAAGAGCGAGCGCATATAAAACGGGCGACGGGCGGAGGGCAACGCGAACAATTCACCACAAAGTTTAATGAAGAATGATAAAAACACAACAACAACAACAACAAAGAAGAAACATACACACGAAGGCAAAGAACAAAAACAACAACAAAAAAAAAAAGTAAATGGCGTTAAATAAAAATATTAAAAACGGACAAGCGGCGGGCATCATCGTCGACGGCAGCGGAGAAGGCGTGTCTAAAGGCGAAAAGGGGCCGTTTTGGCCAATTAGTAAAAGCTGTTGACAAGAAATTAACAAATTAAAGAGGCAAGCAAGAGGGAGCGCATTTCTTTCCAGTTCTTCCTTCTCCCATCCTCGTTGTTTTTATGCTTGTCCTTTTTCCTTAATTTTATTTTTTTTCAAGTAATTCAATATGTTTAAGCGTTGGCCACAGGCTGTCCTTCCTCTATGGCAGTTTGTTTGATTGGCACACAAAGCAAAGGAAAAGGGCGGACAGGGCGGTGGGGTGTGTGGGGAGGAAGGAGCACCTCGTTTTAAGGCACTTGCCTGCTGTACTGATGCTGCTGCTCCTGCTCCTCCTGTGATGACACTTGAAACTTGTTGTAAGAAGGCAGGAGCCAAGCTTTTAATGTTTGAACTTTTTATTACGCGCCAGGAACAGGACGAGGATACACTGATTGGCGAAAGCAAAGAGGGGGGAGTTAGGGCGTGGGTGTGTGGTGTGGTGTGGTGTGGTGTGTAGCAGGGCAGGATAGCGACCCGATGCTTGTCATATGACACCAATAAATCGCTTCAATTGCTCTCTGACTGACATTCTCTTTTTCTCTCCTCCTTCTGCTGCCATCCTCTAGAGCTCTATCTTTTACCTGTGATGCCGCGTAATGAAAAAAATGCCAATACCAAAATGAATGTGTAAATGAAATGACGCCAAAATGCGAAGGTGAGGTGCGTGTGTGTGTGAGTGTGTGTGAGCTCGCTTCATTGGAGCGTAAATAATCCTTTCAATTTAAACAGCTTCAACGCAGGCAACAGCAGCCAATACAGGTGAATAATTGGCTACTATGCTTTGCAAAATTACCGTAAAATTAGCTGGCACAAAGCGACAGCAGACAAAGAACAGACAGAGACAGAGAGAAAAACGATGAAAGTGCAATCCAGCAAAGAGTTACTAGTAAATTGCTTAAGTCCTTTTTTTTTGGCAATGTCAATTGAATAACTTAAATAACTGCGTTGAAATATTCCTTCGAATTGGCCAAGGAATTAATTATGATAAACCTCATTTTGATAGGTATTCGCCAAGATCATCAAATTTAAACGTTTTTTAAAAAGGTTTCACAAGGTTGCGAAAATATAAACTCAAAATATTTCTACCTGTACAATTTCTCTTTTTAGTTTATAATTAATCCAAATTGTTTAATTGGGGTTTTTCTTTTGATTTTTGTGAGTAAATTAGTTGACTTAATACCGTTAATATATAAATATTTAAACAGATTTCAAGTAAAATTAACCAATTAGTATTGAATTGTTTAAAATTTAATATTCATTTCAATTGAATTCCAATGAAAATTGTTTGATATCAGCCTTGATCGAATATAGTTTCAAATTCAGTTAAACTTAAACTATCGTGACTTCTTTCAACAATGTTCATGTTTGCAATGTTAAGTGTATACCATCATGTCTTATGGTATGCCCTGAAACACCCACATGGCTCACAATCAGTTACAATTCAAAGTAAATCCAATTAGCTGTGTAATCATAGATAGATACATGTATATACAGATATCCCAACTCCCTTACTTCTGCTCCACATTCAAATGTCAGTTGTAGACAAGTTAGATTACAGCCAATTATACGTGTTGTATCTAGAGAACCCATCTGCCTGACTGTATTAACTATTCAAACCTCAATCAATACTGGCAATTACATATCGTAGTAGTGTAGTAGTCGTCCTAACCAGGTTTATATATTCCAACCTTTTAAATTAACGGCTACAAACAATTAAAATCCAATCAAGATGTGAGGTAAAACAACTGTAAACTTTTCCCACACAACAAACTCTTTTGTTGTGGTTTATTTTTTTTTTTTTTTGGGGGGTTTTTAAGACTTTTTGTGGGCGAGTCTCCAACCCCAAAAACAAAACAAAAAAAAAAAAAATAAACCAAGAAACTGGAAAAAAAACATAGATAAATACAAACACAACTTAAAAGACAAACTGGCAATTAGTTTAGTTTGCTACTTTTTCGAATTTGTTGTCAAACAAATCAGACAACGTCACACTCCGTGCATGTCGTTCCAGTCGCCCCCAAAGGCAAAAACACAAAACGGAGAAAGAAGAGAAAAAAAAAAAATTGAAAGGCTCTTCCTTCTGTCTAGTTGTTGATTTTTATGTATTTATAATGAAAGTTCTCTAACAACCCATACTACACAGTTTTGTGTAGCATTTGAAGGGATTTTCATCAAGTGGGAACCAAAACATTTGTTCCAAGATTTTCACGTCATGCCTGCGGGCGGGAGAAATGGCAGTGGAATAGGTCGAAGTCGCTGTCGAACTCGAAGAAGGAGGAGGGGGAGGGCAGCCAGCCAGTTCTATGCTCAGGAAATGAATGAGCAACTGAACAAGTAGTCGGAAAAAGGGAGTGCACATTCCATATAATCATTAACAGTGTCACATGCAACATAATAATGAGACGGGGCGCCTGTTTCTGCCCCCAAGGCGAGACACAGGAGCAGACGTTCGCTAACGTCATCTCACAACCGACGACGACGACGACAACACCAACATCGATGTCGACGTACGTTCTCAAAAATTTCATATATTTCAATCTTTTGCCTCAACTCCATGATACTCTATACTAAATTACGCAGTAACTAAACTTAAAAGTAATGTAAATCTAATTGTTTAGTTGTCACGTCGGGGTCACCACTGCGTAAAGAATCGCATAGTCGCAACCGTCTAAATGATTTTCACTCTTCTCTATCAGAGGACTTGATAAACAAATTAATTCAAGACTAAAGTTAATCAAATATTGGTTTAACTGATATTTGAGGTTATACTGCAAAGCGTCGGGGTCACCATTTTCACGTTTCCTTTCAATTTGACATATTTCTATGCTCTTCACTCTCCTTTTTTCCTGCAATGAAAAAGTCGCTGTAAGTAGCTATTGAATATTTATCTTCATATAGGTAATATGCTGTAATGCAGAGTATACAAATCTAGCTAGAATCATTTCATACACTCAAACACCATCTTCCCCCCGCTCTTTCTCTCACTTTCACACACACACAGACACTCGCACACACACACACACACATGTGTTGCAAGTCAGACGCTTAAGTAGTTTACATTTTATATGCCAGGCAGCCATAAAAGGAAACATTCGCTCCATTAATGGAACATAATTTTTCGTTTTTCGTTCGTTCGTCGCTTACAGCTCGCCGTTCTTCGTTCTCGTTTTGGGATTTTTGTCAAGTTTATGAAGATTGAAGCATCAGGCAACAGTAAACTCTCGGCGTAAGTTCTGCGGGTCGTCTTCTTTCAATATAAAAGAGTGCATCAAATGGGATTTTAAGTTGTCGCATTTAACAGCAGCAGCATCAGCCCCAACCGGGTTGGGAGGGGGGTTCTGACGGGAACACCAACAACTACAAATAGATCTATCAAATTCGTTGCAGCAGCTGAACTTGTGAGTCCCACCGATGGTGGGGAGAGAGGGGTCAGTGGGTAGAGGACGGAACAGATACTATGAGGTTTTGTCGAGGTTTTGTCATTAAAAAAACAGAGACATCTTCGTCTCTCCCCCTCTTTCTTTTTCTATCTCGTTTTGTTTCAGTAGTATTTTTGGCATTAAAAAATAGGGAAAAAAGGGGGGTGGGGAGGCCAAAGAAAAAGGATGGAACGAGGGGGGATGGGATGGCATTTTGTCATAGTTTGTTTTGGATAAACCTTTTCGTTTTCATTGTTTTTTTTTCTCCCCGTTTTTATTTTTATTTCATAGCTCATTAGTTTGAAGAGACAGGGAAAGAGTATCATAAGCGTTAATAGCTCTAAAATATTTATGAAACAGTTGGAGCAGCTGATGAACACTTGGCCAAAGAACAGGAAATCACTTAGTGAGTGAAAAAAACCCAAAGAAAGGGGGGGTTGGGAACGGTTTTTTTTTTTTTTTTGTATTTTAATGATGGAATACTCTTGAGTCGATTTGTTAATCGAAATCCATGGCATTAAATGGGATTATGTCTTTGGAAAGTCACTTAGGAAGCATAACTAGAATTTTTTAAGTATTTCAAACATCTAATAAACTTAAATCCCAATCAATCCAAAAAGAGTAATGTGAAAGGCTTCCGGCATTATTGGGAAAACTGTATGCGATTCCGTTTTGAACGATCTTTAAGATCTAAGGCCAGCTTTCTATTTATTTTATTCAGTAAGAGAAATCGAGTTTAATTATTTGTTTTAGCCCGTAAAATATTTATTGCATACTTTATGAAAATGCAAAAAAAAGGTCTAGGTGTAAATAAAGTCATTAAAAGGATATATAATGACTTTATTTTTCCATGCACTGTGGTTTTTGTTTATTGTTTATTTAATTTTGCTTGGACATTGGAGGAAATTTAAAGCTCTACTATTAATACCTGTATTACACTCACCTTTACACTGTCCAAGCCCTCAACCTTACTCAAATATCAATTACAAGCTCAATTCCACCTGCTTTTGGGCACACACACACACACACACACACGAGAATAACAATTCCATTTAACATTCTAGAGAGGTGAAGTTCGAAGGGCCTCAACCCACATGGAAAACCAAAAACATGTCTGTTAATATTTCCAATAACGCCCAAAGGCCTATTAATATCCCTAGCTCCGATAGGTCCTGGTCCTGGTCGTGGTAATGGTAATGGTCCTGGTCAGCTGACGCTCAATGTTGTTGTTAATATACGATGACAGAAGGCAAAGCGACAAATTTGCACTAAATGCAAGTGCAACGATATCCGTTTAGAGAGTGTGTGAGAGAGAGAGAGAGAGAGCGGAGTGGTTGATGGTGTCCGGATGGGTGGGTGACTGCGGTGGGTGGTTAACTCGAGCAATCCATAAACCGAAAACCCAGGGCCCACAAAATAGCCGCCAGTGCTCCAGGAGGGAGCAAGTCAAGCCCAGTCGGAATAGTCAAGGCGCAACGACTTAACGGCAATTAATGCAAATGAAGGTGGATGATGGTCACAAACGAAAGGATCGAATGCAAAGGGGAAAGAGCTACGATGGGGTATAGGGAATCGGATGGGATATATAAGTGAGAGGGCATTTGCCGCACTTGTGCATGCCTAATTATTAGGACAATTTGCTCTTGGAATTTTGCCTATTAATTAGCCATTTGCACACACATACACGCACACATACACACACCCACACTCGCACACACAACGATAAAGTTTGGATTTCTGTTTGGGCCTGGGGGAGACTAATGCACTCATTGATTATAATGAAATCAGACTGTGAAATCTCTGTGAGTTTGCGGTTGAATCGCGTCTTTTAATTTGGGCCAACGCTCATATTAATTAATAGCCAACCAATCACCAACCACCGCAAGCCCCTTTAAATAGGCTTTAATTTTGCGTCATCTTTGACATACGCATCTTTGAATAAAAACTGAAGAATGAAACGTAGTTAATTTCTCTCCTTTGCAAGAAAATCTATATAAATAGCAACGAATTGCAAATGCTCTCTCAATACGTTACACAAAAACTCAATTTCATTTAAGAAAGGACGCTGATCAGAGTGAAGCTTATCCAGCCATGTCCGTCTGTATGAATACCTAGATCTCGGGAACAAAAGAAGTTAGAGCTATAATTTTTGGAATGTAGACTTCTGTAGTATATACGCTTCTTAAGTTTATTTTTATTTTTTGCCACTTACAATTTTAAAGTAGTTTTTTCAATTGGTGTGAATATTACTTCCAAGTCAGCCTGGCCACTTAGTTACTTCATTTTTGTTTTTGTCATTAAAAAAGCAGCCGCCAAAATAATAGCAACAATAATCATTCGTGCGTATTGCTTAAAAGCTGAAATCGTAGGAGGGGCAAGAAAATACAAAATAATATATATATATAAGAATCTTGCAAATATAAAAACATTATTAATCAATGTCCACACGAAATGAAACTCTTGTTGCCATGTCTTTGACAGGCGGCCAATGCGACTAAATTCGCGCCCCTTGGGGAATGCCCCCTGGCTTCCTCTCTCTCTCTCTCACACACACTTTCTCTGTCTAACAATAAGTAAAAAAGGAGCTTAAGGACTCAGGCATCGAGTGAGCCACTGAGATGGAGGGAGATGGAAGGAGAAGAAGAAGTTTTGCTAATTTTCTTTCCTGTCACGTTGATTTTATTCTCATTCTCGTTTTTTTTTTTTCTACTCCTACCCAGTCCGACGTTGTTGTTGTTGTTGTTGTTTACCATTATGACCGAGCTGTTGTCGCCTCTAGAGAAGGACATTCAGCTCCATTTCTCTCCCTTTTGGAAACGCGCATCTTAGCCAATGCCGCAGTTGACCAACTTGATTTACGTTTGCAGCCCCCCCGAATGGCATTTCAATTAAATTTTATTTTCTATGGGCCGAAAGCTCAAATCAATGAAATATAATCGAATTAATTACGTCTACTCGGAGGTGCTATCCATAGAATAGAAAGACACACACACACACACACACACAGTCACAGAAAGATGGGGAAGAGCGACTGGGTCCGAGTTTGAGTCCTGTTTCGTGCCACATAAATTTGCAATTCGATTGCGTTTCATTGCCCCCAAGCACACACACACACACACACACCCAGAAATATTTTTATATATATGTATATGTATGAATTTCTATGGCATTTCGGATTTCGGATTATTGTTAATGGGCGAATTCTGTTTAGCTGACTTTGCATCCAAACCGGAGGCTCTTTTTCGCTCTCCAAAGCAAACCTTCTGCCTTATTGTCCTTCTCTCTCTCTGGATTCTCTTTCTTTTTTTGTTGTATTTTAATTAGCATTCAAAGCAGCCCACCGATGTGGAGGAGTTGACTCTTTGTTGCGTAATTAGCTGAGTTTTGATTTATGTCCCGGACAAGTTTTCTGTGTGAGTTGCGACGCCCTTCGTAGTATATCCCAATGGGCCGTGGGGGGAGGAGTTGGGAATGGTTAAAATGACAAAATTTCGTAGGTAAATATTTGCCTCGAATTAGTTCAAGGAAAGAGCCAGAAGAAAATTCTCAGTGCAAAAGGAATTAATTAATTTCCAGTTGGTCATTTCCCCTTAGAAATATGTGTGTGTGTGTGTTTGTGTGTGTATGCGTGTATCAAATCCAATTTATAGGAATTTTAATAATGTTTAATTTAATTGAAAGAGAAAAACTAAAGGCACTTGCATTTGTATTTCTTTCTGCTTTTTTGTTCAACTCATGTAATTAAGTTTTATAATGTGAAATAAGACTACATAAAAATTGGTTTCACCACCGACTAAAATTGTACTCTCTCACACAAGAAATTTAAAAAACAAGAATTTGAACAACATTTAAAAAAAACCCTTTTTAAAATGTTAGTAAGATTGTGCGATCTAGAAGAACAGATAATACAACTTACTATGATTCGATTTTATAAATTTGAAAGGATCTTTATTCCATAAATTTATTAGATTTTCATGAATTTTGATTAATTTTTATGCCGAAAAAATCCTAAAAATGATCTAGTTCGAAAGGAGTACTTGCAATCAATTAAATTCGCTCAACTTTCGGTTCAATTTACTTCCAAGGATAATGTTGAAATAATTGCTTCAAAAAATAATTTCCAAAAAATAATGATTGTAACAAACACTTAAAGATATTTATAATACTCACTCGATAGCCTCTTGGGTAAGGGTATTAAACAAAATGTGCGACGGTTAATGAAACATTTCCAGGCAGATTTATAACTGCGGGCCAGTGCCAAACTCAAAAGGCTCATTCTGATAATTAAATCATTTTAAATGCAATAATAATGCATGCCATATATACGAGTAGAGGATGTCATGAATGGAAATTGGATGGATAGGGATGGGTTTTGGGTGTGTGGGTGTGGGTGTGGAGGCGTGGCTGATTGAACTAAAGTCGCATCACTATCAATTTGTCCTATAGCTTAATTGATAATCTTTGACTATTATTTAAATGCGAGCACGTCGGGGCTTTGATTCGATTCAATTTGTTGCGCTAACGATTCCAATTTGGTTGGCCCTCCACACCCATACACACATCCACACCCACTCCGCTACTCCCTACCTCTGTGTGTGTGTGTGGTAAAGGATGAGGACAAATGGACATGCGTGTGATTGACCAAAAGTCTGAACTATATATATGTTTATATATATGTATGTATGTACATCGAGTTGATGTGGAGATATGGGTTGCCAGAGAACCTTTGCGTGTTTGTTTATATGATGTGAATTTAATTTGTGTGTGCTTCTGTGTGTGTGTGTGTGTTTGTGTGTGTTTGTGTGTGTGTGGACTGAGCAACTATGGGCTATCAAATTGCCGCGGGGATATAGTCCCAACTATTTCACTTGTTTAATTTGTGGGCGTGGCAAAAGGAGGCAAGGCATTGTGTGGCAAGGCCATTTGTGTGGCATGTTTATTGAATTAGAGCAAGTAGGTAATATGTGGCAGCATAGTGGAGCGTCTCTTCCGTTGATGTGCCCTTTAATGTATCTACTGAAAGGTTTAAATAAAAATGCAAAAAACCAAACTTTGTCTCGATAATACTACCGATCGATACAGAGATAGCTCTGATTTCTAGTCTTAACTATCTAAATCCTGCAGGAATCCTTGTGCAAACTAGTTTCAAAACTATTAATAATAATGTAGAAAACTCAAAACTGTTTCTGAACCGATCTTTGGTGGCATTTAAGAGAAATATTATGTAAATCCATTTCGATGAGTATGAGGATAACTCTTACTTTTTTAAAAGAAACTCTTGAGGACCCAATTGGGGGGGACTTTGATGCTTTTTATGTTTGTAGATCAAAAGGCACAACCTTGGCCAAATGATTGTCCATTTTGCATTATTTGCTATGTTATAATAAAAAGCTCAATTTCGCATTTCAATCCGCATTGCAGTTAATATACATAGCTGCTTACCTGCTGCTAACCACCTCACCTCACCTCATCACGCCCACTCGAACCACACCCGAAAGCGGGCGCCCATCATTCAACATCGTTTGGACTAGGACTTTACGTCAAATTAGTTCCAGCTTCAAATGGTAACTTCAAAGCACTGCACAGCAGGTGGCATGAGATTGGTCATTGGATGTCGAGCCCACCACCCAACATCCCACACCCCACACCCAATACCCAAAGCCCACCTGCTCGTTCACCACTAGCTGGCGTTTTTGTTTTTAGTCCATGGTTTGCAATGTTTCAAAGCCTTTTCTATGCCTCTCCCCCACTTTAAACTGATGTTGGTGTGCCGCCACCGCCAACATTAGAGCTGGCTCGCTCGTCCAGTCGTTGCCATGAACGTCCCTGGCCTGCTCTGCCTATAAATACCCCAACTTAGTGAGTTCTTTACACAAACACACACACACACACACAGGCCGCAGCTGGGCGCATCAGGGAAAATGCATTCAAAACCAAATAAAAAGCTAATTAAATTAAAAGCAAAAATTTTCGAGTGAAAGTAAAGCGCATTGACGAGCCCTAGGCTTACCACAGCCATGTTGCGCCTCTCTCCTCGCTCTCTCTCTCTCTTTACTTTTCTCCTCATTTAGAATGTAGTTCTTTCGAAATATTCGAAAAATACATACGATATTGATTGAAGTTTTATAATAGATCTGGAAAACACACAATAAGAACCGAAACAAACCGAAAAACCGAACTGAAAATGAAGAGATGTAGAACCCTCTATTAGGAAATTAAATGTTATTTTTATGATAAACGCCACAATATATTAAATTTATTCTAAAAGTCTTTAGTTTATGGGTCACACAGGGTTGTCATGACCAGAAGAGACAATCAGGGGAAAACGAAGCGAGCGAATATCATTCTTTCTTTTCTGTTTTTTTTTTTTTTTTTGTTTTATATTTTCAATTTTTTTATAGGCGGCTGCTCTGCAATTTGTATGTCCACGAGTCAATGTCCGTTCTCCTCCCTCTGGCTCAGGCTCTGGTTCCTTTAGCCCATACCATTCCAACCCATTCCATATCGTTCCGTTCAATAAAAATAATGCCCGCTGGGGAACATATGGCAGTGCAGAATTTTATTACGCCGTTTATGGCTTTTCAGCATTATGATAGGGACCACGACAGAGTGGCCAGGGGCCGGGGGCAAGGGTCCGGGGTTCGGGCGCCCAATGGCAGAGGCCAGAGGTTGTCCGCGAATATTTATTGATGTCAACAACGGGCGTCGGCAATGCCATGAGCTGAGGATGAGGCGGAGGCGAAGGTGGCGGCAACGGACACGATATGCCATCGTTGTAGTTGTAGGCGGTTGGTTACTACGTGCTGGTATTTAAAACGCGGTCATCGCCTATCAACAGCCTTCGATCTAAGCGCTTGACACGCTTCGGCGCTTTCACACAGCAACGTGACATATGTCGCCCGAAGAAGAAGAAGAAGCAGGGTGGCGGCGGCAACCCTTTCGTTTCCCTTTTTCTTAACTCAACTCGATAGAAATCTTCACAATGTGTAGAAAATTACTTAATTTTTTTACCACATTTCTACGCCCCGAATACAGTTGGCATAATATCTAAAATGCCACACGCAAGTCATAATTTTTAAGGAGAGTTCACTGCAATAAAAAGGTATAAAAACGAAAACCAAAAAAGGGTTGACAAACATTGCACAATGCGAGCGTATAAAAGTCGTTTAAAAGTGCCTTTAAATTCTGGTTTTTTCTCTGTCAAACAACCGAAACCTAAAAATTAAAGATAATTGGCAAGATACTTATTTTTGGTACTCTCTCTTCCTTAAGGAATGGAAACTGAAACCCCTATAAATATTACAAAACAATATTTGAAATCGAAAAATGATTCTCTGATTAACCGAAATAACCGATATAACCGAAATGACTTTTATGGGAAACAAGTGGATTACAAATGATAGATAATTGGCAAGTTACTTATTTTGGTTTATTTAAGGAATAGAAACCGAAACCTCTATAGATATTTCAAAGCAATATTTGAAATCAAAAAATGATTCTCTGATTAACCGAAATAACCGATATAACCGAAATGACTTTTATGGGAAACAAGTGAATGAGAATGGTTTTCTTTCTTTGAGGCTCGTTTTAAATATTTTATATAGGGTATATGCTAGTCAAGCAGTCTCTAAATTCTTATGAGCCTTCTCGTTTTCACCTTCATCACGTAGCATGTATATAACGACATCCTTGAAGCATTTTCCGTTTTTGGTTAAATTTGTTTATTGCGGCACTTGAACAAAAGTGGCTTCATCTTCAAGCATCTCCTCCGTCCCGCCACCTCAGCACCTCTTCATCTTCGTCTCCGACAAAAGACATTACGTAAGGAAGGAGGCAAGTTTCGGACTCGGAGACGACGACGACGTGACTTTCCCCCTTTCTCCTACTCCTTATGCTATTTGTTTTTTTTTTTTTTGTGCTTTGCTTTGCAGAAATCCTTAAAGAAAATGACAAATACCTCATCTTCCACTTTACGTCTCTGGCCACTTCTTGCACCCACCACCCACCCACCGAGCCACCAACCGTGCTGTCCCGCACTCAACTGTCAGCGCTTTGACGCTGCCTTTTTGTTGCTGCCTGTCGCTAAAAGTAAACTAATATTTCATTTGAAAAATATACCAGAAATGTCTTTTGTACATTTATTTTTTGACATGTTGTTTTGTTTTTCACTTTTTCTCTCTCTCGCTCTGTCTTTGCTTCATTGCATAAACGCGAACAGGATGAGGATGGGGAGCGGGAGCGGGAAAAAAGGAAAATAAAATAAGAAAAGTCCTTGAGAAATGCTCGCGCTTTCAGATTTATAGAAAACGTTTTCATTTGAATAACAAACCAAAAAGAATTTTTTCCCCATTTTTTTGCTCTTCTTTCTGTTTTTGTTTTTCTTTTTGGATGGATAGCCTTAAGAATCCGGAGGGGACACGAAATTGAGATGAAAAACTGACTGAAACTGAAACATATTCTGTTTGAGTTTAAATTTGGGTTAAGTTGTTAGGTCTTTTGATCTATATCTAAGCCAACTTACTTTTAGATTTAAAACACGTATACGCCATGACGTTTTGCTAACAATTTGCACCCAAAAGCTGGAATTTTGTCTAATCTTTTGTGTTTTATTTTTCATTTTAGTAGTTCTAGTTATAGTCTAGTTTATAGTTCTAATTTATAAGTTACACCTCTCATAGATATCTATATACAGGATAAATCTCTATTTAATTCGATGTAAATTTTTGCCTCTCCTTTGTAGGGCATTTATTGCATGTTTTGTATTTGGTATCCATCTAGATAATTTGTTATCTACTGCCCCATAATTGTTTGACAAATTCATTCTAGACATTTTCTTAGCTTTTTGCATAATTAGTCAAGAAACAACGACGACGACGACGACAACGACCACGCACCTTGAACTCATCCAGTTTGCCATCGTTCTGACTGTTGGTTGTAATTACCAACCTGCTTACATTGTCTCCAATGACTGTCCCGCCCATCCTATCCCATCCCATCCCATCCACCACCATCACCAGCGCTGGTTACTTGTGGTCTGTCTCTCAGTTTTGCTGATCAATTAGCTTTGATATTTTCGTGACATATTAATCGCCTTGTGCTCTGCTCTGTGCTCTGTGTGTGTGGACAAGAAAAGTCGCATAAAACTAGCAAAATTAGTGCCCAAAGAACGTCAACCTATCGTGTCGTCCCCTCGGATCTCGGTCTCAGCTGTTTAGCTGTTTGGCTGTTCCGGATGTTTCGGCTGGTCTTCGATTTTTATGCGGCATTAACACATGTTGACAAAGTAAACAGGATTTTCGGACGCTACTGCTCTTTCTTGATGCGGCATACAAGCAATTTGCTAAGCCAACCAACCTACCAATCGACGTCCCTGTCCCTGTCCCTTATTCCCTTCAACTTCTTGTTGTTGGTGTTGTTGTTCATCAGCCAATGGTGGCCCACACCCTCTGGGGGCAACTGCAGCATTTGGGAAAAAAAAGTAACAAATTGGCAGATTAGTTGTTGACATTTTCTTCTCGTTTTTGTTTTTGGTTTTTTGCCTGTTCTTTGGGAAATTAATGAAACTGGGCATGCCCTTAGGACTTGGGCTTGGAGTTTTAGTATTTCTCCCTTCGTTTGAGTATTTTTTTTCTCTTCCTTTTTCCTTTTTTTTTTTTTGTGTAGGTTATTTTATTTACCGCATAATTTTCACCAGTTTTCCACTTTACATACAACTGCACACATAATTTGATTATATAAAAAACAAAAAAATGCTTTGTACACATATGCAGAAGCTAGCCAACCATAACCCAACTGCATTTCATTAAAACAAGGCAACAACACCAACAGCAACAGCAACGAGCAAAGAAAGAAAAATCATAATAAATTTCACAAAGGCGAAGCAAAGTTAAATAGAATTTTAGTAGGTTTATTATGGGGCATTAAAAAAAATATATATACTATATTATACATATACAAAATCAGTACGTAACATTCAACCGAAAGAGTCGACTAGATAAATACTCTATAACAAGGGGGCCGAAATATCTTACATTAATCCACATTAGCCACAATAAGCTACAGAAATTAATATATATATTTACATTTTCTTTGGCTTTTGCGCTAAATCCTTGTAGATTTTTCTATACAATTATTTTAAAATACATTAAAAATTGCAAAACATTTATTGTTCATATTGCACTTGGTTTTCGATGGCTCTAGCCACTTTTCCTATCCCATATTTAGTTTTTTCTCCTCAATGATTGGCCTTAGCAACCCTGGTTATTCTATGGTTATAGGGCAACTCTGGAAAACAGCGCGAGGTTGATTTAAATATATGCAAGGCAACGCGGTTAACACAAATAAAATGAGGGGCAAAAAAGCCTTTTAGATTTTTTTTTTATTATTATTATTTTATTATTTCTTTCTTGTTTTTTATGTGGAAGTCTTCAAATTGATGAAAAGGCCGTTGGTATATATAAATAGGCGTGGTTTGTGTTTTGTTTTGATCCCTATATTAAATATGTGAGCCCACATAAAGATGAGAATTTGTAAAAAGCAAATGCGGGAATACATAGAAACAATTTAAAAAAGAAATAAAAAGTAATAGAAAATGTCAATTAACTACAATATAGTTAAATCTCATTACTGAAAATTTGCAGGAATTATTGAGGGTGTTTCTTTAAGCAAAACTCTCAAAGAACATAGATCTAGTAAATTGTTTATAGAAATACCTACAGCTTTACTATCTGGCACAATGAATTATAAGTTAATAAATCATAAAATTATAGCTAATTATTCAATGTTAAATAATTGCTGTGCTACATTTTTTAAACTTCTATTTAAAATCTACTTCGATGGACAACTATTACTTATTTCTTTGTTATTTTTGATAAATAGAAAAATGTAGTTTATTTATTTTTATTTAAGACAGTTTTTTCTAACGTTTGTTTACACTTTAAATTTGAAATGTCAGCTGGAATATCTATTATTTAGCTCTATTTTTGAGGCAACTCAGCCCACCCTCGAGACTATTTTCATATCACTAAAAAGGTCACTTGACAAAAACACCTTTTCCTTACGTTCCGTTCTGCCCCCCTCATATCCAAAGCATCCAGACGTCGTCAGTTGTTGTTACTTAATTGCCCCTTACCCCCATTCGCGCTCAACTCATTAGATATACATAAAGAGGAGCGAGCGAGGGACGCGAGAGAGATCTATTTATGTAGTTCATTGAGTCCTTGAACTCTCAACAGCATATCACACGCTAAATACTATCGATGGCCAGCATAAATATTGCTCCCTCTTCTTCTAAATGTATGTATGTAGTATTGTCAACCACTTGAAAACCCACTTTATACCACATCCACACCTTAAACACCCGCATCGTCTCGTCTCGTCGCGTTGCGTTCCGTTGCGTCCCGTCTCATCCCTTGCCCGTCTACTATATGTATGTATATATAGAGTAGACGAAAAATCCAATTGATATCCCTTCAGAGAGGGCTTCTTCTTCTTCTACTGCTGCTTCTATGGGCTCCAACCATTTGCTGCTGTGGTCTGTGCGATATGCGCATTTGTTAAGTGAACTGTAAATACAATTCCACATATGCAGTGTAGGACTCTTGGCCGACCTACCGACACCGACACCGACACCCACACCCACTCCTCCTGCTGCTGCTCCTGTCACAGTCATCCGCCGGGGCGGCACCAATTTCAATTTATGCGATACAAGCGATAACTCTTTGTGGCCTCCCTCTCCCTCTCCCCCTTCTCCCATCATGGCGGATGAAGGGCGAAGGTTGGTGGCATGCAAAACGACACTGAGACTGCTGCTGCTGCTGCACCTTCTTGTTGTTGTTGTTTGTTGGATTTGTTGTTCTTGGTTTTGTTTTTTGGTGGCGCGTGCGTCTGCCAGGGTGCTCCCAGACCTTGATCCAATTTTACCCAACACACACACACAGCAGCAGGAGGCAACCTGGTGAGCCTGACTCGCTGGCGAGCGTCTGCATTAAAATAACATTTTTCTATTAGATTCAATACTTCAACCTCTCGGCTTTCACTACTGGATGGCTGGTTGGATGGCTGGTTGGATGGCTGGAGGGTTGCCAGAGTGGTTTACGAGTATTCGTATATATTTTATTTCATGGGTGTTTAAATTTTAAAATAACAAGCGACGGCTCACTGACACGTGGCACCAGGTGGTGGGGTTAAAAGTGTAGCGCTGCCTTTGGCCATAAAGCTCGTGTTACCCCCTCAAAAAAAAAGTACAAGGCAGGCGGGACAGAGTCACAGTCGATGTTTGTAATGGAGCTGGGTGGAGGTCCTTCACTCACTCATTCTTTTGGTGTTCTGTGTTTTTCTTTCGTTGTTGCTCGATGTGTTATTGTTAAGGCAAGTGTATTTGTTTATTGGCCTCATTGCATTTGCCATGGGCAACTAAATCCCGGGGTATGGGATACAAGCACTTGGCTTTCATGCCTAATGCGACTTAAACTTTATGGACTTATGTAAATGATGCCGAAATTGATGGGGCTGGGCGGGTGGATAGACGGACGGACGAACGAACGAAGGTAAGGCAGTAAGGTTGAGTGTTAGACATAACCCAGGCAGAGCAGGTGTTTTTTTTTTTTATTTGCTCTTGGCTCTGTGTCATCTCTCAGCCTGGCCAACATTTGTAGCGCTTCATATATCAAAGATGAACTCTCTGGATGAATGGAGTTTTAAGCTTATGTAGGCAGGACTCTCTCATCCTTTATTTTTTGTGTCTTGCCCCATGAACTTTGGTCGTCAAATCCGTTTAAATTATTTAGATAATATATCAAGAACATGAATGTTTTTACAAGTTCTTGAAACCTAGAACTTTTCAGACAATGCAAAAAAGCCAAAACGGTGAGCTAGAATTTCCTTTTAAGGATCTTTTATTTTTCTACTGATTTAAAAATATTTAGAAAATTCTTTAAAGCAAGTCGATGGGCCAGTAGCTACTTTTACTCTGATTTTTCATAAATCTCCCATAAAAAATAATTTCAAAAATAATAATAAATAGTATGCAACTTTTTTGTTTCATCTTGGCATTTATTATACAATATTTTTGCAACCATTAACTAAATAGTTTCTATATATATCACATGGAAATATAAATCGAATAAAAATCTCATTCGCTATGTAAAAAGCCATCCTTGAGATCCTCTTTTTCAAAGGATACTTAAAAAAGTTAAATTATTAATTGTTTTTGGCTAACGTTAAAATGAAATGCTCAACTTTTCTTAACTATATAATACTGATTCTGATATATGCAAATAAACCAATTTCTGAGTTGTTTATAAGAGGTCCTTTAGGTCCATCTTAGAGATGAGCTTTGAATAATATTGTCAGGTAAAGCAAAAGGACTTTAGTTCTTCTTGGTAACGTAATGTGAAAACCCTTTGAATTATGAACTAGCCCCCTCCCCTCCCCCATTTCTTAGGCTTTATTTTCTTTTGTGTTACTCTGGGTAGAGAGCATAAGCTATTCCTTAGCTCAAACCCTCAGACCAGCCTATGTTGTCACCTAAGTCTTAGCCTCCCATCCCCCTCCCCAATACACCATATCAACACCATTCGCGGAAAAGTCTTTGAGGGAAAAATGGAAGGCAAAAAAAAAAAAAAAAGTGGGTAACAAGCAAAGGCAGGCAGAGGCAGTCAGCTTGTACTTTTCTCCTCCTTTTGACTGAGCGACCTTTTATGTAAATTTCCTCACTGTGTTTGCGGAGTACCCATATGCATTCTGTTTGTAAATCCACAGCTGTTGTCAGCCACAGTGGCCATTACTCAAAAAGGGAAAGGCAAAGGCAAAATCTGACTGCGCAAGAAGTGGCCAAAAAGCATCATCATCATGCATATATATATATATATAACCCCCACATACTTCTTATAGTATTCATCCATCCCCCAGTCTAAGACCATTAAATGCAACAGCTCAAAGTGTGATGCTTTCTTCGCATGGTTGACTTTACCAGTGAGGCCAACCTGGAGGGGTTGCTTGGAGGAAACGCTTGCACAATGCCAAATGCCGACACGCGCAAAGGATTTGCTGTCGCATCATCCCCCTCGATCCGCAGAGAGATTCATCCTGGGGACTCAGCTGCAGTTAAATTCAATTCTGTTTCCCCAACTTTTTTTGCCCTCTGCCTCTCTCTGTCTCCTGCCATTGCATAATTATCAATGTACGCACTAATGAAGCAGGACGTAAAATATGACAAAGAAAAGCATCAAGGATTTATAGGCCTAAGTAGAGAGAGAAAGAGAAGGAAGAGAGAGAGAGAGAGACTTAAGCTACTGAGTACTTCTATTTTTGCCCAATTTTTCTCGCTTTTACGCCATATTTTTGACCATGCATTATGCTTATTGCTTGGCCTTCAACCTCCCTTCCCCCCTCTAGAGAAAGAGAGAAAGGGAGATGGAGAGAGTTTCTCTTAAATGTTTGCACACAAGCGCGTTTATGGTCACAGCTTCCTGACGTTTGCATTCATAATCCTAATGGAATTGATTTCCATCAACTCCCTCCCCATCCCTTCCCTGCCCTTCCCTTCCATCTTGAGCTCTATGAGTTTGAGAAGGGACGCTCGAATAATGTTTTGCTGCGGTTTAGTAGCGCAAAACTAAAGAAAAAGCCAAAACCATATGCCAAAAACTTTTATGTTGCTGGGGCAATAAATGAGCGTTTATAAATCAAACGAAAATTATATTCATGCAGTTTTAATGAGTTTCATCCCACTGCCACCGCCTCATGCTGACTACTACTATTATGCGTGTGTATGTATGTTCAGATCCTGGGGGTTGGGTGCTCAGAGTTGGGGTTGAATTGGATTGCTTTGGATTGGGTTGGTCTGGGTTTGAGTCATGTAATGTGCCAGACGCCGCATAATTGGTTATCCTTTTTGGACTCACGCATCGCGCCACGAGGTCATTGACTCATTTCATTCTCTCTCTATGCATTAATGGTCAGTGCTTTGTGGGATTATATTACTGGGAGTTCATCTGAATCCCTTAAAATTTCTTAAAACATAATTTTGATAATATGATATAAAATTCAAATTAAAACGACTATTTTTGCACATTTGTCTGATTGTTTTCCAGTCCAAATTCCTTACTTACCACCAACTTTGAAAACCAAACGAAATTCGACCCAGATTTTCTTCATTTAGTTGACCGAGATAAGTTTTCGTTTATCTACATCCAAATTTCTTTTGAACTAAATTTGCTGCGCTATTTATTTAAAGTTTTACTTGCACACAAAATCAAATAGACCTACCACTAATTAGGACAAATGTCCTAATCCAACTGTTAGTTAAATTTAGCTCCAACTTGAGTTCACTTTCTAATATATGTGTGTACATGGTACACACACACACACACATATATATACATGTATATACATGTATAAACATTTCACATTTTGGTCAGCTTTTAATTAACAACTTTTGCCACTCACACTTCTATGTGGATGTATGTATGTAGGTCCATCTGCTGGTCCAGGATTCAGTTTTAGTTAAGGTAAGGTAATGTGAGGTAACCCAAATACAAATACCTAAAAACTATTTACTTAACAAAACCTCCTACACGTCTACAGGAAAAAAGCCAGAAACCAAATCAACAAATAAACATGACGAGGGAGGGGAGAGTGGGGAGGGTAAAAAACAAGCGTTAGAGTAATTACCATAAGAGTAAGTAAATGAATGCCAAAGGAGGGAGAGAATGTTTGCGGGGACTTCTACACACAATAATTTGCTTTTAATTTGGCATTTTCTAATTCAAATGGAAATGTCCAGGAAAAGGGCAGCCATCTAGGCATCTAGGAGGCATCCAGCCATCTAGCCAGCAGGCGCAACCAATAATTTCACTTGAAATATGTAGGAAAAGGCAAATGAAATTTTACGTTAACGCCCTCTCCGGCCCACAAACCCCAAAAAACACAAAACCCCAAACCCAGTCAACATATCAATGAAGGTTTCTGTGCACCCAGAGAGCAGACTCCTCTCTCTCTCTCGCTCGCTCATCAACAATGGCAATCGTCATTAGCAGCAACCGAGATGGCTTTTTCCCGCCCGCATGCCACCGCATCTGGGATTGAGGCAGGGAAACAGGCCCATCGCCATGTCATTCACTTGTGGTTTTCGTGAGGGACGAGGATCCCACGAAAAAGGACCTAGAGAGAGAGAGAGGGTACCAGATGGATGGATGGGTGCTGCTGCTGCTGCTGGTGCAACAAGGCTTAGGCGGGTTTTGGTTAGAGGTTTTGGTTTTTCGGTTTTCCTGCCTCGAACCAAAAATATTTGCCGCGTTGACATTGGGGGCGGAGGCGGGGGTGGGTGTAGGGAAAATGGGCCTCTCTCGGTGACAATTGAAAATCCAATAAAGGTCGGTCCGTTGGTCCTTTTTTGGTATTGGTCCTTGGTCCTTGGGCCCTGGTCCCTGGCTCGTTGTGTTGTGTAGCTATTTTAATTTAAACGAGGTTTGTGCCGCCGCCTAATCACAAAACCGGCGACATTTTAGACCATCTAGAAAAAGAAAACAATAGCCCAGACATGACACAAAGCAGCATCCTGTATATATGTGTGTGTGTATGTGTGTGTGTGGCCAGAAATATTGAAGTAATGAACTTGCCTCTGGGCCATACTGGTTTCTCGGCCGGCGGGGGACTCCTTCAGAATGCCACTAAAGTTAGGCATAGTTTTTGTTGATGTGCAAAAGGGCGACAACTGACAGCCCCATTCGCACTTTGAGTTAATGGCACATAAATTTTGCTCTATGCCATAATTTTTGATTACTTGGGCGTGGCTAGCATGGGGGGGCGGCCGCCTCCCATACATATGTGGGTGGATAAAGCACAAATAGGTTGCCCAGAGTTGTTGTTGTTGTTGTTGTTGGTTGGTTGGTAGATTTATGATATTAGTGTATCGTTAGTTGGAGTCTCTTTCACTTGACAAGTTGGTAGTCCTGTGAGGGGAAAGATATCTTCTTGCCAACTTCATTATTTGTCTAGAATAAATTCGTTTTGAAGGTGCAAGGATGAGGGCTTCTTGCTAAGATTAATGCTGCTCCATACACACAGAGATTTATTTATTGGCAAGTGGGCAGGACTTGTTTCTTTTCGTTAGCTATGCTTAGCAAGTGGGCAGTTCTTACACACATTCTATGTCATTTGCAATTTCTCTCAGTTATCTTTGAGAGTTTTCTGTGGTCTTCTTGTGGGCGATGCCATCTTTAGATATAAATAAGTCAATACCAAGAAGCTCCAAAAAAAAAAGTGATAATTAAATGCCTACAAGCAATGCCCTCAGCAAGTGGTCAGTCCACTTGATTCCACAGACACATCTCAGCACTTCCATTTGTGAAATCACAAAGAAGCCTACAATTGAAATGAGGCAGGACAGGACAGGACAGGACAGGCCAGGCCATCTACCAATTCCATTCGCACATGTCACCATGTGCTTCAACAGCTTTTTAGTCCTGCTCTGAGATTTCGTAAGCATACCAAGGGGAGTTCAGAGGGGGAAGCAGGCGGCTCAGTAACAAGTCTCCACCGACACCTACACACACACACACCCACACACACCCACACACACGCACAGTGTGTGGAACAATGGCAACACACCACAAAACAAGTGTCGAGCAGTTAAGTTTTTGTCTCTGCCTCTCTCTGACATCTCCTTCTCCAAACATCTCCAACCTGCGCCTAACTACCCAAAAAAAAAAAAAAGAAGGAGTAGGATGCGTCGGTAGTTACAGGAACACACACACATAGTTCGATGGATGGGTGGCTGCTACTCCCATTCGAATCCTCTCTGGCCCTGGTGTCAAATGCAAAACCGGATACGGAAATGCAGGCAGGAGGCAGAGGCTAAAGGAGGACAACAACTGGACGATGGACCAAGCCAGTCAAGCGGGCAGACAAATCAGCTTTGCACACACGCACACACACACACACACACACACACACACTGGGGCGAGGGACGCACAGTTGAGTGATTTTTCGATTATCATTTGCACGCCTTGGGTGACAAATCAAATGCTCAGCAAAAGTGCATTGAGGCCTGCACTCGGCTAGCTAGCTGGCTGGCTGGCTGGCAGACTGTCTCTCCGTCCGTCTGTCTGTGTCTACTTTTTCGGGGGTTCTAACTATGAGTAGAATCGACCTCAGTGTGTCCTGTGTTTTCTTTTGTTGTCTCTTGTGAGTTTGGTCGACGAAAAATTTTACAGGTGTTTTGTAAGCAAAGGACTCTGCCGCCCCTCGCCTCTACACACACCTCTTTCACCCATCAATGATTACAAAACTCAAATTGAATCCGTTAAATATATTGAAATCTATTTTTTCCAAAAATCTATAAGCAATTTAAAGTATTATTTTTGGCACGATGATGCTTCAAATGCACAAAACGAAAATGCAAATGAAAAACTGGAAAATATATTCAAGAATGGCCAAAAATGTGAACGACAAAAACAAATACATAAATAGAAATCATCCTCAATAAGAACATAATCTAAAGTATCACTCAACACTCTTTTTTTGTCTCTTTCTCACACAATCTTCCTCTCGCTCACTCTTGCAATGAACAAATTTTCCACTTTAGATGGGCAAAATTTCGAAAATCGACTGCATGAAGTTTTTATTGATTTGCCTAAGCAAAAATGCAGTTTGGCCTGTGTAGCCTGTGGATAAGCACAGTGGTGCAAAAGGCAACAATCTGATGATAAAAAAAAGAGTTCCATTCTAATCTAGAGCCCTAAGTTCTAAATTGAAACCTCTATTAAGCTTATAGTCTGTTGAATCGAATTTCAATGTTATCTAGAGATGTTATATACTCGATATGTTTCTCTATAGTTATCGATAGGCAATATTTGAAGCATAGGGCAATCATCGTCAAAATGTTTACCATGAAAACTTCACTAAAATTAGTATCCCCTGTTATTCAGTTTAGAAATATAAAACATATGAATAATGAGTTAATTGAATCCTTTGATTTCCTGTTAAAAGTTTGCACTCTTATTTATAGAATTTTAGAATATAATCCTTTAATCCGTTTTGCGATAGTTGAACAATGTTTTCATAGGGAAAACTATCGAGTTGTGTTCAAATGTTCAACACATTCGTATTGACTTGTTCCACTGTGCGACAATGAGTGCATTTAAAAGCCATTTTGGAATTTTTCACACACACTCATGAGAATAATTTTTGGCATAAGGATTTGTGATGTCCAAATATTTTTGTGCACTTATTTTGTTGATTTTTCGGTAGTCGCATACAGACAGATAGATAGAGAGATAGATAGTTAGATAGATGGTTAGAACTGGCTCAATCTTTTCGTGATAGTTAGATAAACTTTATTTGTTGCTGTTGCTGCTATTGTTGTTGTTCTCTATATATTTTTTGACATACTAATTGTGTGTGCCATCAATTTTTGTGATTTTTGGCATACATTGTTTGTTCGGGCTTAATGCAAGGCAAACAAAAAAGCCTCTCATCATCAGCATCATCAGCATTGTCAGTGTGTTATGACAGTTGAAGTTTTGACAGAGCCTAGAGGTGGAGAAGCAGATGAAGCAGGTTGTGGTGGTGGTGGTGGTGCAGAAGGCGGAATATATATATATATATGTCTGTCTGTGTGTGTGTGTGTGTGTTTTAGAAATTCATTGGCAAAAGACAAATACACAAATGCAAATAGGCAAGGAATAGCGAGCGAGAGAGGGCCACTCGAAAACTAATGTACTATGCATGGCAATCTAATCCTCCCCAACTGCTCCTGCTGCTCCTGCTGCTGGTGCTCCTTCAAAATGCCTGCAGTCGATTATAAATGGAGTGCCTACTCAAACACACACACACACACTCTCACAGTCGCCGCCTAACATACATAAATATTCAATTTAAATTATTACAAAATTGGCTTTTGCAAATTTCCATTATGCACTTATTTCATTTTCGGTGATGATGACGACAACGACAATGCCTAAAAGCCTGCCAACGTAGGCATTTTCCACTCTACATATATGTATTTCTCTCATCAATAAGCAATTTAATTTGTCAATCGTCTCGTTTCGTTGGCATACAATCAACAAAATCCCATCAAGCGAAGCCAAAATGTTTCTCTTAACTTTGT
Organism: Drosophila sp. 14030-0761.01; assembly: GCA_018150735.1. NCBI lineage: Eukaryota > Metazoa > Arthropoda > Insecta > Diptera > Drosophilidae > Drosophila > Drosophila sp. 14030-0761.01. The sequence continues at coordinate 17,750,345 of JAECWO010000001.1, read as the reverse complement.
CCTTGCTGCTGCTGCGGCTGCTGCTGCTGCTTCCGCTCATCCTTTTATCCAACTTGTCCTGCTAGAACGACAACTACAATTAAAATATGCTCGGAGTGGCTCTCTGTCTTCTCTCTTGTAATTAAAATAAACATAGTTACAGCATATGCATATTGTGTATGTGTGTGTGTGTGTATGTGTGTGTGTATGTGTGGCAGCATTGTCATAAAATGCGCATATAAATTGCATATGTATTTATGTTGGGCAACGCATTAATAACGCGCATACGTCATGTGGCCAGCCATAAGCAGGCAGCAGGATATGGTCAGAGCTGCATCTCCCTCTCCCTCTCCCCCCACCCCTATGCCATATTTTGGGGAGTGTCCTTGGTTTGGTTTGGTTTATGCACATAATGCAATTAGGTTGACCATATTAAACAAAGTAATTTATATGATCTATAGGGTAAATGCATGTGAAGATGATTCATTTCGTTTAATTGCTCCATTACTTTTTGTTTGCCCATCCACCTTGCAACAACAATAAAAACCAATAAAATTATAACCAGCATTTTATTGATTTTTAGCCACATTTCAACAGTCAATTAACAGTGTACAAAAAAATTTCAGTCCTTTTCAAACTGCAGTGGCTAGAGAATTGTTTATAAACTTTTCGATAGTTTCGTTAGATGACAAACTGGAAAAAGGCTTCTAAAAAATTAATTCTCTAAAGTTTTTGACCTAGTTTGCTGATCAAAAAGTTAATAATTCCATACTCAAAAATTTGTTATAAACAATTTCCAGTTTATTTTGTCCTTCAATGTTTAAGCAAAGCTAAAAACTAAACAAAATCGTGGCCAAAATTGTTTATTTTAACAATCTAATATGTCCTGAAAGCTGTGCATCTTCTTGTCGCTTTATTTGCTTGTAATTCGCAACTTGTTTAAGCCTTCAAGTACAATGATCTCATCTTATAAACGAAATAAAATAAACTCCTTAAATTATATACTTCTAGTTTCCTTAAGAAGTGTTGACTTAATTATTGTTTTATTTATTTATTAGAATTCTTCAAGTAATTTAAAAAATATTACATTCAATCAATGCTCAATTCCATATGCTTTTTGCACAAATTTATCTCATCAATTGTATTAACGATGCGTATCTGTAGTCAAAGTGTATCCATTACCCATACCTTTATCCTATAGGAATTCTCCTTCACATCTAGTTGAAAAAAAAAGGGCGTCGAGCATAAAAAGCGCAACAAAGCGCAACAAATAAAGCATTAAAAATTCAATTTGAACTATTCCAGGCACACAAATATCCGTACATCCGCCACGTAAGCCCGCCTTCTCGGCACTCATCGCACAAAATTGTCAACTTTATTTCAATAAATATCAAAAAGCTAACCTAACCTATCCTAACCCAAGCCAAATGAAGCCCAAGTCAAGGTAAACCCAAACACAAACCAATCCAAAAGCCATCAACAACCTTTCCATTTAAATATCCATCAGCAGCTTAACACCTGAACCCCAGGAATCCTTCTCCATTCTCTCTCTCCTCTCTCTCTCCTCTCTCTCTCCTCTCTCTCGCTCTCTCTCTGACTTTCTCATTGGCTTTTTTGGGCTATAACTTCTGCTCCATTTGCGTTTTTGTCCATTAAGAATTCTAAGCAATTTCCTTATCTGCTTAGATTAAATCCAGGCCGCAAGTGCTGCTGCTGCTGCTCCTGCTCCAGCTCCAGCTCCAGCTTCATGCTGCTCCTGCTGATGCTGTGAATCCTTGTCATGCAATAATAATTAGCATAGAGGAGGCAACTGTAAACGAGAAGAGGTGGCAGCGGCAGCAGCAGCCCGCCCATCCAGTGCTACGATGAGGTTGACGGAGGGTGGGGGGGAGGCACTCTAAAATTTATCATTTCCATAGTCCATGAAACGTATTGCCCGGATGGATGGTTGGCGGTATGGGGTTAGGGGGCAAAAATTCATAACTTTTGTGCATAATATTAAAAGAATATTCCATGGTCCTGGCTGTTTGGTTTGCCGGCTGCTGGCTGCTGGCTTCTGGTTCCTGGATCCATCCAACACAAACGACGACGTACTTCGACTGTCAATGATGATTACCATCCGTTTGGTTTTGCCTGCCCCATCATCATCCAATGGGCAATTGTTCAGCTGAAAGCAATCAAAAATGTTGATAAAATAATTTCAAATTCCCATTTATATCCTTAAGGACAATTTGCCATTCACCGGTACTAATAATATTATCAACATCGTCGTCGGGTCCATTCACGTAGTGAATCCCCATGCCCCATGCCCCATCCCCATGCCCATCCACACTAACCCACATCCCTCACACTTATTTCTGTCCTGCGGCTGCTGCTTTTGCTTTTGCTGTTGCTGTTGCTCGATGCCAAAAATTTGTCAGCAATTGAAATTCAGCAAACATTTTTGAATTTGTTTGCCTGGCTACACTTTTTGCGGTTTTCTCGTCCGCATTGCTTCGATCTTGCCAGCAGGCACATTTTGCATTCATCGATTCCTTCCATCCAATTCCTACTCCTACTCCTCCTCCTCCTCCTTCTGCTGCTGCTGCTGCTGCTGCTGCTGCTGATTCTAGTAGCTGGCTCTCCTTCTGGGTGCCGTTTGCTGCTTGTCGTCGTTGTCATTGCATCTCTCTTGCTTTGGCACCCACTGTTTTGTGATTTTTATCCACAGCGTGAATATGCAAATTGGCCAAAAGCAGCTAGAGCCAGCAGAAGGAGAAGCAGCACCAGCAGCAGGAGTCAGTCGCCGCTCGCTTCGTTCACTGCCATGACAAAACCTCCAAAAATGTTGAACTGACTCCAAAAAAGCTTTTTGCTAGCCAATCAAACTTGCCCCAAACAATGGCTTTGCTTGGTCGTTGGTAGTAAATGGAATGTGGAAATATGTTGAATGAGGCAAATTAGTTGAGTTAGTTGAACGGGGGGGCGGGGAGTGGATGTTGCTGGCCAGGTGAGAGGTGAAAATATTTTAATCTAAATGGAAATTTTCGGTTATGCAAAAAGTCTATACAAACTGCACACAAAATTATTGGTTTCTGTCCCGTTGTTAAAGCGTAAAATGTTTGAGAAGAAGAAGAATCTACACAAATATGAATGAAGATTAACACAAAACATTGAAAATGCAAAATTAAACAAATATTAGGAAACAATTTACCATTCACACACAGATTAAATACTATATAATTAAATGCAAAATTTTATTTCCCCATATACAATAGAAAAAACCATAGAAAATTCTTGTTTTTCTTACTTTTCACCATTGAAATGGTTTTTCTTTATGACCAAAATGTGTACTGATCCTTGATAGCAACTCCCAACTTATCCCAATTTATTAAGCAATTTTTCGTTTGAATATAATCAGAAGAATCCTTTGAAATATTTTCAATATTTTATTTATTCATGTAATTACTTTAATTTATAATTTCTTTTGCATAAAAACTGTAGGACTATCATAGAAAAGGTTTAGAAAATATTGAGCACTTCAAAAATTGTTTAAAATGTTCTCCAATTGAAAAGAGTTTTTTAATTTATGAAATCTCAGGGAATCATTTAAAACCATTTTAAGGATCACTCACTGTACTACACTGAGGAAAAGCAAGAGGCAAAGACGGGATCCGCTTTTTCCCGTGCTCTCTTAACAAAAAAGGCGAAACGTGAAAAAAAAATGGCAATTCAATTGCATATTCAAGTTTTGCACTTGAAATTCAACGATTTGTATCGTGAACCGAGGGGAAGAGTCGCTCAAATGAATAACCAAAGACTTTGCCAGTTGCAGAGCACCGAAACAACGGAAGCAACATGGACAGAAAAGGAACCACAGGGTGTCTAACATACAACAGGCGAGATAAATCTTTAGCCTTTGAACAAATGTTTGTGCATATTTGAACTTGCCTAGGCCAAGTTAGCAAAAGCAAAAGCAAGAGCAAGACAAGAGACAGAGAGGAAGAAGCCGAAAAAGCCAATTTAAAATTGGCAAAAGGTTAAGCTGAAAAACTAACTCAACTTAACAACAGGGGGAATCAGTCACAGTTGGGTGGAACGAGAGAGAGAGAGCGATGGGGGGGGGAGTTCAGTCCATGCTACGTTCCTGGCATGCATAATTAGGAGATGGACTTTGGTGTATTTTGTAATGTTGTCTTATGCATAATAGAATAATGCATTGATTTGACAAAGCGGACAAGAAAGTTTTTGCATTTTTCCCATATATGCTTGCTCCTGCTCCTCCTTCTGCTCTTTTCTCTCCTCATTCTGGTCAAATGAATTCCATACACATCCGCAGTGAGGAGAGAAAAGGTGACCAGGCAGGGAGGCGGGGCTCGGGGGGGCTATCCTTTAGTTCTCGGTAAATTTCATTCATTCAGAGATCCAACAAAGAAATTGGCATAAAATGAGCTTTTTATCTGTTAAAGAAAGAAAGTGGGGGGAAGCGAGTCGAAAAGGAATACGAAAAAGAAGAGCAAGAGTGAGAGCTCGAGCTCGAGCTCGAACACCGACGTTTTGGCCATGTCGTCGCTCACATTCTTGTTCATCTTTTGTCCTGATCCTTGGCTCAACATCATCAACAGCCAACAAACGGACGCATGCCAATCGAGTGAGCTTTCATCCGTTTGCCGTTTGCTATTGACAAGGCCAAAAAGAAAACACAATGAAGCAAACCAAAAAGCAAAAAAAAAAAAACCAACCAGAAAGACAGAAACAATGTCCTCGTTTATCCATGACGTTTGGCACGGCCAACCCAATCATTTTGAGGCAGTGCCAACAAGAGGGGCAAGATTGGCGGCTCACATATGCAACTAATTGATATTATATGAATGATATGTTAAATACTCCATACAAATGGCCCGCACATGGGTCCAGGCAAATGGACATTATTTAATTGTTTGACCATAATAAAAAAGGATTTCAATTTTCATATTTATATTGTCAATTCGCTCTCTCTCTCTTTCGCTCTTTTAAAGGTAATGGATTTTCAATTAAGCCAAAATTGGATGCATTGGATGGATTTTTGGTTGGATTCGTCGATTGGAGCTGCCAAAGAGAAATTGAGTGAGTTGAGCATACAATCATACGAATATATACTTTTGTCAATAAAAATCAAATTGCATTCGAATAAAGGGCAATTCATACATTCATACATTTTGAGGTGAATTTACCACAGACACACACACACACACACATTGTGTGTAGACTTTACACAGTGATGAATTAATTAAGAATTCTCACAATGAATCAGATTTGCGAAATGAAAAATATAGTTTAGGCCCTTTGAAAGTTTTTTCTTCACTAATTTTAACCAAATTTTAAGAGTAAGATGAATCAATTAAGGTGAGGAGTTAAGATTTATATATCCCACTCAAAACTTACAATATTGTAATTTAAAGGACCTTTTAAGCTTTTGTTTATCCATGGAAAAATTAGCCATATTTCAATTAATTATTTATCCTTTTATTTCATTGCAAAAGCCAAAAAGGAGTCTCACAAAAAGTAAAAATAAAAACATTAAATTGTTTTTAAAATACGAACAAAAAAAGGATCGTACCTATTGTTTCTAATGACCAAATGGAAAATAAGTTAAACTAAATGAAGGATATTTGTATGAACATTTTAACCTTTTCCATGCCCCCGCCCAAGCATATCAGATCCCTTCGATTATCCATTCCATTCTGACACACACAGAGAGAAAGCAAAGAAAGAAAGAAAGAGAAAAAAAAATGGGAAATGTCAATGTTTCCCATGGCACTGACTGGCTTCTCCGATTCTCCTTCACCTAATTTGCATATACCAAAGTGCACTTAGCCAAAGCAGCTCCGACAATTTCCTTTAGTTAGCCCAAAAACTCAAATGCCAATTAGTTTCCATTTAGCCAGCCAATCCAGTTGGCTTGGCCTGGTCGGCCAGTCAATGCCGAACTCGAAATCGAAGTTACTCATTAACATTGGCAATTGGTGCGGGGGGGACGGGGGGGGTGGGTGGATGGGGTCCTACAATGACGCGTCTAATTAGTCAGGTTGGAGAAGCCAAATCCCAGGCACGATTTTTTTCGCTCCAAAATTGACGCCTTATAAAATATTTCTTCGCCAACAACAAAAACCACCGACACAGCCACCAACCATCAGGCATCACCCACATCACCCCACCAACCCCACCACCCACCGCATCGCCCCACGAAAATTGAAGTCGAGTGGGAATTAAACAAATTTATTTGCAAATCGAGCAGGCGATGTGGCGGTAACTTAATTTGGACTGAGTCCGACTCCAACTCCAACTCCAACTTGAATTCTGAATCTGAATTCGAATCCGAGAGTCTAGGGCTCTGGGCTCTGGTTAAATTTATTAACACTTTTCTCACTGTATTTCTGCTGCTCTGTGTGTTCCCCCGACGCGACGGTCGTCTGCGTGATTGTTGCTCTGTTGCTGTTGTTGTTGCTATTGTTGTTGCTGTTGGTCTGCCTCCAGTTTGACCCTTCGCCTCTAGACATTAGATAACAATTCTCTTCCGCACACAAATCCTTTGCAATTTTTAGCATGCGAATTGCGGCACGAAAGTGTTTGGTGCGGTTTGATTGTGCCAGAGAGAGGGAAGGGAGCGGGTGCTCCACCACCCCCCCTCCTTCACCCCCAAAAGTTTTGTCTAGGTTTTTAATTAAAAAGGTCACTCTCGAGTTCAATTTATGCTGATGTTGCAATGGAGGGTAAATTTAAGCTAATTCAGCACACTGGCCACAGTTTTCCAGAGTGTGGCACAAAAACTTGGGGCAACAACAACAACAACAACAACGCAGGGGAATGTGCATCAAATCTGTATTGCAAATTGTGTTGATGCGAATGAGAATCTGCAACTCTGACTTAACCGAATCTGAGAGCTAATTTCACTTAAAAGAAGCTAAATATTATACGGATATACCAATTAGATTTCATGTCTAATCAATCTATATGAAAGTTATCTATTAATTAGCTCAAATCGGTATTACTTTTGCTTGATTTTCATTATGATTTATTCACTTAAATCACAGTTGGTTCTTCCTAAATGTGGACGGTTTCTACATAAACAGAGGAGAATTACTTAAAGATTTCTAATTAATATATTATATATAGCTAACTAAAGCTGTAATTTCAGTAGTTTTGTTTGAAAAATATTGATTAGAATAGAAATCTTATTTGCAAACAATTTCACGAGAAAATGAACTCTTTGTAATTTAGCAATAAACATCCGCAATTTTCGATTGATTGCAAATATGTGGCTTGCAATAGTCGAAAATGTTCGCTTCAATGCATGCGAATCCATTAGGTGTTGTGTGTGTGTCGCGTATGTGTGTGTGTTTGTGTTTCCACTCCAATTGTGAAACTCCATGTTCCAGTTTATTTTTGTGACACTTTGACAAATGCTCTTTACACGCCACAAATCGTTAATAACCACATAGGAAATGGCATGCCAATTAAACGCCTGACATGGCCAAAGACCAATACCAATAGCAATCCCAATACCGCTCCAGCTCCTTTAACCGGATTCCCTTTGTTTTTGGTGGCGTTGCCATCGTTTTAGCCAAACACACACACCAGCACACACACACTGTCTATCTCTCTTTCTCACTGGATTTGACATGATGATTTTTGGGGTACAAATTTACTGGTCCGTTGTTGCGGTCAACTTCAGCTATCAGGCAGCTAGCCAGGCCAGTTACCTACCATCTCCAGTGTTCATGTTTTGTTAACGTAATTGACAACAACAATTGACAATCGCCCCAAAACCAGAAATGGCCATTTGCATCTCCTTGTACTCATACTCCTTCAGCTTCTACACGTACTCCTACTCCTGTTGCTCTCTCTCTCTCTGTCTCTCTCTCACTCTGTGCACTTGTTCGCTGTCATTATCCTGCAGAAGCAGAAACATCATCCACCATCGACCGGTAAAAATTTTTGTCGTGGCCACCTGCGGTGCTAAAACTCTAAACATTTTCATTGTGGGGCCCCCGGCTCCAAACATTTGGGTCTAGTCAGCAGCAGCAGCAGCAGCAGCTCATCTGCAAATTGTGTTTTGGCCTCCATGTTCTTCTTGTTGATGCTTTTGCTTTTGTTCTTGTTGTTGTTGCTGCTGTTGCTGTTGACCATGGCCAATTGTCGACAATCCCAATTGCATTATTTATGCATTTTTTATGCCGTTGACGCTGGTTTAATGGCTTGTTAAACATTTAGACAACAAAAAGATGACAAAAAGAACCAAAAAAAAAAACCAAAACAAAATATTGGAATTCATAAACTCTTCAAATTGTTTCCGAAAAAATATATAAGTATTTATTACAAATGTTTTTCTTTTTGTTTCGAGGCCAATAAAGAATGCCAAGATTGAAATTCAATATCTAAACAAAGTAGACAAAGAGGAAGAAAACCAACCCAAATGCAAGTCAACTGTATAATAGAAGAGTGTCCAACTGAGATGCCATCTCATAGCCATACTTTTACCTATTCCCCCGCTGCCATTGCTCTTCAATAGACTTGTCCACATTTTTATGTGTGCCTGAGACCAAAACCAAATCGAAAGAAAGGGTCAAGGCGTTAAAATCTCAGTGAGAATAAAATTTCAACACTTCACAAACAAAAAACACAACAGGAAAAACTTTTATGAATGTGCACAACCAAAGTGACGACTACAAGACTACCCTGTAATAGAAATATCCTTTGTTCCGACTTTATCAAGCTAAAACTTTTCTGAAAATTATTTTGAAATTATATGGATAAATTCTTAAATGAAATCAATTGAGCTTTTAGCTCTAAATGCAATGATTTTTCTTTGAGAAAATTATTCTAGACATTTAATGTATAGAGTTATATATTTGATATGATTTTACTTAGTAGCTTTTCTGTTTCCATATCGAATGCCTTTTTTTAAGTCTAATTTACCTCATTGAAAATGCAGGGTATTGGTAAAAAAAATTTGAAATCATAAATTCCAAATGCAAACGTAGTAAAAGTGGACAATGGAAAAGCACGAGCGCATTTCCAACTGTCAATATCGTTTATCAAAAGATTTTATTGCTGATTTTTCATAAACTCTAACCGAACAACGAACTCCAACTCGGTGGAACTGGGGGGGTGGAAGGGGAGATGTGTGTGTGTGTGGGGAGTGTGAGAGAAGAGTATAAATCATCTCCAGATCTCGTCATTTCAGTTGTGTTGTTATTGGCATTATTTGTTGTGGTTCGTCATGCTGTGACCGTTTTGAAGACCAGACCCCAATCCCCAATCCAACCCCAATACCAAAACCAACCCGACCCCATGTGGGGTAAAGCACAGTAAAAGAATAACTTAATGTGGAGCAGAGGGGGAGGGGAATGGAGGGCAGTGCAGTGCCATGCCATCAAGCGATGTGGTGGTGTTGCCTTGGTGTGTGTGCATCCAAGAGCAGCATGTGAGTATGCAAAATTCACTGAGAACCGCAGACTAATTAAATTAATTGAGGTGATTTTTGTCGCAGATATACATACATACATACACACATATATGCTATATATGCATCCATCCATCCATTTATCCATCCATATGGATATGCGCGAAAACCCGTTAGCCCCCCCATTTGTAAAAATCAGCAGAGAGCTTGAAAGTGTGTGAGAAAGGATTTTTTAAAATATTGTTCAACGTTTTCGTGTTTTTTAAAGGCACAATATCATATCGTAAAAATGTTGAATGCCATGTAATCCATCGATATTAATGACTGCCCATATAGATATACATATACATTCATGATATGTACGTATGTACGTATGTATATATAACGATTTTTTCGTCTTATTGTTGTTAACCCCTCATTTGTTGCTGTTGCCTTCTCGCTCTCTCTCTCTCTCTGTCGTTGTTTCAGCTTGATTGAATGGTTATTCATATTTTTTGCGGGATTTGCCTCAAAGTCCGAAAGATTCCTTCTTATTGTGATTTTTACATGCATATACACAATTATGACATTCACGATTGGAATGCGAAACAAACTTGTAAAAATATTAAATGAATTTAAGCTGAAAAATATTTGCCATTAATTAAGAATAAATGTGTGGAACTATGCCAGGGGGTCACCTGTTGGCATTTGTTAGCGTGTTGTTCTTTTTCATACAGAAATTGCAATAAAATCATCAGTTGAAAAAGAAAATTCTTTTCATAATTTGTATGATAAGTCTTTAATGAAAATCGGTTACTTGTAGTTCAATAAACCTTTTGCTCACACTCAGTCTAACCGCAATTCGAAAAACAAGGTTTCACGAACACTTATTTCATATACCCTTTCGAAAGGATATATGTAAAACGCTTAAAGTGCTTAAAATATATGAATTAAAATTCAGGAATAGTCTTGAAAAATTTATCTAAATCGAATTGAAGGATATTGTTTATTTTGCTAAACTTTAACTCTATTTATATATTGTTTTGCAAAAACGATCTATTCTAGAATTTATCCCATTTTAAGCGAATGCTTAGCTGGGGAAATATATGTTTGCTCAAGTTGACAGATTAATAGGTGAATAACTTTTATTTTACCAATAATCAAAAAAATCTTCCGAAAAAACTGTCTTAATTTGGAGTTTTCCATGATTCCAAGATTGATTCATAGATTTATTTGTTAAATTAAATGAAATACTCGAATTTGATAAGATTTAAAATGAAATGCCTTACAAATGGAGGGTATAAAAACTACTTCACTGTGGCCATTAGTTAATATTGCCGCTCTGATTTCATATGCAACCAACATATATCAAAAGTCAGCTATCAATATCATTATAATGCCCGAAGCGCATTTCTCTCTCTCTCTCTCCACATTTTGCTCTTCTTTTTATATATTGCATTGCATTCCATTGGATCTGTGTGTGTTTGTGTTATTCAATGAAGGCTACTGGCAATGCCAATCAATGGGGAGAGAAATGGAAACGAGTGTGGGGACAAGGTGTGAGGGATACCAACAACAACAACAACAACTTAAATAAAAAACAAAAATCCTCAGCCCCCGAGGCCCATATTTGGTTTCTTTCATATAGACTTCAGATCACATTTCATAACTCACTTTGTCGATAGACTCTCACTTTTTGATTTTCTCACACATTAACATTGAAAAACCATTACGCCCGCTTCTCCGTTTTAGCCAGCAAAAGTGCTTCGAGCCACATAAATGTTAATATATAATATTATAGGGAGATGGAGAGAACGGAAAAGGGGGGGCAGAAGATGGGGAAAAAAACGTTGAAAGTTGTAATTTATTACAAATTAAAATAAATCAAATATTGAAATCGAAATGCCAAAAGCCAAAAACACACACACAACAAAGAGAGACAGAGAGAGATAGAGAAAAACAATTTAATTTATAGATTCACCTGAATTCGTAGCAAATGTCTCTATATATAACTTATAGAGAATATCATAACATTTGCATTTTAAGTACATAAAAATGATAAACGTTAATTTCTTTTACTATCATGCGACAGTCGAGAGAGGAAATTGGATCTGGAAATGATTTGTCAAACTGAAAGAAAAAAGAAAAAAAAAACAAACAAAAACTAACAAAGAATAATAAACTGTCCACCGGAAGAGAAAACAAATTGAAAATTCATTTCTAAAATATATTTCAACTGGTGCCACCAACTATAAAGATCTAAAAGCGAATGAAACACACACAAAGAATTTACAACTTTCGATGCATTTTATGTGGATGGTAAATTTGTTGCTGCTACTAATAAATGTCAGATCGGCCATGCCGATTATAATGATTTCTGAAACTGTACACACATCTAATGTGCGGAGTTCCACTTAACATTTTAGTGCATTTTACATGACATTTATGATATAACCTATTAATTTCTCTATAGAGAAAAGACCTACTATATATTCTGGTTAAATTGGATTACTTTTTCCGACTAGCAACTAAATTCTAGTAAATAATTTCACACAGTTTTATCCACTATAAACATCCGTTTGTCTATCAAAAATTAGTCAATTTGAATGCCACAAATTGCATTTATCATTGCGATAAGCTCCGGGGGAGGGGGAGGGACTTTGAATCCTGAAAATCAGGACAAAGGCATAAACATAATGTCCATGTCGATGTATGTACTCTAAAAATTGATTGTTTGCCGATTTATTTCGACAGTTTTGCATCATTAGGAATGCAAATAAATACATACTGGCCAAAACAGTTGAATTTATTGTCCCCGAAACAATATCTGTCCTCTCTACCCCCTACCCTTGCCTCCTCCTCTCCTCCCTCTGTGCAGTAACTCAACTCATCCATTGCGATTTATCTCTAGCTGTGTGGTTTTACCCAAAAACTGTCAAAATTCATCAAAGCCCATCAAATACAATGTGGTCGGGTCCGCCCATTCAAAAACCAAAAAAAAAAATACAGAGAAATAGAGGGCCAAAAATTGCTGCCCCGCGGATGCGTAAATTATGACCAAAAACCAACAACAACAGAAACGAAGAGTGAAAGCTAGCGATAAGGTCCACCCTCTGGGCCCCATCTCCCCCACACCCTCTCACCCTGCTGTATATTACATGTCATGGGTCCCTGCATGTAAATAATTGCTGCTGCAAAAATCATAAAAAAGAAAAATACATATACATTTTTATTTTCTCTGGATAAAAACAAAAACTAAATTAGTTAATTAATGCAGCCAACAGAAATGAGAATGAGAACGTGTTTGGAGTTATGTGGAGAGTGTGGGGAGTGTGGGGAGTGCGGGGAGTAAAGGAATGGGGGTTGCCATCAATCATGGACCAAGGGTCGGGTCAGAAATTGTTTTCATGCGTGTCAAAGAAATGCTGATAAAAAACCAAACAACCAAAATCAAAATAAAATTCAAAAATATTTCAGTTTTGGCCGGCTTTCCCTTTCACTTGCTCACTCAGTCACTCATTCGGTTGACGTTTTAAATTGCCCAGGGAAGAAATATTCACAAATTACTTGCCCACATATACACATTTGGATAGGTATCTTAGGTGGGTAAAGTGATTAAGTGGTCTCGAACATTCAGAAATTATCTATAAATACCAAAAGAAGCCACCACCACCAACAACAAAAAAAAGGTCAAATAAATTATGCAAAGAAACCTTAGCCAACCGAGAAATCACTGGCCACCGACAATGTATCACATTTCGCGCTTTGTGGTTTTTGTCTAACAACAAAACAAAAAAAAAAAAGAGTCAAAAAACACGCCCCTAAGCCAAAAGGTAAACACCAGATTTCCATTAGCCAACAAGGGATAGCCAAATTGATAAATGCGTATGGAGAATTTTCGATTTTGCTTATGACAACATTTCGAATACTCTGGCAAAAATCCCTAGAGAGCTTTTCAATTAAATGTCTATGACATTTGGATGCAGTGGAAGAACATAATTATGTAAAATGCGACTAGGCAAGACACTTTGCCAAGCACTTGGGATTGCATTCCTCCATATCAACCTCATAAAAGATTAAGATTGGCAGCACAAAAAGGTGAGCAAATTGTCTGTAAAGACTCCAGAATTTCAAGGCTTAAACTAGTTGAGAATTACAACTAAATGAAGCGAAAAGCGATAGCCTAGCCCACAACTTGAAATAAATCTCTTCAACTTTGTTCTCCCATTCCATAGATACGAATTTTCTTTAATTTTTTATTATTATTTCAGTTTATTTGACTTAAAAATTTATTTTATCGCGGAATGAGATCTCAGGCAATATCTACAATATCTTAAACATATCTCCACTTACTATATACATCTATATATTGTCCAAACTTTCCATTGATATATTTGTATTTGATAATTTGGAAAATTCCATGCACTAAGTTTTGATGCCCTTCTCATTATAGCTAATATGCCCATTCGCTTAATTAGTCTAATCAAATATTCTTGATGCTGATTGACATTTTTTCTCCTTTCATTTTTGTGTGTTCTCTGTTTGCGTTTTTTTTTTTTTTCTCTGTTTTTTGTGGTCTAAACGGTTGTTGTCCCTTGCGGCTCGCATTTAACAAAAAGAAACCCCTTTTTTTATAGAGATTCGAGGGGGGCATATATACATATAGGGGTAGGGGGGGGGGATCTAAGCATATTTGTTCAGGTTGGGGGCGTTCATTTTGCAGGTGTTTGGTTTGGACGTTCTGGGTACGCTCTTTATGCGGCTGCTGCTGTTGGGTTTTGCTCTCTCTCTCGCTTTCTCTGTCTCACTTGGTGTTGGTTTTTGTCATGTGAGAAGCCATTTGAAAATTTGCATAAAAGTCTGCATTTTTAATTAATTAATTAAGGCGAGGAGACGGCGAATAACGAGGCTATCAACGGCAACGTCATCATCCCTAATCAAACCTCATCATGCAAATATTTGTCTATAGCCGCCTCACTCACTCTATATGCCCCTCTCAGTCTCTCACTCTTTTTGCTTTTGCTGCATAGTTATGCATGAACATAATTTTAATTAATATTTTATTATCTTAATTATGCATCGCACCTTTTGCCTGTGCTGCGCCCTTTTGTCCGTTTGTAGTTTTCGACCTTTTGCTTAACAAATTATGGCCATAAATAAAGTAAACGAGTTAAAAGTGGTTTTGCGTGTTATTTTTTGGTGGGTTACCCATTGGCTTCCTTCCTGTTTAGCTGCTTTTTGGGTCGCTTTGACCATCGTCTGGCCGTGGTCTAGACTCTGCTCTGCTCTGCTCTGCTCCGCTTTTGGCTAATGTCATTTTCATATTGGCTGACTGCATTCTTGCCACTGTTAGCCAGTTGTTTTTTCTGTTCCTTTTTGAAAGGGTTAACCATTTTTTGACAAATGCGGCAAGTGCATTGCGTCGGCACAGAGGGGGCGAGTAGAATGTAGGGAAACAAAGGGTAGCTACTTAATGTGAGGGTTGATTTATTGTTTTTATTAGTGCCACTAATTGGCCTAATGGGTTAATAAAGGGTGGACAGGTGGTATATCGCTGGTCAATAGCCAAGACGACATTTGTATGGTCAAGTAAATATTTAGTTTACTTAGATCGCATCGAATGTTTAGCTCCAATTAGTTAAATCTACTTCAAGCTGTCCAGATCATTGGATAACGAATCGTAAATAATTAGACGTAAGACTTAATAAGTTCTTTCATTTTTTTCCGAACTCAAACAATTAATTGGCCAATTTTCATAAAAGCTCATGGAAGTAATTATTATTTCTGTGTTTAGCTCTGCTTT
Source organism: Drosophila sp. 14030-0761.01 (assembly GCA_018150735.1). Lineage (NCBI taxonomy): Eukaryota > Metazoa > Arthropoda > Insecta > Diptera > Drosophilidae > Drosophila > Drosophila sp. 14030-0761.01. The sequence continues at coordinate 17,735,160 of JAECWO010000001.1, read as the reverse complement.
TTAACTTGTTTAATTAATTAAAAATCTTTTACTTTTCTCTTTGTTTGAACACTGGGAAGATAAATTCGGAAAACCTTGAACTATTTACTTAAAAACTAACTGAAAATTGGCTTCATATTGTATTGCATTCTTTAATATGCTCTAAAACAACCCAGGAAAAATATTAATATACTTAAAGTATAAATGCTATTATTTCCATTTAAAATATTAAAGAAATTGTGATCTTAATTTGATTAGAAAAGCTTTGTTTTTATCTTAATACTCTAGAAAATTAGTGTCCTTTGAATTTGGTTTTACTTTAATCTGCTAACCTTTTGTTAAGATTTGAAAAAAAGAAATATGCCTGATAAATAGGACGGATAGGGAAGTAATTCTTATAACAATTCATGGGTTATCTATTGAAGAAATAGATTTCCCATTGATTCTTGTGTCTTTTCTAAGGGCAATCCCTATGGAGTAAGCGGCCCTCGAATAAGTATTAAAATATATACAGATGTTCAAGTATTTAATCGAAAATATGATAAATGGAAATATGCAATATTACGAAAACTATTACAAATTGATTTCAAGTCAAATCTGTATTATTATTTGAATCAATTCAATAACCAAATTGTTTGAAAAATGAAAATTAGTTTCATCTACGATTTAATTAGCAGTATTTGGATCATTTTTAATGACTTATTGATGAGCCAGCTTTCTGCCGATTCAATAAACATAAATTTAATGTCTTTACAGAGAAACAGAGATAGGGACAGAGAGAGAGAGAGAGGGAGAGAGACAGAGAGAGAGAGAGACTAATTGAAATTGCGGTTGCTTCCTTTTGAACTTGCGAGCTGTGTGCCAACAATGTGGAAACACTTGAAACTTGAAACAGTTTAAGCTCAAGGTTAACTGGGGATTAACACAAAAAGCAAGAGCAAGATCAGGTGGGGCATGGGTGTGGGGGGGTTGGATGAGGGTTAAGACTAAGCTCACAATCGCTGCAGCAGCAGCAGCAGCAGCAGCTGCATTTTAAGCACACAAACTGCCTCACTTTTAACCGTTTTATAGTGTCTCTACCCTTTTCTTTTTTTTGCTATCTATATATGTATCTGAGAATTCCTGCCACACGCACTGTGCCCAGGGTCCCTCTCTGTCATTTAAGAGCCAGCCGCCTGGCCCCAGTCCCATGCCCAGTCTTAGCCCCATCAGAGACTGTAAATGACTGCAGCAGCAGCGGCAGCAGCAGCAGCGGCAACGGCAGCAGCTCCCAGACGACGCTCGTTAAAAATGCTGCCAGAGAACCAGACCAAGTCCAGTCATCATCAGCCTCAGCTCTAGCTCCAACTCCTAGCAGAAGCAGCTCTCAGAGACAAGGAGATGCGCGAACATTCAGTTTAATGTACGCAATGTACGACGAACTGGGTAATCCAATTATAATAGAGCAACATATAGCCACCAGAAGAGCAGCCAGAAAGAGGGAAAGAGAATAATGGGGAATGGGGATTGCAGCAGATGATGGGGGTCTCGAGGAGAAAAAGTAGCATCAGAAGAATCAACTTTTGCACCTGCCCGCCCGGGGATTCTAAAATAAAAATTGATTACATGCGTGTGTGTGCGTATGTGCGTGTGTGTGTGTGTGTTTGTCTCCTTTTTGGCTTGGCAATGAATAAATTTTCGGTTTTTCCTCCCGCTGTTTGTTTGGAGAACGTTTAAAAATTTATGAACTGCAGCCGATGATAAAAGATGGATGGATCCACACACACACACACACACTCCAGACTGGAATGGGAATGGCGGGATGGGGTGGGGGAGGAGGGGCTTGTATGAATGGCTGGTTATATGGGCGGGCAGCTATACCAAATTGGTGCAGTTTGCTTGTCGTCGCGCTTGGCGGTGTCACTTGCTGCATATTAAACAGGCAGACTCTCCTTCTATCCGTCCATCCGTCCATCTGTCTGTCTGTCTGTCTGTCCCTCCTCCCAATGTGGCGGTACTTCATTTCGCAGTTCTCTCTAGAGTTGGGCTAAAAAATTGATTGATCCTTGAAGTGCAACTGAAGTGGGTTTGCTTGCTCTTGCTCTCTTCTCATCTGTCTGTTGTCTGCCGGTGCCTGGGCTGGAACTTGAAACTGGGCAACTTTGACGACATTATTGGGCGGTCGAGGCGTGGCAATGTGTAGTCGACTCCGTTTCGGACTCCCAGTGTTCATTCTTTCTTTCATCCGTCCGTCCATGTCTGATGCTCAACGCACGCATTAAAACAATTTAAAATTCCAAAAGGCCAACACTATATAGTTACGCTAGCCCAAACTAAGAGACAGTGGAAACTTTTTGCAATCCATTTATTTTTTAATTCAGATAATTTAACTAAAATCATTCAAGCAGAGCAACATTTGGCATGCAAAAATATTTAAATTTCCATATATAAAACAATTTCAACTTTTTTGTTTCACATTTTATGCTCAATTTGGTTCACCTTTTCTTTACTTTGACCAACTTTTTGTTAATAAATCTTTAGTTATTCAGAGATTTACAAATTCAATAATAATTTATATTTATTCAATCATAAACTAGTTAATGAAAACAAACAAATGATGGTGTCTATAAGAAGTTTTCCCTAACTAATAATTAAAAGGCAGTAAATCTTTCCAAAAATCGAAGGATATATGTTTTCGAAAAATTCCCAATTTTTGGCCCACTGTATTTCAGTTAGTAGTTGTAGTAGTAGTAGTAGGCGTGGCTGGCCAAAAGCAAAACTCTCGCAGTTACTGGGCCTGTTCTTGTTTAGCTTTAAATGCATTAAATTGTCAAAGCCGTTGTTGGGAATGGGGTTGGAGTTGGAGTTGGGGTTGCAGCTGGAGCTGGGGTTTGAGGTCTATGCTAAAAGTTTGCTGGCCATAAAATTGCATGGCCGGCCCGGCCCAACCCAACCCAGTCCAGTCCAGACAAAAAAGGAGTCGACGAGACTCTCAGTCATCCATCCCCTGGATGCCACCTCCGCACCACCGCTCCATCCCAATGGTCAGTCAAGTCTAAAACCGAATGAATGATGAATTGCCTGTCACTTGCAATTTTTGCAGCAGACAAAACACAGCTCTTGCAATGTCGTTGTTGCCCGCCTTGTTTAAATTTTTCATGTTTTTCTAAGCCCTGGCGAGAGGCTTCTTCTTCTCCGTCGTCGTTGTCTTCATCGTCTTCTCTTCTTTTTTTTTATTTTTTGGTTTTTTTTTGTTACCAAAACGTTGACATGCTGACTGCTTTCATGGAATTTGCGTTTAAAAAGGCGGCAACCGTTGACATCGTTGTCATCATCGTCATCGCCATCGCCATCATAATCATCATCATCGTTGTCGGGCACTTTTGGCAAAATATTTGTGTGTTTTTGGCTTGCAAAAAATTCAAAATTTAATTGGGTGGCAAGGCAAGCAAAAGCAGAAAATTATGAAATATCTTTTTGTCTTGAATATCAACAACAATTTCTTGGCAAGAATTTTATTTTTTATAAAACGAATGGCAAGCAATGCATGACATGTCCAAAACCCAAAAGTCCACTAAAATATTTAGTCATGGTTTGAATTCAAAAACGAGGAATTGTAGGAAATGTATCGAACATTTTGGGGCAAACTGAAACTATCTAAAGTTAAGTTTAAAATGTTTCAAATTGCAATAAAAGATTTCAATAATATCAATAGAAGAATAAATTCTAACAAGAAAATGTTAGATAATTTTCAAGAATTTTAGGAAAATCTGAAGCCATTTTTCTGGCTCTAACATTCCATATAAATCTTGAGCTTTTGTCTGATTTGCCAACTTTATTTCATTATCCTGCATCGATATTGAATCAAAAATTTCTTCTATTTAAATTATTGTTCAAACTGTGACTAAAATCAGTTGGATAGAGTGACCTCTGAATAGAATAATATATAGAAAAAAGGAAAGAGAGAGAGATAGAGAGGAGGGGAGAGGAAAACATAATCTCATCTCCTCCTCCTTCATCTTAACTGCTTACAAATCAATTACTTTAATCAATTTTTAACACGTTTGCTTCTTTTTCACACCCAAAAGGCGCCTTCTTTCCAAGCCTTTTTCTCATGCTTACACAAGGTTTGCCTTTGCTTTTTTTTTTTTTGTTAAAATTTTAATTATAAAGATTAAATGCGGGCAACAAAAAAAAAAAAAAAAAAAAGAAGACATAGAAAATGTAGAAGACGAAGCAAAAACTAACCTGCCATAACAAACTCAAAATAATATTAAAGAATTTTTATTGAAATAATAGCAGAAGACAGAGATGGCGAATGGAAGAACGAGAAAGAGAGATTGAGGGGGGAGCCATGCAGGTAGAAGAACCAGAGAGACAGAGAATGAGACACTGGTTAAAGCAGCGCAGAATTCGCGGTTCGTCAGTGTCAGAGGCACATCAAAGGCGGTCTACGAGTCGCTAAAGTCTGTGGTGTGTGGACGGCGAGGGCGAGGGCGGTATACTGCTGGGAGCGACCCTCGGACGACGACGGGGCCTGTCGTTTTGTGGTTTCTTTTGACTACCCTCTATATAAAGCCAGGGCATATAAATGGAGCAAATATTCTCTTTATTTGGCCTATGCATACTAGAGAAACAATCTTCTTAGAGAGAGTTTCATGAGATCAGTAAACCAATATATGTATAAGTCACTAGACTGATCTGTCTCCTTTTGGAGGTCCATCTACATATATCCAACTTACTGGGTATTCAGCCGTCGACTTTTCCCCACTTAAGATGAGCAATTTTTTATTTCTTTTTCTTTCTTTTTTTTTTGTGTCTGCTTTTTTCTAATTGAAATGTTCCGCACCATATTTCTCTACGCTTTACCACCTGCTGCTGCTCAGGCTGATGGTGCTGGTGCTTTGGAGATTCCTCTGGCTCCCTTTTTCGCTAAATAGTTCACTCTCTTGGCTCTGGCTCTGGCTCTGGGTCTAGGGTAAATTGCAGGCAAACTGCAAACCCAGAAAAAGAAAAACGGAGAAAAAAAAAACCGAGAAAAAAAAAAAAAAAAACAATGCACCGCACATTGACCATCCTCAAGGCATCCATCGTGGTTGTTGTTGTGTCGTCATTATCAACGCCAAGTTGAGCTCATGATAAAAAGCAGTTGAGCGACTCAACGCGATTATTTTTCAACACTTTTGGCATTCTTTTTCTATTTCAATTTTGCCTTTTTTTCCTCCCCTCCCCCCACTCAACTACATGGAAAATATTGTCTATTATACATTGTATATGTATGATATTATATATATCTTGACTTCTCTATAAGTAGGTATGGCTCTTTTTCGATTGAATTTCAGTTAAAAAACAAGTGCTAAATGTTTTCAATTGTAAAAAATTCCCCCACAAATTCAGAAATCAGAATAACTAAATTTAACAATTTGTTCTAAGATCCAAATGCATCTGCAATTATGTTAATAATAGAACTGATTTATCAATAAAATAGTTAAAGGGGTAATATAAATATCAGTATAAAGTGGATTTAAATTCAAAAATTAAAACGATCTAAAAGATCAAATTTCAAAAGAACGAATATCTTTATTTTTAAAGAGTATTCACTAGTTTATAATCTTAGTGCAATTGTCTCTCTTGTTCTATATAAGAGTATATAATTTTTTTTAACTTGGCCCTTAAATTGCTCGTTCGTCCATCGTTTGCTCTGTTCTAGGAAATAATTTTCTTTTCAGCATTTTCATCATTTTTTTTTTCTTTTCGTTTCGTTTCGTTTTGTTTCGTTTTTGTGCCTCAACATTGTCTCGTCTCGTCTAGTTGCATCTTCATAGAGGAACTGAAGCGAACTGAACTAGGTGCTATCCCTTCCCAGCCCCACCCCTCTCTTCTGCCCACGTCCCTTAGTCGCTGTCAGAGTAGTGTCACACCTGTCACTTTTGTGGCTGATCACAACAACCGCCGACTACAACGACGACGACTTCAGCTCCAACTCCAACTCCAAATCCGACGAACGACCTCGCCCAAAAGATAGGGCAGAGTATAGCAAAGAGGAAGGGAGAGGAGTGGAGGGGAGGGAGAAAAACTGCAACAGCCATAGCTATGGCAATAGCAACAAGGTGTGAACGTCAAATAATCACCTTTACACACGGCATGCCGACTCAGACTCAAACTCAAACTCAGACAGAGTGAAACAAAGATGAGGGGGTGGGGTTGGAGGGGCGGATGAGGAGCAATTGAGGTGATGAAGAGAGTGTGAGAGGAACTCCACCCACTGGCACACGAACTGCTTTTGGTATTTGCTTTTCGTAAGAAAATTTTGCAGACGAGAAATGTGTGAAATTTCTTTGGAAAGATGTCTGCGGTTCAGACTTTTCCTTTTGCCTTACTCCATACATACATTTGTACGTACAAACATAGTAGGTAGTAGGTAGGTATATGTCTCTATTTCTGCTTCTCTGCGTTGCTTTTCCTTTATTTCATTTCAGTTTTTTTTTTGTCTGTTTTTTTGTGTCGCTCTTTGTTTGCATAATTATTTTATTGTATGCCAAAGCGAAGAAAACTATATGAATATTAAAACAAAAGACAGCAGGCGGTGAGATTTTGTCGTTTGTAGCCAAAGTGCCCCGAAAGCATTTCCTGCTGACGACAACCTTCAGTAGCTGCTGCTGCTGCTTCTCTGCTCCGAAAACTTCATCCTCAAACCCAAAGTCTAGACGTTTTGTGAAAACTTTTTGTTCTTCTACTGGAGCTGTTGTTCCCGATCCCCCTTGTTGTTGTTGGTGTTGCTGTTGTTGTTGGAAAAGAGTTTTTCCCTTTTTCACTGTAGGCATTTCTTCAATTAGCGTTTTTATTATTTTAAATTAACAATTTTGTAACTTAATCCTTTGGCAAGGATAAACGGGTATGCTACATATATTGTTATTATGGCAGCTGGATCGAAAGAGCTTCAGAAGGGTGAAACACAGGAGGGGCCAAGACATAATCGAATCAGGGGCATAAGGAAGCACACAAAACTCCTTTAGCTTAACTAAAGTTTGTCTAAAGTATGGAGAAGTTTTCGACTATCCCAGACATGTGCATAATTATATTAGGGCAAAAGGGAAACTTTCTCTCACACACACACACACACACACAGCAAAAGCAAAAGCAAAAGCAAAGCAAGCCAAGAGGGGGGAGGAGGACGGACACAAAAAAAAAATTGTTAAATAAAGGGTGGACAACTCACTAATTGAGCAATGGTTGGGAGAAAACATTTTGCTAGACAAATGGCAGACAGTGCCAAAGGGCCATCAAATGCTGAAACTTAAGAATTAAGTTTGACAGACTGGAAAAATATGCAATTATAAGGCGGAAGCAACAAAAAACAAAAAATCATTTCTCCTTTCTATAGCTATAAACTTCCACACTACTGCTCTCATCATTGGCAGTTCCTGTATCTCTGCGAATTGTGGTCAATAGCATTAACTGGTCACATGAGATGCAACGTGATCTTAACTCCAAACTGCAATCCCGGCAATAGGGTAAACCACAATTGGGGCATATCACAAATTTGTCATCTTCAAGCAAATCACAAATCAAGCAATTACGTTTCGCACAAGAGAAATTGCTTAGGCAACCAAAAATCTCGGGATAACTCAAACGTAAACGTAGACAAATGTTGACATTATCCTGAACACGTCTCGAGGCTAGATTCTCCTCGGCATTACGTTGTAGGATCTCGAAATTCGATTGACGATCGCGTAGCATGCGATTGTATAGAAAAAGAATACGTTGTTTCTCCCGCTTATAGAAGAAGTAACTGCAAATGACGCGACGCAAACGCAGAAAGGTCGTACTCTGATAGATAAGCAAAATGATGGCCAAATACAGGAGCAACAGTTTGTAGTAGAAACTATGCGGCAAGACATGTGCCCGGGGCAGGCAATCCTCATTGCTCAGCGATGTGGAGACACGCTCATGGATATTGAAATTCTTCATAGTCGTACGCAGGAGACGAGCCATCAGGCCAGTGCCATTGATCTATTAACGAACATTGTTTTTAGTTGTGTGATCTCAAATGAAATGAACTATCAAATTTTGCTCACATGAAAACGCACTTCATGCTCGCCCTCTTGATGGTATTCGATTAGCGATCGTTTGTGTATTATTTGCAATAGATTCACAACCAGGTGATCCATTAGCAGAAATATTCCCACTGTGATCACCTCCAATGACAGTTGCAATAGATGATAGATCACAGTGCGCGATTCCTCGGCCGTGCGACTGCACACATCATCGACATCCACATAATTGGGTTTCTCATAGCTCTTTAGGGGCAGAATCGAACGTTTGGCCATATCCTTGCGTCGCTTATCCACATGCTTGTAGTAATCGGTTATATAGAAATTATCAAATTCCACATTGCCACGATAATGCAGAAAATACTGAATGGATTCGATAATGACTCGTAGAATGAATAAACACAGAAACTTCTCAATTACCAGCATAATACCATTGAAAATTCTCTTGCGTCGATTAAAGTCCTCGGTGAAGGCTTCCGAAGTTTGCTTAGCCGAACGCATGGTGCCTTGCACCGCTGTAGAATTTTGCAATTCATAAGTGATCTCAATATTCGAACTATTGTCGAAGAGTTCGCGCTCTGTGCTCAACATTTTCACATAGGTTTCGCCAAAATTGCGCGGCACTACCTTCGAGGGGTCGCATATCCTATCGGGATCGCCAAAGATATTGATTTTGCATATGATATCCACACGATATGGCCAACAAATGGCCGGGGCAATGAAATCGGGAAAATTTGTTTTGCATTTCCGATAACCCTGACGAAAGATTTTCTGACAAACATGATGACCGCTGCGCAATTGACGTTTACAGCGGTTTCGCATGTTCCGCTGGAATTTCTCCTGCACCTCCATTGAACTGGGCAATCCACTGCCCACTGCTTGTGGTTGCTTGGTGGTAGCATTGTCCTCCTTAGCTGCCCTACCAAATCTATCATCCTCTATATCCGTATGCTCCACACCATACTTCAGATCACTCAGAACCCCTTCGAGCTCACCAAATGTCGATTGTATCTCCACAATATCTTCCTTCATATGCTTCAGGGTGTTTGTAAATGGTTTGGCCATCAAATCGAAACGAGTTTTCGTTAGATTATATGTCAAGACAGTGGTGCAGGCAAACACCCGAGCCACTTCTCCCGCATTATTGGCCAGATTGTCAATGGGTCCCGATATCACAAAGGCAAAGGCCACAGCTCGCAGATAACTTCGTCCCGATTTACCCACCAGGGCCACAAATATCAACAGAGTAACTGCCCTCACATTGCGATTGATGACAAAAGCCAGCGTATAGACCAGTACAAACATCCAGAAGACGGGCACATGGACCGGCGCTTTGTTGAACAGACGGCTCAAATTGAAATTCAATGCCACCAGCTGCCACAGGAGATAGGCCAACACAAATCCCAATATCAGTCTAGAGAAACATCGCAGTGACTTGGTCCATGTGCCGCCTTCCTGCCGATGTCCATAGATCAGGCAATACAGCGGCTTACCCAAGTGGGCAAGCAATTGCCTAATGGCTTTCGTTAGAAAATTAAACATTTTTCAAAATAGTCACACGAAACAATGTTTACTTGGTGACACAAAAAAAAAGAACACCTAGCAAAATAATCCTAAATGTTAGAAGGTTAGGATCTTAACTTCTATATATATACGAATACGATTCTCCACATGTTTCTTTTCACATTTTTCTCTCATTTTTTCCCCCGGACACACGAAACCAACTTTAGTTGTAATCGTCTTATGAAACCAATAAAAATTCACTTGTTAATTTGTTAAGAAACAAAAACTGAGGGTAAAAAGTGAGCTGCTTGGCTTTGCATTTATGTTGATTATTGTTTTTATTTTTTTTTGTACTTTAATCATACAGAGAAAACCGCATGAAAATCTCAGCTTTTGTTTGCATGTGATTTTTGCAAGTCAAACATCAAACAGTTGCCGGAAAGCAGCAGACCCAATTTTCGCACACACACACACACACACACAGAGAGAGGTAAAGGCAGAAAGCAATTGCAGCACAAATCTTTCACTTTTTTGTTTTCCATTGAGGAAAAGAGAAAAAGAGTTTTTCTATGCGTGCCAGGCAAACCAACTGCTTTTGACTCGCCAAAAGCACGCGAAGTTGGGAGTTGGTTGCAAACGCCTTTTCTGGTCTTTCATAGCCAAAGCGCGAAAGAGTTAACACACACCACACAACAGCATATACACAAAAAGAAAAAACGGCAGCAGCATTTTCACCCTATTATTTCGAGCAATTTCATCAAAAAAAAAAGTAAAAAAAAAAGTAAAAGAAAAGAGAGAAAGAAATAAGGAAAAACATCTAGGTAGACTGCGGCAACGTCGTTGGCCGCCAGTGCTCTAAATTGTAACCACGAAAACTCTCCAATTCCATAGTTAACCTCAAAAAACCTTTTCTCCCGCCTAGAGATGGCCCAAACGGAAATTTGTAAATTTGACGGATTGTATAAGTCATTCTGTTCTTGGCCAAATCACGATACCATAACCATCAGCATAGAAAAAACTGGCCTTTTTCTGGCTTTCAGCCTAGCTAGCAAGCAAGCATTGCTCCCCCTCTTAACCAAGTCTTTATATATATTTTTGCTCTCAATGGCAGGTTAACCTCCCCACCTCCCCCCTGCAACCCCAAGCCCCCTTCATTTCTTTTCTTTTCATTCATTTCATTTCAATAGCCAGCCAAACTCTCTGTGCACTCTGTTGTCGACTCTATGTTTTTCCTATTTGGTTTCCACTTTTATGTAGATTGCTATTTATTTTCCGCGCTCGCAAAAACAACAGAAACACCAAAAACAACAACACCACCAACAACAACAACAGCAGCAACAAACAAACAAAAAAAAAACGTTCTCACACTATTGCCATAGTTGTTGTTGGACCGGCCGCAGTTCCTTAACTATCCTCATTGCTCTTATTATCGCGTCAAGCGAATAGGAGAGAAAAAAAAAAAGTACAAAAATAAAAACAAAATGCTGTTGCTGCTGCTGTTGCTGGTGCTGGTGCCTGTGCAACTATTTTGCGGTCTACTGGCTGACAAATGGCAGCCAACGCCATCGGAGCATTTAGCCAAAGTCCAAGCAAAAGTCCCCAGCAAATCGTCATCGTTGCAATTGTTGTTGTTGTTGTCCGCCACTGCCTCTGATGGCCCGAAGGCTCGCCATCTCACCATCTCACAAAACCTGGGCTCTGTCTGAGAGGCTTTTGCCACTCTTTTTCATCTTCGTTTTTATATACTTTTCGTTTTCTAAATACCCTAACCATAGATTTCGAAGAAACGTTTTGAAGTCTTATTGAACCTCTTAATTAAATAATTAAGTTGCACTTCAATTCACATAGAGATTTATTTAAAATTTATTTGTTAAAAGTTTCGATTCGATTATTTCCACATTTCAAAAAAAAATATATCTATTGGCTAATTGTGCAGAAAACAGGTTGATAATTCCTTATCCATTTCCAAGATATAAAGAATATCCAAAAATATTTTAAAGAAAATAGTTTATAATAATTATTGTGAGGCGAAAGAATGGATAATTAATATTTAATTACTTGTGCTAATCATTTTTCGTTACCACAATTAATTGGTAGAAGTTTTAAGAACTTGGTTAGAACCATTTATACTTTGTGGAAAAGTTAATTAATTCGCCTAATAGCACAAGATTTCTTAATATATTTGAGAGAGCAAGCCACAAATTCGTAAAACATAATTTAATCATATAAAATAAATTCAATACAGATACCAAATAATACATAATTATTCAGAGATATATTATTAGTTAGATATATGATTAATGCTAAAAATCATTCCATTTGCAACTCAAAATAGAAAAAATCAAATGACATAGAAAATGTCATAGTTCTAGTGGGCTAAAGAGTATTTTGCCTTTTGCCGAATGATTCCTGGCTTCTTTCGTGTTCAGCAGTTCTTCGTAATTAGATTTAGTTTAGTTAGTTTTTGATACGTTAATTGTAAATTGTGCAAATATATATAATTGTATGTTAGCCCGCCTAGAGACAGATATCTTTTTGGTTTCGGTCTCGGGTCTTGGACTCGGATTCGGATTCGGATTTGCCTGGTGGCTGGCTCTCTCTCTTTCTCTGTTTTGGCATTGTGCTTTAGTTTCACTCAATTAGCAACCTCGTTGCATTTGTGGCGTGAAGAAGACAAATGCCTGGCATTCTTTTCTCAAGCCATTTGGTCATGCCATTGGTAATGTGAGCGAGTCGGCAAGAAAGATTGTTGGTCTGTTGGTCTGTTGGTTGTTGGTTTCCCACGTCGATTCTAAGCTGGAGGAATCTGTTGTAAATTAGCATTATTAAAAGCTAATCGGAGAGCAGCATAATTGGCATTCAATTCATTTTTGCCCTGTATAACATACATACATACATACATCGTATCCTTTGGCTCCCCAAAATATAATACAATAATCATAATGATGATCATTATCCATTTCGGTTGGTAGTAGCTTTACCTTCTCCTCTCGTATATTTAATGAAGGCAAATTAAATTAGAGTCGACTGGGGGCCCTTTTTCATGTCTGGGATTGTACAATACAGACATACAGACATATGTATGTGTCTGTCGGAGCAAAATGTCGAAATATTTCTCGACAGAAAGGCAAAATCGATGATGAAACATGGTCGAAGCCCAAAATCAAATTGATTTCTCTTTCAATTTTGACATGTACGAGGTGCACTCAAAGAGTTTATCACCTATTTCATATAAACTATTGAAAAATTCCCTTTTAAATCTTTCATTAATTTAAAGGATATGTAAAATAAAATAATAGGACCTCTTTTGAATGGTTTCTTTCCAAGTTAACCTTTGACAACCAAACTATGGCTCATGAAAGTGAAAATTATGCATGACTATTGATATTTGTGGTCTTATTTCTAATTCACCTGCCTTGAATAGAAGTTAAAATATGAAAAAGCTTCATCGTATCAAAATCTTGACTAAATTTACTCCAATTTGACCGCATATAGAAAAGTCGTTTACTTTGAGATACTTCTATGTGTTAACCCAATAGAAAGTTGTTTAAATGAGCTAATGAAGAGTGGTGCTGGCAGTGAAAACATTTGTGGCACACCTCGTCTTCGATGACAAATCGATTTAGTTGAACAGCCACAACCCAATTTGATGAAGATAAAACAAAAGTTGCGCATTTGAAAATCCACTTGATTGTTGCACTTTTTGCTCCGGCCCTTGTGATGTGCTTGATGCTTTTAATAGGGTCCAAAAGTAAGGTTCAATTTCCAAGAACTTTTGCCAAATTATGCGTTTCACGAATTTATTAAAGTTTCTGGATCAAAAAGCAAAATGCAGTAAAAGTCCCAAAAATAAAAAAAGAACCCAACAACAATTTCAACGGAATACAATCAGAAAATTATCATTGTTGTCTCCTACATCATCCGCTTAATGTGGATCCATCAATCTGTGTAAAATGATGAAGGCGGGAACATTGGGGGGAGAGGGCGGGAGGTGGCTGCTGCTGTTGCTGTCAAACACCGACGACGACGACAACGACGACGACGGCGGGAACCTACCATCAATCGCATTAAAACCATAAAAGGATTGCTCATATGTAGAGTCAGAGAAAGAGTCAGAATCAGAGCCAGAGCCAGAGCCAGAGCCATGGCCAGGGCAAGCCGCGACGACGAGCTGTGAGCTGATCCATTGTTGCTGTTCCTGTATTCTCGGACTTCTCTTTTTTGCATGTTTAGCGCGCGGCAATGGCAGCGGATGAAAAAGAATTTTTAAGTCCATTGTATGGTATCGCTAAAAGTGCCCAAAATACAACAACAACAAAAAAAAAACACAAAGTCTTGAGTGGTAAAAAGGACAAAATGTCACAAAAGCGTGACGATGTGTCGTAAAGTACCCCAAAAGGGTTTGACTTTTCCCGAGGAGAGGAGCGCTCAGTACGTGTGTGTAAAGAGAGTAGGAGGGGAACGGTGGGGCATACATATGATGTGGAGGATGCGAGTTGGCAGAGTCTTTGGCTTTTTACTACTTTGTGCTTGGTTCGTTTCGTTTCGTTCTTTTATGATTTTCATGTGCCACAGTCAGTCAACAGCTGTCAGCAGTCAGTCAGTCAGTCAAGTCAGAGCCTTAGTCCAAAACCCCAAACCCAAACAGAGACTCAGACCTAGTCCCAGACCCAGACCCAGGCCAAGACCTCTTTGAAGACCTCGTGTTCGCTTCACTGAGGCTTAATCAGTTCAGTTCAGAAAGGTTGGCAGAGAGAGAAAAGCTTTTGTTGTTCATGTCGTTGGCTTTGGCTTTTTTTTTTTTTTTTTTGCTTTCTGAAGTCTTTGTCGAGACCAGAGGCATTCATCTGCGACATTCCAAGGTAGAATGTCAGTTTAGTTTTGCGAGATTAGAGATGACATTAGATATGAGTGATCGTGAATAGTCAAAGGATTTTCCATCAAAGTTTCAACTATTGAGATGGCTTTTATTACCTAAATCTTGTTTAATTTATTAATCTCACATTTATTTAGAATTATAGTTCCATTTAACTTCGATAAGTTATAGTAAATTTATTCAAATCTCTCGACATTTCTTTCTAAATAATTTTCAAATGCGAATTTTAGGCCATACAAAAAAGTTATTCGAATAAAATGGAAAGAATAAAGTTTAATTCACTCCAAAATTGAAATAATTCTAAAATCTAGAAAAAGAAAAGCCTAAAATCTATAAACTTTTCGTAACAAAACGAAAAGCATCTTCAGTTAAAACTTGTTTATTCAATAAATATATCAATGGTTTTTGTTTCAATTGTGAGCAAAGGGGGCTGAAAAAGGAGAATCATCTTTAGTCAAAGTTTATGTTCATGTAAAATATCAATTTATATATTTTTGGCATAGTTTATTGTAGAAATTTTCGCTCACGCTGCCATCTCTAGGTGCATAAGTATGTTTATAATATGGTTTACCATACAGTTTTATTTGCTTAATTTTTTTTTTGTTTTTTGTGTACTTTATAGCATCATTTCGCATATCTGGTTTAAAGCATTTGTTTTGTTGATATTTCCATCTGTCCAATTAGTCATTTTCATCGGCTTAAAAAACAAGAAATATGTATCTCTTTTATGCGATTTTAACTGCCACTGACTGTGGCTATAAAAAATCATAAATGCCCCCCCAATTTCTCTCTCGCTCTCGCACTCCACATATTGCCCCACACCCCGCAATAAAATCCAGAGAATAACAGGAGAAAAAGAGTCACAATGGATGGATGGATGGATGGATGATGGGTATGGGATAACATTTAATGGATCCAATATACTTGTATAAATAGTTTTTTAATGTCCAAGTTCGAGGGTCTGATTCGAGTCGTCGAGTCCTTTGATGCGATGCTCCAGTTTTATGGTAGTGCCGTCTAGACGGGGGATTTTGTGCAATGATTTTTTAATTTTTTTAATTGCTTGTTTAGTGTGGCCCAAAAGGCTGGGATTTTGGGTGGTAATGGGGATGGATTTGCAGTTAAAACGTTTATGATATGCAATATGAGAGAAGCGTTTTGTGTGTGTGTGTGTGGGAGACAATAGAATTTCATATGATTTAAAGGATTTGATGGTGCATAGTGTTGCGCCCCCATCCCATTCCGCGTCGCGACATCTTTTGTTTGTGAAGTCCTCCACTTACAGCTTGTTGTGAAATTCACAAGAAAATTAACACAATTAACACTTTAATTGCAAACTTCCTTTTGCGCTACATATTTTTTTTCTCGTTTTTTTTTTATATATATTTTCTTTGGCAAAAAGTTCCGCCACTGGGACAAACAGAAGGCGTGGAAAGGAAGAGATGAAGCCATCGAGTGTCGCCTTCCTTCTCCTCATCTCTGTCAGAGTCTCATTTGTTGGGTCTCAGGTCTGGGGTCTGGGCTCTGGGTCTTCGCGGCGGGGATTGCATCCTTTCTTGTCTGCTCTCTCTCCATGTGTGTGTGTGTGTGCTAAAAACACATGTGAAGCTCGCGGGAGAGCACAAAGTGTGTTCGCCTCAAATGAAAGCAATTAACACTTTAATGACACTTTGAAGTGCTTGTGTGCTGCAAAGTTTTGTACCCAAAGCCTGGACTACTACACCATTGAGATGTGTGAGAATGACGCCTCTTTGCCGCAGTGTCATTACTTAGACTCTGCAACCAAAAAGCAATACATTTGCCTTTGACTCTAACCCAATTTTACAAACCTCCAATACAAAAAAAACAATCAACCAATATTTAATAATTATAAATGTTTTTTATTTCAGAAATTTACATTTTTCCATTATTGATGATTGGTCTAATTTCTAGGATCAGATTTGGTAAGTGATTAAATTATCTATTTATAATTATCTTATGTTAATTAGTTTCTAATTAATTGCCAAATGCATATACTATTTATTGTGTCTATTATCCGGGTATTTAGGGCTCTCAGGAAAATTTTGCTAATTGGCCAGCTGTAATTCTTGTTTCTTTTCTCTCTCTCTCCTTTGAATGCCTTTTGAGATCCGATTGTGATATATGCTCATTTGCTGAGATTTATCCAATTCCCAAGCCAAGCCGTGTTTTTCAGGAGTTGTTCATGTTAACACTTGTTGGTTGAACCAACCGAGACCCACTCCCCTCATTCATTAAAATCGAAATTCGGCAAACAGCAAAATACTTGGGTAAAATTTTGTGTGTCTCTGATTCAGATTTTGATTCAGAATATCTCCTCTATTCTACGGGTCTGTTTTGGTTATAGGGTGGCAGGGGTGGGCTGAAGTGGGGGGAGGGGTGTTGAGCCGGATGCATTGTGTATTCTCCTGTCGAGGAGTTATTATGCGTTTTCCTAATTAGAACTAGAAAAATGAGAAAAAGAGAAAGAGCAAAAAGCCATAGCAATGATGAGAGAAGGAAAAGGAAAACCAATGCACTAGATGAAAATTGTGTGTTTTATGTGAGTGTGTGTGTGTGTGTGTGTGTGTGTAGGAAATTGGCAAAAATGGTTTTCTGCTGTATACACTCTTTGGTCTGGTTTTTTCTTTTTTGATGATAGGTTAGGTTAGGCCTTCTAACTGGTCTACTCCGGTTGATTGCTTTAAAAGTTGACACCTTTACCAGTTTCCTCTACTTCACTCTACTCTACACGACTCTACTCTATGTATGTATGTATGTATGTATGTAGTGTGAGAGAGAGAGAAAGGAAATTGCCGCCCGAGGTTAATTTAGAGTGTACCAGGTCTTTGATAATTTTCAAGCTTTTTGCATGGCCAGTTCATTTAAATTAGTTGTGAAAAGTGCAGGAAATGATGGCTAACTGCAAATGCCACAAAGAAGTGGCCTGGCCATTGGCATGAGAAGAGCAAGAAGAGCCGCAGCCGCAGCCGCATCGAGTGAGAGAGTTTGAAGAATTATGAATTTAAGAATTGGGTCACTATATATACATATATATAGGTATATAGGAAGACCAGTGTAAAATTATAAAAAGTATTACCATTTCTTTTTACTCTTCTCTACCATTTATTTTTTTTTTTTAACCATTTATGGCCGCAATATATCTCAGACCCTTTGGTATTGTAAAAGTAATTCAACTGGACCAAACAATAAAAACCAGGGAAAAAGGCTCAATCGGCGTGGCGTAATCACTTTGCCTCAATCCACCTTTCACCACCAGCCAGCCAGCCAGTCAGCCAGCCAGCTAGCCAAGAGACCGGCAAACCAAAGATGAAAAAAAAAGAAGGCAAACTCTGACCTAAAACTGTCAAGGAAATAGAAATGGAGTGAGTAAGTGAGAGAGAGAGAACGAACCAGAGAACGAACGAACGAACGCAGAGAAACCAAAGTGTGCAAAATTGATTTAACCACGAATTGCTAAACGATACGTAAAGGAAACGACAGTTCAAGAAATGGTCTAGGAAATTGCTGCCCAAAATAGCGCAAAAGGGAGTATAAATTTCCGCGTGTATAATTAAGCTGTCAGATTATTTTGACATGCCACACCAAAACGATACAGACACACACAAACACACACACATACATTTTGTGGCAAGAAGGGTGAAGAGTAGAAAAGTAAATTATATTGTCGCATTGCAAGAGAATAGAGCGACAAAAAGGGTAACCAGCATAAATAGAAATGCGAATAGTCAACCACGGATACGAAGGGCGTTACGCCAAAACGCACGCAAAAAAAAGTAGGAGAGAGACAAAAAAAAGGTAGCCAAAAGGATGTGAGTGTGTATTTTTCTTTCTTTCTTTCTTTTTTTTTTGGCACCCCATGCATTAATAACTGTAATTTTCTACCGGCTGCGTGTGATACACATACCCAACATATGTATGTATATAAATATATACACTGGCAAAAACGATGCCAGATGCTGCCCAATGAAGTAGGCAACACAAAAATTCCTTAGAAAGCCATCTTAAAGATAGTTGATAATTTATGTTGCCTACTTTATGGGGCAAATGCTTATCGATTGATCTGCCACCACATGATCCTTTAGACTAGACAAAAAATGGTAACTGATTAATTTTACCCATTTGATTTGAGGCAAAATCATTAATAAGTTCGTTACGGTGATTTCTGATTGACATTCATGGACTTTTTTCGAGTGTAGCATGTGTAGTACCTTCAACTTCCTGTCGTGTGTTGCACAAAAGGGTTGCAATTTATAGCCGATTAAAATGCTTGGCATCAAACCCTTCCCCTATCGAAAAAAAAACCCAAAACGAACTTTTTTCTAACTTCCTGCTTTGTGCAAAATCAGAGAAAATGGAATTTTTCGCGTATTCTTCGCCCCCTTTTCTTCTATTTGGTCGTTAGTTGGTTGCCCACCCATGGTTATTTCTTCATTGCTAAACTCGTAAATTGTTGAAATGAAAGAAAGAAAAAAACAACTGCTGCACTCACTCACGCGGCCAAATATTCGTTCATTCATTCACTCATTCATTTATTCGTGCGTTCAGTCAAAAGTTAGCAGCTTTACTGCAAAAAATTCTCATCCGAGTTTTGTCCTGCTGTGCGTTAAATCGAAATATGGTCCTTAGATTTTAATACTTCTCTCTCTCTCTCTCACTTCGTGTGCGTGTGGGTGTGTGTATGTGGGTTGTCTTGTCTGCTGCTACTGCTGCGTTGGTTTCACTTAAGTGCCGCAAAAATAATTCGCCCGCAGTGCTGGCTGGGTGGGATTGGGCATGGCCATGGGACGACATCAACATGGACAGATGGAAAGATGGATAATAAATGTTTTCTTGTACTGCGTGAATAGGCCGGAGGGGCGAGTGTGGGGGGTGGGTCAGAAATATTAATAAACATTGACAAGAGCATGTCAAACAGTGACAGGAAGAAGAAGCATTAGCTCCACCAAATTTGAGGAAAATAAACAGTGAGCGAGAGCGAGAGCGAAAGCGAGAGGAAAGAGCTGGTTGACACAAATAAATGAGGTTAGAATTCAATTTGCAGCCAAAAAGCAATTGCAAAATTTGTCAATTTTGGATATAAATATTGAAAACAAACATCGATTAGACAAAAACTGTTTGCCAAACCTATTAAACATCATTTGGCTGAGGCTCGGACACACTTTCTGACGAGCTGTGACAGGTCTTTGGCTTTCGAGAATCCTTTGTCGGAAATGATTAACTATTGAGCGATATTTAATGCACATATAACAGAATTCAAATGGCCACACTTAGAAAAAGCTTTTCCCATTAATATAGTATATCGGAAAAGGATCTAAAGTCCAGAAGAACAAATAGCAAAAGAAAAGTTCCATATTTCCAAAAACAATCCAAAAATAATAAAAATTTATCATGTACATCGTCAGTTCGATTTGGGAATAATTTATTGAAATAATCTCATTGTCAGAGTGTGCAATTGGTGAATAAAAATGAAGTAAATATCGAGTGACCTGGATTATGGAGTTTTAATTGAAAGTGTCATGGTGTAACTTTTATCTATCTTGAGTAAAAAAGTGCTCACATACTTATAAGTATTTATATGTATATTTTTATTTCATTTCCTTGGCACTGGAATTTTCTTTACCCTTTCGCATAGCTGCATCTCCTTTTCATGGAACTTTATTGCTCCTTTGTTGTGAGAAAGTAAACAGCAGCAGCTCCAACTCCAGCTCCAGCTTCAGCTCCAGAATCAGCTCCAACTGCGGTGTTTCTTTTCACCATTAAAACTCTCCCGCTTGCCTTCCTTTGCACATTTTTTTTTTTTTTTTGTGCTTTGCACCCATTTGTTGTGGGCATTTTTGTGAGCTGAGGCAAAGGCTGAAGGCCTTTGTGCGGTAGTTCCTGCTCCCTGCATCTCCTACTGGTGTTCAGGCATTTGCTCGCTGGCCTGTCAATGCAATAAAGGAGCAACCAGTAGATGTAAGAGCACTAGTATCCTGGGTTTGCTGGTGGTGGTGGTGGCTGGCAATTCCAACTCCTTTTCCATGTTTATTGCAATTCGAGTTTTTCCTGTTAAGTTCTCCGAATGGGAGCTGGAGGAGCATACGTATTCCTCAAGCCGCTACCGAGGAGATGCTGTTACCCAAAAACTGGACAAGCAACAAAAGGAAAAAAAGAGAAAGAGAAGAAAAAAATTATACTGCTATCCAGCTGAGTTTCCGACTTTTTTGCATACATTTCTTTTCATATGTTGTTTCTGTTGTTGTTGCTCACTCGTTTGTTTTCTTTTTTTTGGGGGGTAGAGGTGGGTTGTAGGGAGGTTGTGCCACGCCCACTAGACGGCTTGCTGTGCTGTAAGTAATTTGTGGTTTCAGGCAAATACTGAGATGATGTTTTTCTTAAATGTTTTTCGCTCGCTTGCTCCGCTGGCTCGCACGCTCTCTCGCTCCTTCGTTTCGTTCCGTTTTCGAAACGCAGCACACCGCACCGCAGTGTTCTGTTCCTTCCTTCCTTCCGTTTTTAACGGTGTTTTCTATACTCTATGCCTCGCCGCCTCCTGCTCTCTCTCTCTCTCTCCCCCCGTCTCTACGTTGTATCGTTAAAAAAATGCCTTTAAGGCATTTAATTTCTTTTGTTCATTGGTCTTCTCTCCTTTTGCCTTTTATGGTTTTCTAAAAAAAAACCAAAAAAAAAATACCAAAAAAAAAAAAAAAAAAAGGCAAACCACATAGACCCTTAGTAGACCCCACCCAAGCAAACAAATCGCCGCTCTATGTCCTGTCCGTGCCACTGGCCTGGTCTCTCCCTATTCTGCCGGCTGCCTGCCTTCTTTTTAACAAAATTTCAATAGAAAATTAAAACGCAGCCGAAAGAAAAATTGTTGTTCTCCCTCTCTCTGTGTGTGTGTGTGTATGTGTGTGTGAGTTGGCACTTTTCTGGGGCTTTTTTTTTTTGGGTGGGGGTGGTGCTATGTAAATAGGCACATTGCCTGCCTGCCTGCCTGCTCCTGGTTTCTTTTCTTTTGTTTGGTGGCCAGAAGGGAGTTGGGATATATACAAATTGCATAATGTTGTTTGCAATTCAGGGCGCCAACATCTTTTGAAAGAAAAGAAGAAATATTGTGTTTGTAAGCACAGCATATTGTTTGCAGTTTGTTGAACTGAGTGCCGCTAGTCTGAGTGGTGCTAATGGCAGTGAAGGCACTCAGCCCCCACCCACACACACACACACATACGAAATATACCCAATTAGAGATCATTGATTACCTTAAGTGACCTGTCTGATCTCCAATAATAAATTAATACACAATCTTAAATATGTTATTCATAAACTTTTATTGTCTATAGCTTGACTTAGTAATTTTAATGCAATTTCATTGCCTTGAAATTAGTTTGTACCTTTTCTAATATGTATCTAAAGCAATATATTTTCTTTGTCAGTTGAAGGAGTTTTTACTGCAAATTTTATTGCGCCCATTCACTGTGAAAGTTTCCTTTTTTTTTTTTTTTTTGCTTTGGTTCTGTAATCAATCGAATAGATGAGATGACTCATCCGGAATTCAAAATGTTATCAAAGTTGTACAAACTTTTGGGGCAAAAATCCAGCACAATGTAAGCTGCATCCTGCGTTGTGCCTGAACTAACCGAGAAACCAAATCAAAGTCAATGTAATGGTAGTAGTAGTGTCCCCTTTGGACATTCCCCCAAGTCCACCTCCACCCCCAAACCCCCCCTTCTTCATGGAAAGTGCTATCAAAAAATTTGTTCGTCGCAAGCCAATTAAATTGTTTTTCCCATAAAAATGTGCAAAGAAAAGGGAGGAGTGGGTGAAGGATAGTAAAACTAAAGCACGATCTGAGCCATGTGATAGTAAAAAGTCTTCAACTAGGATGGCCTGAACGAAGAAAGGGACGGGAGGGGGGGGAAGGAAGGGAAGACGGGGCCAGCCAGCCAGCCGTCAAGTGAATGAAATTTTATCACACACAGTGGCACAGGCAGGGAAAGCTGCTTTCCACTCAACTATTGGGATGATTTTCCTTTTAGTTTTTTTTTTTCTTTTTTGAGGACGAAGGACGCATGACATTGCACGTTTTGAGCATTCGTCTCGATTGCAGTTTAGTGCAATCAAAGAGGATTCATCAGAAGCAGCAGCAGGAGCAGGAGCACCAGCGAACTCGGCAAATGTCCAGCGAAGCGTTTATAATACCAGACAACGATGGAACGACGATTGGGAAGAAGCCAGCCACCCATCCACCCATCCAACCATCTATCCATCCAGCCATTCAGAGAGCCAGCGAACGAGCGACGAGTCTTAAACCAAAGAAATTAGTGTAAAACTAAAATCCGATTTGGGAAAACAATGTGATCAAACAGGGTGGTGGTCCTGGTTCTGAGCCTGGGCCTGGTCCTGATACCGATGCCGATGCTGATGCTGGTCTTGGTCTTTGTCTTGGTGCTGGTGATGGTGCTGGTATTCTGGTATTCTGGTTTTGGTGGTTGCTCTGGTTAGTCCTGTGGGAAACACCAAGCTCATTTAGGGGTATGTTTCATTACCAACAGAAGACCATCAGCCATTCGGTTACACTGGCAATCAAAGTCTTGTTAAAACTAACACAGATCACACTTCGAACATTCGAATTGCTTTCGCTTTTCTTGCAGTGTACCACTGCCGCCTCTTCTGCCTCTTTGGCTAATCTGCCTCTCATGGGTTTTGTAGTGAATCGTTGCATTCTTTTTTATCAATTGTTAAATATCTGATGGCAGCAGCTAAATTTTTATGACTTTCCACTACCGCAGAATTCTATTAAATTACCAGAGGAATAAGGGGGAAATGCTGAAATGGCGCATATGTACGCGAGTCCGAGTCCGAGTCCAAAATAGATGAGAGGATTCTCTTTTCTTTTCTCTTTTCGCTTTTTTTTTTATCTCGCACACACTCAGAAATTAGTTTCTTACGCTTGAATTTGCCTTAACGTGAAGTGCTCATGGGATTTGCGAGTAATTCGATTAGAAGGGGATTATGGATACCAAAAACTCTCTCACTCTCGCTTTCTTTTGAAAAACTATGTGAACGAGCGAGTGCGGTGCATGTCCTTTCAAAAATTGGGTGATGCCGCCACGCGTTTTGACGAATGATGTATCGAATTTTTAGAGCAAATGCTACCGGAAGGAAGTTCCGGACGGGGGGAGTCGAACGCACTCACACAGATGTGTCCGAGGAAGTGACGAGAAACAACAGCGTAAAGCTTTTAAATGGCCATATGGGGACTATGTTAAGATTAGATATGCTTTGGAATTATAAAGGACGCAAGGGTCCAGGCAGGATTGCAATCCCCAAGACAATGCTCTACAATTGGTGACCTCTTAAGTGAAAACTTGAAGACAATGGGTAGTATGGCAACCATGTTTAAGTGCCGCTACCCATCCATCTTTAGCTCTATCATTCATTTTGGCCATAAAGAAACCTTAGAGAGTAATATATTTAACTCTAGATAAACGATTCAAAACAAACCAAAAAATATCAGTTGATGATTCATCTTAAAGAAATTATCAATAGCTTTTTTGGAGATTTTTCTAGTGGCTAATTAAAGCTAACAGAAGATCGCTAGATAATTTATCGATAAATTGTATCGATTATACAAGTCTTTTAGCATTTATTTCATTTAAATTTCATTGTTAGTGATCCCCAAAAACCAAAAACTTAAGTCAAATAGTCGTCGTCTCCAGCGTTTCAGATGAGTCAACTTCAAGTTGACTCTTTTCCATTTTCTCCCACACTGAATCTTCATTTTCTGGAAATTCCCTCGTTTAAGTGGCCCAGCTGTTTTTTTGCGTTTTTGCATTCCTTGATTCGTTTTTTTTTTCTTTTTCGTCTTCTCCGGCAGCAGCAGCACCATCTTGACTTTGGTGCTCCTCCTTGTCGTTGTCTGCTCCAATGGCACTTAAAATGCCAGAACTTATTTCCATTTGGTTGGGCAATTATAATATTTTGTGTGTCCTCCTCCTCCCACTACTACTACTTATCCTCCTGCTCGTTCCTTCAGCCACAAGGCTGCCCCTTCAGATGCAAAAATGCGTTTACCTTTTTACTGCTGATTTGTGTGTTTTACTTCATGAATTTTTCCGTAACGGGTTGACGAAGGCAACCAAAACCAACGACGTCTTAAACATAATATTGACATTTCTTTTGGCGCATCGCTTGGTTTTCTTTTTTTTTTTCTTTCATTTTATTTTATTTTTGCTTTCTTCATTTTTTCTGCAAACATTTTTCTCTCGTTTTTTTTTTTTTGTTGGTGTGGCCGGCCTGCCCCATCACTTAGCTCAGGTTGCAATGGGCGGTCGGTCGTCGGTCTACAAACTTTGACTTACGCAGTGCAAATAATTATAGACGCGGGGGCAACCAAAAAAGGATGCAGCAAGAAAAAAAAAGGGTTAAGTGCTTGCCCAACCGTGGAGTGGTTCTTACATTTTAATACCCTGTATCTAAAAAAAAACCAAAGTAAAAGGTAGTTGAGTTTTTCGTTTGCCGCTGATCTACAAAACATTGCCTACTTTTCAGCAACTCATCTTCGTCTAAGAAAAAGGACTCTCGACTTAAGAGGCACACAACTTGACTGATTCTTTTGTGTTAGTGATTCGAGTTCAAATATACTTGGTCATATGATCGATTGATTGACTATAATGTTTTCATTCCTCAAAATCAATTTAATTAATTACTACAGGGTATCTTGCCGTCGAATACTCAACTAAAGAGGCAAATGTTTTGCGGGTGCTGTCGCATAATTTGCTTTGAATTATTTAAGAGCTCTCTCTTTCGGCTTTGTGAAGGAAAGATTTGCAGCCAGGCATGCCTAATTAAAAATGCCAAGCGGCATTTTTCGTTGGTTTCTGGTGCTGTTTTTTTTTTAACGTTCTTTTATTTTTTCCTTCTTCTTGCTTCTTTCTTTTTTTTTTGCAACTCTTTATTTTGACTCATAAAGCAGTTGCAATCAATCAATTAGCAGCTTCTCTTTTTTAGCGAGAAAATCGCACAGAGTGAACAGGAATCCATGACTCACTGCGCTGTCAATAAGTCGGCCTGTCCGTCTGTCCGTGTGTCAAAAGATCCGCTACATTATCTGGCAATTGTTGGCACTGGGCATCAGTCGGCCTTTCTCCTCTCGTTGAGTGTCTTGAATATAACTCAACACTCGACACTCTTCATTCCCACCTTCTTTCCTCCATCTTCGCTCGAAGCTTTGTTATAGTTTATTCAATCGATAATTAGCGTTGGAGGCCACTTCAAAAAATTTATGCCTGAAATTCAAAATGATTATATTGTTTCGTCGGAAACGGCAAAGATGCGATTTCTTGCGACACGCAACAACCAAAACGAACCATTCAAACCAACACCCAACAACCAAAGATGTCTCGTAATTTTTGCACTCAGATCTTGAATTATTGTTATGATAATTGCGGTCCGAGCTCTCTCCCTCTTTCTGTGACTCTGTGTGTTAATTTAATAAACACATTCAAGTGGTTTATTTATTTAATATTGCCTTCTTCTGTTTTGCAAACGGAAATGTCTGGTGACTCAGGATGGTCTGAGATTTATTTAGTCAGGTGTCTACTAATAGATAGTCGTTGTTTTAGCTCGCAATCAAAGTGAATGTTTCACAAATAATCTCCAAGTCGATCAAATATTGCAGACAATGATAATTAAGCTGAAGCTCTTTAACTCAACAGTTTCTCCTTTAAAAAAACATTCAAAATTCATGTTGTTCAATGGAATAAGTAGTTTTTGATTTACCTTGAGCAATTATTTACATTAATTTCCAAAGTTTAAAATGAATTTAATTGAAAACGAAAAGCAAATCTTTTAAAGTGTTTCACAATACGCAAATTTCCAATAGAATTCTTGTGAAATTTCTATAATCAATTTCTAAACAATTATTACTTAAGTGGTAAATTGTAAAGAAATGTTTATTATAAGTTTTAAAATATTAGATATTTGCAAGCGAATGATTATCTTCAAGGACTCGCTAATACTAGAATTTCATTTCATAAAATTCATAAAAAGACTAGGAGAAGTACTTATCATTTATGTACATAGAACCTATCTTTTTAAAATCCAGATTCTTTAGATTCTTTTAATGCAAATAGCTTAGATTGCAGATTGTAATTAACTTCATAACTAAAGCTGGCTTCTGGGAGCTAAATAAAGCATAAATATTTCCCAATGCTTGGGGGAAAAAGTTAATTTTTCTCCTCTAAGTCGTATGCAAATTTGAGCCTTTTTGTTTAGGATGATGATGATCAACAATCCCCCAGTTAAGGATCTTAACAATTCATTTGAATTGACTGTACCTGCCGACAAAATAAAGCCGAGAGCTCCCAGAGGCTATAGACATTTCATCACCTACCACACCCACACACCTCTCTTTATCAGTCTCCTTCCATACGGAATCGTTTTGGTTTTGCCGACTTACCAATTACATTCAATGCCCTTGCATTATGGGTTCACCCTGCCCTGTACACTCTCCCCCACTGTTCTCTCCCCCCCCCGTCCAAAAGGCAGACAGACCTTGTCTAACGTCTGCGGTACAGACATCATTTATCAACTAACCAAACAAATCAAAACCTAGCCGCGTTCCACAAAACTAAAACCATGGTAAATAGAACTCAACAGAAGCAGCAACAGCAGCAACAGCAACTCGGGCTGGCAAATACAAAAGTGAAAAATGATTTGAAATTTGGGGATTACAAGCTGCTTTCAGCATTCAGGACAAAAATCTATTTACGAAAACTTTGGGTGGTAAATGCAAAAACTGCTGCTGCTGCTGCTGCTCCTGCTGACTATATTGCTGCCGTTGTGTTGTTGCTGTTGCCGTTGCCGTTGTGTTGCTGCTGATGCTGATGCAGGGACGACATTTTCTGCACAATCACTTAACATCATTAAAATGAAGCGTAAATGAAAATTGCTGAGAAACATACGTACTTTGGATCCACCAGAGAGAAAACTCGCTGCTAATGTCGTTGGCATTTCCCAAAAAATTTTCGTGCAAATATGAACGAGCAGGATGAGGAGGAGGAGGAGGAGGAAAACACACACAGAGAGGGAGAGGGAGAAAGCAGGGAACAGGGAGGCAACATCATTCATCAAGGATTTAGTTAAACGATGGCGAGCGTCTGCTCGGCAACCATTCATCATCATTCGTCTGGGATTATGCTTTTTAAACATACGATTGCTGTCAACATTGTCAGTTCCTGTTCCTACTAGTTCCTTCTCATCATCATCCAGTATCCAGCAGCCAGCATCCATCCAGCTCTGACTGGTATTCCAACTCTGGTGACCAAGGCAGCTGCAGAATCTCTCTCACTCTCTCTCTCTCTCTCTATGCTCGATTTAGCCACCGAAATACTGAACCGAATCTTTTGTCCACATGAGTCGTCGACTGCTTTTCCATTGCATTAGGGCCAAAATCAACTTCAGCATCAACTCCAACTCCAATTCCGTTTCCGAAACTGCGTCCGTCCATCCATAAATCAATCATATTTAGGCAAGTTTTTGGGGCTTGCATAATTTATCAAAGAATTTTTACAAATATTTGTAAATAATTTCAGCGTAACACAATATGCTACATGACACCCTAGAAAGAAAGAACAAAAAAAAACAAAGTGGCAAGAGAAACGGAGAGAAATTGGGGGGTCGAATAGAATCAGAATGATGGAAAGTGGTGGCAAGGGAAACAGAGTGCAAGGATTAGCAATAACAAAACAAACAAGACAGAAATGTCTGTTCTGTTGTGTGTTGTGTGTTGTGTTGTGTCCCGTTTGTCATGCTGACAATTGGCTTTGCCTTTTGGCCATTGACTGACTCCAGTTGGAGCATTGGACATTGGACATCGGACATTGGACATTGGACAATGGACATGCGGCGAATGGGTAGAGCTGTACAAATAAGTAACAACAAAGCATCGGCGTGGAGGTCCATGGCAAAAGCGGCTTGTCAAAATCACAGAACCAAAGTCGCAGACGACAAGGATAACAACATAACCCAAACGAAAAGGATTGCCATGGGTTTTATATGCACTAGGACAGATGGTGACTGGTGGGTCGGTTCGGGTTAGTTTCTTAGGACACTCCACCCACACTTAGTAGGTACATACATACATAAATGGTAGATGCTGGTCTGGTCTTTGGATTCTAGCCCAAGCCTGACATTGAATCTCACTCAATTTAATTGGAGAAAGAACAACAGAACAACAAGGCCAAAATGGAAACTAAAACTAGAATCAGCTAATTGAACATTTAACTGGGCTGATGATACAGTTCCCTGATCTCTACAATGACTTGAAATTAGTATTCAGTCTGATTCAAAATTATTCACATTTCTCGCTTGCTGTTTGGAATCTTTTATTGAACTAAAAGTTTCTAACATGTTACATGATTTTTCCAATAATTTCCCACCCAATTAATTATTAAAATTAATAGCTTTTAATCTTTTTTGACAACCTTTGATAGCTCCAGATGATGTAGTACACCCAGGGCCGCATTTACCTAAAATGTCGCCCTTTCCCATATTATCAAAACCGCGTTTGAAATTAAAAACACTCAAGTAACTCAAATATTCAAGTAATCCATATTTATTGAAAGCAACCTTATAAAATAATCGTATTACACATTTTTAAATCAAGAAAAATATAATACAAAATTGCTTAAAAATAATGATTAAGTTTAATTAAACCGATTCTTGCTATATTTAAACAATTTCCACTTATGTATAATACGAGAAATTATTTGATAGTTTGAGTTTAGCATATTTCAAATCAAGTTTTAACAAAATCCAACGTCTTATCATATAACTTACAAGGACTTATTTGTGTTTAATTAAATTAAAAACAAAGGCAAAATGTCCCCAATATAACTAAATTTTCGATTATCTTCGCTCTGTCGTTTTTAAAATGTTTTTTGACTAAAAGTTTTATTCATCGTTTAAAAGTAGAAATACTGAATCCCTTTCTTCCATTGAATTGGCTTAAACTGTTTAAGCCAACTAAATTTTAATCCTTTATCTCGACTTTCGTAATACCATTCCAGAAATTCAATATGCATGTAGATAATATTTCATTTCGAACTACATCGTGATAGCCTTTTGCATTTTGAATGGGAAAACGAGTCTATAATTCATTTTGACTGCTATCCCCTGAAAAGATTTTATAATATTTCTTATGCCCAAGGAACTCAATAAATATTTCAATTTCCTGCCTTTATTTGCTTGACTTGACACCATTTGCTTGATGCTGTCCTGCCAGCCCTGCCCTGCCAGCCCTGCCCTGCCCTTCTCTGCCCTGTCAGTTATCAAGTTAATGTGATTTTCGGTTTTAATGAATTTGCTAAAATTAATTTGTGAACCTTTCGTTTTTGGCGATCGCATCGTTGTGATTAGAGACTACCAGTTTCTGGTGTGTGTGTGTGTGTTGGGGGGGAGGGGAAGGGAGCATTGGGTATGGGTGTCGCTATCATTATATGGGAGTGTGTCTGGTGGCAATCGCTGGGAACATGCGCCGATAAAAGTAATATCCTGTAAACCAGACACGTGCCCGAATTTAGTCATGCGCACTGCACTGACCCATTCTATCTCTGTCCCTCACTCTCTCTCTCTCCAGCTTTGAAAAAGATCCTGACTGAGTGTCCTGTGAGCTCGTGGGAGGGTGCAGTAGTGTAGTAGTGTAACTTTGGACTAAACTGCAAGTTGCCTTGCTCTGTTTATGCTTGTTTGCCATTACAGCGTTGTTAATGTTCTCACTTCAATAAGCAACAAATATACAAAAAGTCCCTTCTCGCTGCAAAAATGCAATTGCATTTGGTCCTTGGTTTCCCTTGGCTTCCCTTGGCTTGTCCTTTGTCCTTAAGCCTCTGTGCTCGTTGCTTGCTCTTTTCTTTGTCCAAGGGTGGTTAAGCAAATTGAGTGCAGCTACGTGAATTTATGAAGCATGGCAAAAAGTGCAATGGTCGGATAGATCGTCCAGTTTTTCTACCTACCTACCTACCTCCCTCCCTCCCCCCTTCGTTAAGCATTTATTTTTAGGGTGGTTCAACCGATTGCAATTGAGAGTTTGCCTTCATTCTCGTTTCTTTTTTTTTTGTTCGTTTTCCTTGTTGTCGCTTTGGTTTTCCACTTGTCATTGTGTCCTATGTTTACTCTATTGTCGCTAATTGTTTGATATATGGCTTGTATCTGTTGTTGTTGTTGTTGTTGTTATTGCTGTTGCCGTTGGTTGTTATGGTGAGTAATTTGTTATAAATCATTAACGACAAGACAGGGTTGCACTTGCCACCCTCATCGCCAGTAACTCAGCCAGCTAATGAGGCACACAGAGCAGGTGAAAGTGAACCAGCTATGCATATAGATAAATCAACGGATTGGTGGTTGGAGTGAAACAAATTGTCCAATGCAATATTATATAATATATTTAACTATTTGACAAATTTTACTCTTCTTCTTATTTTAATATTCTTTGCGATAAAGGTGACAAAAATTATCTATATTGAACTAATACCATAAATAATTATTAGCTGCGATACTATCAGTGATAAATAGTTGTTAACACATGGCGAAGAATTTATTTTTAGATCTAATTTAAATAGAATTTGCTACAAGACTGCATTCAAGTAATTATAATTAAAAGAAACACAGATTAAACTAAATCAAAGCTAGCAAAACAATTCTCTTCATTATCTTCAATTAAAGCAATATTCACCTCCTATCTACAATGGATCATAATTCCAATATTTTAATCGTTTTTTTGCCATAAATTATTAGAGCTTTGATAGAGTTTCAAATATTGCGTATACGCCGCATTAACCGGAAACAGAGATTTGAGTGGGCGATCTATAGAATTAAAGAGTCTTAAACTTGCATTTAGTGCATAATAATAATTGATTTATCTTTCTCTCAGAGTACATTTGTTCATATTGTCCCTAGAAGCTAATTTTTAAGTCTAATTTACATGCATTTTAATCATCAAGTTTGGAGGTAGTTATTACTCAGGAACTACATACCACCTCCACATAGTTTTCTAAACATTATTACAAAACTTAACTCCCAAGCGATTAGGGCAGCAGTAAACTTTACCTGGCTTCCCCTCTCCCTCGCCCACTCCCGCTCCCCTCTCTCTCTCTCCATCTTTCTCTTTTATACTTAGCCAATCAAATTAACTACTTATAAAGTAAATTTTATAGAAGTTTTAGACTATGTGTGTGTGTGTGTGAGTGTGTGTGTGTGTGTGTACGTTCTTGGCTCATGAAAAATTCTATTAACTGCCTTCTCCTCCTCCTTCTTCTTGACTTCACTTTAAGTTGGCTCTTATTCTACTTGGTCTTGTTTGAAGCCCCCCAAAAAGCTGCCTTCAAGCTATCCATTTGGCTCTATAGATGTTTGTATGCGCTCTATATATAAGTATATATGCATTTTTAAGCCAATCAAGTCATGGCGGTGTTTACTCAAAATCTACACCCACTCCTCCTGCTCCTCTAGCTTCTGCTCGTCGTCACCAGCAGCAGCAGCATGCTGCCTGGCCTGGCATGGCCTATTCATTCTAGTACTGACTTTCCTGTTAGGTTTACATTTGACACACCTGCTTTCATTTGAAACTTGCCACGGGGCAATAATTGCAACAACATTGGACTTTCCTTTACACCCGCAACAACAATAAACAAATGAACGAGCGGCGGCGGCGGCGGCAAGTTTGAAAACTTTTTGAGTGGCAACCATTGCAGTTCATTGTGCAAAAGTTGAGGCCAAAGAAAAAGCCGTCGGAAATGTTATTGCTGCATATACCTATAGCTATACATATGTATATATATATACACATACATATAGTGTCGAAGGAAGTGTTTGTTAGATAGGAATGAGATGAGGGGGGGGGTATAGCTAGTGCTGCGCTTGATTGAACGACACGACAACATGGTCGTAGATGCGGGCGACCGGTGTGTGAGGTGGTTGGCAAAATGTGCCTCAGGAACTGCGGTGGATTGGATGGATGAAGAGCGTGCGCCTTAAATAAACAATTCACATTTAATTACGTCTAAATTTGGTTTTGAGAACAAACACCGACGACAGCCGCGAGTGAGGGGGATACGTATACAATGTACGTACCGCCAGTATGGAGATACATACAGGAGAGGGCGGGCGGACCGGACTTAGGGACGCGCACGGACGCTTCGTCAATGAATGTCGACAAATTGGCAACACACGCGATTGGGCGTTGGGCGTACAAGAATTGAATTGGTGAATTGACGTCCACGAATAATAAGCATACGATACACTCAGCCAAAAAATCGTCAGCGATAAGCAACAACTAATGACGAAAAAAAAAAATTAATTTTATATAAAATAATATGTTAAAAAAAGAAAACATCAGTTCTTCATTTAAATTCTTATCCATTCGATCTTAATTTGAATTCTTGACCATCTGCTTTCAACATGTCAGGATGGCCGAGCGGTCTAAGGCGCCAGACTCAAGATTTCACAGTCTTACTTTCTGAACGAAAGTGCGTATGAGCGTTCTGGTCCTCTCTGAGGGCGTGGGTTCGAATCCCACTTCTGACAAATAATTTTTTGCTTCTTTTTTATTCTTCTTTAAACACAAAATTATTTGGGAAAATTCTAAAATTTAAACTATGTAAAAAAAGTTTGCTAATTGTTTAAACATTCTATTTTTTTATTTATTATACATAATTTGATAATTTTGACTACTCTTTCCTGGCAGTGTAGGCGGCTTAGAATTATGGGCTGCTTTAAATTACTTTATGCCAAAAAGCATCACAAACAGAATTGGACTCAAGCCAGTTGCTTGATTGCATGCAATTGAATGCGAAAGTTCTTTCTTTCATTCGGTTTCTTCTTCTATTCGATACGTTGTTCTGTTCGCTTCTCTTCTCTATTTTTCTTTTCTCACATTCCTGGGTGGTCCCTTTGATAGTTTTGGATTGGTAATGCACCCTCAAATCGATAGTAATGGCGGTCTGCTGCTGCTGCTGCTGTTTGGGGAGTTCTTCTCGTGCCAAAGCACTAAATAATTGCCCATATGTGGCCCCAGGAGCAACCACCCAACCCAATCCAACCGAACAGAACGGAACGGAACAGAACAGAACAGAACAGAAGCTAACCAACCAACCACCCACCCTGTTTAGTTCCCCTTTGGGTTGTTTCATCGATATTTCTTTTTTCAATTTATGCTCATTTATTCTATCAATTTAACGAAACACACAGACCAAACCAGACCAGACCAGACCAGAGTGAAAATCTCTTTTGGGAAGGCAAATGGTGAACAAGAATCAAAGACTCTGAGAAGGAGAGAGAGATAGAGAGATACAACAAATTATGGAAGGAGAAGAGATTGCAACTCGTGCGTAAAGTTTTGGGTAGAAGGGAAGGGGGGGGACAAGAAGGTTTCATCGGGGTCTTGAAGGTTTGATTCCGTTGTGTTTTGAAAGCAAATATTTTCTGACAAGTGGAAGTCAGATGTCATATACGAGTCCAACACACACACACACACAAGCACCCACCCACCCAGCAATAGCAACAAAAAATGCCGTTCGTCTCAATTGCTACTTGACATGCACATACACACACACACACAGACACATACACACACACACCGCCAAGAGGGTCGTCAGAGTGAACTTGTCAAAAATAAAATAAAAATATATATATACATTTATATATATATTATGTATGGTAGGGAAAAACAGGAAGTGTAAGGCGAAAAATGCAAAAGCAAGCAAAGAAAGGGGGCGACGGGAGGACGAGGAGGAGGAGACAACTTTGACATTAGAGCGTGAATACAACTGACAATTATTGTTTGACAGCTGACACTGTTTATGCGTGGGCGGAGATTTTTCGAATTTAATGATGGGTACATGAAAATTATGCTAGATTTTTTCGTTTTTTCTCATAGAACAATGCCAAAAATTGCCAATACATCACTTGATTATCTCTTTAACCGAAAATTAGATCCTCTACTCATTCCTTTCAATTATATTTTTTTATAGTCTACTTATTTGGCATAACTTTAATCAAGGCGCTTCTCTCTCTCTCTCACTCTCTTGAGTTCAATTTACACCCATCATATTTGTATACCTGTCCCTCCACCCTCGCATTTAAACGTACAGGTATTCTCTTATCAGAATTGACCTAATTTTCTGCACTTATTGTGAAAATTCTCCTAATTGTGTGCGAATTTTGTGAATAATTGTTTGAGTGGAAATTATAATACTTTTAATTGAACTGAAATTGAGTAAATCATTAATCAAAATTTATTAGACAAGGCTGTCAACTAGAAACTAGATATATTCTTCATTAGCCGCCTAATGAACAGCAAATTGAATATAAATTATAAAAAATTATTTGCTTTCAAAAGTTCATTGAATGAGATATTAATGTTCATAGAGATCTGAACTCGTAAAGTTCTTTGGCATAAACCCGACAGAAAAACAAAATGAAAAGCTTCATTAGCAATGACAAAATAACCCACGTGGAATGTCGTCACCAAGTCGACTTATTATATGATATTTAATAATTTATGTATTTCCGATTTATGTCCGCGCATTTTTTTCATACCATACCTACACAGACATAGCATCTCAGCTTCCGTTACAATTTTGGCAGACCCGCCCCCAACCCTCGAAAGCCCGAATCTCAACCCAATATTAAAGTGGAAGTCTTGTTCTTGTTGGCGAGCCTTCAGTCTCTGTCTCAGTCTCATTTGTATGCGTGCAGTGTTGCGCAGCGCACTTATTGCGACTTGGGGGACACTTGGGTATTAAAAAATGCCAGAGTACAAGCAACCCCTCCAACAAAAGCCCCCCCTCTCAATCTCTCATTCCCCTCTAAGTAAGTATTTCCAACCAGTCAACGAAGCATTACTACTTTGACTCTCAGTCAGTCAAAAATTGTATTATGCACAAGTTGTTTTTTGGTTCACAGTATGTTTACTACCCAAAAGAAGGCCATGGAATTGGATGGTTGGGTATATTATGGTATGGGGCATTTTATTAAGAAATCATCGTTGATTGTGTGGAAGGAAATAATGTTGATTTTACATTTTAGAACTGAACTGAACTGAACTGAGGGGTTGGTCTTGTTGTTGCGGTGGCAAGTTTATTATAATAATAGGCTGTAGGCTTTTCTGACGGGTGGCACCTTGGGGAGTTTGGGGCTCTCTAAAAAAAAAAGCTGATGGGATGTAAAACAGGAGAGGAGGGAGGATGTGAACGAGAGGTCTATGAGTCGAGTCTATTAAATTTATGAGTAATGCATGTGTTTCTCTATTATTTGAACAGGTTTAATGGATCTGGATCTCTGTTGGCATTATTTTACATTGCATACGATTCAATCCATGCAATATTTATGAGGACTTCTCATCAATATTAGCATCTATAATGACGAACACCCAACACTGACTGTAAGGGTAGAAAAATGGAAAAAGGCTGTAAGGTAAGTCAAATTGAATATTCTTTGCCATGACTATTTACTAAAGGGAAGATTGAAAAATTCGCTTTATTTTTATGTCACTTAAAAAGGGAAAAAGAAAAACAAATAGAGTAGAAAAAACATTTTTTTTTTGACGTCAGAATAGAATTTTTAGAAATTTTCTTTTTAGAGAGTTGGCGATCCAAAAGTATTACTGAATTTTGACTTTGTGCTCCACCATGTGGTAGCGTGGCCGAGCGGTCTAAGGCGCTGGTTTAAGGCACCAGTCTCCTCGGAGGCGTGGGTTCGAATCCCACCGCTGCCAAGTGACGAGTTTTCTTTTTTCTCGAAATTCCTGCGATCAGTTGAATGTAGAATGCGTCAAAGAACAGATATTTTGAGCTATTTACTCAGTTTGATAGTTTTGTCCACTTTAATTTAATTGTAAGAGATTGGAAAATTACTTTATGGAGCATTTAATGCTAGCTAGTAAAGTTCGTGAACTTAAAGAACGTTCTCCTTAGTCATTTGACTGGCTATATAAACCCAAACTCCCCGAGGCATGCTGAAAGCTCATTATTATTATCCCCGAATAT
Source organism: Drosophila sp. 14030-0761.01 (assembly GCA_018150735.1). Lineage (NCBI taxonomy): Eukaryota > Metazoa > Arthropoda > Insecta > Diptera > Drosophilidae > Drosophila > Drosophila sp. 14030-0761.01. The sequence goes on along the minus strand of JAECWO010000001.1, from coordinate 17,698,720 downwards.
ATTCTTGAGTCTTTTTAAGAAACGACCGAAAGTCTAGCCAGCCAAAAAGGTTCACTAAACTGAAGACCATGCATAAGTCTATGAGCGATGACTCGTTACAAAAATCTATAAATCTTGTCCAGACATATAACCTTTCTGCTGCCCCCTTTTCCCCTTTTCACTCACTCTCCCTCTCTCTCTGTACCTAGGACTCTTTGCTGAAATTAACGCAAAAATGTTCACATCTAATCACGTGTGTGTGTGTGTGTGTGTGTTGGTGGGTGGGTGTCTAAAAGTTGCTCCCCACCCGGTCCCAGGGTATTTTAGTTCTAATGTTTTTCGGGTGTTGTGCATAATCGTTAATGAATTATGCCATACCCAAGCCATACCTCCCCCCCCCACCAGCCGCGCTCCGCTTGTAATATGCGTGTAGCACATGTTGTGGCCATATGACTCTGGCCTAGTTTTTCTAGCCACCCCTCCCAAAAGAAAGAAAAAAAAAAAGTTGGCTTTAATGAAATTTTCATGGTGCCTTTTGTTTTAATGCATTCCACACACTATTCCCCCCGCAGCCCACGCCTTCGCCCCCTTTAGCCTCTCCTGTATGTAGCCTCGTGTTTGTGCATTAAGTTTGTCGTTTCTGCCCCATTTCCACCCTCTCGACTTTTGCTTCTTAGTAGTCCTATGCTACTATCCATTAGTCACGCGCTTTATCAAGGTGCTGGCATCGAGAATTTTTGACCATTGACCGACCACACCCCCCCGAACACACTACCCCTGCCATCCATTTATACTCACATATCCTTAATTGCCTTTTTCATAACAATATATATATATAGGAAGGTAAACCTACATATATATATATATATTTTAACTCTCTTCTTTTTTTTTTTTTTTGATATATTTCTCAATGGCATGTTAAACTGAGCATCGAGTGGCCATTCCCCTAGGTCCCTTTTAAGCCTTCTTTTTTTTTTTGTTTGTTATATTTTGTTTGAAGCGCATCATTCACACTTTGTTTGCTACTTCCAGTTCGCTCTTCTCGGCCTCCCCTCACCGCTCCTTCCCTTCACTTCGACATGCATAAAACATTTTTTCATTCATTTGAATTGAAAAGCTTTTCGCAGCGATTTGTTATGCAAGCTTAGAAAACAAACGCAAAATAACAGAAAAAAAAGGAGGAGGAGGAGCGAACAAAAAAGAAAACCTGACGCTGAAAATTTGCTGAATGCCTTGCATACAACTCGTCCTTCTTCTCCTCCTCCTCCTGCTGCTGCTGTTGCTCCTCCTCCTCCTCCTCCATCTGCACTTTTCCTTCTTTTTTTTTACGTTTGTTATCAACTTTGTTGCTGTAAAATGTAATTGCATATGCAGCCACGCTTCAAAGCGCACATTGAAGCTAGAGAAACCCCCATACCCACCCCCCAGCAGAGAGATAGGCGGTGGTGGGGCGGGGGGGTGTGGGGAGTTGGAGTAGTTGTTGGGCAAAAGAGTTGGCTGGCAAACATTTTTTTGCACACACTGTGTGTGTGTGTGTGTGTGTGTGCCCAGTGAGGTTATTAGTATTTTTCGTTTGAATGCAACAAACGTTAGAAAGGAGCAATTTGGTATGTCAATTCAAAGGACCGACTCGATGATACCCTTCAGCCATCTAGTAGACAATGTTTCAGGGTAAATCCATGATAACAAAGTTCAAAAATTGTATAGTTGTTGTATTTATTCTAAAGCGAAATCAGCTTACGTTAAAAATATAATTTCCTTTAATACCCTTTAAAGCCAATGAAAATCTGTAAGGGAAAAATTCGAATCTTTTAATTTTTGCTTTATTCTAAGTGTCTAAAATGTACTCTTTCTTAAATCGAAATCATTAACTGATTGTAGAGTAAATAGAGAAATGATTACCAAATCAAAGCATTGACATTTTTGGCAGATCAAAACCCCTTTTATTTGCCCCGTAACTTAATATACCCTTCTACTGCAGGGTATACAGATGCGTTCGTTGCCCATCCACAAAGCACAAATCAGCAAATGCCCAGAGAACATCCCACATAGAACATAAAATGGAGAATTTAGATAACATTTGCCTAAGCATAATACAAAAAATCGCTCAAAATGCAATCGAAATCTCTGTATAGGTATGATGAAATGCTAAAAGTGTTCAAGTCAAGTAGAAAATACTCGAAATAAGTGCCAGAAATCTTGAATGCACTCAATCACAATGTAAATTTCAATTCAAGTTTTAAAATTGGCAACTAAATTCGAGAAGTTATTTTTAGATTCAAGAACCATTTCTAAAAACCTTTTGTTTATCCAATTTGTTTAAGGATTTTTTCAATTGATGCTCAATGGACTGACATTTACATAAAAGGGTTTGCATGATCTTTGAGCTAATAATAATAAATGAGCATAATTTATATGGTCTTTAATCTATGTTATCATCATATTTAAATATATGTATCTACTCGCCATATCAACAAGTTATCGAGCTTCCTCTTTACTCTTTAAAAAATCCTTTAAAAAATTCACAAATTTGTATGTTTGTTGTCATTTGTTATTGCCTTTCCGGCGAGAGTATTTTTTTTTTTTTGTGTTTTGTCTGGGTTTTTGGTTTTTTTGTTGTTTTTTTGTTCGGTTGATCCAAAACTATTTTCCCTCCGAAATGTTTTTAAGCGTTATTCGTATCCAAAAAGTATTTAATCCTTTGAATGTTTTATTGCTTAGGATGGACGGGCATAGTTATATGGAGTGTGTGTGTCTGTGTGTGGGAGTGTGTCAGTGTGTGGGTGTGTGTGTGTACACATAGTTTGGCGAGTGTGCAGCGTATGGGGAAGGATATCAGTGGCAAGTTTTATACCCTAGTGCATAGTTTCAACAGTTAAAAATAAAACCAAACTAACGCAAAAAAAAAAAACCAAATCTCTAAATAATAAATTCTCTTACGTATACAAAACAAATTTTCAATGGATGCCATTTAAAAACTTGTTCATTGTCTTGTTTCACTGCGATTGTTGTGATTTGCTGCCTCTCTTTTCTCTTTTTTTGTCCTTTGCCAACGAGAATATCATCCTCAATTAAATATGTTTAAAAAAATGTAGTCGCACTAAAGCTAACTATATATATTTTTTAAGTGGTAGTATCTTCAACTTTTTATTCAACAATTATTGAAATTATAAACAGCTCATCTTACTTCAGATCGATTGTTTTCCTTCTCTTTGTTTTTTACAAACATAATGATAATAATGAAGCAAGTCAAATATTTGGATAACATTTGTTTCAAATAAAATCAACTCGATTAAAATTGATCTATTTGAAAATGTCTGGCTGACATTAATCCCGTTGTAAGGCCCCCTTCTCCCCCAGCTGAAACTGCAATTACAACATCTTATCTGTTTGCATTAATCGTGCTGTGAAGGGGGGAGCGAGAAGGAATGGGGAGAGGAGGTGGTTGGGGGTTTGAGGGGCAACAACTGTTTTGTACATAAATTTTCGTTCAGGAGGTTCCATCTCGTGGCACTTCAGTTGCATTACACGATGTTATCCAGCGATGTGTTCGCTGTCGATAATTAAGCTTAAAATATACTTGTCTATGGATTATGTATTTAATATTTTATGATTTTTAATGGCACACTTGTTCGACCATTTGATTGTTGTTGTTGTTGTTGGTCTTGTTGTTCGTGTGTAAAATGCATACATTTAAAAATAAACCAACTCATTGTTTCGTTTGTTGTTCTTGTTTTTTATGTATAGTTTTTTTTTTTTTTTGTTGTTTGTTCGTTTGGTATTTTTGTATTTTGTTGATTTATTTTTATGCTCTTATGCCGTGGTATCGGGATTGATATTGGGATTGGAAACTGAAACTGAGCGACTGGTTTGTGTTCGGTGCGTGTCAAAATATGAAAATTAAAATATCATGAAACATTTTTAAATGCATTTCATTTATGCATTTGCTGGTATTCCATTCAAGGCATTCAGAAATACCAGCTTTAGGTGTGAACCAACTGTTTGCCCGCTTAAGTTTTTACTTTTTCATATGCATATGAGATTCTCGATTTCGTTTTTCAATTTTATTGCTCTCCATATGCACATAGATATGTAAATGATCATGGAATTTGGCTTTAGTTAATGTGTTCTTTTAATAATTCTGATTGAAATGAGGTCGAAATTTTGAGGTGTCTGACTGAACAAATTGCTGCAAGTCAATCTATCTTTTAAAATCTGTAATCTACAGTTAAATAAACATGAAAATTAATGTGAAGCTTAGCCATAATTACTGACAATTATCTACGATTCAAAAACAAAAGTCATCATCTTCAAAAAAATCAATTTTAATTAGTTAATTTAATTAAATTTTCATCCAAGTCTTTACTATTTTCCCTTGAAACAAGTTCTCTAAAGTAACAAGGATGTATAAATACAAATATAAAGAAATAACAAGATAAATTTCCCTATTAAAGTTCAAGCGATTAAAACACTCGCCTATTGTAATGGATACAGTTTGTGATACAATCTTCCCTGATTTCCTTATATTAACTCTCGAATCTAACTTTAAAGCCAATTCGGCTATACGAATTTCCGATTAACTTAGGCAATCTCTTTCATCAAGTGCTGTTGTCACCCCCTTGGCACATTGACATTTTCCAGTAAATACCGCGAAAAGCAAAGCAACAAAAAATACGGGGCAAAAAAAAAAAAAACCGAGAACCGAAAAACGAAAAGACAACATCATGGTTGCCTACCCAACTCATCCGATCAAATTCTAATTAAATTCCTTGTCTAACCATGTCCCACTTTGAAGATAAGGTCACACAGGATGATAGAATATGACATACAATCTAACGAAAAACATGGCAAACAAAAACAAAAAATGAACAAGTAACAAAAATATTTGAAAAATGTATTTTTAATTGCACAAAGTCAAGACGTTATGAAGAGAGAGGTTGAGGGTGTGAAGGGGGCGAGCACGAAAGTTGTTGTAAGCCTTTTCCGAATAAATTAGCGTAGACTGACGAACGAACGAAGGAACGAGCGAACGAAGGAAAGGACGAACGGACGAACGGAAAGGGGGAAAATGCCAATAAAGATGGTGGAGACGACGCTTCTGCAATGCTTTTGCTACTTCCTGTTACTGTTTCTGACAGGCGGCAACTTCCTTGCGGTGTTGCATATTCAGGAGGACTCTTCTTCAAAAATACATAATTACACAAAGTAAGAAGCAAACAAGGGCTCACTCTCCCTCTCGCTCTGTTGTTGTTGCTTTTTTGGTGTTTGATGACCCTGTTTATGAATACGTTAGCATTAATTAAGTTTGATTTAATTAAACGTAGACTCTCGGACCAGGACCAGGACCAGAACCAGGACCAAGGAGCTACCAGGAGGCTAGCACCAGTTCATCACCAGTTAGCAACCACGGTCACTTTTAGCCAGCATCGTGATTTTGACTTGACTTGGCTTTCTTCTTAATCTTTTAACCCGTCACCGGCAGGCGGGGAGTTGGGGGCTCGCTTTGCTCCTTTTTGCGGTTTGGCGCCATCAAAATTCGCACCCAAGGCAGCCAAGTGGAAGAGCAAGCTCCCATTTCCCCCCATCTCAGTCCCGATTCCACCTCCAGCGGCAGCTTTAGTCCTTGTTTGGCCCTCCTTCGTCTTTGTGCTCTCTTGTTTTTTTTTTCTTAGCTTGGCACTCTTCAAGTGGAAAATCCTTTTTGCCTATTTACGTGGCCTTAACAAGTCAACACACTCTCAAACACACACACACACACAAAGTGTGCGAGAGCGAGTGAAAAGCCTCATCATCTTTTGCCCATCTTTGTCTTTGTCTTTGGCTTTAATGAGGGGAAAGTTCAGGTTTTACACTGAAATTAATGGATTTAGATGAAAATTAGTATTCATTTTTTTTTTTTTTTTTTAAATATTTTCGTTCAAAATTTCAATTCATTTGGTTAGATACTCAAAGATTCACGCGCCTCTCACTTCGCTACTCAATTTACTTTGCGGTAAGCCGCCCGCCAGCCCGCCCGCTCCCCCTCCCAACATTCATTTCCTATGCTCTTTGATTGTGCTTTCTTTTATATTCTTTCGTACGTTTGTTTATTTGCTTTAATAAATTAATTAATTGGCCTCCGGCAGAGGCAGCGGCAGCGGCAGTGGCAGCAAAAACAAAGCCAAAACAAAATACTTACAACACAAAAGACAACAACAAAAATACAGCAAATAATAAGCAAAATATTTGCTTTAATTTACAAGTAAAAGCAAAAGGAGAGACTCTTCTCTCTTCTAGTTACTACCCTACTCCTTTTTTTTTTTGGCCCATATCCTAGAACTCTATATACTGAAAAGGGGTATATATAGCAGTTGGACAATTGTAGAAATCCTTCGAAGTGATAAATAACTAAAGCAAATTCTGGATTTCAAATCAACCAAAATTATGGAGTGACCTAAAAAAATCACTGGCATAATCATAAGATCAATTTTAGGTTTTTCATATTTACTCAAACAAGTCTAACTCTAAAGAAATTTTATCTAGATCCTTAAAATGAAACCCTTTCTTATAAAGGTAGTTGATTTCAAATACTTTCCTATTTACCAACGATATTTCTTAAGGTAAATCCATAAACTTCCATCCAAGAAACCTCAAGATCTCAAAAGGCAAATCCGTTTCAAGTAATAAATATTATTTATTTAAGTATACCAAAGGGTAACTCAAAGTCGGCCCCAATGTTTCAATGTGTAAATTCTGATATATATATTTTTTTTAACTGTGGTCTTCCATTTACAAATTGCATTAGATTAAAGCGCGATAAACTTGGGGCGCGTTCACTTGGCATGATTTCGACTTATTTGCACTTACAAAAAGGCCAAGCACCATGGTAATATTTTCCACGCCTTGCACATTTTATAAAACTCCCAGCTCACACACCGAGCGAGAGACAGGGAGAAACTGAGAAAAACAAAGAGAAAAAGACACAGAGCGAGAGAGAGAGAGAGAGAGAGCAAGAGGGAATCACTGGGAACTGGAGGCCATGTAGAACATGGTTAATTAGCAATTAATGAAGCGATAATGAAGGCAAGATAAACGACAAACGCAGACAACGACAACGTAGAGGAGAAGGATGATGATGATGATGACGATGACAACAACGTGAATGTGGGACAGCAGCAGCAGAAGCAGCAGCGGAGGGAGATCTACTATATAGAATGTATAGCATACTGTGTTGTCCCTGTACCGTGCGGTAATGCTGTGTGTGGAGAACTTGTCGAAGACTTTGTCAGGTTGGTTGGAGGCCTTCACTTTGGCGCTATGTTATGTGTGTTGCCTGTATGTATGTATGTGTGTGTGTGTTTGTTGTGTGCGGTTTAAACGGCCTTGACGAGGATGAGGATTTGGGGGACTGGAGGATACGAAAAAGTGAAAACTGGCGGCTTAGCTTTACCTTAGAGATGGAACCAAGGGACTCACGCGTCATGTGAATCATCTAATTCACATTTCGCCTACTTTCGTTTTCATTTTATGGAGGGTTAACCTAACCAATCTCAAAAAAAAGGATTACAACAGTCGGTAATAGAAACAAATTAAAGTTAATTAACGACAGGACTTCATTAATTACAAGTTTTTTATGTCTCGCTGACTATTTCACTCAGTTTTTTAGATATTCATTGCCAGATTCATTGGTAAAGTTCACAATATTATTTCTATATTCTATTTTCGAAAGGAAAACTATTTTCTTTCGAAGCAAGGTGAAATGTTTCTCTGTTTAGCTCGCAGTTTCCCATCTCTAGGTTGAATTTTTGTTTCTCCTTCTTCCAGGCATAAGCTTGTTGTTGTTTCTGTTTCAGATTTGTGTGTTATGTTTTTTTTTTCTCCTTGTCTCTTTTAACTTTTTTTTTTTTGTTTTTTGCTAGCCTGGCTTAAATTAAAAATTTTGTTTTTTATAGTTGTTTGTGTGTATTTTTCGGCCTCTTTACGCTGTATCTCGTCCTCAGATTGTTGAGCGCGCAAAATTGTATCATTTCCTTGGAAAAAAAACATCTTTTTTTTTTTTTGTTTTTTTCTTTTAGGGCTAATTAGTTTGCCGGGGCCCGAAAGTTTCCTGTCACTTGCAGTGGCAAAGGCGTTGCCAATTAGGTGTGTATTTGTGTGTGTGTGTGTGGTGTGTGTGTGGTAAAAACTGGACAAGCATTTAACCTTGAGTTAGGCAATTGTGGCGAGAATGGTTCTAAATGAGATAGAAATTAAAAGTGTGTGTGCTGAATAGAGGTCAGGGGAGGGAGAAAAAGAACTTAGTGTGTTATTTAAAATGTTTAAACTTCAACTAATTGGATAAGTTAAGCACTTAAACAACAACAGACAAGATAATAGACTGCATCAGGCAAGGATTCACATGACGAAGATGAAGGATAATTCAATTGATTGTAGTTCTATCTAACTTATCAATTTTTCTAGTTTATAGTCGGAAATTAGTTATTGTTTTTCATCTTCTCGGTCAGTAATTTTCTAGCCGCATATGTCATATTTGTTTAATCTTTAATTGAGCTTAATTCAAATTTAAAGTGTGCGTTAAATTATAAGTGACTTAACGGGCAAAACGAGGCAATGACAAATGAAAGCAAAAAATTACCAGAGATAGAGAGTAAATGTTTTTTATAAAGCAATTTCCCAGTCAATCATAGGGATTGGAAACTATAAACTCCTTTTGTCATCAACTGTATCCCTACTAAAATAAAAAAAATATAAAAAATGGTGAAACCCTCATACACACACACACAGAGGGGACACACACACACACATATCATTTGGAAAAAGCCCTGGAAAATCCAACACATTACACAGCAACACGTTGAGCTACAAAATGAGCCCCTACACACCGACTAACACACACACACACACACACACATATCATCAAAATTTATAAAGCCAAACAAAAAAAGAAAAAAAAAGCAAGCTTAACGCACATAATACCCCCAAAAAGTCGAGTGGCAAAACGGTAAATATATGAATTGGATTTTGAGCTGGCATGGGATTAGAAAGAAACGAAACGAACGGCGCGGCGCGGAGGAAGCGAGGGAGGAGCACTAGGAGGCGAGGTAGAGGCACTGCGAGTGAGTGAATGGGTGTTGGGCAAGGGAAGATGTGGAAAAAGAAGAAGAAGAAGAGCTAACCGCTTGCCAAATGGCTTTATGTGCGTCAGTAAATTTACACCTCGTAATCGAGATGAGTGGACACACAGGACGGGGACAACAAAACGAGCAAACGACCGAGAGAGAGAGCAGCTGTTGCCAAAGATTAGCCTTGGTCCAGGCATTTCGTTTTCTTTTTGTCGCACAAATTTTCATTTTTATGAGCCAAACGCCAACAAATGGGCGAGGGGCGAGGGGCAAGGGAAGAGGCGACCCTTAAAGCTCAAGTATTATCAAAAGGACGTCGTTGGCCGGTTGTTGGTATGTATGTGTGGAGAAGCTCGTTGGCGCCGCGAGCCTTTTGGGTCTAGCCAATTATATAATAACACAGTGGGTTAAGTCAACCGAATGGCTAGTGTGTGTAGAATGTGCACAAGTAAACACGTACATCATCAACTCAAAAGAATGAATGCTGCACCGGGTACTGGGCCCAACACTGCAAATGCATTTGCTCGACGTCAAAAATACCCAAGACAAACTCCGATTTACCCAGTTGAAAAGAAATACAAGTGAAATCCATTTTAAAATAGCATCGCAAAGGTTTCTAAAAGATAGACTGTCTAATATAGGAAAAACCATTTAGTCTTTGGATTCGTGCATACCCGTTTTTATCTTGTCTCTTTTTTGGTGTAAGCAACATTAACTGATTTGCATTTCAATCTTGGCGGCATGTGTTTAGTTTTGGCATAAAAAAAAACAACGAAACCTGTTCCCCACAGACCGCAAATGAAGCATGGATGGTATGGATTTAGTATACAGGAAAGGCTGACGGGGAAGGAAGTCAAGATGCAACAGCAACAGCAACAGCAGCAGCTGCCACTGCAACGGGCAACGGGCAATGGACAACAGCAACAGCAACAACAAACACTTGCCAAGTGAGATCTCGACCCTCGACTTTTCTTATGCTTTGCTTTGTTGCTTTTTGCACCGTGACTTAAAATGCAAATGAAAATGCAATCATTGTTTAATCTCGTACAGCGCCAAGGAGCAGGCAGCCAGTTGCTGTTGTTGCCGTTGTTACGATCGCCAGTCAAGCATCTCTCTCTCTCTCTCTCTGCCTCTCTGTCTCTCTCTCTCTCTCTCTGGGATAACAACTATGAGCATGTTTGCTATGAGATTCAGGAAGCTTCCACAGCCTTAAGATACACAATTTTTGATAATATTTCTCATCCAGGCGATGGGGCAGAGTGTCGGGTGCAGGGCACCGAAATTGAAGTAGAAGACGAGAAGATGAGGAACAGCAGCAACATCCCAACATGTAACCCAGAGACGGAGGCACAACAGATTTTGTTCGGGGGAGTCCCAACACAAACTGATTTCTGATGCAATTTAGCAATGTTGTTGCTGCTGCTGCTGCTGCTGTTTGATAAATTCTCCGAGAGAAGACACCAACCACCAAAAGAGTTTTCTATCAAACAACATGAAAATTAGATCGCAGTTTTTTCCTCGTTTTTTTTTTTCTCTTGTGCATCATGTCATAAGCCAAAAGGAAACAGAGTCTGGTCCTCAGGCTGGCTTAAAGATAGATAGAGATACAACAGTTGGTTTATTCCATAAGGTACAGTTAGGCTAACTGTGGAAATGGTATGCAGATATTTGTGGCTGCTAATCCTTTGAACAAAAGCTAGGAATTTCATGAAATATATTCCACAATTCGATGCATTTTCTTCATCTCACAAATGTCAGTTTATCTCTGATCGATATATCGAAAAACTGAGATACAAAGTGTCATTAATGTGATAGCTGGTAAATAAAAGTTAGCAGCCAAGTCATGTTATTTATTTATTTAAGTATAAAATTCTAAGCTAATGTGCTAGTCACGATTCAGTGTAAAATTAGTCGTTTGGAATTGGAATTAAATATTCTTGTAATTTAGCACAACTGTTTTGAATGGCATGAAAATGAGTGTTTAATATTTGTTCATAAAAGTGGCCGTCTGGATTGATATTTGATAAATGATTTTGTATTTTCTCACAACATTCCAGTTGAATCTTCCTCTCAAAGATGGCAAAGTTGCCCCAGACAAAGTCTTCTTAAATAAACATGCAGCAGAAGAGATGTTGCACAACAACAGCAACAGCAACAAACTATCAAACCAAACACAATCTATAAAGTACAATCACTTTCAGGCAGCATACCCATACCCCAGAGTCAGGACGGACGGACGGACAGACGGACGGACTGCCTGCCTGCCTCTCTGCCCTTTTAAATCATGTTAAAATCATCTTCTGGCCAAGGCAAACACACAAAAAACGTGCTGCCTATAGAGATCTATCCTCTTCTTCTCTTGCAATTTTGTTTCTATACTTTACTATATATATATATATATTATATATATATATGTTTGTATCGCCTAATTATGGGTTCGAAAAATCTACGCTTGATGATCGACATTGTGCGGCTTGGCTGGCGGAAAATATATATGAGCAACAAAGGAAAAAGGCACAAAACTGATGAAAGGGCACTTTAGTTTAGTCGTGTGCAATCCGCAAGGATTGCATATGAAGTGGTCGTGCATTAATTTTAACACAGTATTTCTTAACGTTCTCTTTTTTTTTAACTCTTTTTCTTTTTGTATACGCCCACTAAAGTGGCATGCCGCCGCCTGGGTTATGTAAACAGCCAGAAGAAGTGGAAGAAGGTGAATTGATAAAGGCCAAGCTGGCTGGCAGGCTGGCAGGCAGTCGGCCAGGCGTTGATGATGATGACGATGACGATGAAGATGAAGATGAACGTAGATGGAGTTGCTTGTTGTGTGTGCCAGCCAATGTGTGTGGTGGCTAGAGGGCAAAGGTTGTGACGGGCAGACAGACGGGCGGTCCGGGATGGGGCGCGGCAGACATTGTGTGTAGTAAGTGTTAATGTTGCAATCAGTTTAAGTTGAGAGTGATGTGAGTTAGTTTGAGGTGGCTTAGGCCTAGACTAGCAGCCTAATGAAACTTGAGTGCCTTCGCATTTAACAACGAATAAATTGAAAACCATTTTTGCCTGCAGTCGATTGAATATGAAATAGTTTCCATGCCAAATTCATTTTAATGAATATCTCAAGATACATACATTAACTTTACAATATATTGATCTTAAATATATCATTGTAAATGTTGTCACTGAAATTTTGTGAAATTGATCGATGGCCGATGAACTATTAGGGAATGTTCTTCAAGATTATCTTAAAGAAATAGGAAAATTATTAATCAGGGGACTTCTAGAAAATTTCCTTAATTATTTCTTTTATAAAATTTATCTAGGCTTAAATCATTTCTATTACAATTCTCAATTAAAACCTTTATTAAAATAGCTCAATTATTGCTGATTTCTATAATTTAGGACTTAAATAAAAATATTTTAACATATATAATACCCGATTAGAATGCTTTCAGCACATTTCCCTTGACAGTTGTCACATTCTGGGCTTGGCGTTTAACCCCATAACTAAGTACGTCTATTTTGCCATATATTTATATATATGTATGAGTATAATTACTTAAACATTATTACGCCTCATCAGAGTCAGAACTCTAGAGAATGCCCCCCCTAGAGGCCTTTGGACCATTAACAATGCCAAAGACGACCCTGTCACCTCCAGTAAAATAGAAAAATAGAAAGAAAGAGTATGCCAGCTACCCTTACAATTTGCCTCTTACCATTTACCATTCTGATAATACGCAATTTAAATGAATAATAGAATTTACTCTCTCTCTCTCTCTCTCTCTTTACAAGAAGAAGATAGAAAATCCCCCCCAAAATTCAAGAGCAAAATTACGCACTATTGAAGAATGAAAAGTTCTTCATAAAAGCTAATGAATTCAAATGAGCCACCAACTTGAACTGTTGGTAAAAAGCTTCATCTCTTTCGGGTACTTTTACGTTTTTTGTTTTTTGATTAGGATAGAGTGGGTACAATATTAATTACAAGAACACTTACAAACCGCCGGTTAAAAAATCCTTCTCATCATCATCATCATCCTCATCCTAATCGTGGAAAAATCCTAACAGCTGTGATGTAACAAATGGGTGGACCAGCAGGGTGGTTCCAACCACTTGAAATTTTCACTCCAAAAATTAAGACATAAAACATTTTTTTTTGTCGCCGCTGGGGGTTTTGGGTTGAATTCAACCCTCAAAATTCCCTTGTATTTCCTGTATGTAGAACAAGCGATTGCTAGAAGGAGAGGGTACAGTAGTGTATAACCTTAATGAACCTATAAACTCACGTAACTTCAGCGAACAAGTTTCTTTCAAGTAGGTACATACATATGTATGTACTACGTATGTACATATCAAAAAGGACGACGACTGGACTGACTGACTTGACTGACCATATAAGGTTAACTAGTTGAGCTTTTGATGTTGCCTTTAAGTATTCGAACAAATATTTGCCAAACTTGAAAGAAAAAGGTACTAAACAAATATGAAAGAGGGAGAAAGACATGTTCCTGTTGCTGTTGCTGATGATGGTGATGAAATGGAGGGGAGGAATTCAAAAAAATTATTGTATATGCGGGATACCCTCCCTTTAATTTTTTTTTTTATATGATTTACCCATAAGAAACATTGCAAAAAAAAAAAAAAAAAACGGAGGAACAAAAAAAAGACCAATGCATACACCACAAACAATAATGTTAACGAGCCGCGGTCCCTGAGATTACAATCAAGTGACATAAGGCAAAGGATGTATACTTCTGGGGTCGAAATTTGTTCCTTTTTTTTTTTTTGCCAGATCTAATCGCGCTGCAAAGTGGGCAAATGGACAGCGAGAAGGCATTATGTCCGGGGCAGGTTCACTGTCCCGCAGATTTATCGTTAGTCCAACATATGGCCCATTCCCCTATCCGAAATCAATGCAATTTACTTGAGGATGTGCCATATGGTTGGTTCGCTAGTTTGTTGGGTCAAGTGCATGCTACTTACTTGGCCATGTGAATATAAATCGTTGCCTTTCTATTAGCTAATTGATAACACACAAACACTTTATGGCAAAAACGAATATATATATTTACATACATATATAATTCATCGAAAGCTCCATTATCTGCATACGAATTTCGAGTTGGAAATCAAGTTGAATCAGCTGTGTAAATAAAAAACTGAAATGTGGCATCGATCCATTCAACCGGCTCGTTGGTCTAGGGGTATGATTTCCGCTTAGGGTGCGGGAGGTCCCGGGTTCAAATCCCGGACGAGCCCAAGGCGTAATTAATATTTTTCATTTATTTTGGTTTTTTTTGCATTTTTATTTATTTTATTTATTGGACTTGACAAATTCGTACAGTATAATACAATCGTTTCATATTCTCTAAATCTATCAAGCGTCTAATTTCAAATTTTTGTCTTCTTCCCTACAAAAATAAATTTATTATTTTTGTGCTATTTATACCTAAACTAAATATTTGTATTTATTAATAGACATTGCGTAAGGTTTTTCAAGTAGTTTAGAAACATCATGGGTGGGGGGCTACGGGGATCATTAGACAATTTTAAACTTTTGGTAAACTAGCTTATGGAAATCTTTTATAATAGTATGTGTTAGAATGTTAGAAGACTAATATTACTTTTCGAAATATTTCTTATAATTGTATGCCAGTAGAAGTACAACGAAACTTAGATCAAAGTTATTTAATTATTTTGTACAAATTAATTTCTGCTAGCATTTCAAATAGTAGTTCACAGTAGAGCTGTGCGTAACATCGATGCATCTCCTTTCGTAAAAAACATCGATCACTGAGAAAAAAACCCAGTAAAGGCTATAACGTAATTTTGGGAGTTATTGGTGTTGGCTGGGAGCGTTTACAATGGATAGATATCTTAGAGCTTCACCATTCAACATCACTGAGGCTCAAAAACACTTGGAAAACGAGCTTTCTATGTTTAATAATTAAATTTTATTATTACAGATCTCATCAGATAAAGCATTTCAAGATTGACGCAAAAAATATTTTTGTGTTCAACTGAAAGCGAACGTATGTTCAGTAAGTCTGGAATCATAGTAAGAAAATCAAAAAATGTATATTACTTCGATGTAGTATCGATGTTTTTTTCTGAAAAACATCGTGGCCAAACATCGATGTTTCAACAGCTCCAGTTCACAGCTACAAGATAATATCGTTGTCTAATTTAGTTTGCTAAACAATCATAAAATGCATTTTTCTTGATATTCTTTATTGGGACATTTATATTGACGTCAATTAAACTTTTTATTGCCATATGAGTTGCGTATGAAACTTATAAAACAAAAAACTAACAATCATTCTTAGCCCTGTTCAACCCTTGGTGAACTTTGCTGTCAACAAACGACGTGGCATGTCAGGTTGAAAAAGACAATTAGTCAAATGATATAGCCTTCTATAGCCATTTAAATATTAACAATTAAAGGCATTGAATTACTTACCAGTCGGGTGGGTCAATTTGGCCGAAAGGAAAAGGTGAAACACTCGCCCCAACAAAAGGACGGCTTTGATTACCAAGAGCCAAATGCAGACAAGTGAACTTGCCATATATGTATGTATGTACATTCATATTCAATTGCATTGAAAGCTGATGCCCTGCAATGTACTCGAGACGAGTCTAGACCCCATGCCACACCGCCCCCCTTTCCAACCAAAATACCAAGCATCGTATGAATTTTATGCATTGAAAATTAACACAACAAACTTTTCGGCTTGGCTGACCAAACCAACAGACAAACAGACAGACAGACATACAGACAGAGAGTATGGGGAGAGAGTGAGAGCTGAGCTTATGCCTGTATGTCATTACGTAGATTTCGAACATGCACAGGGAGACCAAAAATATACCATTTGCCTCCCAGTGAGTGGTATTGTAATAACCCGGTCCCCAACCCACCTTACCCCCCCCAAAAATAACCCTCAGTCTCGCCAAGCTGGGATACCATGTATCCGATTGCAGTCTATAACAGCTGGAAGCACGTAAATCTCATTGTTTCCATGCGTTTTTGCATGCGTTTGAAGTGTCTGGGGTTGTCGAATTCGATTTCAATGCCAACATCATCGCCATAGCCGTCGTCGTCGTCATCATCCCATCCCATCCTACACGTTGCCGCTCTGCCATTGGCATTAGCACTAGGCTACTGCATTTGATAGCCATATCCTCATGTATTCTTTGCATATCATATGATTATACCCTTAAGCTTAGAGAGTCCGTTAGAAGATATTTTAAGATATGTCGGAGGTGTTTGTGATTAGTTAAAGGTTTACATTGTTGATCCTAATCTCTTTGTAAGCTTCTAACAGGGGCTTACAGGTGCTCATATCAAACTATTGGCTAGGGTATATTCCAAGTCGTATAGTTAGTTGTATTGCATTTACTTCTTGTATTTCTTGCTTTTTTAACTGACAAATACATCACAACAGCTGGCAGGGGGTTAAACCTGTGGTTTTTAGGCACTGACAGAAAGAGACCCAGAGAAACAATGGTCGGGAGGGGGATACGACGACGTCGACACGCGCTTCTGCTTTCTGTCTCTCCTCTTCTCTCTGTGATGGCCTGCCTGCGGGCTCTGCAATTGACTTGAACTCGTGGCGCATCAATTGTTGGGACTGTTGCTGCGGTTTTGTGTGATTTTTATGATGAGGCCCCAGGCAACAACTTCTCGTCTCGTTTCGTCTTGTCTCTCTCTCTCTCTCTCTTTCTCATTTTGATTGCCCTGTGCCGGAAACGAGCTGCTCAGGTTACCGATTACGTTTGCGTTAAACGTTTAGCCAAGCATCAAATGGCAATTGCACAACTCGGCACTTAACCACATAGCAACAAACAAACAGAGAAGCTTTTATCGCCTCTACATATCCACACAAAGTCACACCCACAGAGTACACACACACTCAGCAGTTTGTTATATATAAATTTGTTATCTAACGCACTTTTTTAATGTTAATATTCTGTGGGTTCTCTTTTGGAAAAAGTGTTAACTAAACTATCAATAGATGGGTTCTACTTCACTTTTTTGCCACCTGCTTTCAACATGTCAGGATGGCCGAGCGGTCTAAGGCGCCAGACTCAAGATTTCACAGTCTTACTTTCTGAACGAAAGTGCGTATGAGCGTTCTGGTCCTCTCTGAGGGCGTGGGTTCGAATCCCACTTCTGACAAATAATTTTTTCTGTATTTTTTTTTAAATATTTTATTCACATAAATTATATTTGCACAAAAGAAAATTCATTTAACAGTATCAAAAGGTATATGAATTGTTATTTGCTCTCTGTACACATTGTTTGAAGTGCAAAAATTAAGTGAAAAAGTTTATGTAACAACTCAATGTTATCCATATGTATTTTTTTTTTTATATTTTATTTTATGTTTATTAATGGAAAAAATTGTACATAATTTTATTTCGTGTAACTTTTCAACGACACTTAAGTTCGAAGTAAAATATATGTCAGGATGGCCGAGCGGTCTAAGGCGCCAGACTCAAGATTTCACAGTCTTACTTTCTGAACGAAAGTGCGTATGAGCGTTCTGGTCCTCTCTGAGGGCGTGGGTTCGAATCCCACTTCTGACAAATAATTTTTTCTGTATTTTTTTTTAAATAGTTTATTCACATAAATTATATTTGCACAAAAGAAAATTCATTTAAGAGTATCAAAAGTTTGAAAAGTTTGTTTGAATTGTTATTTGCTCTCTGTTCACATTGTTTCAAGTGCAAAAATGAAGTAAAAAAGTTTATGTAACAACTCAATGTTATCCATATGTATTTTTTTTTTATATTTTATTTTATGTTTATTAATGGAAAAAATTGTACATAATTTTTTTCGTGTAACTTTTCAACGACACTTAAGTTCGAAGAAAAATATATGTCAGGATGGCCGAGCGGTCTAAGGCGCCAGACTCAAGATTTTCCAGTCTTACTTTCTGAACGGAAGTGCGTATGAGCGTTCTGGTCCTCTCTGAGGGCGTGGGTTCGAATCCCACTTCTGACAAATACTTTTTTTCTCGAAATGTTTGATTTTTTCAAAATATATACGCTTATAAAATAAAAGAAAAAACATTAAAAAGGAAAAATGGTGAAGCATGTTTTTGCGCACACTCTGCGGCGAAACGAACCAATAACTTTTTCCGCTGCAATCCGAGTCTCTAGCCATGGCGCCATGTATTGAATTTTCGCTCGCCAACTAAATTACTATATCTATGGCGTTGAGAAACTTTTGATTTGTTAATATATATTTTGTTTGTAAATTAATAAATTGACTTTGATTTATAAAGTTGCGTATAGCTACCACATGACGCTACTACAAATGTAAATTTGTTTTAAGGGCAAATTAATTAGTTAAAAACTAAAGTGCTTCTTATCGAACAACTCGATGTTATCCATAAGTATACATTTATCCATATATGTACATGTATTCGTAGCCGATTGTCGTCTAAATTAGTTGAATATACATATATTTCATTTAATATTAATTTAGAAAAAAACATTTTACTTAATTTCATTTCATACTTAGAACTTGTCCACGACACTTGAGCTTGGAGTAAAATATATGTCAGGATGGCCGAGCGGTCTAAGGCGCCAGACTCAAGATTCAACAGTCTTGCTTTCTGAACGAAAGTGCGTATGAGCGTTCTGGTCCTCTCTGAGGGCGTGGGTTCGAATCCCACTTCTGACAAGATCTTTTTTTGGTTACGTACAATTTTTGTTTTAATCAATTAACTAATAATTATTATTTTTTCGTCGGAGTGGCGGAAAATGGCCTTACCTGCTTCAAATGTTTCTATTACTTTTCATTCTACAAGAAGATGAAAAAATATTCGTTTGTTTGATGGCAATTTGAATGTAGTAAATTTATTTATTTGTGAGGATGATGGAGGAAAAAATATATATAAGACTCACAGCGTGTAAGTAATTTTATAGTGTAAACAAAAATCGCTGTGATGTGACAATTAGGCTTAGACACTGTCACTGTCTGTAGATTTTAATATCTTTTAACCGTTGCCCGTCTAACAGAATTTGAATAGGTTCAACAACCCAGTGTGGTCGGCCGCCTGTTAGTACTAAACTATTTCATAATGAACCCAAACACAATGTTGCTTCCAGTCAGCGCATCAAAATTAATGATGCAATGAAAACCGCTAAATACCCCCGAAATGCAACAGGGCATGGTCATCGTCATTGTCACCGTCACAAAAATATATGTATGTATCAGTCATGGGGCAGGTGTCGAGCCCAACTTGGATGAGCGGACGAATGGACTGACATGTGGGACACGTGTAACGTTCGAACAAAAGGCTTGTGGTTAGCCAGTTCGTGTTGTTGCTGCTGTTGTTGTTGCTGCTGTTGCTGTTGGCCACTGAAAAGTCCATATGTCAAGCCTGTACAACAACGAGACAAAATCAATTTCCCTGCTCAGCTAACCAGTAACAAGAACAACGCTTAAAACGGATTTGTGACGCCAACAAATTAGTTACGCCAAAAATGCAGCTGCAGGAGGAAAACGAGAAGAAGAAAAATACCCAAACCAAAGGGAAAGAGAAAGATATCGAATAGAGTGAGACTAGAAGACACAGACACAGAGAGTGAGTGAGAGCTATGTATGTAAGTAAGGCAGCATGCAATGTTGCGTAGGCGACGTTTGAGATGTAGATTACAAGGTTAGCAGGATTGAGTGCGTGGGAGTGCAATTGAAGAGGCCGGATGGGGAAGGCGTGGCACCTAACTCGCTTCAAGTCTTGGCAAACACATTATGGGTCACTAAGCCGCTTCTCGTCCATTGTCGACTTTGGCTTTGGCTTTGCCACTTTTCTTCTTCCTCATCGTTTCCTCTTTCTGTGTTCCATCGTCGTCGTTGTCGTCGTCAACAAACGACGATGTTGTCGTCGTAGATGTTGCTGATGCTGCTGTTGTTGTTGGGGGGCAACAAGTGCAGCAGCCTCAGCAACAGCCGTGATTGACATGCAACACGCGTTTGGCGCCCACTTTAAGAGCAGAAACGGCACGGGTACTGGCACGCACCATCGTCACTTGGTTTAGTTTATAAAACACTCGTTTTTTCCTCCTCTCCTTTCCCCCATTGCTGTCTATTTTTCTTCTTTTTTTTTTACCCACATTTTCTATCTATCTTTCATGCTATGTAATTGAAATTACGTGACACTTTGCATATGCACTGGATTTAAATTGAGTTTCGAGTTGGCCATTGAAATGCGGTAGGGCGAAAGAGGGTGGCTAGTAAGGGGGTAGTGGGTGACTACCGCCTCCTATTGTGGCACGCGTGGCATTCGGTTTTCTGTTTTCTCTTTGATTGTATGTATGTATTTCCCCTCCATTCTATTTATTTATATTACTTTCTTACATATTTTTTTTTGGCCTCCGTAGGCGGCATAAGAACTTTGACAAGTGCATTCATGTCCAGTTCGATAAAGAAAAAAAGACAGATAAAGAGAGCAAAAAATTTGTATTTGTTTTTTGGAATAGTTGATAAAAGGAGTTCCCGAGTAAGGAATTAATTTCTAGAAAACTTAACGTAACCAAATTTAAAATACCCTTGCAAATTGTGCCAACTAAATGTAGGGTAGTTAACGGTCTATTGGCAAATTGCTGGTCTTAGTTTGTTAGTTTGCTTAGTCTTTTCTAATAAAAAGCTAATTTTTTTTTCCGGCTTGGTTTGTGCAAATTTCCTAAAGAAACAGATATTTTTATATATACCAATTCATTAATTACAGAACTTAATATTTCTAAGAAACCTTTTTTGTTTACCAAAGTACTTAGGAACTAAATGCTAGTGATGCTTTCTATTAATAGAGTAAGACAGATCGGCTACTGTAATTTTTTAGTTCTTAAATCCGCATATTTTAGGGCGTGACAAACGGACATGGTTTGCAAGGATATCGTTGATGATTTTCATTGATTGGTATTATCCAGAACTTAAATGTAATGCTTGGAATTAATAAGTGGTTGTGACTTTTGTGTTTCTAGACTTGTAATTTTTCCAGGTCGACAAATTGCACCAATCGGCAAAGCAAACGGATAAAATTAAAAATCTTTGATATATCAGCTTACCAAAATTTATCCAAAAACCTTAACTTTGCAAACCTCTAACTATGTCAATTTTTGGCCGATTTCAAAAAGTCATGGCTTTTTTTGCTGCTCTGAATGTGAGTTATGAAATGGCATTCAAATCTCAAAAACTAAATTTGACCCGTTTTTTGAAAAAAATTACAGTGTATACACTGTCAAAATTTTCAAAAATCGAGTCGAAATTTTTTCCGTTAAAATTTCAAGCTTTTGATTGCATTTTAAAGCATGTAAAAATGTAATAAGAATTATATAAAATATTTTAAAATCGATTGAAAATTGTGTAAATTACAGCCTAAGAAAATCGAAATTTTGGACAAAATTATACAATTTTTCAAAAAATTCTCAAAAATCCCCAGCTGTGCAATCTTTTAAAGTTTTGATAGCATTTAAAAGAAGATAAAAATTCGTTAAAAACTACATCAAAACTTTGAAAATCGGTAAAAAATTGTCCTAATTACAGCTCTACGAAAATTTCAATTTTGACCAACAATTTTTCAGAACCCGTTCCAAAATGTATGCAAAAACCTCAACTTTGCAAACCTCTAACTATGTCAATTTTTGCCGATTTCAAAAAGTCATGGCTTTTTTTGCTGCTCTGAATGTGAGTTATGAAATGGCATTCAAATCTCAAAAACTAAATTTGACCCGTTTTTGAAAAAAATTACAGTGTATACACTGTCAAAATTTTCAAAAATCGAGTCGAAATTTTTTCCGTTAAAATTTCAAGCTTTTGATTGCATTTTAAAGACTGTAAAAATGTAATAAGAATTATATAAAATATTTTGAAATCGATTGAAAATTGTCTAAATTACAGCCTAAGAAAATCGAAATTTTGGACAAAATTATACAATTTTTCAAAAAATTCTCAAAAATCCCCAGCTGTGCAATCTTTTAAAGTTTTGATAGCATTTAAAAGAAAATAAAAATTCGTTAAAAACTACATCAAAACTTTGAAAATCGGTAAAAAATTGTCCTAATTACAGCTCTACGAAAATTTCAATTTTGACCAACAATTTTTCAGAACCCGTTCCAAAATGTATGCAAAAACCTCAACTTTGCAAACCTCTAACTATGTCAATTTTTTGCCGATTTCAAAAAGTCATGGCTTTTTTTGCTGCTCTGAATGTGAGTTATGAAATGGCATTCAAATCTCAAAAACTAATTTTGACCCGATTTTTGAAAAAAATTACAGTGTATACACTGTCAAAATTTTCAAAAATCGAGTCGAAATTTTATTTTTAAAAATCCCAAGCTTTTGATAGCATTTTAAAGTATGTAAAAGTCCAATAAGAATTAGATACAAAATTCTTAAATCGCTTGAAAATTGTCTAAGATATAGGCAAACGAAAATGTGAATTTTGACCAAAATCATCATACAACATTTCAAAAAAATGTCAAAAATCCACAGCTTTGCAATCTTTTAAAGTTTTGTTAGCATTTAATAGAATATAAAAACTTTAAAAATTGGAAAATAAGAAAAGAAAATTTATATTTTGGCTAACAATTTTTCAAAACCTGTTCCCAAATGTATTAAACTTTACATTAAACTTTGCAAATTTTTAACTATGCCAATTTTCGAGCGATTTCAAAAGTGCTGTCTATTTTAGTGCTCTTAATGTGAATTGGCATTCAAATCTGAAAAACTAATTTTGACCCGATTTTTAAAAAATTATTTCAGCTCGCTGAAGGACCTTCCAGGATCTCATAGTGTGCCAGTTGACGCGGATCTTTAAGGATATCCTAGCGAACCATGTCCTTTCGTCCTGCGGAAGGATTTGCGCATTTCAGAGCCTAAAACCCGATTTTGGTAAGGTTTGTGATAATTTGTGTTGCATACTTTTAGGGTTCAATAAAATAAACTAATCTGGGACTTGAAAAAAAATCACTAATTTAATTTTTTCCATCCCTAGATGACCCCTACTTATTTTGATGCCAATCGACGCGGATCATCAAGGACATCCTAGCGAACCCTGTCCTTTCGTCCTGCGGCAGGATATGCGTCTTTAAGAGCTAAAAAACGAAAAAAGGATAATTGTCTTAAGGAAAAATTACAAGTCCAAAAAACACATAAGTGTATATAACTCGGCCATTTTAAGGACGATTTGGATATCCTTTGGCCAGATCAAGGACCTTGTTAATTGACATATGCAGGTCCTCGAAAGTCCTTTAAAAAGCTATAAAAAAGGACCTTTTCCAAAACAGTTTTTGTGCTGCATTCTTAGATGACCCCTACTTTTTTTGATGCCAATCAACGCGGATCATCAAGGACATTCGAACGCACCATGTCCTTTCGTCCTGCGGCAGGATTTGCGGATTTTGGAGCTAATAAACGAAAAAAGGATAATTTTCTTGGGGCCATAACTCCGCAGGACATTAACCGATTTCGCCAGGACATGTTTTTCTAGGACGAAGAAGAAGCAGAACTATCGATCTGCATTCAAGGATTCCAAATATCTTTCAAAAAATTTTGCAAAAATTTTTGCAAGGGGGTAGGTCGAAAAAATGGCAAAAAATGTACAAATATCCTTATTTCTCAGCCATTTCAAGGACTATCCGGATGTCCTTTGGCCTTTGAAGTCCTTAATGACCCGCGTCGATTGACACTATTAGATCCTGGAAAGTCCTTAACTTTTCCTCAATAATATGGGTCAACTAAGGTAGCAAGACATTTACTATGCTGCTAACTTGATAATGAATTTCAAACTTCCCGCCCACTCAAGCAGATGACCACCGGTTATTTAATTCCCATGTTAACAGCCCAGTATTTTACTTCACTATTTTAACAGCCTGTTAACTAACATAACAGCGATATTGTCAGATGGTTTGCTGTAAAGTGAACTGGCAACACTCGGAACATTTTTGAATTCGCTGAGCATTTTTGAATTCGCTGAACAATTTTGAATTCGCTGGAGCATTTTTGAAGATCGTGAAAGTTTACCTTTACCTGCTCCGTTAGAAAAGAATATATATATGTATGGCAATTTGTCCAATTGAGTATTTATTTTGTGTAATTACTTTGCAAAAAGAGTGTTAATAAGAGTCGCGTCATACACACAACAAAGAATCTGTGACAAAAATCAAAATGGCGTACGCAAAAAAAAAAAAAAAACTGCGGCCTGTTGGGTAAAAACAGCAACAACAAGAACATGAATTAATCGTGCTTAATAACTGTTTCTTTTCATTTTATTTTAGTCCCACGCACAGTTGCAATGGCTATCGGTGATGTGCAGTACAACTATGGCCAGCAAATAATGGCGACGACAACGACAACTATTATGACGACAGCAACTAGCAACAGGACCAGGATGATGACGATCAATACGATACCATTGAGAAGGATGGGTTGCCTATGAAAATCGAGAATGTCGGCGAAAGTCCATAATTTATACGACTCAATGGACTGCCGTGGTCGGCTACGCACGAGGAGATGCTCGATTTCCTTAAGATTGAGAATGTGACAAATGGATCGCAGGCATTCACCTGGTCACAAGCCGTATGGATGCCAAAAATATAGGCGATGTATATGTTAAGGTATCCACTCGGCATGGGATACCCCCATAAACAAAGTCAGCATGGGTCATCGGTTTATTGAAGGTCAGTCAACTGAATTTAATCAAAGAGTTGCTTTTTTGCCTTTAGTTTGTTTATATTTTCGTTGTTACAGCCACGCCACAAGAGGCCAAGGCAGCCATGTCAGGTATGCCAGTGAAGCTACGCGGTCTGCCCTATGCCGTAACCGAATAGCAAATTTATGAGTTTTTCACTGGTAAGTTTTGTCTCGTCGATTTCAAAAATTCCTGTAGTTTTTTGCTCTATTGAATATAAATTATCGATTGGCATTCAAATCTGGAAAACTAATTTTAACCCGATTTTCGAAAAATATCGTGATGTAAGCACTGTCAAAATGTTCAAAAATCGAGTCGACTTCTTTTCCCCAAGTTTCCAATTATTTAATAGCATTTCAAAGCATGCAAAAATTTTATAAGAAATAGATTAAAAAAAAATTAAAGATCGGTTGAAAATTGTCTAAAATACAGCCTTATGATAACCAGAATTTCGACTAAAATTGCAATTGTACTAACTACAGCCTTACGAAAATTACAATTTTGACCAAAAATTATTCAATAATTGTTCCAAAAACCATAAAAAAAACTTCAATTGGCGATTCTGTAACCTTTCCAATATTTGTCCGAAACAAATCGTCATTGAAATGTGTAAATTAAAGGAAGTTTTGTGTTTTTTGGATTCTCTAAGTCGGAATGTCCTTCACACAGGTGATAGCCCTTGTTGCTCCAATTAATATGACATCCTTTTCGTCTTGATCCTTCAAAGGACTCACAAGATATTTAATATTTATTTTTTAATCAAAAACTCTTTTTATTTCAGCTTCCTGAAGGACCTTTCAGGATCCCATGGTGCCAGTCGACACTGCTTACCAAGGACTACAATCTGAACAAAGGACATCTGCATCGACCTTGAAATGGGTAAGTTATAAGGACCATCCTTAGGTTTTTGTGGCATTTATTTTTTTGCAACTTTTTGGCCATTTTGTCGACTTTCCTTACCCCTATATTTATTGATGCCAATCGACGTGGATCATCAAGGACATCCTAGCGAACCATATCCTTTCGTCCTGCGGCAGGATTTGCGCATTTCAGAGCCTAAAAACTTATGTTGGTAAGGTTTGTGATAATTTGTGTTGCATACTTTTAGGGTTCAATAAAATAAACTAAATTGGGACTTAGAAAAAATTCACTAATATCCTTTTTTTCATTCTTAGATGACCCCTACTTTTTTGATGCCAATCGACGCGGATCATCAAGGACATCCTAGCGAACCATATCCTTTCGTCCTGCGGCAGGATTTACGGATTTTGGAGCTAAAAATGAAACGAAAAAGGATAATTTTCTACAAGTCCAAAAAACACATAAGTGTTTATATCTCGGCCATTTTAAGGACGATTTGGATGTCCTTTGGCCAGATCAAGGACCTTGTTAATTCGCGTCAATTGACATATGCAGGTCCTTGAAAGTCCTTTAAAAATCTGTAACAAAGGACATTTTCCAAAAAGTGTTTGTCCTGCATCCTTAGATGACCCCTACTTTTTTTGATGCCAATCGACGCGGATCATCAAGGACATTCGAACGCACCATGTCCTTTCGTCCTGCGGCAGGATTTACGGATTTTGGAGCTAAAAATGAAACGAAAAAGGATAATTTTCTACAAGTCCAAAAAACACATAAGTGTTTATATCTCGGCCATTTTAAGGACGATTTGGATGTCCTTTGGCCAGATCAAGGACCTTGTTAATTCGCGTCAATTGACATATGCAGGTCCTTGAAAGTCCTTTAAAAATCTGTAACAAAGGACATTTTCCAAAAAGTGTTTGTCCTGCATCCTTAGATGACCCCTACTTTTTTTGATGCCAATCGACGCGGATCATCAAGGACATTCGAACGCACCATGTCCTTTCGTCCTGCGGCAGGATTTACGGATTTTAGAGCTAAAAATGAAACGAAAAAGGATAATTTTCTACAAGTCCAAAAAACACAAAAGTGTTTATATCTCGGCCATTTTAAGGACGATTTGGATGTCCTTTGGCCAGATCAAGGACCTTGTTAATTCGCGTCAATTGACATATGCAGGTCCTTGAAAGTCCTTTAAAAAGCTGTAAAAAAGGACATTTTCCAAAAAAATTTTGTCCTGCATCCTTAGACGACCCCTACTTTTTTTGATGCCAATCGACGCGGATCATCAAGGACATCCTAGCGAACCATATCCTTTCGTCCTGCGGCAGGATTTACGGATTTTGGAGCTAAAAAACGAAAAAAGGATAATTGTCTTAAGGAAAAATTACAAGTCCAAAAAACACATAAGTGTTTATATCTCGGCCATTTTAAGGACGATTTGGATGTCCTTTGGCCAGATCAAGGACCTTGTTAATTCGCGTCAATTGACATATGCAGGTCCTTGAAAGTCCTGTAAAAAGGACATTTTCCAAAAATATTTTGTCCTGCATCCTTAGATGACCCCTACTTTTTTTGATGCCAATCGACGCGGATCATCAAGGACATTCGAACGCACCATGTCCTTTCGTCCTGCGGCAGGATTTGCGGATTCTGGAGCTAAAAAACGAAAAAAGGACAATTTTCTCGAGGCCATAACTCCGCAGGACATTAACCGATTTCGCCAGGACATGTTTTTCTAGGACCTCCAGGAGCAGGACTATCGATCTGCATTCAAGGATTCAGGATATCTTTCAAAAAATTTCGCAAAAATTTTTGCAAGGGGGTAGGTCGAAAAAATGGCAAAAAATCACAAAAAATGTACAAATATCCTTTTTCTCAGCCATTTCAAGGACTATCCGGATGTCCTTTGGCCAGATTGAAGTCCTTGATGATCCGCATCGATTGACACTATTAGATCCTGGAAAGTCCTTCAGGGAGCTGAGATAAAAGGACCTTTTTGTGTTTACAAAAATAGCTAAAATCTCGCGAGTCCTTTGAAGGATCAGGACGAAAATAGTGTCAAACGATTTCTTTCATCGAGGACTATCATCTGTGAAAAGGACATCCCAATAGTCCTGCCAGGAGCTGAGATATTACGGTATTTATGTGTTTTTTCTGTTTTGTTGCCCGTCTGGTGCATCCTGGGACTTAGAAAAAAATCACTAATAAAATTTTTTCCATCCCTAGATGACCCCTACTTTTTGGATGCCAATCGACGCGGATCATCAAGGACATTCGAACGCACCATATCTTTTCGTCCTGCGGCAGGATTTACGGATTTTGGAGCTAAAAAACGAAAAAAGGATAATTGTCTTAAGGAAAAATTACAAGTCCAAAAAACACATAAGTGTTTATATCTCGGCCATTTTAAGGACGATTTGGATGTCCTTTGGCCAGATCAAGGACCTTGTTAATTCGCGTCAATTGACATATGCAGGTCCTTGAAAGTCCTTTAAAAATCTGTAACAAAGGACATTTTCCAAAAAGTGTTTGTCCTGCATCCTTAGATGACCCCTACTTTTTTTGATGCCAATCGACGCGGATCATCAAGGACATTCGAACGCACCATGTCCTTTCGTCCTGCGGCAGGATTTACGGATTTTAGAGCTAAAAATGAAACGAAAAAGGATAATTTTCTACAAGTCCAAAAAACACAAAAGTGTTTATATCTCGGCCATTTTAAGGACGATTTGGATGTCCTTTGGCCAGATCAAGGACCTTGTTAATTCGCGTCAATTGACATATGCAGGTCCTTGAAAGTCCTTTAAAAAGCTGTAAAAAAGGACATTTTCCAAAAAAAATTTTGTCCTGCATCCTTAGACGACCCCTACTTTTTTTGATGCCAATCGACGCGGATCATCAAGGACATCCTAGCGAACCATATCTTTTCGTCCTGCGGCAGGATTTACGGATTTTGGAGCTAAAAAACGAAAAAAGGATAATTGTCTTAAGGAAAAATTACAAGTCCAAAAAACACATAAGTGTTTATATCTCGGCCATTTTAAGGACGATTTGGATGTCCTTTGGCCAGATCAAGGACCTTGTTAATTCGCGTCAATTGACATATGCAGGTCCTTGAAAGTCCTGTAAAAAGGACATTTTCCAAAAATATTTTGTCCTGCATCCTTAGATGACCCCTACTTTTTTTGATGCCAATCGACGCGGATCATCAAGGACATTCGAACGCACCATGTCCTTTCGTCCTGCGGCAGGATTTGCGGATTCTGGAGCTAAAAAACGAAAAAAGGACAATTTTCTCGAGGCCATAACTCCGCAGGACATTAACCGATTTCGCCAGGACATGTTTTTCTAGGACCTCCAGGAGCAGGACTATCGATCTGCATTCAAGGATTCAGGATATCTTTCAAAAAATTTCGCAAAAATTTTTGCAAGGGGGTAGGTCGAAAAAATGGCAAAAAATCACAAAAAATGTACAAATATCCTTTTTCTCAGCCATTTCAAGGACTATCCGGATGTCCTTTGGCCAGATTGAAGTCCTTGATGATCCGCATCGATTGACACTATTAGATCCTGGAAAGTCCTTCAGGGAGCTGAGATAAAAGGACCTTTTTGTGTTTACAAAAATAGCTAAAATCTCGCGAGTCCTTTGAAGGATCAGGACGAAAATAGTGTCAAACGATTTCTTTCATCGAGGACTATCATCTGTGAAAAGGACATCCCAATAGTCCTGCCAGGAGCTGAGATATTACGGTATTTATGTGTTTTTTCTGTTTTGTTGCCCGTCTGGTGCATCCTGGGACTTAGAAAAAAATCACTAATAAAATTTTTCCATCCCTAGATGACCCCTACTTTTTGGATGCCAATCGACGCGGATCATCAAGGACATTCGAACGCACCATATCTTTTCGTCCTGCGGCAGGATTTACGGATTTTGGAGCTAAAAAACGAAAAAAGGATAATTGTCTTAAGGAAAAATTACAAGTCCAAAAACACATAAGTGTTTATATCTCGGCCATTTTAAGGACGATTTGGATGTCCTTTGGCCAGATCAAGGACCTTGTTAATTCGCGTCAATTGACATATGCAGGTCCTTGAAAGTCCTTAAAAAAGCTGTAAAAAAGGACATTTTCCAAAAAAATTTTGTCCTGCATCCTTAGATGACCCCTACTTTTTTTGATGCCAATCGACGCGGATCATCAAGGACATTCGAACGCACCATGTCCTTTCGTCCTGCGGCAGGATTTGCGGATTCTGGAGCTAAAAAACGAAAAAAGGACAATTTTCTCGAGGCCATAACTCCGCAGGACATTAACCGATTTCGCCAGGACATGTTTTTCTAGGACCTCCAGGAGCAGGACTATCGATCTGCATTCAAGGATTCAGGATATCTTTCAAAAATTTCGCAAAAATTTTTGCAAGGGGGTAGGTCGAAAAAATGGCAAAAAATCACAAAAAATGTACAAATATCCTTTTTCTCAGCCATTTCAAGGACTATCCGGATGTCCTTTGGCCAGATTGAAGTCCTTGATGATCCGCATCGATTGACACTATTAGATCCTGGAAAGTCCTTCAGGGAGCTGAGATAAAAGGACCTTTTTGTGTTTACAAAAATAGCTAAAATCTCGCGAGTCCTTTGAAGGATCAGGACGAAAATAGTGTCAAACGATTTCTTTCATCGAGGACTATCATCTGTGAAAAGGACATCCCAATAGTCCTGCCAGGAGCTGAGATATTACGGTATTTATGTGTTTTTTCTGTTTTGTTGCCCGTCTGGTGCATCCTGGGACTTAGAAAAAAATCACTAATAAAATTTTTTCCATCCCTAGATGACCCCTACTTTTTTGGATGCCAATCGACGCGGATCATCAAGGACATTCGAACGCACCATATCTTTTCGTCCTGCGGCAGGATTTACGGATTTTGGAGCTAAAAAACGAAAAAAGGATAATTGTCTTAAGGAAAAATTACAAGTCCAAAAAACACATAAGTGTTTATATCTCGGCCATTTTAAGGACGATTTGGATGTCCTTTGGCCAGATCAAGGACCTTGTTAATTCGCGTCAATTGACATATGCAGGTCCTTGAAAGTCCTTAAAAAAGCTGTAAAAAAGGACATTTTCCAAAAAAATTTTGTCCTGCATCCCTAGATGACCCCTACTTTTTTGGATGCCAATCGACGCGGATCATCAAGGACATTCGAACGCACCATATCTTTTCGTCCTGCGGCAGGATTTACGGATTTTGGAGCTAAAAAACGAAAAAGGACAATTTTCTCGAGGCCATAACTCCGCAGGACATTAACCGATTTCGCCAGGACATGTTTTTCTAGGACCTCCAGGAGCAGGACTATCGATCTGCATTCAAGGATTCAGGATATCTTTCAAAAAATTTCGCAAAAATTTTTGCAAGGGGGTAGGTCGAAAAAATGGCAAAAAATCACAAAAAAAGTACAAATATCCTTTTTTCTCAGCCATTTCAAGGACTATCCGGATGTCCTTTGGCCAGATTGAAGTCCTTGATGATCCGCATCGATTGACACTATTAGATCCTGGAAAGTCCTTCAGGGAGCTGAGATAAAAGGACCTTTTTGTGTTTACAAAAATAGCTAAAATCTCGCGAGTCCTTTGAAGGATCAGGACGAAAATAGTGTCAAACGATTTCTTTCATCGAGGACTATCATCTGTGAAAAGGACATCCCAATAGTCCTGCCAGGAGCTGAGATATTACGGTATTTATGTGTTTTTTCTGTTTTGTTGCCCGTCTGGTGCATCCTGGGACTTAGAAAAAAATCACTAATAAAATTTTTTCCATCCCTAGATGACCCCTACTTTTTTGGATGCCAATCGACGCGGATCATCAAGGACATTCGAACGCACCATATCTTTTCGTCCTGCGGCAGGATTTACGGATTTTGGAGCTAAAAAACGAAAAAAGGATAATTGTCTTAAGGAAAAATTACAAGTCCAAAAAACACATAAGTGTTTATATCTCGGCCATTTTAAGGACGATTTGGATGTCCTTTGGCCAGATCAAGGACCTTGTTAATTCGCGTCAATTGACATATGCAGGTCCTTGAAAGTCCTTAAAAAAGCTGTAAAAAAGGACATTTTCCAAAAAAATTTTGTCCTGCATCCTTAGATGACCCCTACTTTTTTGATGCCAATCGACGCGGATCATCAAGGACATTCGAACGCACCATGTCCTTTCGTCCTGCGGCAGGATTTGCGGATTCTGGAGCTAAAAAACGAAAAAAGGACAATTTTCTCGAGGCCATAACTCCGCAGGACATTAACCGATTTCGCCAGGACATGTTTTTCTAGGACCTCCAGGAGCAGGACTATCGATCTGCATTCAAGGATTCAGGATATCTTTCAAAAAATTTCGCAAAAATTTTTGCAAGGGGTAGGTCGAAAAAATGGCAAAAAATCACAAAAAAAGTACAAATATCCTTTTTTCTCAGCCATTTCAAGGACTATCCGGATGTCCTTTGGCCAGATTGAAGTCCTTGATGATCCGCATCGATTGACACTATTAGATCCTGGAAAGTCCTTCAGGGAGCTGAGATAAAAGGACCTTTTTGTGTTTACAAAAATAGCTAAAATCTCGCGAGTCCTTTGAAGGATCAGGACGAAAATAGTGTCAAACGATTTCTTTCATCGAGGACTATCATCTGTGAAAAGGACATCCCAATAGTCCTGCCAGGAGCTGAGATATTACGGTATTTATGTGTTTTTTCTGTTTTGTTGCCCGT
Source organism: Drosophila sp. 14030-0761.01 (assembly GCA_018150735.1). Classification (NCBI taxonomy): domain Eukaryota; kingdom Metazoa; phylum Arthropoda; class Insecta; order Diptera; family Drosophilidae; genus Drosophila; species Drosophila sp. 14030-0761.01. The sequence continues at coordinate 17,666,327 of JAECWO010000001.1, read as the reverse complement.
CTGGTGCATCCTGGGACTTAGAAAAAAATCACTAATAAAATTTTTTCCATCCCTAGATGACCCCTACTTTTTTGGATGCCAATCGACGCGGATCATCAAGGACATTCGAACGCACCATATCTTTTCGTCCTGCGGCAGGATTTACGGATTTTGGAGCTAAAAAACGAAAAAAGGATAATTGTCTTAAGGAAAAATTACAAGTCCAAAAAACACATAAGTGTTTATATCTCGGCCATTTTAAGGACGATTTGGATGTCCTTTGGCCAGATCAAGGACTTTGTTAATTCGCGTCAATTGACATATGCAGGTCCTTGAAAGTCCTCAAAAAAGCTGTAAAAAAGGACATTTTCCAAAAAAATTTTGTCCTGCATCCTTAGATGACCCCTACTTTTTTTGATGCCAATCGACGCGGATCATCAAGGACATTCGAACGCACCATGTCCTTTCGTCCTGCGGCAGGATTTGCGGATTCTGGAGCTAAAAAACGAAAAAAGGACAATTTTCTCGAGGCCATAACTCCGCAGGACATTAACCGATTTCGCCAGGACATGTTTTTCTAGGACCTCCAGGAGCAGGACTATCGATCTGCATTCAAGGATTCAGGATATCTTTCAAAAAATTTCGCAAAAATTTTTGCAAGGGGTAGAGTCGAAAAAAATGGCAAAAAATCACAAAAAATGTACAAATATCCTTTTTTCTCAGCCATTTCAAGGACTATCCGGATGTCCTTTGGCCAGATTGGAGTCCTTGATGACCCGTGTCGATTGATACTATTAGATCCTGGAAAGTCCTTCAGGGAACTGAGATAAAAGGACCTTTTTCTGTTTAAAAAAAAGCTTATATTTCGCGAGTCCTTTGAAGGATCAGGACGAAAATAGTGTCAAACGATTTCTTTCATCGAGGACTATCATCTGTGAAAAGGACATCCCAATAGTCCTGCCAGGAGCTGAGATATTACGGTATTTATGTGTTTTTTCTGTTTTCTTGCCCGCCCGGTGCAACCTGGGACTTAGAAAAAATTCACTAATATCCTTTTTTTCATCCTTAGATGACCCCTACTTTTTTTGATGCCAATCGACGCGGATCATCAAGGACATTCGAACGCACCATGTCCTTTCGTCCTGCGGCAGGATTTGCGCATTTTAGAGCCTAAAAACCATTTTTTATAAGTTTCGTGATAAATTGTGTTGCATACTTTTAGGGTTCAATAAAATAAACTGAAAAAAAAGTTTGTTGAATTCTTTTTGGCGGTTTATGGGCGTTTTAGCCCGATTTGGGGGCCCAAATTTTTTTTGTAGCATACTTTTAGGCTGTAGAACCCGATTTTGCAATAAAAAATTTTTTGTTGCATACTTTTAGGCGCTGGACCCCGAAAATTTTCTATTGCATACTTTTAGGTGTTCTAGCCCGATTTTGGGGCCCAAAAATTTTTGTAGCATACTTTTAGGCTGTAGAACCCGATTTTGCAATAAAAAATTTTTTGTTGCATACTTTTAGGCGGTGGACCCCGAAAATTTTCTATTGCATACTTTTAGGTGTTTTAGCCCGATTTTGGGGCCCAAAAAATTTTGTAGCATACTTTTAGGCTGTAGAACCCGATTTTGCAATAAAAAATTTTTGTTGCATACTTTTAGGCGCTGGACCCCGAAAAATCGGGCTAAAACACCTAAAAGTATGCAACAAAAATTTTTTATTGCAAAATCGGGTTCTACAGCCTAAAAGTATGCTACAAAAATTTTTTGGGCCCCAAAATCGGGCTAAAACACCTAAAAGTATGCAATAGAAAATTTTCGGGGTCCAGCGCCTAAAAGTATGCAACAAAAATTTTTTATTGCAAAATCGGGTTCTACAGCCTAAAAGTATGCTACAAAAATTTTTTGGGCCCCAAAATCGGGCTAAAACACCTAAAAGTATGCAATAGAAAATTTTCGGGGTCCAGCGCCTAAAAGTATGCAACAAAAATTTTTTATTGCAAAATCGGGTTCTACAGCCTAAAAGTATGCTACAAAAATTTTTTGGGCCCCAAAATCGGGCTAAAACACCTAAAAGTATGCAATAGAAAATTTTCGGGGTCCACCGCCTAAAAGTATGCAACAAAAATTTTTTATTGCAAAATCGGGTTCTACAGCCTAAAAGTATGCTACAAAAAATTTTTGGGCCCCAAAATCGGGCTAGAACACCTAAAAGTATGCAATAGAAAATTTTCGGGGTCCAGCGCCTAAAAGTATGCAACAAAAATTTTTTATTGCAAAATCGGGTTCTACAGCCTAAAAGTATGCTACAAAAAAAATTTGGGCCCCCAAATCGGGCTAAAACGCCCATAAACCGCCAAAAAGAATTCAACAAACTTTTTTTTCAGTTTATTTTATTGAACCCTAAAAGTATGCAACACAATTTATCACGAAACTTATAAAAAATGGTTTTTAGGCTCTAAAATGCGCAAATCCTGCCGCAGGACGAAAGGACATGGTGCGTTCGAATGTCCTTGATGATCCGCGTCGATTGGCATCAAAAAAGTAGGGGTCATCTAAGGATGAAAAAAGGATATTAGTGAATTTTTTCTAAGTCCCAGGTTGCACCGGGCGGGCAAGAAAACAGAAAAAACACATAAATACCGTAATATCTCAGCTCCTGGCAGGACTATTGGGATGTCCTTTTCACAGATGATAGTCCTCGATGAAAGAAATCGTTTGACACTATTTTCGTCCTGATCCTTCAAAGGACTCGCGAAATATAAGCTATTTTTTTAAACAGAAAAAGGTCCTTTTATCTCAGTTCCCTGAAGGACTTTCCAGGATCTAATAGTATCAATCGACACGGGTCATCAAGGACTCCAATCTGGCCAAAGGACATCCGGATAGTCCTTGAAATGGCTGAGAAAAAAGGATATTTGTACATTTTTTGTGATTTTTTGCCATTTTTTCGACCTACCCCCTTGCAAAAATTTTTGCGAAATTTTTTGAAAGATATCCTGAATCCTTGAATGCAGATCGATAGTCCTGCTCCTGGAGGTCCTAGAAAAACATGTCCTGGCGAAATCGGTTAATGTCCTGCGGAGTTATGGCCTCGAGAAAATTGTCCTTTTTTCGTTTTTTAGCTCCAGAATCCGCAAATCCTGCCGCAGGACGAAAGGACATGGTGCGTTCGAATGTCCTTGATGATCCGCGTCGATTGGCATCAAAAAAGTAGGGGTCATCTAAGGATGCAGGACAAAATTTTTTGGAAAATGTCCTTTTTACAGCTTTTTGAGGACTTTCAAGGACCTGCATATGTCAATTGACGCGAATTAACAAAGTCCTTGATCTGGCCAAAGGACATCCAAATCGTCCTTAAAATGGCCGAGATATAAACACTTATGTGTTTTTTGGACTTGTAATTTTTCCTTAAGACAATTATCCTTTTTTCGTTTTTTTAGCTCCAAAATCCGTAAATCCTGCCGCAGGACGAAAAGATATGGTGCGTTCGAATGTCCTTGATGATCCGCGTCGATTGGCATCCAAAAAGTAGGGGTCATCTAGGGATGGAAAAAATTTTATTAGTGATTTTTTTCTAAGTCCCAGGATGCACCAGACGGGCAACAAAACAGAAAAAACACATAAATACCGTAATATCTCAGCTCCTGGCAGGACTATTGGGATGTCCTTTTCACAGATGATAGTCCTCGATGAAAGAAATCGTTTGACACTATTTTCGTCCTGATCCTTCAAAGGACTCGCGAGATTTTAGCTATTTTTGTAAACACAAAAAGGTCCTTTTATCTCAGCTCCCTGAAGGACTTTCCAGGATCTAATAGTGTCAATCGATGCGGATCATCAAGGACTTCAATCTGGCCAAAGGACATCCGGATAGTCCTTGAAATGGCTGAGAAAAAAGGATATTTGTACTTTTTTTGTGATTTTTTGCCATTTTTTCGACCTACCCCCTTGCAAAAATTTTTGCGAAATTTTTTGAAAGATATCCTGAATCCTTGAATGCAGATCGATAGTCCTGCTCCTGGAGGTCCTAGAAAAACATGTCCTGGCGAAATCGGTTAATGTCCTGCGGAGTTATGGCCTCGAGAAAATTGTCCTTTTTTCGTTTTTTAGCTCCAGAATCCGCAAATCCTGCCGCAGGACGAAAGGACATGGTGCGTTCGAATGTCCTTGATGATCCGCGTCGATTGGCATCAAAAAAAGTAGGGGTCATCTAAGGATGCAGGACAAAATTTGTTTGGAAAATGTCCTTTTTAACAGCTTTTTAAGGACTTTCAAGGACCTGCATATGTCAATTGACGCGAATTAACAAGGTCCTTGATCTGGCCAAAGGACATCCAAATCGTCCTTAAAATGGCCGAGATATAAACACTTATGTGTTTTTTGGACTTGTAGAAAATTATCCTTTTTCGTTTCATTTTTAGCTCCAAAATCCGTAAATCCTGCCGCAGGACGAAAGGACATGGTGCGTTCGAATGTCCTTGATGATCCGCGTCGATTGGCATCAAAAAAAGTAGGGGTCATCTAAGGATGCAGGACAAAACTTGTTTGGAAAATGTCCTTTTTTACAGCTTTTTAAAGGACTTTCAAGGACCTGCATATGTCAATTGACGCGAATTAACAAGGTCCTTGATCTGGCCAAAGGACATCCAAATCGTCCTTAAAATGGCCGAGATATAAACACTTATGTGTTTTTTGGACTTGTAGAAAATTATCCTTTTTCGTTTCATTTTTAGCTCCAAAATCCGTAAATCCTGCCGCAGGACGAAAGGATATGGTTCGCTAGGATGTCCTTGATGATCCGCGTCGATTGGCATCAAAAAAAGTAGGGGTCATCTAAGAATGAAAAAAAGGATATTAGTGAATTTTTCTAAGTCCCAATTTAGTTTATTTTATTGAACCCTAAAAGTATGCAACACAAATTATCACAAACCTTACCAACATAAGTTTTTAGGCTCTGAAATGCGCAAATCCTGCCGCAGGACGAAAGGATATGGTTCGCTAGGATGTCCTTGATGATCCACGTCGATTGGCATCAATAAATATAGGGGTAAGGAAAGTCGACAAAATGGCCAAAAAGTTGCAAAAAAATAAATGCCACAAAAACCTAAGGATGGTCCTTATAACTTACCCATTTCAAGGTCGATGCAGATGTCCTTTGTTCAGATTGTAGTCCTTGGTAAGCAGTGTCGACTGGCACCATGGGATCCTGAAAGGTCCTTCAGGAAGCTGAAATAAAAAGAGTTTTTGATTAAAAAATAAATATTAAATATCTTGTGAGTCCTTTGAAGGATCAAGACGAAAAGGATGTCATATTAATTGGAGCAACAAGGGCTATCACCTGTGTGAAGGACATTCCGACTTAGAGAATCCAAAAAACACAAAACTTCCTTTAATTTACACATTTCAATGACGATTTGTTTCGGACAAATATTGGAAAGGTTACAGAATCGCCAATTGAAGTTTTTTTTATGGTTTTTGGAACAATTATTGAATAATTTTTGGTCAAAATTGTAATTTTCGTAAGGCTGTAGTTAGTACAATTGCAATTTTAGTCGAAATTCTGGTTATCATAAGGCTGTATTTTAGACAATTTTCAACCGATCTTTAATTTTTTTTAATCTATTTCTTATAAAATTTTTGCATGCTTTGAAATGCTATTAAATAATTGGAAACTTGGGGAAAAGAAGTCGACTCGATTTTTGAACATTTTGACAGTGCTTACATCACGATATTTTTCGAAAATCGGGTTAAAATTAGTTTTCCAGATTTGAATGCCAATCGATAATTTATATTCAATAGAGCAAAAAACTACAGGAATTTTTGAAATCGACGAGACAAAACTTACCAGTGAAAAACTCATAAATTTGCTATTCGGTTACGGCATAGGGCAGACCGCGTAGCTTCACTGGCATACCTGACATGGCTGCCTTGGCCTCTTGTGGCGTGGCTGTAACAACGAAAATATAAACAAACTAAAGGCAAAAAAGCAACTCTTTGATTAAATTCAGTTGACTGACCTTCAATAAACCGATGACCCATGCTGACTTTGTTTATGGGGGTATCCCATGCCGAGTGGATACCTTAACATATACATCGCCTATATTTTTGGCATCCATACGGCTTGTGACCAGGTGAATGCCTGCGATCCATTTGTCACATTCTCAATCTTAAGGAAATCGAGTATCTCCTCGTGCGTAGCCGACCACGGCAGTCCATTGAGTCGTATAAATTATGGACTTTCGCCGACATTCTCGATTTTCATAGGCAACCCATCCTTCTCAATGGTATCGTATTGATCGTCATCATCCTGGTCCTGTTGCTAGTTGCTGTCGTCATAATAGTTGTCGTTGTCGTCGCCATTATTTGCTGGCCATAGTTGTACTGCACATCACCGATAGCCATTGCAACTGTGCGTGGGACTAAAATAAAATGAAAAGAAACAGTTATTAAGCACGATTAATTCATGTTCTTGTTGTTGCTGTTTTTACCCAACAGGCCGCAGTTTTTTTTTTTTTTGCGTACGCCATTTTGATTTTGTCACAGATTCTTTGTTGTGTGTATGACGCGACTCTTATTAACACTCTTTTTGCAAAGTAATTACACAAAATAAATACTCAATTGGACAAATTGCCATACATATATATATTCTTTTCTAACGGAGCAGGTAAAGGTAAACTTTCACGATCTTCAAAAATGCTCCAGCGAATTCAAAATTGTTCAGCGAATTCAAAAATGCTCAGCGAATTCAAAAATGTTCCGAGTGTTGCCAGTTCACTTTACAGCAAACCATCTGACAATATCGCTGTTATGTTAGTTAACAGGCTGTTAAAATAGTGAAGTAAAATACTGGGCTGTTAACATGGGAATTAAATAACCGGTGGTCATCTGCTTGAGTGGGCGGGAAGTTTGAAATTCATTATCAAGTTAGCAGCATAGTAAATGTCTTGCTACCTTAGTTGACCCATATTATTGAGGAAAAGTTAAGGACTTTCCAGGATCTAATAGTGTCAATCGACGCGGGTCATTAAGGACTTCAAAGGCCAAAGGACATCCGGATAGTCCTTGAAATGGCTGAGAAATAAGGATATTTGTACATTTTTTGCCATTTTTTCGACCTACCCCCTTGCAAAAATTTTTGCAAAATTTTTTGAAAGATATTTGGAATCCTTGAATGCAGATCGATAGTTCTGCTTCTTCTTCGTCCTAGAAAAACATGTCCTGGCGAAATCGGTTAATGTCCTGCGGAGTTATGGCCCCAAGAAAATTATCCTTTTTTCGTTTATTAGCTCCAAAATCCGCAAATCCTGCCGCAGGACGAAAGGACATGGTGCGTTCGAATGTCCTTGATGATCCGCGTCGATTGGCATCAAAAAAAGTAGGGGTCATCTAAGGATGCAGGACAAAATTTTTTTGGAAAATGTCCTTTTTTACAGCTTTTTTAAGGACTTTCAAGGACCTGCATATGTCAATTGACGCGAATTAACAAGGTCCTTGATCTGGCCAAAGGACATCCAAATCGTCCTTAAAATGGCCGAGATATAAACACTTATGTGTTTTTTGGACTTGTAATTTTTCCTTAAGACAATTATCCTTTTTTCGTTTTTTAGCTCCAAAATCCGTAAATCCTGCCGCAGGACGAAAAGATATGGTGCGTTCGAATGTCCTTGATGATCCGCGTCGATTGGCATCCAAAAAAGTAGGGGTCATCTAGGGATGGAAAAAATTTTATTAGTGATTTTTTTCTAAGTCCCAGGATGCACCAGACGGGCAACAAAACAGAAAAAACACATAAATACCGTAATATCTCAGCTCCTGGCAGGACTATTGGGATGTCCTTTTCACAGATGATAGTCCTCGATGAAAGAAATCGTTTGACACTATTTTCGTCCTGATCCTTCAAAGGACTCGCGAGATTTTAGCTATTTTTGTAAACACAAAAAGGTCCTTTTATCTCAGCTCCCTGAAGGACTTTCCAGGATCTAATAGTGTCAATCGATGCGGATCATCAAGGACTTCAATCTGGCCAAAGGACATCCGGATAGTCCTTGAAATGGCTGAGAAAAAAGGATATTTGTACATTTTTTGTGATTTTTTGCCATTTTTTCGACCTACCCCCTTGCAAAAATGTTTGCGAAATTTTTTGAAAGATATCCTGAATCCTTGAATGCAGATCGATAGTCCTGCTCCTGGAGGTCCTAGAAAAACATGTCCTGGCGAAATCGGTTAATGTCCTGCGGAGTTATGGCCTCGAGAAAATTGTCCTTTTTTCGTTTTTTAGCTCCAGAATCCGCAAATCCTGCCGCAGGACGAAAGGACATGGTGCGTTCGAATGTCCTTGATGATCCGCGTCGATTGGCATCAAAAAAAGTAGGGGTCATCTTAGGATGCAGGACAAAATTTTTTTGGAAAATGTCCTTTTTACAGCTTTTTAAGGACTTTCAAGGACCTGCATATGTCAATTGACGCGAATTAACAAGGTCCTTGATCTGGCCAAAGGACATCCAAATCGTCCTTAAAATGGCCGAGATATAAACACTTATGTGTTTTTTGGACTTGTAATTTTTCCTTAAGACAATTATCCTTTTTTCGTTTTTTAGCTCCAAAATCCGTAAATCCTGCCGCAGGACGAAAGGATATGGTGCGTTCGAATGTCCTTGATGATCCGCGTCGATTGGCATCAAAAAAAGTAGGGGTCGTCTAAGGATGCAGGACAAAATTTTTTTGGAAAATGTCCTTTTTTACAGCTTTTTAAAGGACTTTCAAGGACCTGCATATGTCAATTGACGCGAATTAACAAGGTCCTTGATCTGGCCAAAGGACATCCAAATCGTCCTTAAAATGGCCGAGATATAAACACTTTTGTGTTTTTTGGACTTGTAGAAAATTATCCTTTTTCGTTTCATTTTTAGCTCTAAAATCCGTAAATCCTGCCGCAGGACGAAAGGACATGGTGCGTTCGAATGTCCTTGATGATCCGCGTCGATTGGCATCAAAAAAGTAGGGGTCATCTAAGGATGCAGGACAACCACTTTTTGGAAAATGTCCTTTGTTACAGATTTTTAAAGGACTTTCAAGGACCTGCATATGTCAATTGACGCGAATTAACAAGGTCCTTGATCTGGCCAAAGGACATCCAAATCGTCCTTAAAATGGCCGAGATATAAACACTTATGTGTTTTTTGGACTTGTAGAAAATTATCCTTTTTCGTTTCATTTTTAGCTCCAAAATCCGTAAATCCTGCCGCAGGACGAAAGGATATGGTTCGCTAGGATGTCCTTGATGATCCGCGTCGATTGGCATCAAAAAAAGTAGGGGTCATCTAAGAATGAAAAAAAGGATATTAGTGAATTTTTTTTAAGTCCCAATTTAGTTTATTTTATTGAACCCTAAAAGTATGCAACACAAATTATCACAAACCTTACCAACATAAGTTTTTAGGCTCTGAAATGCGCAAATCCTGCCGCAGGACGAAAGGATATGGTTCGCTAGGATGTCCTTGATGATCCACGTCGATTGGCATCAATAAATATAGGGGTAAGGAAAGTCGACAAAATGGCCAAAAAGTTGCAAAAAAATAAATGCCACAAAAACCTAAGGATGGTCCTTATAACTTACCCATTTCAAGGTCGATGCAGATGTCCTTTGTTCAGATTGTAGTCCTTGGTAAGCAGTGTCGACTGGCACCATGGGATCCTGAAAGGTCCTTCAGGAAGCTGAAATAAAAAGAGTTTTTGATTAAAAAATAAATATTAAATATCTTGTGAGTCCTTTGAAGGATCAAGACGAAAAGGATGTCATATTAATTGGAGCAACAAGGGCTATCACCTGTGTGAAGGACATTCCGACTTAGAGAATCCAAAAACACAAAACTTCCTTTAATTTACACATTTCAATGACGATTTGTTTCGGACAAATATTGGAAAGGTTACAGAATCGCCAATTGAAGTTTTTTTTATGGTTTTTGGAACAATTATTGAATAATTTTTGGTCAAAATTGTAATTTTCGTAAGGCTGTAGTTAGTACAATTGCAATTTTAGTCGAAATTCTGGTTATCATAAGGCTGTATTTTAGACAATTTTCAACCGATCTTTAATTTTTTTTAATCTATTTCTTATAAAATTTTTGCATGCTTTGAAATGCTATTAAATAATTGGAAACTTGGGGAAAAGAAGTCGACTCGATTTTTGAACATTTTGACAGTGCTTACATCACGATATTTTTCGAAAATCGGGTTAAAATTAGTTTTCCAGATTTGAATGCCAATCGATAATTTATATTCAAAAGAGCAAAAAACTACAGGAATTTTTGAAATCGACGAGACAAAACTTACCAGTGAAAAACTCATAAATTTGCTATTCGGTTACGGCATAGGGCAGACCGCGTAGCTTCACTGGCATACCTGACATGGCTGCCTTGGCCTCTTGTGCCGTGGCTGTAACAACGAAAAAATAAACAAACTAAAGGCAAAAAAGCAACTCTTTGATTAAATTCAGTTGACTGACCTTCAATAAACCGATGACCCATGCTGACTTTGTTTATGGGGGTATCCCATGCCGAGTGGATACCTTAACATATACATCGCCTATATTTTTGGCATCCATACGGCTTGTGACCAGGTGAATGCCTGCGATCCATTTGTCACATTCTCAATCTTAAGGAAATCGAGCATCTCCTCGTGCGTAGCCGACCACGGCAGTCCATTGAGTCGTATAAATTATGGACTTTCGCCGACATTCTCGATTTTCATAGGCAACCCATCCTTCTCAATGGTATCGTATTGATCGTCATCATCCTGGTCCTGTTGCTAGTCGCCATTATTTGCTGGCCATAGTTGTACTGCACATCACCGATAGCCATTGCAACTGTGCGTGGGACTAAAATAAAATGAAAAGAAACAGTTATTAAGCACGATTAATTCATGTTCTTGTTGTTGCTGTTTTTACCCAACAGGCCGCAGTTTTTTTTTTTTTTTGCGTACGCCATTTTGATTTTTGTCACAGATTCTTTGTTGTGTGTATGACGCGACTCTTATTAACACTCTTTTTGCAAAGTAATTACACAAAATAAATACTCAATTGGACAAATTGCCATACATATATATATTCTTTTCTAACGGAGCAGGTAAAGGTAAACTTTCACGATCTTCAAAAATGCTCCAGCGAATTCAAAATTGTTCAGCGAATTCAAAAATGCTCAGCGAATTCAAAAATGTTCCGAGTGTTGCCAGTTCACTTTACAGCAAACCATCTGACAATATCGCTGTTATGTTAGTTAACAGGCTGTTAAAATAGTGAAGTAAAATACTGGGCTGTTAACATGGGAATTAAATAACCGGTGGTCATCTGCTTGAGTGGGCGGGAAGTTTGAAATTCATTATCAAGTTAGCAGCATAGTAAATGTCTTGCTACCTTAGTTGACCCATATTATTGAGGAAAAGTTAAGGACTTTCCAGGATCTAATAGTGTCAATCGACGCGGGTCATTAAGGACTTCAAAGGCCAAAGGACATCCGGATAGTCCTTGAAATGGCTGAGAAATAAGGATATTTGTACATTTTTGCCATTTTTTCGACCTACCCCCTTGCAAAAATTTTTGCAAAATTTTTTGAAAGATATTTGGAATCCTTGAATGCAGATCGATAGTTCTGCTTCTTCTTCGTCCTAGAAAAACATGTCCTGGCGAAATCGGTTAATGTCCTGCGGAGTTATGGCCCCAAGAAAATTATCCTTTTTTCGTTTATTAGCTCCAAAATCCGCAAATCCTGCCGCAGGACGAAAGGACATGGTGCGTTCGAATGTCCTTGATGATCCGCGTTGATTGGCATCAAAAAAAGTAGGGGTCATCTAAGAATGCAGCACAAAAACTGTTTTGGAAAAGGTCCTTTTTTATAGCTTTTTAAAGGACTTTCGAGGACCTGCATATGTCAATTAACAAGGTCCTTGATCTGGCCAAAGGACATCCAAATCGTCCTTAAAATGGCCGAGTTATATACACTTATGTGTTTTTTGGACTTGTAATTTTTCCTTAAGACAATTATCCTTTTTTCGTTTTTTAGCTCTTAAAGACGCATATCCTGCCGCAGGACGAAAGGACAGGGTTCGCTAGGATGTCCTTGATGATCCGCGTCGATTGGCATCAAAATAAGTAGGGGTCATCTAGGGATGGGAAAATTAAATTAGTGATTTTTTTTCAAGTCCCAGATTAGTTTATTTTATTGAACTCTAAAAGTATGCAACACAAATTATCACAAACCTTACCAAAATCGGTTTTTAGGCTCTGAAATGCGCAAATCCTTCCGCAGGACGAAAGGACATGGTTCGCTAGGATATCCTTAAAGATCCGCGTCAACTGGCACACTATGAGATCCTGGAAGGTCCTTCAGCGAGCTGAAATAATTTTTTAAAAATCGGGTCAAAATTAGTTTTTCAGATTTGAATGCCAATTCACATTAAGAGCACTAAAATAGACAGCACTTTTGAAATCGCTCGAAAATTGGCATAGTTAAAAATTTGCAAAGTTTAATGTAAAGTTTAATACATTTGGGAACAGGTTTTGAAAAATTGTTAGCCAAAATATAAATTTTCTTTTCTTATTTTCCAATTTTTAAAGTTTTTATATTCTATTAAATGCTAACAAAACTTTAAAAGATTGCAAAGCTGTGGATTTTTGACATTTTTTTTGAAAAGTTGTATGATGATTTTGGTCAAAATTCACATTTTCGTTTGCCTATATTTTAGACAATTTTCAACCGATTTAAGAATTTTGTATCTAATTCTTATTGGATTTTTACATACTTTAAAATGCTATCAAAAGCTTGGGATTTTTAAAAATAAAATTTCGACTCGATTTTTGAAAATTTTGACAGTGTATACACTGTAATTTTTTTCAAAAATCGGGTCAAAATTAGTTTTTTAGATTTGAATGCCATTTTATTATTCACATTTAGAGCAGCAAAAAACGACATGACTTTTTGAAATCGGCCAAAAATTGGCATAGTTAGAGGTTTGCAAAGTTGAGGTTTTTTGCATACATTTTGGAACGGGTTCTGAAAAATTGTTGGTCAAAATTGAAATTTTCGTAGAGCTGTAATTAGGACAATTTTTTACCGATTTTCAAAGTTTTGATGTAGTTTTTAACGAATTTTTATCTTCTTTTAAATGCTATGAAAACTTTAAAAGATTGCACAGCTGGGGATTTTTGAGAATTTTTTGAAAAATTGTATAATTTTGTCCAAAATTTCGATTTTCTTAGGCTGTAATTTAGACAATTTTCAATCGATTTCAAAATATTTTATATAATTCTTATTACATTTTTACATGCTTTAAAATGCAATCAAAAGCTTGAAATTTTAACGGAAAAAATTTCGACTCGATTTTTGAAAATTTTGACAGTGTATACACTGTAATTTTTTTCAAAAAACGGGTCAAATTTAGTTTTTGAGATTTGAATGCCATTTCATAACTCACATTCAGAGCAGCAAAAAAAGCCATGACTTTTTGAAATCGGCCAAAAATTGGCATAGTTAGAGGTTTGCAAAGTTGAGGTTTTTGCATACATTTTGGAACGGGTTCTGAAAAATTGTTGGTCAAAATTGAAATTTTCGTAGAGCTGTAATTAGGACAATTTTTTACCGATTTTCAAAGTTTTGATGTAGTTTTTAACGAATTTTTATCTTCTTTTAAATGCTATGAAAACTTTAAAAGATTGCACAGCTGGGGATTTTTGAGAATTTTTTGAAAAATTGTATAATTTTGTCCAAAATTTCGATTTTCTTAGGCTGTAATTTAGACAATTTTCTATCGATTTCAAAATATTTTATATAATTCTTATTACATTTTTACATGCTTTAAAATGCAATCAAAAGCTTGAAATTTTAACGGAAAAAATTTCGACTCGATTTTTGAAAATTTTGACAGTGTATACACTGTAATTTTTTTCAAAAAACGGGTCAAATTTAGTTTTTGAGATTTGAATGCCATTTCATAACTCACATTCAGAGCAGCAAAAAAAGCCATGACTTTTTGAAATCGGCCAAAAATTGGCATAGTTAGGGGTTTGCAAAGTTAAGGTTTTTGGATAAATTTTGGTAAGCTGATATATCAAAGATTTTTAATTTTATCCGTCTGCATTGGCGATTGGTGCAATTTGTCGACCTGGAAAAATTACAAGTATAGACACACAAAAGTCACGACCACTTATTAATTCCAAGCATTACATTTAAGTTCTGGATAATACCAATCAATGAAAATCATCAACGATATTCTTGCAAACCATGTCCGTTTGTATGCGAATTTTAGAACTACAAAATGACAGTTTTCATGGACATGCTTTTTTAGATCCTCCAGGACCAGGACCATCGCTATGAATTCTAAAATTCCCGATATCCATTCAAAAATTCAAATTTCTGACTTAAGTCCTTGATGTCTAGTATCGATTGACTCTATCAGAGTCAGAAAGCAAAGGAACCCACGATGCGGTTCAAAATTTCTGGTGTTGCGGTCACTAAATGCTTTAGCTGTTGTAAGAAGAAGAAGGCCAACAATGCAGAAAGATTTTGTGACTTTCTCTTTTCCAGATTAGATATGTATGATATTAAGTTTACACGTTAAATGAGTTACAAGCAAATGCGGAAAAGCTTATGGTATACACTGAGTACAGAACCAATCTGTCTCACTCTACTGCTGGAAAGCATCACTAGCTTTTAGTTCCTACTTTCCTAATCTAGTTCTTTTCGTAGATCGAAATCGAGTGGTATAATTTTTCTTATTTCTTTATGTGTCAGGATGGCCGAGCGGTCTAAGGCGCCAGACTCAAGATTTCACAGTCTTACTTTCTCAACGAAAGTGCGAATGGGCGTTCTGGTCCTCTCTGAGGGCGTGGGTTCGAATCCCACTTCTGACAAAAATACTATTTTTTATTTCTTAGAAACTTATTTTCTTCAATCACTTAATTTATTTATTGTTTGAGAAACCTAAAAAAAAATAATAGTAAAAGGAAGTATATTTTACAGACCATTTTATTTGTCAGAAGTGGGATTCGAACCCACGACCTCAGAGAGGACCAGAAAGCTCATACGGCACTTTTCCATTTGGAGAGTCTAACCTTAAGTCTGGCGCCTTAGACCGCTCGGCCATCCTGACATATGATATCTAGAGCATAGTATTCAAATTAGGCGGCCAGGACCACAAAATTACAAAAAAAATATAAGTACATATGTTAAGGGCATAAAATACAAAAAAATTTTACAGAGCAGGAGAAAAAAGGCAAAAAAAAAATATCTTGTCAGAAGTGGGATTCGAACCCACGCCCTCAGAGAGGACCAGAACGCTCATTCGCACTTTCGTTGAGAAAGTAAGACTGTGAAATCTTGAGTCTGGCGCCTTAGACCGCTCGGCCATCCTGACATGTTGATATTTATAAACAAATAGGTGATCTTGAAACTTTAGTTCGCATTCATAGTTTCTATAAAATTTTCTTTTCCTATTCTCATTTCTAAATTCTTTTTGATATGTATATTTTTTTTTATATCTTACTCTTTTACAGATAATAACAGATTTCTAACATATACATATATAAATACATATCCAAATTTGTTCTATGGATATGCTTTGCCCATGGTCTTGTCCTATTGATTACATTGAAAACAATTCCATCAATTTACAATGCCCAATACCCGTAACTACACCACAAAATGTCACCACAGCAGTTACACAAAAAAAAAAAAAAAAAATAAATAAAATAAAAAAAAAAAAAAGAAAAAAGAATCCATTGCATTGGACCGTTTTACCTTATCACCCATGCAATTCTCTAATTAGCTGGCGGCGACAACGGCAACGACTATGGCTACCAACTACTACTCCCATCTAGGGAGAGGGAGGAGATGGTATTAGGAAAGGCATGCAATTGGCATGGCATTGCCATGTTGGACGACCAATCTGCCACAACAGCCAAAAAGAAGCAAAGAGTGAGAGAGGGAGACTGTGAAACGAACCGACAAAGTCCTAAGCCACATGGCTCTTGGCATTCCCCAGCAACGATGCGATGCGATGCGATGCGATGCGAAGTTGATGTCAGGCACGTAATGAGCGCATTACGCACATCGGTACAGAGAATCTGGGGAAAAAGAGTGCGCCGGGGCAGAGAGGTGACGGGAAGAAGGACTGATAACAAGCCTTCTCGTTGGTCCGAATGCCTCGTTATCCTTGTCACATTATCGCCTTAGCCAAATACCTAGCGCATCTCTTGAGTGTGCAACATTGTTACCGTATTGTGCACGCTCTCGCGGTAAGGACAATGACAATGCCTTCCACTCTATGCGTGCTCTGCTCTGCCCTGCCCTGTCCGGCCCTGCTGTGCCCGGGTTACTGGCACTGACTCTGCTCGGGTGCTGTGTTGTGTGTGTGCTCAAGTAGCGAAAGGCCTGTGGCAAGAAAATCAAGCGGTGCAACATTTGTTTCGTTTCTTTTTTTTTTTTTTGTCTCTTCTACTTCAAGTTTGCAATGCATGTTTCTAAGTATGTATGTATGTAGTTTGGCGCAACGCCAGCCTCTGGGCAGAAAGCAGGAGTAGCCGCCCGATGGATGGGGAGGGGAGTGGTGGGGCAGGGAGACGGTTAGGCAGAATGTGTTGCACTCATTTCTAAGGCCAAGCAAACGAGACGCACAGCTGACTCTCTAACTTGAGGTGGACTGAAACTGCATTGCATTTTGCAACATGCATGCTCGTTCCCTCGATCCGGTTTCGTTTCGGTTTTTGCGGTTCTCGCTTGCAGGTGTGCTTCACACGACTTGTCAGTGTCAGCACAAATTTTGTTTTTTTTTTTTTTTTGTTTTTTTGATAGCTTGTAACAAACCAACAAAATTCTGTCGTTTTTTTCTTCTTCTGATGTTGTAGTTGCTTGAAATATTTGTGCATTCTTTTGTTTTGTGGGTTAAATATTTATTGAAGGAGTGCATAAAAGAATTGCATAGCTGTCTGAAGGTGAGAGGTCAACTGAAGGGATCGATATTGGCCCTGGAATTGGCAAAGTCATCATGGCAAAGCTGCGTTTAAGGGAAATTTTGAATTTCATACTAATTTGTGTACCCATGCGACGAAGTCAAATAATTTTGGAAATTTACAATTAAAATTAATGTGTTTGAGTGGCCAAGATTAGCTCTGTCAGTCAAGAACTATTCTCTTTATCCATTGAAACTGAAACAGAGCTCCGAATGGCTTTATAAAAAGGGTTTACTTACAATAACCCAACAGATTCCATTCCTATGAAGATATTTTTCAGGTCGTCAGTAAGACAGTCTTTAGCCATGTCCCTCTTGCTAAAATAGAGAGAGAGAGATGATTAATTAATTAGAATTTTGCTTTTGACATGATTGTTGAATATCACGTACTATCGTTTCATTGAATGAACACAAAGTTATGGTCAATAAAGCAGTTAAATTCCCTACCGCCAGCAAACTGTAGCTAACTTCTAGAGCAAATGTTAAAGATCCTCCCAAAAGCAACTTATGTACATATTCTTTATTTCTAGTTGAGATCAGTGACCCTTCCCTTTCTTCACACATCACATGGTGCTGGTCTGCTGTTCAATCTGCATATCAGTTGAAGGAAAAAACAGCAACTGCAACGGCAACGGCATTTCAACCAATTAACTAAACTGCTCTCAATTAAAAGTTAATCGTGCTTGAAACTGTCCAGGCGGCAGAGTCGGCAGCAGCTGCACTAATTAGCTCAACTCTCACAGTAGTAAGACGAAAGTAAACTACTCTCGACTGCCGACTCTCAACTGTCGACTGTCGACTGTCGAAAAGAGACTTCCCTTTCCTTTTACAATATTTTGTCATATGCCATAAATTTTCATAAAAACTAACAAAAATTGCACATAATTTTCTAATGCAAGATAAAAATCGGAAAATCAAAGAAGACGACTTCCATGAGGATGATGACGATGACGACAATGTCGTCGCACGAAAAGAGTACGAAAAGTGACTTGCTTGCAGTCTATTAATTTGAAATGTCTTGAGATAAATTACTAAATGACTACCGCTTACGTGTGATCCATCCATCAATGCCATCATTAAGCCAAAACATTTGACAGAAAAAAACGATACGAAACGAAACGAAATGAAACGACGACGATGACGACCAGCGACGGGAAGCGGCAGTCTCCAATCTCCAGTCGTCTCCAGCACAGTGCTCCAGTCATTCGGTGGTGCTCTCCCGCTTGATTGCAATCCCAAAGCCCAATCTCTCTGGCTACACAACAACTCACTTTCCTGCTTGCTACGGAAGAAGAGAAGACCCCACAGTGTGTGTGACATGGCGGCGACATCGTCATCATCATCTTTGTCTCTGGTTCCTTGGGGTTTCTCTCATGCCATCCCAACGAACGAACGAACGAATCAACCTACCTACCTACCTGCCCCTTTTTTTCTTTTCGCTGTTTTTTTCTTTTTCGTTTATTTTATTTTTATTTGTATTTTTTTTTTTTTTTTTGCTCTTCGCAAAGTCTCTTCTGGTATTTTTCTGGTAGGGTGCTGTCGATAGGTTTCCAGAGCTCAACTAGGCACAAAGGTAGCCGCCATCGAGTCGACTACTTCTTCGCCTTCTGCACTCAGGCGTGTCCAGGTATTTGTTGTTGATTATGTTGATAAAAAGGCCGCCACATATTTTCCAACTGCACTTGTAATAATTTGTTTGCCACTCATGTTTGTGTTTTTTTTTCTCTCGTTTTTGTTGTCTTTTTTTTGCGCTCTGTTGTTTTGCTCTGCTCCCTACTTTTCGCTCGTTGTAATCAATGCCAATGAGATGGGGACGCATACCAAAATGCCTTCTGTGGGAGCGCTGTCACCCTGATTTCCAGGAATTTCTTCCTTTTTTTTTTTTGTTTTTGCTTTTTGCTGTTTAGCTTTGATTGCGTGCGGGTTTATCTTTTTGATTTTAGGTATTTTAATGAGTTTCGACTCTAGGAAAACCAAAAAACCGAAACACACACACACTCTAGCACAAAAAAAAAAAAAAAAAAACAACAAAAAAGGTCTAACATCATTTTGATTTTATTTTGTTGAAGCAAAAGTTGGACTGAGGATGTTGCTATTAGCAGCATTTTGAGATGCGAAACGAGGCTTTTGATGTGTGTGCACGTGTGCACCGCTAGAGCGAGCAAAACCAAGTGAAATCAGAACAAAACAATATAGAAAAATCAAAACTCTCAATGCAAATGAGTTCAGGGTTAAGAGACAATGGTGGATTATTCCGAATGCAACGATATGGTAATGCGACTTTTATAATCACAATCAATTGTGGTTGCAAGTTTGGCAAACCTTTCAAATAGTTTGGCATATATTAAACTATAAGTCGATGAATATCATCAGGTGTATAGACAAAAACCTGCCACATTCTTCATCCCAAACCCAACCCCAATCCTAAGCCCAACACCATTTCCAATCCCAATTCAAAACCCATCTTATCTCTGCTCAAATGCCGCAACAGAGAACGGAGGCGGAGTGAGCGAACACAACGTAACATAACATAACGTAACGCTTAACGTAATAGCCTTTCATGTTTGCTTAGTAACCCACATCAATTCTAATCGCCTGTGTAGCCCCGACGATGTGGTCCCACGCCCATTCCCATTCTCAGTCCTGGTCCCGTTCCCGGTCTCGGTCTTCGTCACAGTAGCAGTCACTGTCCAAGTCCACGTCCAGATCCAGGTCCACCAGGCCACCACCCAGCTGGTAAGGCAAACGATTTATGGCATGCTTTCACATACTTTCACCTGGGGGAATATTCTCTTGGCTGTGAGCATAGTTGTGGTTGCTATTGCTGAGAGAGGGGAGGCGGAGAGCCACTATATATACATATATAGTGGGCGGATTGCCCAAAATATAATAGTGCACTCACTACCAACTACTTCCCCCATTCCCCACATCCACCACCACTTCCAGCCCTCCCAGCCACCTCTTTCGACACACCCATTCATTGTGTGTGTGTGTGTGTGTGTAGTTTATGTGAGCATATTAATTTTGGCATTGAAGTGGAGTTAAAATGCATTTGCAATTGTTTTTAATGTGCTCGTCGTGTGTGAGTTGGCCATTATGGTTAGTGGCTTTTCTCTGGCACTTACCAACACTGGCAATATGAATTGATTGTGATTTTTAAATGATGTACATAGAACTGAACTACTTCCAGTCTATTATTTCGTATTTACCAACATTGTAAATGCACGAATTTTGCTCGAGTGCAATTTCAGTTTTTCCAATACTGTTCCAATACTGACTACGCTTCACTAGGCAATACTGAAAAACCTGACCTAGTTTTATCCTTAACTTTTATGCATTCCATATGGATTAGTTACCACTCCGACAAGCTGACATCTTATACTTTTGTCATTAGCAGGCTTCTTGCGTAGTGGCCCGGACCATGATGCGGCAACGCACCGGAAAAACTTTGCCATGTGCGCAATGCGCATCCTACATTTGGCAACACAATAATAAAAAAAAAAAACATACAAAAAACTTTAATATGCAAAACTTTAATTTCTAAATCATAACTTTTTATTTCTCACCTTTTTGTTCTACTTTTGCCCACAGTTTGAAGTTGCCTGAGAGTTGCTTTGTATGTGCACACAAAAGGAGCGTATTTATATGCACCTAACATTTTCTATGTATAAGTATATATTGAAAACTAAATGTAGTTATTTACGAATTCAAAATGTTGCCGTTAATATTTTGTTAAATAAACTTTTTGTACGTATTTTAAAGCATATTGCCAGCAAAAATACCATAAAATACTGAAAGGAAATGCATTTGAATTTTTTTTATTATTGAAATCCTAGGAAGTCCTTGGAACATTGAAATTCAATCAAAAATTTCATTAACTTTAATCTTGTGGGTTTAGTTTTGAACTCTTATCATCTTTAACTATGTATGTGTATATCATTCCTATTTGGGTTTCTGAGCTCAGTTTTTATTTTTTATGCCATTAATTAATCCATCATTTCGTTGGTTTATATTTGTACAATTAATTTTGGTCTGATATGCAGATTGAATCAAATCGTTTAAATATTTAAGGTGTTTTTCAGAACTGTTCTTGATTTTTCTTTCTGCAAATTATTATATGAGATAATTTATATCTAATATGGTATGTAGAGTCAAAGTCTGCTGTTCCGTTTCCCTTTCTAGCTTCAACTTCACTGTAAATATATTCCCGACCTAAACCTCTTTGCATTTAACTTGCAATTTCCCAGCATTCCTGTACCAAGAGAGATAGAGAGAAAGAGTGCGAGGGTGAGGGGATGGAGAGGGCACATCCTGCAGAACACGCACACACAAAGAAGAGTCCAGAGAAAGCCTTGGGTAAGTAAATTTTATGTTTTATTATATTTAGGTCAAAGTTTTTAATAGTTTTGCATGCAGTTCAACTTTATGCCGTTCTCCCCCCTCAACCCCTTCGCCATCAAGTGGACATAACAAAGTAGCTTTTATATGTATGGAGCCCTCGTCCAGACCTCCACTGACCTCGACTCCATATGCATGTCCATGCCCATGTCCATGTGCATGTGTTTGCTACGTGGCTCACTGCCCGGCTTAGATAATGGAAAAGATTTGTTTATAAGAAAATTTAAATGTTAACCTAGGCCCAGGTACACACACACACACACCGAGGCGCAGGTACAGGTACAGCTAGTTGGACCGTTGGTCGGACGGCCGTTGGTTGGTTTGCCCTGGTTCAATATTTAATTCAATTTTGGTCAAGCTTTTATTTACACAGGCAATCTCCAACATGGCAAATCAATTACAATGCCCTGACCCTTCCCTCACATCCGTCCCTTGCCATGCTTTTGCAACCATCTATTCACTTCAACTCACCCGCTCTACACACACAGTCCACAGTCTTCAGTCCCCAGTCTCTTTGTTGCTCAGTTGCCTGATGCATTTAACCGGCCTTCTAATTGCAGAAACGAAAACTGCACGAAAATGTCAACGGCTTTTGGCATATTTCGTTTTTTTTCTTTCTGTTTTTCTACTTCTATTTCTTCTTTTTTTTTTTGTGGATTTTCTTGGTTTTCGGCCGCAGGTGCCTCTCGCTGGCACTCAGGCTCTCTGCGGCTAACCTAGAAAAAGAAGAAGTAGATGAAAAAAAAAGACAGACACACAGAAAATTCAACTGAACTTAGTTCAGGTTTTTTTTTCTTCCATTTTCCTACTACCTATTTGTGAAAGGCACAAAAAAAAAAAAAATACCGAAACGTTGTCGTCGCTTTTCGAGATTAGTTACACTTGCGCTCCATTTAAATGCCATGGCAAGTAAATTATGCGAAATTCTGTCTTTTCATTCGATGGCAAAATAGAAAGTGAAAGACTTGGCGGCCAACCTCCCAAAAATGGTTTTGGAAAATTTGCTTTGCCATCAAAGTGGCCGCCCTTTTTGTTGTTATTTTGCTGTTGTTGTTGTTGCTGTTGTTTGCCAGGTGAATGTCGCTCAATTTCCTCGAGAGTCTGGCGAAAGTTTTCTGCCCAGTTTGATTTTGTTTTTTCTAATCTTTTGCTTATGTGGGTCAATTATCGATTAGGATATCTGGTAAATTTCCTATCATTTAAAAGCATTCTCTTCTCTACATCAAGATAAACCGAAGCGATTGCATTTAACAATTTCGAAGCCGCTCACTAAATGAAGGAAAAGAACAAAGTTTTTTGTAGATCATTATTTTAAGTTCCATTTCTTAGCCATAAACAAAGCGGGCTAATACTGCTGCCAAATTGAAAAACAAGTATAATAAAGATTGTCCAATCTAAAGTAAAAGAGAACTTCTATTGACTAAATTAAATCCGATTTTCAAATAAATCTTATTGCAAAAAGTGCCAAAAGTTTACAAAACGTCCTTTTTGACATTTTTTTTAGGTTCATTGCAAAAATTGCTTGCTTTGTTATTGATCCAAGTCCTAAATTCTCAATTGATTGTTACTACTGTGTTTTTTTTGTATTCTTTAGAAAGTCTTTAATTTACTTAACTTTCAGGGGTTCTTTATAATTTTGTTAAACGATTGTTTTCCCCCACAAATATTTGCTTAACTTTGAAAAGCTTCACCTGACCTTTTTTCCCCTGTAGTAAAGTTGGTCCCTAATTGTAGACAGGGTCGGTCTCGAAGAGCCGCAGTTTTAAATTACAGCAAGGAATGTGAGCTAAAGGAGCTAAAATATATGACGAAATATTTTAAGTGCAATTAAGTCAAATATTTGAAACGTGAATTCAATCCAAAATAGATTCCAATAACGAAAACCTTAAAATGTATTCGTAAAAGAACATGGAGTAAAAACAAAATGGTTTCCCTATTTTTTTATATGATGTACCTGCAAAATTTTCCCTTGTATTTTCATAGTATTTTGTTGATACTCTCTATTAGATATGTGTCAGTTGCAGCTAATTAAATTACAATTTTTCTATGCAGTTTTTTAGAATGCCAGATGTCGGTTAAGATGTTGCAATCCTTTTGCACGATCGATGATATTTTTGAAGTGATGATGGGCAAAACAAATATGGATACTATCTTGATTAATAGTGCCACCCGCGGCCGACATAAGACTTAATCCGCGCCTGTTCTCTTCAAGCAAAAATATTAATTACACATTATTAATTTCCGTGATTTTTTTTTTTTGTTTGTTGTTTTGGTATTCTTTTTTTTGTTGTTGGCCCCGGACAGGAATATGAAAAATGATTTGTTTCCTTTCCAGCGAAGTGGCCGGGCTATTTATTTAAATGAATTGTTTTGAGGCGACCCAAACAACTATAATGATAGCAACAACAACAACAACGGCAGCAACTTTTTTCCTGTAACAAAAGCAGAGAAAAAATTTGCGCGTGGGCGTTGGATCTTCTCATTCCACTTTCCGCTCTCCCTTCGCCCTGCCCTGCCCTGCCCTACCCCACAAACTATATCGCTCCATTTGAGCTTTACCGGAGGCCTATCTCGATTATTGTTTAATACGCTGTCATTAATCAATTTGTTTGCCATTGTTTGGAGGCCAAAACGGCAAACGGTAGTTTGGTTATTTATTCCTCATTTTTTGCTTTTCCCTCTCGCTCTCTCTTTCTCTTGTTTGCCACATCTCTTTTTCTGTGTGTGTGTGTGTGTGTGTGTTTGGCCAAATTAATTATGGCCGAGATTTCTGGTCTGATAAACAAGAACAAGAACGAGAGCACAAACATTCAAACAAACAAATGAACGGGGCAGCAACACAAAACAAAACAAAGCAAAAAAAAAAAAAAGCACAAGTGTAGAATAGTGACAAATTTTTTGGTGGCCATAATAAATGACTTTGTTTTGGGCTTGGAAAATAATTGATTATGTTATGCAGACACAAAAATAAGGTAACTAGACTCTACACATTTTGCGGAATGAATGATGCGAATGGAAATCGTATAATGAAATGTGATTTATGAGAACGGAAAATGAAACAAGAACATGAAATTGAAATTGAAAGTCATCAACGAAAATAAGAACAAAATTTTCATTTAAATTCACATGAGTTTCAAGAGTATGTGAAATGAATGTTTTACTTAGTTTAGTTTGTGACATTGGGTGAAAATTTAGTTAGCATTAAATCCGTTCTAGAATTTCATTTTGGAGTATTCTGAGCCACCTGTTGAAAATGCACTTAAAATCTGCCTTGACCCAACACATTTACCCTAACTTTTGTGCAGTGTCTCTCAAGTTTATAGCGCTGTAGGAAAAGTATCTAGATTTGAGACGTTTGTGCTGGGAGTTTTGGTTTGCAAAGTATCTCATTTGGGCAGGGTATATAAATCTCGTTGTTGCAGAGGTGTGCTTCCGGCATGTTTGCCTGCCAATTTGCTGTTAACCAGCGACAAGCCACAAGAATTTTGTAAATGCCAAAACGACAAACAAAACAAAGCAACAAAAACAAAAAGTCATACAACAAACAACTGAGAAAAACAAAACTAAAAAAAAAAATCAAAAACCGGCCAAAACTATTCATATTTCTAGGCACAAGACAGGCGAGAAGGAAAAAACCTACAAGTGTTATATGACAGGTCTTTGACATCCCACTGTGAGTCGTTTCTAATACCCTGTAAGCGAATCGATTTTAAAGGTATGTATAACCAACGGAAGGGATCGCAACAGTTGGAAAATACAAATAAATATTATTTTTGATTTTACAGCTAAACTATCCCACGTATCTAATGGATGTGCAAGAAGTATCTAAGGGATATCTGATGAACCAGGTCACCTCGATTAAACAAGGATCTATCTATTAAAGTTGTTTAGTTTTAAATAGAATATTATCTGCTTGAATAAAGTACAAATATCTAATGAGATTGGTTTTCTTTTGGAGGATATTTTACAGGTCGATCCATTTAACTTTTGAATGGTTTTTTCTTTCCTATTTTTTTTTTATTTGTGTGGACAAAAAGCTTCGTTGTTTTCGTATGTCTCTCTATATGTTTGTTCATATGTAAGTGTGTATGTTAATTTGATTTTGGTGTCAAATGTATTTCGGTTTTTCCTCAGATTTTCTGTTTCTCTGTTTGTTTGTTTTTTTTTTTTTATAGCCTGCACTTTGCCTGCGCTTTTATTGTTGTTGTTAGTAGTAGTAGTAGTAATTGCTGGTGTTGCCCTCTCTCAGCCATCACCCCAGCTTCAGTCCCCCTCCCTCCCTCTCACAGTCGGTGTCAATCTGTTTTGGGTTTTGCTTTTGATTGTGCGGTACTTATGTCTTTATTGACAACGACGTAATATGTATATACATACAAATTTATACACAATTTCATACATATAAATAATTTATTATATTCAGACATTGAGCAATTTGTAAATGGGCAAAGAGTACGAGTGGCGGGTTGAAGGCAGAGGAATATGTTTGAAAATTTGATATGCCAGTCAGCTTTCTGTGATTTGCATTTTATCAAGTGCAATTCGAGTGGCAAAATACAGAGAAAAAAAAAACCAGAGAGTGAGAGAGAGCGAGATCCAGAGAGAGAGAGAGACAGAGAGGGGGGGCGAAAGGTAAAAGAGGCAAAGCTCCAACAGCTTTTCAAGGACACTTGAGATAATTGCTAAACTTCTATGAGAGGAAATTTACAATTATTTGGTCTATTTGATTACAAATTGATGTGGAATTTCATTGGAATTGAAAATTTGTCCAACACACTATTATTTATAAGCACTTTAGAGTTCACAAAACATAACCAAAGGCATATTCCCAAAATGTCAGACAAGAAAGGGCAAAAGAAAGGTGTTTAACAGATAATTTAAATAGGTTAAATATAACTAAACTTTAAATTGGCACATTTAAGAATCCTTCAAATAAAAACTCCTGATAATAATGCGGAAATTGATTCAATTTAAGAGATAAACTCATCTATTGAAACATCTTCATGCGGAATACTCCACCTTTTCAATAAATCCTTTCTAGATTACATATTTTTTAGACCAGAATTTTGTGTGCGACTTTAGTATTACCATTCTCTTGATGGCTTTAATGTCACCTCATTGCATAATTCTCTGCTGCTTGAGAACCACCCTCCAAAAATGCCACTCAAAGTGCAATTAAAGCCTGAAGGAACTCTTTTGAATATATGTATGTATATTCCCCAATTCCCAAACAATGGGATCTTTAATTTCTGCTTGAAAGCATATTTCCAACATTGAATAATAAATATGTCGCAGACACTTGATGCAGTCGGCGTTCCCCCCCGAGCCCGAGCCCGAGCCCGAGCTCCAGCCCCTTCAGGGCGAACTTCATATATGCCCACCGGCAGCACCGCATTCTGCCATAGTCCCATACACTCCAAGTCCAACCCCCAAAAACAAATTTTTCCTCTTTGTGTGTGTGTGTGTGCAACATGCACTCGACTCTCGAAGCCCGACTCTCTGGGCTCTTGCACTCCTCAATTATGTCTTAATTCGTATCTAATGGATATTTTCTGTGAAAATTTCATGATTAATCGTAGCCTCGAGGGTTGGGCGAACTGTACGTGCTACGTACTAACCATATACCTATACATATATTGGGGGTTGCATCTGAAGAACTCAAGTTGTTCACACATGTTCACAAAATCGACAAAAAAAAAAAAAAACAGAGAGAGAAAGATGTGGTTTAAGTGGTGGTCGGGGGTGGTTGGGGGTGGTTATCGGCATTGCCAAAAACTTGCAAACTGCAAATACATATACCCAGTAGGCTTAATGGAACTATTAACACAGCGGAAATAGGCTTACGAAAAGAGTTAAGTGGCAAAATTGATGGATTAACAGCACTCATAAAGGTCAGAGAACTAAATGGATACAAAGTCAAAAACCATTTCAATTGCTATGCATTACTTCTTCGTTTTTATCTCGTATCTATAAAATAGAATCTCTTTAAATAGAAATTGAATATGTCCTTTTAAAATGTTCACGTTATTGCAACGAAATCTATTACAAAGTAGTGAAGTATTTAAATGTTGTAGGTAGGAACCATTCGTATTGCACGTATAAAACATATAGTTTCCATGTTCACGATCGATCAAGAAAATTAAAAACAAGGACAAAATGTTACAAATAACTCTCCTTTGTGAAGGGCGTTTTTACCAGAAATTTTGACAAATACAATACTCGACGTTGGCTTAGTCTTTTGTTATCCTTTTTTAATTTTTTCAACTCGATTTGTCATCCTTCTATTCCATTAATCCTTTTGCTCTTCCAATTTGTTCTATCATTTCTCTTTGATCATTTTTTCCGTGTTTTTTAATTGTTGTATATTTGTTTGTATTTTTTCATGAACCAAATTTGAGTTGCTCGATCTTTGTCCAATTCGATCTCAACATATACCACGTTAGACCTATTCTATATAGTAGACCCTTTCAAGTGATGGTAAAACACCTATAAAAATGTTCTGTTCGCCCCTTTTGTCTACCCTTAATGGGTAAAAAAATAAACCCACCCGAGCAATAACTCAACTCTCAACTCCCACAACTTCTAAGTACAATGGGTTTTGAGTTTTTCTTTTTTGAAAATTTGCGATTAATACCGCCACAACTTAGGCGGGTGGGGGTGGGGTATGGATGGGGGTGCTTTTGGAGGGTGGTTGCTTGCAATTGTTGGGGTGTGGCATTTCACATTGGCGGCATATGCGTAGACGACGTGTTGCAACTTCCGGAGACGCCGACGACGTATTCTGCAAAAGCGAAAAAAGTGATTACGCGGCATTTGTGCCAGCAGCAACAGAAACAGAAACAGCAAAAGCAAAACCAAAACCGGCGACGGTTTTTGCAAACATTTCCAAGAATGCAATCGCGTTTCTCACACTTACTGCCAAATCCCCTCCATCCATCCATCACCTCTTACCACGGCCCGTTCAAGTCAACTTGCCGGGTTTTTTTTTTTTGCTTTTTGTAAACAGAAAAAGAAACGCAGCAACTCAAGTGCATTTTTTAGGCGGCATTTTCTTATCTATGGCACATGAGCTCCATCTATTGGCTTTTAGCGCAACTAGATCAGAGAGAGAGAATGAAAAAGTTTTGAGAAATTGAGGGAGAAACTATCTAACTTGCGTTGCATTTTTATCTATGCGAGAGAACGAGTGAGAGAGCAAGCCGAGAGAGTCGCCGTTTCTCTGTTTATCTTTGGGTCTTGCTTGCATTTGCATTCTTCCTCAAATTTGTTGTTTGCTACGACCGCTCCCCATAAAAAAAAAGAACCAAAAACAAAAACAAAAAATTCCAAATTTTTGTTGATTTCCATGTCGAATGCCGCCGCATTTTTGTGGTGTTGCATTGAATTGGATTTTCCTTTTCCTTTATTTTTTATCAGATAGTCTGATAAGCACTTGCGGCGGTGTATGGTGTATGGTGTGTGTGGGTGAAGCGTGCAATGAACTTTCCTGATGCGGCAAGGTGTGTGCTGTGGGATCCAATTCGACAGGAAGTTAAGTGGATTAATTGGTAGATAGGTAGATAGGATGGGGGAAATCTCTGTTATAACATGAGCCATGCTAGATAATATCTTATCTGAATACATTCTATATTCAAAAGATCCCCTAAAACATTGAAAATTTGATGGACCCAAGGTGAACTTTCTCTAATATTTAATATGAAAATTTAAGGAATTAATCAAAACTAATTCAATTGCTTGGGGGGCGCATTCTGTCGACAAATCCATTTGTTTAAACTCAAGAGTATTTTTTTAAATAATTTACTCGCTACATAAATTACTTGTTATTGGAGAAACAAATACCAATTAGACAAAATTATTATCCAAAAAGGTAGCTCATAACATAGTCTTATTTTGCATAAAATATTCTGGTCCAGCTTCAGTTTTGTATCTTTGTTGACTCCTAAACTGAATTTATTTATTAAATATATGTAAACTTTATATTTATTTATAAATAGTAGCTGTTGCTTTTATTTTATTAAATTTAGCATGTCTCTCTATCGATTTATATCTCTGTATATTTTAAGTATGTAAAGAGAATTTGATGGAGAAATTGTACAAATTGTTCTAAAGAAGCTTGGGTGTGATTTTTAAGTTTGCTGTGATTTTTAAGAGTTTTTAAAGTTTCAGTCCATAAATGGGTGATCCAAATTTAGAAAATCTCAATGAAATAAACATTTTTCAAGTGCACGCTACGTGTGTATTTAGTTCAAGTGTTTATCTAAGCATTTCCAACGATATCTTTGTATGCATTTTATATCCATACATTTCCGCATAGCTTAACTTCTGACAACATACTAAGTTTAAGTTGGCCTATCGCCGTCATGCCCCTTCAATTGTTCCTTTATGACTTTGTCAACAACTTTATAGTCATACAACACTTTGCACTACCGCCCAAAACCATTTTTTGCACACCTGTGCCTACACCTTGCACACACATACACACTCACACACACCCAATTGTCAAACCAATTGAGCATTCAACACCCACGCGTGTCATAAAACCATTTCCATTTGAAGCCAACCGAAAGAAAGAAAGAAAAAAAAGTAGACCTAGCGACTAGACTAGAGTTAGCCAGGTTTCGAACCAACCAAATGTATCTAACTCATTGTCGGTCGGTGAGAATCCAATTTGAGTTAAAACTCATTGGAGAAAGATTTTGCCGGTTGGATTTGCCTCGCTCTCTGGCCCTCTCTCTGTGGTATCTGAGAGATTCAGATACATTTTGTACTCTCAGATACAGATACATTTTGTACTCTCAGATACTTTTTTGTTTTTTTTTTTTTGCACATTTTGCCGACACATTTCGTTCGGAGGCTCGTGGCCGCCTCGCCAGCAACTGTTGTCGGCGTTGTAGTCGTCGTCGTCGTTTGTTGTCGTTGTCGTCGTTCTGCGTCTCTCTCACACACACCGACAGCTGTCGCTGCCTGAATGCAGTTGATACGTTAGTTGAGTCGAGTACGTGAACGTGTATGGATGGACATGGACCGAACGGAACCGTTAGGCATATAGTTCAATCACAACAAGAAGTTTATCTCACCAAGCCACGAGCAGAAGGCACACACGGCATACGGCATACGGCATACGGCAAACGGCGCACGGGAACGTTTATTTAGCAGCTACCAAAGTGATTCGCGCGCGTGCAAAATTGTTTTTTGTCATCGTTCAATCAGTCCGCCGCTCCCCCTCCTTCGGTCTGATCTGAACCGATTCGATTTGATCCAAACCGAAACGATCCAACCCGCCTCCTCCCACCTCTCCTTTTCTAAACGCAGCACACATTACCGTTGTTAGTCTAGTCTAGTGAAGAGAACTTGTTTTCGGGGCGTCGTTCGTGTATGCAAAAAAATAAATACAACAAGAAATCGAAAATAATAATCAAAAAAGACTTTTTTAATGAAATGCTTTTTTTGCGCCGTTTTTATGAATGATTCTACGAGTGCAAATCGTGTGCCGCGTATCTAATAGA
This sequence comes from Drosophila sp. 14030-0761.01, assembly GCA_018150735.1. NCBI lineage: Eukaryota > Metazoa > Arthropoda > Insecta > Diptera > Drosophilidae > Drosophila > Drosophila sp. 14030-0761.01. The sequence goes on along the minus strand of JAECWO010000001.1, from coordinate 17,635,453 downwards.
TACATTTCATAATTTTCAAACGGCAAAGGTCGCCGCCGCCGCGTCAAAAAAGACTTGTGCGAAATTTCGTTTGTTTATTTTGAAATTTTTGTTTTCCTTTTTTTTGTGTGGTGTTTTTCGCGAGTGAGATTTTTGCCCCCTTCTTTCTCTCTACGTCTGGCGAGAGAAGAAGAAATTCTTCAACGTAAGTTCCTTGTAATTAAGTTCACTTTTTAAGCTGTAAGAAGTTTTGACTTTTTGTGTGTTTCAAGTCATGAAAATCAATAAGTTTTATGAGTTTTTGTTTGATATCATTAATTATATGTCTGCATTTTGGGTGTGGGGTGTGGAGTGTGAAGTTTGGGGTTTGGGGCAAGGAACAGGTTCTCCATTCTCGCCCCATTTGTTTTAGTTTTCTTATTGGTTTGGGTTTGGGTTTGTCGTTTTGTTTTTCGTGCCATTCTGAGAACTTGTTAGAGATGTGAATCTTAGGAGCAGAGAGCTCAGAGACTGAGGCTGTAGCTGTGGTTGGGCGTCCTCGAGTAATGTATATGTTGTGGATTTTATGAGTAACTGGGTTGACACTTCTATGAATTGGAGTCGCAACGAAGTGAGATACATTCTTAAGCTGAGTTTCGGTTAATGTCCAAGACGTGAGTTAGAATAATATTTGTGGCCATAAATATTCTAATGGTTTGACATTGGTTTATTTCTACTGCTCTTCTTATTGAAAGACGAAGCGCATTGTCACTGCTTTTCCAGGAAGATCGAAGTGCTTGTCTTTGTCCACATAAAATTGCATAACATCATAGACAATTAGCAAGTGAGTGAAAAGATATAACTTACATACAGACAGAGCAAATTGTTGAACAAATGCATTTAGTGTCATTTATAGCTGTGTCTGCATTTCGCAATTTTAAAATATGGTTTCCAACTAGTAAATATGTTCTTAAGATTTGACGTCTGAGAAATTAATTAAAATTTATATGTTCTAAAATTGAGATGACTTAGACTTAGATTGTTATAGATTTCTGATAGATGGCAGTAGAGAACCAGATTAAAAAACACTTCACTTGAACATAAAGTATCCTAGTGATTCCTGATTTGTAAATAAATTTTCTGAATAGATGAATACTTAATTCATATCAAGTAGCTATGATAATATTTCGATTGTTAATGTAATAATATTTCCTGAATGAATCATTCATCATATTTGTATGAATGACAGAGGAACTAAATGACACACTTGATGACTCCATTATTATGCAATTGAGCCAAATTTATCCAATTTTCACAGTCAACAACAACAGCAACAACATTGTGCAATTTAATGTAAACTAATTCAAAAGACTTTAAAGACAAAAGAGTTTTGAACATAAAACTGTTCACACTCAGTTTTTGCACCCTGAAAACTTTTGCCCCACAATTAAGTTGAACAAACATTGCCTCAACTATTGTATTTGCCTGCCGTTTGCATAATCGTATTAACCAATTTTCTTGTTGCGACATCTAAAGATGAAAATTAATCGAAAACATTGTTTTTGTGTTCCCTATTTGTTTATAAAGACATCAAAACCGAAGCGAGGCAGACATCATCATATCGTGTATACGTTTCTACTATATATGTATGTATTTATAATATTTTTCCCAAAAATTATTACCCAACAGAAGCAAGAAGCAGCAGATGCCGCAGAGAAGAAGTTCTGCTAAAGCCCAGCCACATGCTTTTTAACCTTGATTAAGTTGACGTTCTAATGATGCTGCTAATGGTGGCGAGGAGATGAGGCTGATAATAATCACAATGATGATGATGCTGGCGGTTCTTGGGGTAGGGAACAGCCGCAACATCATTAACAACATTATCACAACACACACAGATACACACACACACACAGAGCCGGGCAAAGGCAAAAGTTTGCCTCCATCCCTTCTGTGAAAAACTTCACTCTCCCCCCCTCTGTCTTTCTCTCTGGGTTTTTTTTTTTTTTTAATTGCCGCCTGGCACTCAGCTAATGTAATTTATATTACATCTTATGCTCTAAAAGCTTTAAGTAGCTGAAAAGAAGGTACCTATAAACACACACACACACACACATACACACAAGTGGAGGAGGAGGGAAAAACCAGCAGCCAGCGGCAAGCAGCAAAGTGCAGCGCATCCCAAAGATGCTGTTTATATTTACCTAACATTGTACTTGAAAGATATTTTTGTTACGTTTTTGTGGCACTTCTCACTCCCTAACCGTAAGCACCCCCATCCCTAGCTCCCTCACTCCTTCTCCCTTCACTAGCTCGCGTTGTTTGTTTATCTAATGGCTAAAAAATATTTAAGCTGTAAAAATTTGTAGCCCTCTAAGATGGCTAAAAGCTGCTTCTCGCTTCTCTTTTCTGTTTTATTTACACAAGTCATAAATACTTTTAGAGCCAAGTTAGTAAAACAAAAAAAAAAAAAAGCGAGGAAAACGAAAAAAGGTTAAGGTAGACTCTCGGACTGCGTAAAAGTTGAAATATCTCTCTTTCTACTTGCTATATTTTAAATTTATGTAAATTTTCGGTTTGGAGGACCACTCCGCCCCCCCTTTGCAGCATCCCGTGTTGGCTGCCAAACTTCTCTTATATATTTTTTTCTGGCTGTCTGTTATCTTAAATGTTTTTCCTGTTGGTAATTAAAAAGTTTTCATTTCCACTCTCGTGTCTGCTTAGATTAGCTAATGCAGGTTGAAATTTTTATATATTTCTCTTCTTTTTTTTTTTTGGGGGGCCCACCAAAATCCACACACACACACCCAGAAAATGTGGCCTTGAAATCGGGCCATGTTAGTATACATAGTATTTCCTGCCAGATAAGAGAGAGTTGGCCTTTAAGTCTCAAGCCCTAAGCTACGCCAAAGTAACTTTAAGACATCTTTAAGGACAATGTTTCAACATTGATGTGGCAAACTATGTGGTTAGGTAGTAGAAGGTAGTAAGTTGCATCTTCCTAATTGCAATGGCCCTTGGTTCATTAGCCAGATAATTTCGCTTAACGACCCAAACCCTGCTCCACCTCTAAGCCATGGTTAATAACTTAAATACAATATTGACCAAACGGGCAGAAGCGTTTATGTTTTATGTTCTTAGTGCTCATTAGGCAGAACTTTTCAATACTCGAGAGGTAGTGGAAACTGAAATATTGAATAATGAAGAAATGTTTCATCAATGGATGATTTATAAATGCAAAATATGAACAATCTAGCAATCATTTCTAGACTACTTATATTAGGGTTAAATTATACCAAATGGCTCTATTTCAGTTTTGCAATAATTCGATTTTGATTTGCTTTTCCGATTGATTTTTAAAATCTTGTTTTCTAACCTAAATCTATAAATCAAATCATTCATAAGTATACACAAGCCTTGACATTTATAGTGTAGTAGGTATACCTAAAAAATTATGTAATAATTCTAATAACACCAACAATTAACCACAACTATTGAAGCCAAGTTGATTGCTAATCGAGCACAAATCAAAACAGCAGAAAGCAGTCAACAGCCATCAAACAAGCAGCTGAAACCATTAACAATTATAATACTATGTGGCCCGCAACAAAGTCAAAGCAATTTCTAGACTTAATCACTTTTAATAACAAGCCACCCAAAATTCAAATCGAATGAAAACTCAACGAACAGCAAGTCTATTAAAAATACATATTTTGCCATTAAGTTGCTTTTTGTTTTTTCGTTGTTACAAGCTTCAATGTGAATTCATCGGGCAAGAACTTTGAACAACATGCGATAATATGTAATTAACTATTTTAATATGAGAAATAAAAACAATCATAAATTTAATTAACATAATTTTGAACGGAAAACGGATGCGCATTTGCCTGAATGAATGAAATGAATGACTACTGCCTGCCTCTGCCTCTGCCTATGTTTGAACAATTTTTTTATATTCGAATTTTGCTCACGTTGCTCTAATTAAAATGAGGCGAAATGTTTACGTTATTTTGGGGGAAAATTGAAAGCACTCTGGAGACAAAACCATATGGAAAGAGAGACAGTTATAGAATTAATAATGAAAACGAATTGAAAGTTCTTTTCTAGCAATAGAGCAGCTGGTTTTCGGCACGTGCCAAACCAGAGAGAGAGAAAGAGAATTTTTGGATCGAAAAGTATTATATATATGTGAGTAGGTAGGTAGGTATGTAGGTGGGTACATTGTTCTAGATTTCCATGAAACATAGTTGAAGCATAGGCGCATAGGCATACATAGATCTCTATGCGTCATGAAGGCAAATGAATTGGTTGCTCTTTATCATTTGTTTACCTTACGCTCTGAGATAAGGCGCCAACTGTGCGCGATAAGATAAACTTACTCCCGGGTCTAGGGTGTGACGATGACAACGACAACAACGCCTTGGTCTTCGATTTTTTCTGATTTTTCTCTCTCTCTCTCTCTGTCTACCTATAAAAGAACTGTGCGAGGCCTGCAATTGTGTTGTGCAAGCTGATTGAGGCGGAGGCGGTGGTGAAGTGATGCGGAGGTGTGCGGAGTAGCCGTTACTAATGGACTTCTTACTTATTTATGGCGACTGAATGTTGGTCAATATTTGTGTATTGATGGGGGCCAGAGTCGGGTTGAATGGTGCATGGGGGGGGGGAATACCACAAAGAACCGAGACATCGAGAACGGAGAACAGAGAACAGAGAAAAAGAAGTGAGTGGAGAGACAGACCTAAAAGCTGGCTTAGCGCATGGATAAAGTAGAAAATAATGAAGAAATAATTTATAGATAGGATAAGTACACATATTGGTAAGAGAGAGTGAGTGAGTGAGCAAATGGTAAAAGTCATAAACCTTGGTGGTTGGGTGGGTGGCAAGTACAGATTGACACTGCTTCAAAGTCAAACAAAAAGTTCTACTTAAGATAATAATGATGATGAGAGACAAGGCAAATGTCTCAATCGGATTTCCGTAATACACTGACACAAGAGAACAGGCAAAAACATTTCCAAACAGGGCATGGATCAATGTTTAAGTCATGTTTCATAATATCAATAGTGTAAATCTATCGATATCATGTGTTATGGCCCCCCCCCCCCACCTTTCTGTCATATTGTGTTTTATATGCCCATACATCTTTATACATACATATAAATACAAGCAATTTTTCATTTCATTTAACTCATTTTAATTTGCTAAACTTGAATTTCCTCGTTCATAATTCACTCGCTCATGACCATGCACACACATCTGTTCCATCTGTTTACGTTTCGCTGATATACTAAAGCCAAATATACATATATTTAGTGTAGTATATAGATATACAAAAAAAGTATATATATATATATATATGCAGATATCTGAAAATGTAAACATTTCTAAATTTATACACTGCCACACATTGACCATACACAACAATGAAAATCCATTAATATAATGTTCTGGCATTTAAGACGAGGGGCTAGTTAGCAAGAGGTGGGTGGGGCCGACATAAACTCATCTCACATTGACGAAAATTAAATGCCCTTTCTCATACGTAAGGCATTTTAATGGCCATCATAACAATTATTGAACTTTATTTAACATAGCTACATTTAACGTAATTTATCATATTTAAATGATATATTTTATCAACTTTTATCTACGCGAATATGCCCTAATCTAACATTAGCGATCGATCGATAATATCTAAACGATTTCACTTCAAATTCAGGATCTGTCTAGCAATTTATCCCTATGTTCCAGATGAAACAATTTAAATAAAAGCTCTGGAATTAATATACCCCTTTGTTTGGCCAGGGTATAAAACTGAAGAAACACAAAAAGACAGAGACACAAAACAAAAAAAAAATGAAGAAAACCAAAAGAAAAGACAAAAATACAGAGACCGAGAAACATGCTTGCAAACATGATGATAATAAAAATGGCAACGGGACAGAATTCAGACTGAAAATTTATGACAAAATATGCAAAAATTTGTTACACTCCAAGCTTGACAAGAAAAAGAGACCAAAACCGAGACAGGGGACGGACAAAGAGAGATGAAGACGGGGAAGTGTGGGGGCAAGGAAGTTTTTGGGGGAAGAGCCGGCTCAGTTGATGCCAATGATATAGAATAGATAGATGATGCTGTGGCCACATAGTTAGTTGACGCCCACAAAATCTACAACACAATGTCAGACCATAAATAAGAGCAAGGCAAATAATCGTAGAAAAAAACAGCATATATGAAAATATGGGCTGACTACAACAATTTTCCTTTCGGCTCAATATATTTATAAAAAAAAAACAGAAAGCACAACAACAAATTGTTGTTTTGGTTTATTTTGTATTTTTTTTTTTGGTTTGGTTTCGGTTTTGGTTTCGGTTTTTTGTTTTTGTAAAGTTTCTCTGTTCTGCTCTGTTTTAAAATTTATGGGTTTATTGATACTTGGAAACCAGAGACAGACTCAAACAAATTTTTGCTTTATCAGCTCAAAAGAAGAAAAAAACCAAAAAACAAAAAACAACTGAAAACGACACGACATACTCGATGCCCCCAACTCCACAGCCTGCCACTGCCCCAAGCTCAGACTCAGACCACAATCTGTAAATATACAAATGTTTTCTATGGATGGCCTGAGAAATGGTTTTTTCCAGCCATTTCGGCCGAATCGTGCAATTAAACTGAGGCCCAAGAAATCATACGAAATGTATATGGGAAAATATTGAAAGCGCTTGAGCCATGTGAAATCAAAAGATGAATGAATGAAGCCACAGAGAAGAAGAGAATCCAATTCATTATGCCAAAAAATTCATTGAGTAAATCGTTATGGATATCAATTAGATATTCGTAGCTAAACACTGAACTGAGGCTTCATTTCACATCTGCTGATCCTTTGCTGTTAAGGTTTAAGGAAGCTTTAATTAGTTTTGTACAACTTTTTAAAGTTATTCCTAATAGAATATTTTCCATAATCGCCTGTATTCAAGTCACTTTACTGCTTAACCACTAACTTCTACCCCTAAAGCCCGACAGCGACAGCAAGCCAACACAACCCAGCAACAAATTAAGTCAAGTTAATTTCACAAACTAACTAAAGCAAATCCCGCACATGTCAACGTTATGTTCTACTCTGCTCTACTCGCTTTTGGGTTTTTCCTCCTCGGGGGTCTTGACATCTACAAAGTGAAATTAACTGAGTAAACAAAGCAATGACAACAACAACAACAACAACTACGAAAAAATAATATAAAAACAACAAAAAAAATATTTGCTTAATTAACTGGCAAAAACTTTCAGAACGCACACACACACACAAAGGACAGACAATTAGTATATATATATATATATATATATAGGGATATATGCATGAGAAAGGGCAAAGGTAAAAGGGGAAAGGGGGGGGGACGGGGAAAACGCAAAAGGAGTCAAAGACAGAGAGAAAATGTTGTCGTGAAATGTTTTCATAATAAGCCATAGTTTTTACCTACACATAGACAAATAAACATAATGAAAGACAAACAAAAAGCCCATTCCCGGTCCCGGTCCCAGTCCTCGGTCCCAGTCCTCGGTCTCGAACTCAAACTCGAACCTGAACTTGGGGTCCCAGACCTATAAATAGGTGGTAAGAAACTAATATTGACAATGGTGGAGCAGACTAAAGGCAAACTAAAGTTTGTCTAACGTGGCGTATGAGCAATTAACATTTATGGCAATTAATTAAAATTACATCACTTTCTCAGCAACGAGCCACCCACTATTGCTCTATCCATCTAATTGAGACATCAACATTTTACAGGCGGCAGCCAAATTCGATGAGAAATGAGAAATTATTAAGGCCGAGTCTATTCATTGTTTTTGTTTTGTTCAAGCCACTTTAGCTTTGAGCATAATTATAGTGGAGGGGAGAAGGAGGGGAAACGTTTTGTTATTTTGTCCAAGTTAGTTACTTCAACTAATGATGATCTTTGTGTCTTGACAAGGTTGCCGCTTAAATACTTAAAGACTTTGGCTTGACTTGAATCATCGAATCGACATCATCGCATGATTAGCGCGTTCGATACAAAAGAATGCCTCAAAGGCAACTCAATTTTCATAATTGATATGCAAAATAAAAAGCATTTTGTTGTCTCTCCCTCTCTCTATTCAAAATGGTGTGAAGCGAAGAATTAGTAAAGTGATAGATCAGTCAAGGTTAGACAATGTTGAATGCGGGTTCAATGAACTTCACATTTTTCATCATTTCGATTGGCTTACGATCAAAAAATATTGCAACTTTAAAAGGGTTTTCGATCACCATCAATAGAGGAAACTTCTTTATACATATTATGAGTCAACAGAACAATAACAATCATGTGAATATATCACAAATAATGGCACAAGTTCTTGATATATGAGTAAGATGGTAATAATAGTATTGCCAAATTTGATACACTAATCAAATGATAGAGAGTAAAGAGTCACCCAATAGTCCATATTCTTTACTTTCATTTCTGACACAAATCTTTGAAAGCTGATGTAAATGTGGGTGAGGGGATTATCTTTTATTTGAATTGGAAATTAGACTAAACATATTTAGACTAAAATTCGAGTTGAACCAAGAATCAAAGCACTTTAATTCGGTCATCATCATCAGTTTAATCAGATCTAAACAAATATCTGTCGAATCGAAGGCGACAATTTGCTGAGATTTATAGAAAGTACACTAGTCTAAAACTTGAGATTCGATGATAAGAAAGCAGAAATGAAATGCAATATTATATATATATATGATAATCTATCTATATAGGTTTAATGGGTTTCAAACGCTGCCCCGAAAGTGGGTTAAAAAGAACTACAATAAAGATAATAAATTCAAGTTTCTTTCGACTTTAGACCAGGAAGCAATTTGTTGCCGCTCTTCTCTTCGTTAATTTCATCAGTGTTTTTCTTTTTGGCTTGTCTTGTTTGTCGTCTTTATGAGCTTACTATTGAACTATTCATTGATTAAAAGTCGTTTGCTTGGATGAAGGTATTGATTTAACCCAAATAATTAGGGTAAACATAAAACAAACAGACAAACAAGCAAACCAACAGCCAAACGGGCAAACAAACAAAATAGACAAATAGACAAACAACAAATCAGCAAAAATTCGAATGTAAGTGAAATCAATAAGTTTCCCTTTTCTCGAAATTCGATTTTCATTGGGTTAAATCCCCCAAAAACTCAAAAATTTCTATGAAAAACATTTGCTTTAAATGCGTCGCAGATAAGTAGGTATTTATATATGTATTTGTCTGGAAATGTAACTGATTTAAATATATATATCATGAACTAGTTTCAGGCGCCACCTGCACGAAAACAACAACACAAAAAAAAAAAAAACCCTAAACCCAACGGCAGAAACAAAATATTAATTAATTATGCAAAAGTTCTCTCTCGCGTTCGCTTCTGATTTGGAGATTTTCAATTCAAAAATTTAAATACAAACAACTTGACTTACCTTGACAAAGGAATGAACAAGCAGATGACGATGATGAAGAAGAAGAGAAGTGTAAAATGAAGTCATTAGTTTAAATAGCGCTAAGAAGCCAAAGATCTGTTCACACTCTCGTCTCGGGCTCGGTCTCGACTACGACTTGGACTTTTATTTCACTTGACTCAAAGCGTCTCGATTCCATTCGATTCGATACGAGTCGAGTCGACTCTGTGACTGTGAATGTCATTCTTGTACCCTGTGAACGATAGAATAAAAAGGGGTATATTAGGACAAGAAATTAGTTGCAATGCCCATAAAAAATAATATATGGATATTTTCTAATATTTCTATCTATATATTTTAATATTTCTAATATTTCTATCTATATATTTTAATGGGTTTCAATTGAGAGTGGTCTACACTCTCAATTGAAACCCATTAAAATATATGATTGTAGGTAAATAAAGTTAACATATTCCACCAGAAATGACACTGAGTGGCGCCAGGATGTTAGGGCATCTGTTTGTCGTTTCTTTATACACGAATATTTTATATTTTATGTAGTAATTTTTTTTTTTTTACGTGTGTGCTTTTTTGTTTATTGCAAAACACGTTTCGCTTGCCTGGGAAATGAACAAAAAATCAAACAGACACCAAAATGTGAAGCGTAAGAAATCAAAGTGAACATAAAACGGGCAACAACAAAAAGCTAAAACTACAATAAAAATAAATAAAACTGAAAGTTAAATGCAAATGTGTGTTCGAATTGAATGCCATAAAACGATTTTATGACTCCTCAAATTAGAAGGTTGTGGGAGAATTGACTTGTTTGCATAATTCGTCAATCAGTGGGCTAATTAATAGTTTTCAAAACTTTTGCTTTTGTTTGTTTCAAAACAAAACTGCTACAGCTGATCGCTTGGAATGGCCTTACAATATTTTGCTGGGAAGGAACTAAAAGAATTTCTTTGTTAGAGTCCCAACTATTTTGATTTTACTCCAAGTGTTTTCCTCTAACCAATTGTGGTGTTGGCTTTCATTTCAAAGTCTCTCTAATAGAGAAATAATAATCATAGTATCTAATGACATTCTGTAGAACTTTTCTCAAGCAAATTCCGCTAAAGCTCACATTCAATTATGTCGCAGACCTTTCCTCACATGCCTATTCTGTCATATTACTTTTTCCATCCCCTCCCCCTTCCCACAGCTCATCAAAATGTTCATACAAGTCATTGGACTAGACTAGAAAGAGGAACAGACTTGGATCGGAATCGGTAAACCTTAAAAAGCAACAATTGCCAAGGCGTCTCCCAGTTGGTTCCATTGGCTTCGTATGTATGTAGATACATACCTTCCGCACTGTCTCACCGTCACTTGGTTTTTGCTGTAGGTGACTTTGACTCTGAGACACAGAGACTCTCACAGAGAGTCTCCACAAACTGCGACATATAAATAAATATTATATTACCCTCACACACAACACATATCAACTGGTCGGGGGGAGCGGGGAGCGGTGTGGGGGTAGGGTGGATCGAGTGGGAGGCAAAGAGGGTTGGTTGGTTTGGGAGAAACCTTAGACCCGCGACAACGCAAATGTGAGACATTGCCCCCTCTCGTCTCTTCTCTCAGTAAATTGTGTGCTTGCTGAGTTGTTAATTAAATATTTACGCTGCTTATTTGCAAAATGAATAATTTTAGCATTTTATTTCACAAGACACACACTCACACATACACACACACAACATACAGACAAGCAATATTTTGCCCTTGTCTTTTTGGTAATTCAGCTTTTGCTCTGGCACTTTTTTTTACGAGTTGCCTTTTTATTTTTTTGCTCTTTGACTCTTGTAATGATACTTTAAGTTCATTTTGTAGAGTGAGCCCCGGAAAATTTCGTACTAGGAATCACAATATTTTTTTGCACCATTTAGTACTCAGTTCATGTATGTATGATGGGGTCAGTGCGTACTACAGATAAGGCACACACATACATAATTCAAGGGTTAAGCAATTAAGCAAGCTTAACTGACTGAATTATGTTTGAGACTTGGCAAGTTAAAGAGCTAGACGAAGTCTCCCCCTCTCTCTCTCTCTCTAGCTAAAAAGAAGCCCAATTAGCTGCATCGAAAAATATCGTGGAAATTCTTAGAAATAATGGCAAAGTTTACTTGCTTCACTTAAGCACTTTAGCGCACCTATCGACAAACTTTGCTGTCTTTTACAATTGAAAACAATTCTGCGTAGTTTTTATCCATTTTCAACTGGATTACTGATAAATATTGAATGTATAATGTAGTTAGAGTACTATACTATAAAAACTAAGAGAGGTTATTGATGTTGATCAAGAATATATATCTCTTACATACATTTTATTGAATATGAGTGCAGCTTTTCCCTTTACGACTAGTTTTTCAAGGAATTATATTAAAAGAAAGTCCCTTAATTTGTAAATGTTTTAAGCACTCGAAGCTTGCCCATTGAGATAGTTCTTAGCAACTCATCAAAAATTGAACTTATGGCAATTCTATGGTTAGTTCAGCTAAGTTTTTGTGCAATCCTTGGCCATTGAATGGAAACGAGAGTACATTTAGTTGTAAAGCTTTACTTTCCCATTGCAAAATGAGCATCTAAAATAAAAAATTCCCTTTGTTTCAAATTTGTATTCTGTAAACTTAGTTTCTAACTATAAGTTGCTCTACGCAAATTCTATTCATTGCGCGCACCTTATTAGACATTGTCTGATTTCATTTGGAGTGTCTGACTAACTAAACGCTTGACTGCCCAGGACAGGTCTGGCACCCTGGCACAACTTCCGCTCCGCCACCCACACCTCCCCGGCCAGTCTTACGCAGCCTGAACTAATTAAATTACTTTAGTCTAGAGCGAAAGGTTCTACTTAGTTTTCGCTTTGGTTGCTTGTTCGTTCGGTCGGTCGGTGCCTTTAATTGCTTTTGTACTTTAAAGCTTAGGTAGAAAGAATATCGTAGTTATGTTGTAGTTGGTGTTGGCTAAAAGAATAAAGCAATTAATAACAAATATGGCTTATGCATTTCCTAAAACCCTTTCTTAACGGTTCTTTGAGCTTCCTAACGTGCTCAAAAATTCCATTAAAACTACATCTATGTAACTAACATAGAAAAGGAACAAAAAAATCAACCACATAGACACAATTCCTTCTTTGAAAAAAAACAAGGAAAGCAAGGAGGGAATGAAGGTAGTGAAGTTAAGGTTAACCCCCTTTTTTTTGGGCCAAAAAGGAATGTTGTTTTTGTTGCTATTGTAGCTTTTCGTCATTGTTTCAATGTTTTTTTATGACATGTCGTAAAAGGCGAAAATATTATTATTGCCTTTTGGTTTCTCTCTCTCTCTCACTCTCCTAGCTATTAAAATGTCATCATTTGGAGGTGACCCTGCACCACACCGCCCCATCCCTTGGTTTTCTTTTTTTTTTTTTTTTTTGGTTTTGGGGATCTATATAGAGCCCACTGAACTGTAACGATAAGAAGAGAAAACACGCAACTTGTAAATCATGTGCGCCCGTTTTTATTGACAGACCAATTCCAAGTTGCCTTGACGTATTTATTATTTAACACCTTAGAAAGTCGAAACGCAAGCGAAAAATGGCTATAAAATTTGTTGACCTTTTTTTTTTTTTTGGTTTTCTTTGCTTTTTGCTACATTTTAGGCATTTTGCTTAGACATTGTGAGCGAGAGAATGAGGCATCCATCAAGAAGCAGCCGCAGCCCACGCAACGGCTTCTTGGGTGGTCTTTGGAGCTTCTTTTTTATGACTCGAGTACGAGTTTTTACGAGTCAGCACACACCACCACATAGGTTAAAATATTTAAAAGTGTGCTTAATTATGCTGAGAAACCAAATAAGAGAAAAGCCGAATTAAATAAGTAAAAAGAAGGCAATTCTCTTGGCACGATAACGGCCCATAAAGTGTCACTTGTATTTCTCCGAGTAATCAGCAAAGACGGCAAGTTGAAGAAATGGGAAAGTATACCTACAAAAATATTCTATACTAACATGATTCCCCAGATAAGGCCAGAAAGTTCTCTTTATTAGCAGTTAGTTGAATCATTTGAAGGAAAATTCTTAGTCATACAAACTTCCGTTGCCTCTTTCTGTCTCTTTGTGAATTATTATATCGAAACACCTTCGAAGAGCCAGAGAAAGTATCAAATTTCTTCACCATGGAATCAATATTTATAAGAAATGATATTATTTAAGTAGTTAGAGAACAATTAGGCTAAATTATCTATTAAGCAAAATGTAAACCCTTCTCTCTGTCTCTTTGCAGTTATGTGAAAAATAAAAACGAGTTGTCAATACCAACATTTCTCTGATCTGACGATCTGTCAAAATTTGCAGTGGTAAGTTGAAAGTTTTACCTTGATTACGTGAGAAACTTGTAGCTTGGCCACCTAATTGGCCTCCTGCCAAATGCAAAAGAAAAAGCAATTTCAAAGTCAAACCTGGAAAAACACTTCAATATATCGTTGAACACTAAATGCAATTAAAATAAATATATGCAATATCGAGAAATCCGCCCATTGACACTTGAGTCCACTGGCAGTGCAATGGAATGGAGTTGACTTGAGTATAGTAGTGTAGAGTGGAATAGAGTGGAGTGGAGTGGAGTGGAATGGAGTGGAGTAACTGATATCCCTCTACCCAGTCAAAGATACTTTATGCACTACGTGCCTAACAAAACTTCCAACATCTCGTCGTCATTTGCCGTTCGTTGTCTGCCTTCTGCCGTCTTCGTTATCCGTTCAAGTGACCATTGGCCAGTTATTGCCAAGGTTGGCCCCAGAGAGAGAGAGAGAGACAGGGAGAGATGAAAAAAATTGCAGTAGCCAAAACGAAAGAAAATTTGGCATGCAAACATTGCCAAGGAGCCAAACGAATCTCGAGAGGGAACCGGGAGCTGAAGATAGAAATGGAGATGGAGATGAAGCTGGAACTGGGAAAACGAACATGCCCCAGCTCATGTGTGTGCATGACTTGGGTCTTGGGGTTCAGGTTCGACTTGAAGTTTTTGGGGTTTGCCGTTTGGATTTCTAATGTGCATTCGTTGTCTGCCGTCAATCCATTAAAAAAAAAAAAAAACTAAAATAAAACACGAAATACGAAAATTGTAGCAACAACAAATGTGGCACGTACTTTTTCCTTCTTCCTCGCTCGCTCTCCCTCTCTCTCTCCCCTCTTGATCGTCGTCGTCATCTTCTGCTCCATCTTGCAAGATAACATTTGTATTTAAAAGACACTTTGCGTATGAGCAAAAAACAAAAAAAAGAAAAGAAAAGGAAAGAGAGAGACCCCAAAACTAAACCATACCGAACCGGTCCACGCAAGCCATTTGTAGTTTATCTGCAGAGAAGAAATCTATAAGTAATACCACCTTGCCTCCCATTCCAGCTGCTGTCCCCCCACTCCTTCCCTCCCCTCTCCAGTTATGTCAAAATGTCAATTTTTTGTTCGTTTGGTTTGGCTTTTTTTTTTTTTTTGTGTGTGTGGCATGCAAAATGCAAAATGCATGCCACATGTTGCGTAAACTAGTTCCATGAGATATATCACTTGAGTTGTGACCATCGCGCGACGGTACAATTTTTGCTGTTGTCGTACCTGTAGCGGCACTACGACCAGCACCGGCGTCAGCATCAGCATCGGCATTGGCATCGGCACTTGCAATTGCATATTTTATGGCCAAATCTAAAGGCATTCGACTGTCAGACCTCATCGAGAATGGCACGGGAACGGGGGATGGGGACAAAACATGAATACCAAGCGACAGCATAACATTTGTTCGATGATACCTGGGTCGGTAATCGAAGTTCCTTACCACAACTACGGCAAGCAAACACAAAACGTGTGAAAGAGTTTTTGGACACATTTCTAAACGAATGGTAATTTCGTTAGCCAAGTTAATATTCCATTTCCGACAAATGAGAGGTTAAGTGCTTTTCGCAGGTGATAAGAAGGCGTGGCATGCCCGAAACCTAACGCACAGATCGAAGGGAAATAATTATTTAATTGGTTTGATTATTAGTGGAACTATTTAAAATTTAAATGAAACTTAAGAACATGATCGATTGACCCAAAAGTATTATTAGATGTCATAGATCTCCATATAAGTTATTACATTAAATGCAACTTAAAGGACACTATTCAATCCTTTTTAATTAGATAGAAAATTCAGATGCAATAAATTGAATTGAAAAAGAAATGATTAAAAAAAGTGTCAAAAATTAAATGATCATGGAAATTTGTCATAACATTTTCATTTGATTTTCTGAAACTTTTTTCTCGATATTTGGGGAAACAGTGATAATGGAAAATATAGTTTTTCCGGAATATATGCAGTTGCCTTTTTAGTGTTGTTGTTTAGTCTTTTAGCTTCTGGTGGCTCTATTATGCATATTTTGTTTTTGCATTTTCTATGCAAATGGAACACACACATACACACACACACACACACACATCGTATATTTTCCCTTAAAAGCATTGTTATGACCTACCCCGTAAAAAGGCAATGTCTAGACGTCTGTTTTTAACACCACCACCAATAATAATAACAACAACAGCAACAACAGCAGCAACAACAGCAGCAACAACAACAACAAGAACAGCATTACTCTGGTGGCAGCACTTCAATTTGCTCCAAAAAGCACTTCACCACACTGATGTAGACTCCTCCGTCTCTAAGCCCTGCTGACTCGGGGGCATGCGAGTTGGAATTACGATAGCGAGAGTTTGATCTGCCTTCTCTCCATATATAATTGATATTCATATGCGGCATTGGTTTGCATCTCATTAGTGGCATGTTGCGTGGCATATATCCTTATATGAGAGAGTAGTGTACGAGTATGTTGTCGTCGTATACCTGGGGTATCATCTTATAAATAAGCACATAATCAGGCGTTGCATAAATAAATAAATAATTTGCAACAATTACCATAAGTTGCCATGACATCTTCACTTTGAAGGAGACATTGTGTGTGTGTGTGTAAAAGTGTTATGATGACTAAGGCTGAGGCTGAGGCTGAGGCTAAGTCTACCGCTGTGACTGGAACTGAGCTTGAGGCTGAGGCTGAGGCTAAAGCTGGAATTGATGCTGTGATGCTGCTGATGATGATGATGTCAGTCGTAGGCTACCAGTCAATAAACATAAATATCAGCCACAAAATGATGCTCATAGTGCGGCAGCAGCGTCGTTAAGTGTTTGGCTTTATGGTCGAATTGGTCGAGAGACATCTCGTCTCCACTTCATTCGACTTGACTCAAACCCGGCTCTGGTCTCTCTCTTTCTCGGCATGGTCTTTAATTAGCGCCTGGCCTGACAATTAAATAATATTTTCGCCAGCTATATATACATACATACATATATATCCATCCATCCATCTGGCCCCCACACACTACTCTCTTCATCTCGTTGTCGTCACCGTCGTCGACTCTTCTTTCTTTTATTTTTTTTTTTTTTTCTGTGTGAAGCCGCCGACTTGTTAACTTGCTGCCTGACAGTCTGCCAACAAGTTTTAATTACAAGCCAAACGAACAGAAATACGCGAAATTGAGGTCAAGAATAGTCGACTAATAGATACCTATTTGAAAAACCATAATTATATAGGAAAACGATATGCAAAATGACTCAAGACACTTAATGGAAAATGTTTATAATTGATAAAGTGTTTCGTATCTGTTATTCATTCATTCATTAGCATTTCGATTGCTTTGGCTATTGATCTTAATTTATGGGTAAATCCTTTAAGAGTGGAAGATCAGCAGAGAAGCAAATTATCGAATTGGCTTTGCCTTTTGAAGATGATCGATAACGATAGCACTTTGTATTGCACCTAACGATCCAATCCTTTTCACAAAAGGACATTCTAAGTTTACTTTAGATAGATTATCTAGAGAAGTTTAATTTAATTTAGAATTTAAGCTTAAGAAATCAAATTTTGATTCGTGATAGAGAATGTATATTTGTTTTTTTTTTGAGAACTCAGTCCCAACCGTGTACTCCCCAAGTGCTACCCTTTTCGTTACCCGTTTATCCAACTACTGCCACAAAAAAAAAGCAGCAGAAAAAAGTGTCTCCAGTTAGTTTCTGATAGTCGCTGGCGATTTTTTAATGATTCCTCTGGCTCTGGCTTTGCCCCTTTGGCTCTCTACCGTGTACTTTTTTATATGCAAATATTTTGTCCACACATTTTATGGTCTGTGATTGTTATCCGAGACTCGGGTCGGTAGTCGGTTTTTATTATACACTGTTTTTTCCCCCTCATCGGGTTTTCCATAGCTCCGCTGTTTAGGTTTTTATGACTGGAGCTGAGGCCCCCCACCTCCCGCAAAAGAAAAAAAATTTGGTAGTCTTCCATCTTCATTGGTCGTGACATATTTTTGATTTGTTGCTAATTTGAATTTGAAAATGAATCGAACGGCAGCCCTTTTTATTTATATATTTTTAGAATTTATGACATTGGTCAGTGCCCACAAAATGGGCAGATGGGGACGGCTTGGGGGGGTGGGGGTGAGCAACCGGAACTCTGATTTTGGGTGTTGAATTTGGTTTGGTTTTCGCTTGACATATTGACTTGCATTTTGACAATAAAAATAAAATTAAGAGGCATTTTGTCTCCATTTGATTTGATTTTGATGAAGGTCGTTTCTATTATAATAAAATGGTATAAAAATTACGGAAATTTCTCGAGGGTGACCTTCAGTGGCGTAATGGGTTTTTCTTTCTAGTAATAGAATCTCTATAGTTAGGGTATACGTTTCTCTATATACATCCGCGTGAAGCCTAAACGAATTTACAATCCAATAAAAAATATAAAAAAAAGAACAGAAGGAAAAGAGAGTCGATTTTTATTTGTTCTGATTTTTCATTTCCATTTCTTAAGCTATCATCAAAGTGCCATCAAAGTGGCAACCCTTTTGTGCCATTAGGAGGATGCTTGATGACAACGCCCCAAAAAAATAGAAGGGGATAGCTACCGCCCCACCCCTCCACCTCACCCCTGTTCCGAAAAAGACGCGTATCCTTTGCGCTGCTCTCTTCAACTCACGCTTTTCCGTCCTGATCTGGTCCGTCGGTCTGTCTGTCTATCTGTCTTGCTGGTCCTTCATCTCGTTCTCCCTCTGTCGCTTATTTACAGCTTGACATTTCACTTGCCGGTCGCGCGGGACACTTCAATGCGCTCCAATTGCATTTTATGACAGACAAAACTGACCTACTTAAGGACACTTACACACAGACCTACTGCTGCTGATGCTACGCCCACAATCCTTGCGTTCGTCCGTTGATTCTTCCGTCCAGCCTTCCATCCATCCGTCCGTCCATTCCTTGCGTTGGCCCTACCCTCGAACTGGCTTTTTCGTTACGTTACGTTGCGTTGCGTTGCGCTCCTTTTCCTTGCCTTTTTTCAATCGCATTATAAATTTAATGTGTTGACCTTTTTTCGCTTCGAGCTTCGACCGCAATTTCAATAGATTGGCTTTCAGTCTCGCCCCCCCAACCTCTTCTTCCTCTCCGCGGTCCTTCTCCTCCTCCTGCCCTCTCCGCTCTCTCTGCTTGTTTGTCTTTAAAAATCTGGGTTATCTGGGAAATTGTCATAAAATTTAACTAAAATGTCCATAAGTAGCTGGAAACGCTGTTTAAGTGGAGGGGTAGGATAGAGAGCGAGGGGGAGAGAGAGAGAGCTACAAGTGGGAGTGGAACTGAATTCAAACTTTTGTTTATCTTTTGATACAGTTGGACAAAAAAAAAAAAAAAGAAGAGTCCGACTTTGATTTCTTTTTATAGAGTGGGCAATATTCCAAAGAGATGAACAAATTCAGTGGGCTCACGACCTAGTGAAATAAACATGACGATCATTGTTTTGAGATCTGAAGAGTATGTTTTTTCAAGTCCAACCCTTTGTGGGAGACTTGAGAGGTTTAGTATGCAGTTTAACGGCCAACTTAAAGTCAATTAGGAATACTCAATAGAATCAAAGACCAACCGATTAATTGCTCTCTTTTGTTTGAATTTAAATTCTAAAGTAAGAGATCAATATTTTTCTCTCTTATTCCAATTAATTTACTTAATTTTCAGAAGGTCTCTCTCTTTCGCTATTTCAACTTCAACTGAAGCAACGTGTCACGATTCTCATCTCTATGTGTGTGTGTGTGTGTGAGTTGAGCCATGTTACGTTGCCTGCCAGAGTTGTCGCATTTCACGCTTAGTGCACGACAAGTCACGCCCTCTCTCACGCCTTGGCCATTGTCAATATCCTGGCAGCCATTTCCTGCTTTGTTTCTTTTCAGCTTCGCTCCACCGTTCTCTTCCTCTGCACTCTGCAGTACGCCATTTTGGCCTTTGTTGTAGAGGTCCTGCTGACTGAGGTCCAGTCATGGGTAAAAATTGTTCGTAACAAAAAACCAAAGTCTGAGCAAGAGTAACTTTTCCTAAAGAGTTCTTTTCCCAGCGTTCGTTCGTTCATTCTTTGGCTTTTTTTTTTTTGTTGTGTGCTATGCTTTGGCATTGAATAAAACGTCTCTAGGAGAACTAGAAGCAAAAACATTGAAAATTGTTTTTCTTTATGTTAAATTCTTTTTGTCTCTTGTCTCTGTCATCTTTTTGGTGCACTTCAAAAAGTTTTTCGCCCCCCCCACCCTTCCCTGTCCATTGTCCTCTGTCCTCTGTCGCCCATGTTGCACTATATATGTATGTATGTGTTTATACCGATATCTATATATGCTCGATGACTGGCTATAGAAATCTATAAAAGTTCTTTTGCTTCTGCTGCTGTTGCTGCGCTTGAACGATTTTTGCTTGTGCAAATATTTTATTGACTATTATTTTTCGGCCCCGGTGTGTTTGTGTGTGTGTGTGAGTAAGCAAGAGCAAGTGTGTCCTTCCAGGACCTTGGGCTGGTTGTTGTTTTATTTTTCTCATTTTTTTTTTCGTATTTTTTTTGTTGTAGCTGCTTTCCTTTGTATTTTCATTTAAGGGTTTATTTGGGCTCTGGTTATTTGTTGCGCAATTTCCTTTTTGTTAGGCAAAAGAGATAAAAATAAATAAGAAGAAATTTATTTTTAAAGCAAAGCTCTCAACAAGAAGTATCAACATTGCTGTAAATCGGTTAAATTTTATTGATTAAGGAAATGAAATATTATTTGATTTATTTATATCAATATCTGTTCAATGTTTACCAGCCAGAGACGGCTACGGAAAAAGTTTAACTGGGGGGAACATTTAATTGCCCTTTTTTTCTGGCACATTTAAATTCTCTTTGGAGCTCTTTATTCTCTGTTTAAATGGACATGAAAGTCTTAGCTGAATTTGTGTTTTTATTTAATGTTAATAACGAATTCAAATACTATATTTCTTCAACATTACAATAATTCCAGACAAAATACTTGAATTATAGTTCAATCACAACAAACATGTTATTGAAAACCTTTCCAAGGGCCTTAGTCTTTGAATTTCAATCTTCCTTTCAGTGTCTTTGGTGTTAGTAAAGACTAAAAGGACGAACTTGAAGATGCATTTAATACAGAAGTATCCTTACATAATATTTCCTAGTCATTTTGTGAAATTGTATTGATTCGTATGATGTCTGTGGATTTCGAGTTCTTCATCCCCCTCACCAGTCCCCCTTCTCCGATCGCCCATCCACACAGTCAAGTGATTACGTCCCTGCTTTACCCAGTTGGCCCTTACAAATTTGCATGTTTACAAGTAAATTTTCACATGAATATTTATTTATTTTGCCATTGCAAATGCACTAAATGAAGTTGCTGCTTTTGTTGTTTTACCTCCCCCTCTCCCCACCCCGCCATACCACCTGCCTCATCGTCCCCCCCCTTGTCGTCATATAGTTGATTTGCAATAACAAGCTGCTGCTGCTGCTACTGATGTTGCAGTTGTTTGTTTGTTGTTTGTTTGTTTGGTCATTTTGTTGTTTATTTTTAATTGTTTTGCATGTTTATGTTTTCATTTCATTTTGCAGGGTCATTGAAAATTTTTGCGTTGAAGATGCTCGGCCCCGATTACAGGGCAAATTGCAACAGATATTTGAATGTTTTTCAATTACTTTCCCTTATTTTCATTTCAATCGCCATTCGTGTTTTTTCTAGGCATCATTTGCTGTTTGTTGTTGTTTCTCTCTCCCTCTATGGCCATTTCTACCCTACACCCTGGACTCGAAAATACTTTCTACAAGGTATATTTGCTTACAAGAATTCTTCATCCTGTTCATAGATATATTTGTTTTTACATCCTTCTCTGTTTTTTCAACTATTTGGACTAGATTTGTTTTCAAGGATTAGGAATTATTAGTGTTTAGAGGGTATCTGAATGTCGAGGCATTTGGGTTTGGGGTGAGTCAGAGAAACTCGTTGTTTCCTTTACTGCGTTCGTATATTTTCATCTGTTTTCCTTTTCAAGGATGGTTTCGCTTTGCTTTTTCTTCATTTCTTTGGCCCCCTTTTCACATCTGATGCGAGTCCTCAGATGTTGTTTTCTTTTATAGCCTGGCCATAATCATTTGTGCAAGAAGAACAAAAAACAAAAAAAAGAAAACAAATTCGTAATAAAATTAGTAGAAATGACTTTAAAATTCTATGTTTCTTGTCTTTCTGGTTCTTTGTTTTCTTTTGTTTTTTTTTTGTTCTCCTTTTCCTTCTCACTTATATTTTGTATTTTGTTTTGTACATTTTTTTGTTTTTGGGTCTTTGATGATGATTTTTTCATTAGTTTCGCGCCGTTTGAGAGCACAGCCAATTAAATGTTCAAGAGGTGGGCCAACCGAAAGGGGGGCGGAAAACACAGCAAAGATATTGAAAATAGTTTTATATATATGTATATAGTATAGTATATATATCTCGATCTGTGTATGTCTGTGTATGTATATTTTTGCCGTCATGATGATAAATGAGTTGTGCGATTTTGGTTGAACCGAAATGCGTGTTAAATGCTTTAATTGCCGCAATTCACAAAAGTCATGTGCAAAATGCGAACAAATTCGAAACGCTCAAAATTAGCAGCAATTTTCGACAATTAAAAAGGTTTGGAAAACACGCTTGATGATAAATGAAAGTTCAAATCGTTGCGAATTTGAAACAAAAGCCAAAAACTTTAGTCTTCAAAATTAAGATATTAGTTACCTTAAGCAAAAAAAAAAATTCATCCGGATATTAAGAAATAACAAACAATTCAAGTAAATGATTTTAATTATAAATACATAAATAACCGAATCTGTCATTCTGTCCATCTGCTGTCCTTGATTTTTATTCACTTTACGATCCCATACACATAGATCACTCACATTCCCTTCATTCGATTGCGACCTTCAGTTCAGTGAGAGACAAGTTCTTCTCCATTGCAAAGCCCCAGTGAATGGTGGGGACAAGTGCAACCCACACAGAAAATAACACAGCTGGGGGAAGCTGCAACCAAAAAACTGGACCTCAGTATCCAGTTGCCCCCCACCGCCATCCCCCTGTTGTTGTTGCTGCTGCTGCTATATGCACGTATGGGAAGGACACACGTACGCAATTAATTGCAGAATTATTACAAATTTCATTACATGCTAAAATATGCAAATTGTTTGGCTCTGCCTTTTCCTCATACCTCATCCCGTTCTCGTATCGTTCCCGTTTTCCCTCCTGCTCTCATATTTCGCAGCATTCGCATTGCAATTAAATGCATTTGCATACATAATAAATAAATAATGCAGATGCAGCAGTAATTCTGCTGCTGCCGTCGTTGCTGCTGTTGTTGCTGCTGCTGCTGCTGCTGAAGCGCAACAGTCGACGCCCCACAAAAACAGAGAGTAAATAAATGGGCGAGCAAAATATAAAAGAGGAGAAAAAAAAATTATTTCTTTTAATTATCATTTTAATGGGTTTATGAAAATTTAGAATAGCATGTGAAAATTGCTCGCTAAATGCAGCAGCAGCAGCAGCAGCGGCACCGGCAGCAGTTGACGATGAGGGACAGCTGCAGTTGAGGGGCTGACTGCCTGCATTAGGCATTAAAAACAACAACAAATAAAAGCAAAGAATTGGCAAATGAATGGCAGCTGGTTTTCAGGTGAGTTGAGGGAGAGAAAGAGCAAGAGAGAGGTAGGGGTGGGTGCTTGACGAGTGGCCGGCCCCTAAGGGGGAGGGTTACAACAAATTTTACACAAAAATGTTCAAGTGAATATTCAATTTTCCATGAAACGAAGTGCATATACCCTTTCTAGATCTTAATTGATTGGTTTACTCTTAACTTAAGTCAAATTAGAGCCTGATTTCCCCTTTTATCCATAAATTTTAATCTATTAAACATCCAATTCAGTTCTGTGCTCTCAACGGATATATCCTTTGGCAAATAGAGTATACGAAACTGTTATTGTAAGTGTTGTAATTGTTGTTGCAGCATAAATATTGCATGTCTACAAAATATTTGGGTTAAACTTTTGCAAACACACACACACACAAAAAACGAATGAAAAAATGCAACAAAAAGAAATATTTTATTTGCATGATTGCACACAGCTGGGAGAGAGAGAGGGGAGGACGAAAGCGAGAGGGAGAGTGGGATGATGAATGGGTAACAAAAGCAGCAGGGAGATGGTGAAGCGGAGGAGGTAGATGCAGCACTGTGCCAGCAAGTTGAGTGGCGTGTGGCATGTAGTGCGAGACTGTGCCCCGTTATGATGCCCCGTAAAATATAAAGCAGCTTGCATCAGAGATATTCGCATCGAATCAATCGTTATGCAATTCGCGAAAGTTTCAAACTAATTGCGAAACATTTGAAGAAAATTATTAAGTTGTTTTTAATCTGACAGAGATAAAATCAAACCTATTATTAGGAAATTCTTTTTCTGTCATATCTCAGATAACAAATGCTTCGGCTGATTATAGCCATGAAGAGGCACACTTAATTTGGCTAAGACTATTTCTTGATGGCTAGTTTGACTGTCCCGTTATAGAAGCAGTCGTGGCCGAGCGGTTAAGGCGTCTGACTAGAAATCAGATTCCCTCTGGGAGCGTAGGTTCGAATCCTACCGACTGCGAGCTAGTAAAAAATATTTTTTTTCCAGAAAAAAAAAATATAGAAATTATTTTAGTATGTTCAGAGGATCGAAATCATTAATAGTACACGAAAATTTACAATAACTTCACGAATTTGAGTTTCCTTCTTATGGTCGGACTGCATTATGTTTTGCTAGAACATATGATTTGCGCGTTTGTCTATTGTTTATCTCAGAGTCGTTTTCTAATGGCAGCGTTACACGTCCTGGTTTATCAGCTTCTTGGACAAACTGCCTTCCCTTGCGTTCCGGTCGCAGCGACTCCCTGCTATCCGAACTATCCACAGTCGTTACCCAAGCAGGATGACGAGTACGTATTGTGCCCTTGTAATCTGGATTTTTCGTTGAGTACAAATGCACTCGATCGGGCAGAAGTTGCTCCTCTTCAAGTTCGTCCACCACTTCCGGCGTACTCTTTGAGATAGTTTTTCTTCGTTTCTTTTTCGATAGTGCCTTAACGGTTTCTTGCGGCACCGTTTGCTGCACCTCCAATCGGCTAGCTCGTACTTCAGCACAATTGGGAGGATCGCGGTTGGCACAGCACATTAAGCGTGTCCTATCGTCCTCATCGACACGTCCAAATTCACAATACAACTCATCCACCTTGGTCTGCAAACAGTGATGCAACTTGTGCTGACGACACAGCAACTCTTCCAGCTCGCGTATGCGATTCTTCTGCTTTTTAATGACTCGGCCGAGTTCGCGACGCACCTGTTGCTCGCATTCACAGCCACAGGGCGGTTGGTCAAAGTATTCCGGTGGCGGTGGATCCGGACAACAGGGCGGATGACAACAGACTTGCTCATCGTCCAGAGCAGCCGTCGGTTTTTTCGTGCACTGATCGCAGTCGCAGGGGCACACATCGGTGGCATGTTGCCCACGTCCAAGAAGTAAAACATCGGTGCATCCAGTCATACACTGATCGCGACGACCTAAACGAAATGAGGAACTAGTGATATCTAATCAAGTAGCATATACTACCCCATACCCAGACATCCTTCCTCTTCTTCCTCTTCGTACTCCTCTGCAATTAGGTTCAGATCGTCATCTTCTTGGGTTGGTGTACGCAACACAGTCACTTCCGTCTCATCGATATCGGGAAAGGTAGCGCCACTATCCTTAAAATCCGATTCAAGTACAAAGATTTCAGTATCTGATTCTGAATCTCTTTTGCGTACACCATCTTGTCTGGGCTCCGCCGACTGTTCATCACCACCGTCACCCTCATTGCCATCGCCATCACAACTCTTGGTGAAGGCCTTGCCACAGTACGAGGGCAGCGTTGCACCCGAAAGTAGCAAAACATTGACGGACGGGCGATTCAAGCCGGCGCCCTCATGCCCATCATCGGGACACTGGCACAAATCGACTTCGGCATCGGTCTGCAACTTCTCACGGAGCAATGCGTCGGCCTCCTCGTTGGCCTTGAACTTGGCGCACTGCTTGTGGGCACGTGCCACAAATTCTGGTATGTGCCCAATGCAAACGCAACACTGTTCCTGAATGCTCTCCAGACACACATCGTTGGCGGCCATGCTTCGCTGCCAGATGCGTGCCTCGTCCATGGTCTTGGGATAGTGATAGGCGCTCTTGCCGTTGGCATCTAGCTCGGCCGGCTCAACCCCACAAATGACGCAGCGACGACGCGGCGATGGCTGCCCCATATCGGAAGCCATGGTGCAACATTAAAATATATTACTCTCAAGTTATCCAAAATTTATACAAAAGGGAATTTTTTTTTTTGTTTTGTTTTTTATCGATTTTGATTTCGAGAAATAGTAGTTGCTTTTTTTACGACTATAGCATTTTGATAGCATCACGAAATGTTGCTACGTTATGGAAAACTATGTGGAACTGTATCATTCTTTCTCCCTCTCTCTCTCTCTCGTTTGAATTGTTTTTTGTAATTGTTTCTCTTATGGCTTTTTTCGCTCTTTATAGCGCTTGGTCTATTTTTTTTTTGGTTTTGTCTGATTGCTTTTCAGCTACAATAACCATAACAACAAACGGAAAAAAACGCACCTTGCGGTTTCTGTGGCAAAGTGAATTGGACTGTGAAAGCGCAAACTGCAGCAGTCAGAGGGGAGGTGGAAATGATTTCGAAATCGTAAGGTCGTTCTCTCTCTCGAGAGAGAGAGTCGATCATCATAGGAGATTGTAATATTAACCAGCATTTTTAGTAAATTCGTAATTGCAACAGCCTCGAGAGCTTTAAAATGATTTTTGAACGCACGTTTTCCCATAATGTCCCGTCAGCAGGTTGAACAAAGGCGAAAGTCACTTTTCTCTTCTCTCTATATACATACATACAATATATTGTTTGTTGGGTGTGGGGTTAGGTTAAGGCTATAATAAATCAAGTTAGATATCTGTTTTTTTCAAGTCAATTTGCCTAATACTTTAAAACTCAGTCGAATGCCCCACAATGTAACCCAGGGCAAAAGGCAATATATAGTAGGTATAGTATGTATGTATATGCCCACACCCATTTCAAATAAAATAGTGCGTTTCAATTCAGTCAAGCTCGAAAATAAAAAAAAAATCTGCGCAAAACCGCAATACAAAAGCTCTGGAATAGTATGTTTTTTTTTTTTTTTCTTTGGTTGGTTGTTGGGGGTGGGGGCTAAAATCTATGTCAGGCTATTGTGTGTGTCCGGCAGCATCGTTCAGTGGAGCACAAAAATCACGTTATTTCAAATTTGAATGCCAAACAAACATTCACTGTGGCTTCAGCTCTCTCTCTCTCTCTCTATCCCTTTCATTTCACTGTGGAGCACTTCTGGTTTGGCATTCTTGTGGGGTTAACGCCCACAAGCGAAAATATTCGAAATAATCTGACTGCCGTAATACATCGGCAATTTATCACTAGGCGTTAGGTAAAAATGAAAGCCCTGCACACGCACACGCACACGCACACAGATGACTCCGTATGTGGGCGCCGAGGGCCCAGAGATACAAGAGATGTACATTTCACTTTCATTGGCGTTTTTGGCTGTTAGTTTTTGTGTTGGTTTCGGTTTCGGTTTTGCTCGCACAGCCTACTCACAATACACGATACCGAAACGGAGGCGCTTTTAATGAAGAATTATGTTCATAATTTTCAAATTTATCGTTCCCGCAAGCTGCCGCCGCCGCCGTTGCTGTTGCCGATCATCAAATGATCATGTGATGGGGGCTGTCCGAATACTTAAGTGTGTCAAAATGTTTGAAGAAGTCACCACACAAATTTTGCTGTGGCATGCTGGCGGGGTATTCCCCCTCTCCCCATCCATTATCCCCTCTAACATGCCACCAACTCAACTCCACTCCACTCCACTCCAGCTCCCAGCTTCAGCTCCCTCCAAAAGTCGAATCATCAGCGTGTCAGTTACAGAGACACATTTCAAATTATTTATGATGCGTCTCGATGAACACACTCATAGTTAGTGTGAGTATGAATGTGAATGGGTGAGTGTGAGTATGAGTGTTCGGTTCAACAGTTCAAAAAGTCATTTCAAGTGAAAGTTTTCAGTGGGTATAGATTTTCCTTTAGTTTAGTGTTATTAATTTTCACTTAGTCACTGTTCTTATTGCAATTGTGAAAAGTATTAAATTTCCCTCCTTCTACTCCTCCCCCTCCTCTCTCCTCTCTCAAGAGATGTCAATCCTTTAAATCGAAACAGATGCCAAAACATTTTACTTTCGCTCCAACAACAGATTTTCTTTTCGATATGTCGTCTTTCTTATTATTTTTCTGGGAGGTTTCCCATTTTAAAGTGGATTAAGTTTGTCTTACGTATTTTTAGCTTTTTCTTGTTTTTTTTTTTTTAAATGATTTTCTAGTCGAGTATTTAAGTGCTGAACGGGAAATTTATGTGACAGCTTATTAAATTTATATGTTTGCTCTTCATTACAGATTATAGGAGAACGACAGACAGTTTGATTGGATACAACAAACACATACTCTAAGAGAAAAGTCAAATTTGTTTCGGGTAAGTAATGGAGATTATGCATTTCTCTCCCATTTTTCTTCATTTTATGGAGTGGATTAAGGTTTTAGTCTGTTTGATCTCAAACATATGTTTAAAACATTTGTAAAGACTATTTTTGTGGCGAGTTTATTAAATTTCTTCGACATTTTGAAGTGATGTAAATGCTATATGGATTAGGTGACCCCGACGTTCTTAACTTACTTAACCTCATTTGATTCATTTAAAACTTGAGGTTAACCCACCTTCAACAAATAAGACCTTACTTTAAGCGTTTTCTAACTGCATCTCAATGTGAAAATTCACACAATCATCATACATGTATACATGTTTAACAAGAAAGAAGAGCGAGAGAGGAAAACTCTCGTATCGTGCCTCTAGGCACTTCATTAAATAGACGCCGTTGAGGCGCGCTTTTCCATTGACAACCAACCACACCCCCTACATTACTCGGGCCATTTTTTGCTTATTTTTCACACATGGGCGTCAACAAACAAGCACAACAAAAAAAAAAAAAGCCAAAAAAACGAAACACAAGAAGAAAAAATAAACCGAGAGAGCAGTGAAAAAAGAGGCAGAAATTTAAGCAACAATTTTTTTCGTCGCATTGTTTATGATGACAATTTTTTCATTCTTTTTCGTCGCCGACGACATGTGGCCATAAAGTTGTCGGTAAATAACAAACAGGCTGAGAATCCAAAACCAAAAAGAAAAACAAAAAACCAAGGGAAAAATGTAAAGAACAACTCTGAAACCGCCTCGCATGGCGTCAAATTTTTGTCGAGCATCATCTCACCATCACCATGATCCTGGGACCAGGCTCCCTTTTGAGGAATGCAGAAAAACTGGAATAATTCCTATATATGGGAATATGCTGTTCGGATCTAGTCTAAAATAAAGTCTACCTTTGGGGGTTGGGCTTACTTACCTTATAATCACAAATGTCTTTGAGTTGATCTGAAATACAAAAGAAAATGCAAAAGAATTAGTTTTAGTCTATCTATGATAATGTAATCTAAATTCAGATAAAATTCCCCTTTGTATCTGTTTTGTTTCTGATGACATTTGCATATTTGCGATGATATCATTTCGTAAATGATCTGAAACTGAGATCACGCTTAAATGCAAATGGTTAAAAATAACAATTTAGCTTAGTACATAGTAACAAAATTGGCAAACCTGTTGCATCATAAACCAAATTATACAAATGACCTTCAAGCAATTTGTATATGGAAACAATTTTATAATTTTGTTTTGTTTATGATTACTTCCAGCAGCAACAAATACCATAAATTCATACCATATAATACATCATCGCAAAGCAGACAGGCAATTTGTTGCGAGCTAACAAATATTTCTTATACATACATACATACATTTTTTTTTTGTATTTATCTTACAAATTTTCTACATGTAATTGTCATTTTGTGAGACCCCCGCAAACAATAGGCTCAAAAAAAAAAACATACACACAGACAGACAGACAGACAACCCCACCCAAAGCTCCTTCATTGTTTGGCTTTTGAGTGAGGTGGGGCGAGGTGGGGGGAGACGCAGAGAGAACGTACAAAATGCGCAACAGAAATTAGCAGAGTCGAGGCAAATATGTCAAGTCTAAGAAAACGGAGAATTGTATCTGGAAACTTGTTTTCAAATTGAAACACCTGCAACTGTTATGCCTAAGTACTAAATCACCTGCTCTTTTTGAGGTAAAAGTTTATTTTTTTTCCATATATATTGTACATATAAATAAATATATATACATATATTTATATGTATCTAATTTGAATTTATAGGTTGAGATCTTTTTTGAAAGATTTGAGAACTTGAAAACTGGTTGGTGCCTCTGATTTATGCCAAAAATACAGAGACACAGAGAGAGAGAAGCAGAACATGAAGATTAAAGATATAAACGAAACGAGGCGGCTTATTGAAAATGATAAACTCTATACAAGATATTTTGATGGGCATTCTATGTAAATCGTGTGTGATATTTGTAAAAATGACCTTAGTCCGGGGAATCTTGGGATCTAATTAGATAGGTAGCAACAGCAACAGGTGTATTCTGTGTTCATTCGAGAGCCACTTGTTGAAAGTTTTAAAGGCGCTTAAAAGGAAAGAGATGAACAACAATAAATGATGACTCTGATAAGATATTGAAATGAAGGTTTATGACAAGGGGATTAATGTAAGCTTAGAGGTCTGGGTCTCTTAATGAATTTGAAGGGCACTCTTCACGATAAGTTCGTTCGTCTCTGAACCCTGAATTCTATTAAATGATTTTTTGTTGGATAGAGAAAGGAAAAACGGAGTATTATCTCTCTGTCAATGTATTTTCATAATGATTAGATCATAAATATGTATAGAGATCAGGCAAATCATTAGCATTATGCGTTCAAATTGGGATTACTTTTTTGTCCTTAGTTATGGAATTGATTGAGAGTTCTTTATTTCTTTGAGATCACAAGCAAACTTAAAAACAATGATTAAAGGATCGAAATAGATGCCAATTAAGTAAAATCGATTTATGTCTTAAATGTTCTACTTATTTTTTATTTATTTTTCAATTGGATAGTTTTTTTCTTTTTCTTAGTTCATTGATTTTGCGTAAACTCTGGCAAACAAGTCATAAGAAAAATAAACCCACAACGTAATCATAAGAGAGAATCATCATCGGCACCAGCAGCAGCAGCAGCAGCAACAACAAGAGTGAGTGAAGTAATTGGAGCTTCAAACACAAACCTCTTGGACAGACAGACAGCCAGCCAGGCAGGCCGCAGCACTTAGTGAGGCACAAATCTCGTATAAAAAAGAAATTCATCTTCATAAACCTCCAGCCCCAAAAAAAAAAAACAAAATAATAAAGAAGAAAAGAAAAAACTGGGAAGCAGACAAAACCCAGCTGAGAGATGATAGTTTACTTGCGATAATCATGACGACCCCGTCAGCCTCCTGTCTTCTGCCCTCGCCCCTCCCCCCATCCTGCCCTCACGTCTTTGTACCATCTACGTCATAAACACTTGAAAAACTGTTCAAATTTTGATGTCCAGCACTTACTTCGATTTTGTGTTTTGTGGCGGCTTCTTCTTGTATTTCTCCCCCTTCAATTACATTTCTTTTGCTTTGGATCGTTGTCCCCCCTCTCTCTCTGTCTCTTTTGAAAATTACATTTAATGTGTGTTGCACACACACACACACACACTTTGAGATACTTTTTTTTCCCTCTGTTAGAGGCGTGAACCTGTTGAAATTCAACGAGTTCTTTTTTGCGGTCCAGCATCCGTTCTGGTGGTTTATACCTCACGGCTATTGTCTGTGTGTGTGTGTGTGTGTGTGTGTGTGCTCGTATTTTTATGATTGTTGTTCATCCATTCAATACAACAACATAATTATTTTGTGTTAGAACCTCTGTGATTTGAGATACCGAAACTTTGGCAGCTCATCGACCTTAATCGCATTTGAAAGTTATGAGAGTGAGTTTTTGGGTGAGTTTTTCGTGGGGCCTGCTGTTAATTGGCTTTCTTTTTTTTTTTTTGTTTCTGAGCTGCTGTTCAAGATGTTGGAGAGTTGGAGCTGGAGTTTGAGTTGGCTAATTGCCATATTAACCTTTTGGCCTCCTGACTGAATGATGTAGCCAGTTGATAACTGCGTGCTCGATTTGTAACTGCCGGCTTATTTGCAAGTTGATTTGATGACGACGTCCCAGTGAAAGTAATTAGTTGTTGCGGCCCGAGGGTGAAAGCTGAGCTTTTAATTGTATTTTGTTTGCCGCTGACACTGCTGCTGCTGATGCTGATACTGCTGCTGCTGCTGATGCTGTGTAATCAATCACCACGCGCTCTTTTGAGTGACTTTTTGCGGGTTTCAGTTGGTTTTATTTGATTTTTGGTTATTTTTTTTTTGGGTGTGTACGATAGCGAAAGTGATATATTTGTTTTTGGGCTTGGGCTTGGCTTTACTTCTACTTCTGCAGTAGTCATGATCGTCTAGTAGACTTTCTGGTTTTGGTGACCCCGACGTGGCGTGTGCTTCGGCAAAGTTGGAATGGATTTGTCATAGGCAAATGAATGTTTTCATTAGGTTTTGAAATAAAACTATAAGTTATGATCCGTCGTATTGTTTTTTTCGTTTTGGTGACCCCGACGTGGCGTACATTTTCTCTTTAAACACATTGTAGATCTCAATAATTATTAACAGTTAAGCTGAAAAGAAAGTCTGTTTACTTAACTCAAAATCTGAACCACTTACAAAAGGATGTTATAGAGTTATGGTAGAGGTCCTTAGTTGGCCTGAATTTGGATATCTTAAGCAGGAATTAGGTCTCACGCTACCTTCAAAAGTATGTATCTCCTCCTCACCTCATTCCATCCACTGTATACTTCCCATGCAATAAAATCAACCCCCATCAAAACATTCCAAAGTGTACCAAAAAAAAACAGCAGAAAAAACTGTGCCAGATCTTTTTCTGCAATCTCTCTCTCTCTCTCACCCAAGCGGAGGCCTTGTTGATTATATCAAAGAAATGGGGGCCCGGGCAACAACAACAACCACAACAAACTCACACATACTGCAACCGATCTGGATCAGAAGTCAACAACATATTCAGAGAAGAATAAAACCAAGTCAAGAAATGAACATCAAGCTGAGAGATGATTGTCATAATTAAGGATGTTGTATGGTTGGCATGCCAGACCAGCAGACCAACAGACAGACGGATGGATGAACGGTGGGACAGAGTGAAAGAGAGAGAGAGAGATAGAGATGGAGACTCTTGAGGCACTTGTAAAAACCAAACAGATAACCGTAAGAACAAGTTTTCCACAGCACCAAGAAAGCTTCCGGTGCAGGAGTAAAGAAGTATGTATCTTCGCTTCGGCTTCAAGATCAGCCCGCCACATCTCATAATTGCAGCTAAGCAAAATTATATAGCCGAAGCACCAAGCAAGAGAAAGAACCACAGTCATGTGTCATCCACAAGAGCTGATGGTTAGAGCATTGTGGTTGACCGAGGGGAAGAATCGGCGATGAGCGGGGCTCTGTGCAAATATTGCCAAGCTGGACTCGACTCCAGCTGCAATCCATGACAATTACTTGGACTTGCGGCAATCTCAGAAGAAGACGAAGAAGAGGATGGAGTTGGAGTTGAAGTTGAAGTGGAAGTGCAAGATGGAGGGGAACAGAGAAGAGAGGGAGAGAGACTCTCGCACTCGAGACAAATGTATATCATTCATCAAATTAAAAGTTCAGCAACAACGTTGCAGGCATTTTGCCTGCCACACAATTATTCCGTGAACTAAATTGAATTGAATGGGTGAATTGTAAAGTTTAGAAACCAATTTGTATTGAATGCCATATTTTTTTCTTAAATCAATGTTTAATGATACTAATTCAATGATTGAAGGATTGAAATCATCACAGCAACCGCCTAATCAGTTGCATCTGAAAATCCTCTCTACAGAAAGAAGTACTGAGGAAATGAGGAAAACTTTTGGCTATTTTCTATGCTAAGCATTGAAAGTAAAGTCAGTTATTGACTTAATTATAGACTGATATTAATAAGCGTCTTGAGCAGCAACTGTCCTCTTAGTATCAAAGGAAGCCGAAATTAGTGTGGCTGCATATTTTATATGTGAAAATACCTAATACGATTAGCATTTCATTTAAAAACTTATCTTTGGGTGATACTTGTGCAGTGACTTTGTTAAATTGCTTAAGCATCCCTCGCTGCCTGTCATCTACTGCAACTCTACAAACAAAAACCGCAACTCTGAGGCAACTGTTGCTTGCTCTATTTTACGGCCTGCTCTTGCTCTTTGGTTTTGCTCTTTGGTTTTGGTCTCGTTCTTGGTCTTTGGTCTTGGGTCTTCAGTCTTGAGTCTTGAGTCTTGAATCTTGGTGTTCGGAATTCGTCTCTCTGTCTTGCTCAATCCACTCAGTCTTTTTGACTTGCCAATCATTGGCTTGGCTTGGCACTGACATTTGTTGCTCATCTTTCGACTCTATTCACTCAAACATTATACACTGAAGAGGTCTCTCCATTTGCTCCCCTCCACTCGGTTTGTCTCACTGCAGCTTCGAAGAAACAGAGTCCAGGCTAAAATGCTTATTAAAAGGGCTTTTCAACTTGAATGGTTTCCCGGGGCCACTTGGATTATATTATATTATAGACGAACTCTTCCGAAATCTCTTCCACTACTCTCCCCCATCTGAATATGTGTATGTGTGTGTGTGGGTGTGTATGTACTTGTATGTATTTTAAAATAGCATTTATAAGCTTAAGATAGCTTAAGACTTTTTATTGGTTATTAGTTGTTGCTGTTGGTCTGGTTCCTCCCACAATTTAAGGCCAACAAAGTTTTTTGTATCTATATAAATATATATAAAATTATATATATGTATATATATGTGAATGTGAATGTATGTGTGTTTGCCATGAGAAATCAAAGCATCTAATGAGCTTAGCACGTGTGGGTCATCTGTTTTGCACTGGACCAGAGTTCTCAGTTTCCGTTTTGTCTGTGAGACTTTAATCTTTAATTGCTTTTTGGTTGTCTCTTTCACTCTCCATCTCTGCGTCCTTCTCTCTCTCTCTCTCTGTATATTTTTGGCTATTTACGAACTTTTGGTCATGTGTGTGTGTGTGTGGAGAGGGAGTTTTGGGGGTTTTGGGTGGCCATTTCTATATGTGTTTCTTGTATTTATGCTTTTGAACTGTTCAAAAAGGAAATCTTGTGGCTTGTATTTTGTACCCAAAAGTTATGTCCAATTTAAGCTCTTTTTAGTTACATTCCTAAGCAGGACTTTAGCTAACTTATTCGTTAGAGATAATGCCATTGATTGATTAAGAAACAATGCACAAGGATTCCAAGATAATGGTAGATTAAAGCAATTCTATTTGCATAAAATTAAAAATAAAAAACCAAAAACAAAAAGTAGGTAAAACGAAACCCAAGGAAAACGTAAAGCAAAAATGAAATCTATATAATTATCAAGTCAAAACCTCAATTGGCTTAAGGCAATTCCTTCCTCTGTTGTTCCTCGAGTTGTTTTCGGTTCGGTTTCGGTCATCTTTCCATTAAATTGCTCGCATTTTAAAGATGAATCATTCAACGATTATCTTTTACGAACATGGCAATTATGCAATTTTCCTACACGAAAAGGAATAAATAAAACTACACAGAGACAGCCAGAGAGAGAGAGGGGCGGTGGGTGGAGGGGGGGAAACACTTGTCGCAGTTTAATGGGCAACATGACCATAAAGTAAACTGGATGATTCACACACTTTAGTTCACTTTGCTTCAGGTATGTATTACTTCTGTTTCTGTAACAAATTGTTCACTTCAAAATTGGCCAAAGGCAACAGTAGTCACAGTTCCAAGATAAGCAAATCGAAACATTGGCATACCAGAGGAATAGAGGAGTGTGGAGTCGTCGGGATCGGGAAAAACTTTACACTTGAAACAATAAAAGCTGAGACGAGACTCTCGGCTTTTATTTCTCGTCGTCTCTTTTTTTTTTTGGTTTTGCTTTGTATCAGATAACTTCACATGACTAAGACGAAGACGATGACAGAGACGAGAGATGGAGACGATGGCGAGATGGAGACCTGAGGGAACCAGACGACACATCAAATGTGCCGCCAAACTCAAAGTACGAGTCCGAGTTGGAGTTGGAGTTGGAGTCGGAGTCGAAGTCGAAGTCTTTGTGATGCTGTGTACATCTCTAGCTAACTGTAATTGTATCTAACAGCTACGTTTGACAAGCAAAAAAAAAAAAAAAAAAAAAAAAAACGAAGATGAAGGCAGCAGCAGCAGCACTTTGAGTTTGGTCGCTGAAGTTGGCAACGCGTCGCTCTGGAACTTGTCTTACTTTTTATGGCCAAAAGCAACACAACATGGCAACAACATTCAACGCGTGCTCCTCCACTTTGAACGTGGCTGGGCCACCCAAAAATGGTCAACATAGCGCCACTAAATTGACTGCGGATACCATGAGTTACTCCCCTACAGCAATAGCAACAACAGCAACAGCAACAGCTTCAACTTCAACTTCAGCTCCAACTCTAGCTCCAGTTACGGCCAACGGCTTCGGCTTCGTCTTCGACTTCAACTTCAGAAACATCTACTTTTACGTCTATGGGTCCCCACCAAGCGACTTGGTTTTGCCATTGAATTATTGTTTGAAATCAAAAACTAACCATTATTTATCCAAAGTCAGAGTCGACTAACATAGAGAGAGAGAGAGAGCAGGAGAGGCGTGGCACTTGGCCCCCACCTTACCTAACTCCCGTCGTCTTTACTCTAGCCAAAACAAACAAAGAAAGCCAAAGAATCTGGTTTAGGAAAAATGTTATACAAATACGAGAGGGAATTGCTGAGTTTTAAGAGTTTCTATCTCTTACGATTCTTTCAATTAATTGTAATTTATAATGGCTAAATTCAAATAAAAATATAGTCTCTCAGTTGTATAGAATTTCTATTTAATTCTACCTTAACTCATTGCACAGAAACTATTTGAAAACTGTTTTAATTTGATAAGTTCTTTGTACAATTGCATTAGCATTTGTTATTATTGATATATAGTATATCTAGGCATTATATAATATTTTCGAAATTATCGTAAAGAATACAGTTGAATCAGTCCTTTTAAACAATTATTTTCGATATGAAAATATGTTTAAGTCTTTCGTTACACATCTAATTCAAAATTCAAATCAAATTCAAGTTAAATAAAGTATTAAATGAAACCTTTTCAAGCTCTACATTGAGAATTAACAGCTTAAATAATTCTACTTAGACATCCGATTTACAGAATCTTTAGTTGAAAATTGAAAACAAAAACATGTGAGATATTTATTAAGCAACCCTCTGTGCTTAACTTAAGCGCTGGCCCATGAAAATTGTATTGTATCGAAACGAAAACCAAAACGGAGTAGATTCGAATGCCAGAGTCAAGTTGAGGAGGAGCATGGGGATGGGGGTATGGATGTGGGCATGGGTATGGGGAGTGGAGCAAAGGAGAGTCAAAGCCGAGTCAACGACAACACTTGGCAGGCCGACAACAGCCAGAGGGGAGGAACAGAAGAAGAGAAAGAGAGCAAAAAAAAAAAAAAAACAAAACTAAACTACGAGGGGACGACCGCCAATTGACTGGCAAACTGAACTGAATCTAGAGCCAAGCCAACGACTACATCCTGCCCCTACTCCTACGCTTCCTCCCCCACTCCCTGCCGCACTCTATTGTCAGTGCAAATAATAACTTATGTGTAGTGTCAGGACAACATGAAAAAAAAGCGCCGTTAGCACTACGGAAATATTTTCTATGTGTGCTTTTCCTGCCTTCCTGAACCAGTATTTGTATTGATACTCCATGTGAATGTTCCCCTCTCTCTGTCCAGTTACTTCCCCCCACGCCCACCACCCAGCAATCCCACCTCAGAATGTAAATAAAAAGTTAAATAGTTGTCAGCCAACTTTAACTTTCATTTAGATATCTATTTCTTGTTTGTAATAAGCGACAAAATTAAACTTAATTTTGATTTAATAACTCTAAGGTCTGTCTCCGATATAAGATGGCTACAAAATTTTGGGTGAAAATATTGTACAAACGTTTGTCAGTTTGATCTCTTTTTCATTGATTGCTTTTACTTTGGGAGAAAAAAAACAACACCACAAATTGAAATGTTCCAACTAAGAACTTGTATCCCTAATTATATCGATTCTGGTAACCGGTTAAAGGGATCTCGCCTCAATGAAAAATTTCCCCAAATTGAAGGTTATCCAAAACTAAGAGAGAAAGGGCCAAGTTGTATTCGTTCTCCGATTTCAGGTTGCTTCTTTCGGTTTTCTTTCATGTAAATACCTTATTGGTTCGTTCTGGTTGTTTCCTTGCACATTTTTTTCTTTCTACTTTTTTTTTTTCCTAGTTTGAGGTTTTCATTTCCGAAAATGCCAACATGTATCTGTTAGTTTGAACTATTGTATAGTGCACGTAATGGCATCCTTTTCTCTCTCTCTCTCTTCCCTCCCCCTTGCAAAAACTTTCGCCAGAAATTTGCGAGAATTTTTTATGTGCTGTTTATGAAAGGGAATTTTCTATGAAAGTAACTGAAACCTGGAATTGAGCTTAGCTCTCTGTTGGCAGTTAAGTGCAAATTATTGGTTGGAAATTAGTAGAGCGAGAATGGCAGACAGTAAAGGGGAGGGCGGGGGTGGGACTGTGGGTGGGCTGATAGAGAAAGAACTGAAATAGAAATAGAGGCAGAGACACAGAGAGAACGAGAAGGAAACCTCGGTGAACAGTTTTTGTGGTTGCATTTGCTAATGGAAACTGTTGGATGTTAGTTTTATTTTCGTTTTTTTTTTTTTTTTTTTTTGTAAAGTTTGTTTTCCTC
Source organism: Drosophila sp. 14030-0761.01 (assembly GCA_018150735.1). Lineage (NCBI taxonomy): Eukaryota > Metazoa > Arthropoda > Insecta > Diptera > Drosophilidae > Drosophila > Drosophila sp. 14030-0761.01. Next base: position 17,596,610 of record JAECWO010000001.1, on the reverse strand, counting down.
CGGTTTTTTTTTTTTTGTCCTGTTATTCAAGGAAAAGTTCCAGTATTTGAAACTGTTTGGTTAGAGAGGTATGTAACGAAGAAATGTTGGATAATTTGCCAACATTTTTCCAAACAAAATTGTTAGCGAATTTTGGAATTCAAATCAAAATTTGCAACATAAATTGTATGCAATTCAATGCAAAGGAATGAGTCAATGAGTTCCAATTTTAAAGGAGTGAAAGTTCTCTACACAATATTAAACTCTAGTTAAATGTCTTTTTATCGGCCATATCGATCCACATCCTGGTGACTAATGATTTTCTTAAAGAGCCATCAATATACCCTGTAACATATTCTTTGGCATAAAAGGTATGAAAGGAAAAATCTGTGCCATTAAAATTTCATGTGAACAACAAGCTATAGAGAGAAAGAAAATGCATTCTCAAATTGCATGTGCATCAGAATCAGAAAGAAATGGGAAGAAAAAAAAAACATACATAAAGTAAAGTAAACATCATTAAAAAGGCAAATGCAATATAAAAGGGGAAAAAGAGATGAAAGAAACAGTGTGTGGGAGAGAGGGAGAGAAAGGGGTAGGGGTAGGAGGTAAAAGATCCTTTTACTTTTATTGAAAAATAAATAAATATCAATGAGGAATTTTCACACAAATTGAGCTTGCAAATGGATTCTCTGCTTATGTTAAGCTTCTTAGCGAGCAAAATAAATGTTGTAAATAAAAATCAATTGATATCTTATTTATAAAGTTGACTATTCCTATATATACATCTATATAAGTATATATAAATGTAGATATAGAAGTCATCCTCTTGGCACCTTCTAAGAAGGACAACAAACAAACAAATAAACAAATAAACAGACCAAGTCATAAATAAATTATTTACCAAACTGACAGTGGCCAGAGGGTGATGGTGAAGGCAAAGGCAACGGGGAGGTGGAGGTGGAGTAAAGTGAAGATGTGGGTGATGTCTCTGCAAAGTTAAATACTAACTGAAGGTCCAAACCAATGTGGTACTGATGGGATGCTGTCTCCCCCTTCCATTCCCTTCCCTTTTCCCATTTTCTATTCTTAGTTATTTTCTGTTGTTGTTTTTTTTTTTGCCTAGCAAACAAAACTGAAATGACAAAAAGGCCAGCCAGAACTTCTTCATCCTTGTACTCATTCTCATCTTTTAGCCAGGGAAACGTGAAAACATTATCAAAGCAAACAGAGGCGTAATGGCCATCTCTATGCAGAAGGACTGACTGGGCGGGCACAAAAACTAATAGTTGTTGTCCCTAGACTCGATGGTTGTCTCCCACTCCCACTCCCTGTCCCCAATCCCTGTCCGTGACCCATTCCTCGTATCTCTGTGTGTGTGTGTGGTCTAAGTTGGAGGCCAGAAATAAGGCTGGGTCATTGTGATAAATAAGTAAATAGCCGGAGACAGCTCTAGACCTCAGATCGATTTATGCAAAAAAAACGGAGAGAAAAAGGAAGAAGCAAAAAAATATATAGTAATCCAAGGGCGTGGCCAGTTAAATGTTTAATGGGCGGCTAATCAAAATGGACATTAAAGTGGTGAGTAGATTATAAGGAAAGTTTTTTTTCTCCCTCTCTCTCTGTCTCTGCTTCGCTTTGATGACAACAGGAAATTATTGAAATTTAAAACTTTTGCTGCAATTTTTCATATTTAATTGATATTTTTTTCCCATCAAATACATGTGCATATCAGCACTATTTCTACGATTTTTTTTTTTTAGATTTCATTAACATAATGCTAATCACATTTCAGTGGCATTAAAATAAACGTATCGCTAATAAGAATCTTTGTTTGTTTTTATGGAATCCGACAAATATGTGATACATGGCTATAACTTCTGGCATTCTAGTTTCTAGAGTTTTCTCAAGAAATGTCACAAATATTTATCAATGTCAGCGAAATTAAAGTCACAAAGTTACCAAGAATTGTATAACAAACAATTTATATATACATATATACATATATATTTGCATATTTGTATTATAAGTAGTCTGCTCGTATTTCCTAGCTGCTCATTATCGTTTCGTGTTTTTGTGTCTGTCTCATCAACACCCAATTAACCTTTGCAATAAATTTTTGAATTGTGTGTGCTCGCTTATCAATGGAAACACTCCCAATGTTCGAATATAAATATATATATATGGCAAGAGAGAGACAGAGAGAGAGAGAGTGATAGGTTTATATATAGAAAACAATTTGCCGTTGCCTCAATGTAATTACGCTAAACGTTATGCGCATTTGTTTTCCATTGATTTTGCATTTTAAACTATATAAATTGTGCATTTCCGAAAAATGTATCTAAATATATACATATTGCTTATTAAATATGCAAATCGTTTTGGACATTTAAAATGTTGTACAACTTAAATATGCGGCTTACAAAAGAGCATAACTAGTTTTCCTTTTTGTGTTTTTTTTTTTTTGCATAAAAGCTGACTGAGTGACTTTTTTAGATTATATGGTCCATAATAAATGAGAGCACAAAGTCAGCTGGCTAGCTGCTGTCTGACCCTAATGAGCTGCAAAAGCTGTTGGTTCGCCCACGGACAACAACAAAAACGAAAAAAAACCAAAACCACAAAAGGAAAAATCAGTTTTAAATATTGCAGTTAGCAACAGATATTGAGAAGATTTTTCAAACGCCCAAAAAAAAAAAAAAGAAGAAAACATAAGAGTAAAAATTAAATCAAAAATGCATTGACCCAATTTGTTTATTTATTTAAATTGCTTCTTCATAAATAAATAGTGCGGCTGGGGCGGAGATTCTGTTCTCATTTAGTCGCCCTCCCATCAATTGCAGACACTTTTTTTTTCTTTCTCTGATTGCAAGGGGTCAAGTCAACTGAATGTCTACTTTCATAGAGGGTCAAATGTGTATGGCATGCTGCACTTGGCATTGATTGAATGCGCATTCTTCTTTCAATTTCAATTCAACAGAAATAGAAAATAATTTGAGTTTCATGCTCGAAGAGAAACAATTTTGTGAATTCTTCAACAATTGCATGTTGCATGTTCCCAAATAATGTTAATTGCGCCCTAGAACGGGATGGGGGGGACTCGATTTCCTTCCTTTGTCAAGGTGGGCACGCACTTGCGTTTTGTCACACAACAAAAATCTATGCTCAGAGGAAACAAACAAAATTACATAATTACCCACAATAAATTGTAATTATCTGACTTGATACCCCTTGATAGACAAGCAGTTTAAGAGTATATTAAGAACTTAAATGTCGATGATTCTAAAACAATATTCCAATGATCTAAAATTACTTGATTCTCAGAGTATTTGACATATCTTAGAGAATAAAGTGTATTTCAAATACGAGTAAAAGTGAGAGTATATATTGAGCTTAATGATAGAATTTGCCAATTCACCTTTAACATAGTAAACATTGTAGAAATTTAAGGGGTATCTCAACGTCGTACTACCCCAATGGAATGAAATGAATGGTATATATTTTTTTGTTTTTCACATAAATGCTTTTTCGTGTCTTTAATTTTTTTTGTCGTTTATTTCGGTTTTTGGCTTCGTTTTGTGTTGGGTCTCATTTTCATGCTCGACATTGACTTTGCATTGCCCGTTGGCATAAATTAACACACAAATTGTTGTTGTTGTTGTTGTGGTTGTTACTGCTGTTGACTGAGGTGACAATGGCACAGGGAGTACATACAACGTTTTGTTTTTAGTTCACAAAGTAAACGCATAAATTTTCCAAACCAAAAACAAAACAAAATACACGAAAAAGGCCCAAGGTATGAGTAATTTATACTGATTTGTGCGAAGCTTTTTTTTCGCTAGTGGATCAAAGTAATGAGAGGGCGTAAACCAACCAACAAACTGAGAAATCCATATAAAATCGAATTACAAAAGCTCATGGGATCGGCAAATCTCTGCCCAAGTGACAGAATTCTGCTACGATTGATTTCATTAATTGATTCGTACGGAGTTTTGAATATGTATCGTTCATTTCAATAGGAACTAAATTATATAGTAACTAACAAACTGGCTTGTGTTCAACACAAGCTACAACTCTTATGTGACTTCATGAACATATGATGTCAGATGAATTAACGCAGTTTTCAAGTGCCTCAACAAACCTGTCTGGAGCTCAGCAAAATCCCATGAAATGATGTTCCCATAATAAATCAGCAATCCGCCGAGCACAATTGAAAACCCATTAGGTAAAAATCTTCTCCTTGATTTATTCTCAATTAAAATCGCTGCGAAATAAAAACTTCAATATCTAAATCACATTATCTCCACACTGTCCTCGTCGGTCACTTCCCACTTTAGCCAAAAAAAAAAAAAAAACACAAGCACAAAAAACTTGTTTAACCATCCTCAAACAAAAGCATTTCCGTTGAAAATTGAAATTGAAATTTAATTTGCAAAATAATACAAACAATAAAAAAAAAGCAGGAGAGATAAAAAAAAGCGCAGCCTCATCTCTGGCATTAGTTTGCACATATTCAAATCAACTCGTTCACAAGTGGCAAGAGGGGGGTGGGGGAGGGGGTCGGCTGAAGAAGAAATCATTAAAATAAAAACACTAAAAAAAAAGGTGTTGGGTAAGTAGCGGAAAGACAGGAAATACGTGGGGCTAACTGAAAAATGAGCAAAAGAAAAGCGACAAAGAAAAAAACTTGAAAAAAACGTTGCGGATGGGGGGAGGGAACAAAAAAACTGGATATCATTGTGTTTTCCCCTCGGCCTCCTGCCACTGCCACTGCTGCTGCTGCTGCTGCTGTTACTCCACCTCTCCTGGAGCATCATTAACATATATTTGAAAACGCAAAATTCCTCTCTTTCTGTGGTTGGGTTTTGTCTACAATCTCCTGCCACTTCTCCGACTGCTCTCATGCCCACCGCCATGAAAATTTGTAAGTATGTTAGACTTGTCACTTGCACACTTCATGACCATATTTGTCACATTTGCGCCATGTTCAGACCAGACCCAGGCCCAGGCCCAGCCCCAAGCCCCCAACCCCCCAACCCCAACCCGTGGGGTAGACAGGCCAGCGCCAACGTCCGGCCCTAGTTGGTAAGGAGTCCTGGTTTACCTACTATTTCTCCACCTCCTCCTCCACCTCCACCTCCTCCTCATCTGGTGGCACTTCTTGCTTTTGCTTCCTACATTTGTCGTTTTGGGCCAAATCAGATGCGCAACTAACGAGCAACAGCCACGACAACGACGACAACGACGACGACATGGAAATTTGCGTTGTGCACTCTGCGTTTTGTTATAGGAACCACTGAGTGGACCCAAAAAAAGAAAGGGTACTCCAGTCAGGGTATGCCAGCATTTCTCTAAATAAATGGTGGAATTTTGAAAAAGGTGTTTTCGAGAAATTATATAAAGGGGCGTTGGCTCCAGTGAATCTCCCATTTTAGAGTTTCTTAGATGGATTTTTCTAGGTGGTCACTCAAGTCGACCCCTTTCGAATGGAGATATCTCATTCCTAGCCCCCATGTGCCTCCCCATTCTAGTTGGTTTTATTGTTTTTACCCATTTGCTGTGTGTGTGTTGGTTGGTTGGTCCCTCTGCATTTGCTGCTGCCGCTGCTGCTGCTCCTGCTGTTGCCATAGCCGCCTTCTGGCCATATTTGTATGAATAAATGCGTATTTAAGCACATACTTACAACACTTGCCATGTATGGATGGAGGCTAGTGTGGTTAGATGCCGTGTGGCCAGGGCAGCGCGTGTTTTTCTTTTTCCCCTCCATAGTTCTCCACATTTTTACACTGTGTTTTTTCTCCCTACATCGTTTTTTGTGGCCGTTTTTTTTTTTTTTTTGTGTTTTGCTCTTTTGTGGGTTGATGTTTTTTCCATGAAATTCTAACGATATGTATATGAAACATTTTTATTAATTATGCTCGAACAATTGGTTAAAATAGAGTCGGTTGTTGTTGTTGTTGTTGTGTTTTTTTTCTCCCTCTGGTCTATTCAAATGGATAATTGCAATTTTGAGTAATTGAATATTCGATAATTATCTAGTGTTTGTTTATGCTTGACATTGCATTGGTCGATGGGAAATCAAAGTTAATGGAAATTACAAAAAAATAATGAAATTCAAAGAATTATTACAGTGAAGTTTGAATACTCTTGCAATCCTTTAAGAAAAGTCTTTTATCCTGTTTCAATTTGAAAGTAAGTAATTTAACCTTCGCCTTAGATTTGATTCCTACAATCGATTGAAGTTAAGGTATAAGGTTCTAGATTGACTTGAATACAAATGCATAAATTAAACATATCAATTACCAATTTGCAATGTGTGAATGCATATTTGATTCAATTGAACTAAATTGAATTGACTGGCATATCAATGTCACGTATTGTGCTTAAATTAGAACCGCTTTCCAATAATGACATTAAACGATCGAGACTTAATGGATTCTAACTGACTGTCTGACTGACTGACTGACTGTGTCTATTGGCAAGGGTATATGAATTTCACTTGTGATTAAATGTATTTATAAGGGTTTCAATCAATCCAATTCAACCATTAAAACATTAACATAAATAAATTAAAAATGTTGAGTGGTATGCATAAAATACAAAAAATGTCAACCATGGAGAAATGATTTTAATGCATATTTTAAGCGCATCATAAATTGTTTGACATTCATTTGCCTGAAATTTTTTGTTGTGACATTATTAACAATTTACTATAGAGAGAGAGAGAGAGAGGGAGTCCATATACATACATACATATATGTTTTTCCTTGTTTGTTGAAATAATTCATAAATTCATGTTCTTTTTAATATACAAACATATATTTAAATATATATATTTTTGCTTATTATTCTCATTGCAGATCGATAATAATAACAACAACAACAACAATATGTTTGAATACGCAGTTCCGGCGCATCGATTGAAATTGAATTTAACAACATAAATAAGAAGAGACACACACATTCACCGTTTGAATTGTTAATGAGCAGCAAAAATTGTTAAATGTCAGCGTCGATTATTCAACTGAATGCTGAAAAGTCAATTAAAGGTAATCAAATCGAAACTGATTGCATTACAACCAACACCCAATACACACACACACACACTCACACACACCCAACACTCACACACACACACACACACATACAATACAATTCAAATCGAACAGTTGGACAGTTTCGACAATAATTGTAAGTCACATTGATGTTGTCAGTTTATAGGCAATTTTCCGACCCCTTTTTCATTTGCGTTTTCCATCTTTGGTTTTGCTAAATGCAACAATTAATTGGTGACAACATGTCGTCAGTGTGTCAAAGTCCAAGTCCATTAACAACATTCCAAAAACTGACAGATAACACACATACAAACTATTCAAATGCCCAAGGGTCATAAACATACATACGTGGATTGGAATCCTTTTCAATAGGATTATTACACTTCCGATAAGAAGTTGTTTAGCTATACTGACCCTCTTCTTTTTGTACACTCAATTTTATTTATTTTACCATCTCTTTAGATAGATTTTCTTGTTGCAATTAGAACGACCTTTCGATATATTGTATCTCCTATAATTCAATATTTTCAAACTGTAGAAATGACTAATTGAAATACGTGTCATTTTTTAGGATTTTCTATTTATAAGTGAGTGTTAAGGGTTTCGAATACGTGACAATTGCCAGCACTTTTGGTTGACTAATAAGTCCACCAGTTCAATATACGATATTAGAATTGATTTCTGTTACATTTTGAGTCATTTTTCCATAGCGATTTGATTTTATTTATTTGCCATATCAATTATGACTTCTATGAACTTGCTGGTCACGTTTAAAAATGCGCGGCAAAAGCACGCGTTACTTGTACTCTCGAGTACACTCTTATAAATTGACTTCCGCATTGAGATCTCTTGCTTGATGGCGGCCAATGGCCTCCTCCAATTGCGTGACAATTATGAAAACGCACAAAACTTTCACATGGCGGCTGGGTAGCTAAAGCAGCCAATGTGTCTACAGATTGGCTGTGACTCTCTACACCTCCTACATACATACATGCCATCCCATCCATCCCCGTGATCAGTGGAGTTTACGCTCTAGTTAGAGAGGATGTCATTCCATAACTTAATTAAAGACCAAGCAGCAGCTTCAAGTTTTCTTCAGTCATTAATTTAATTACTGTTTTCAATTAAATGAATCTATGTATGTATGTATGTATGTTGACTTTTTTCCATCAGGAGAATGGAAAACTTGGATAACTTAACAACTTGGCAACTGCATAAATCAATTGATTTGGGTTGCATACAAACAGCAATGAGCATATGTGTTGCCATCTATGTATGTATGTACATCCATCGTACCCATCATTCATTCATTTAAAACACTTGTACATCTGTTCGTTTATCAATTATTGTTTGGCATGCCGGCGACTGGAGGTCTTCACTGACTGCAACGACAACGACGACGACGACGTTTTCCTCGACGCTGTTGACCGACTTTGAATTATTGTTGTTTTCTTTTGTTTTGTTTGATTTTCATTAAGTCTAGCTTGGCCTGGAGGTTGCCGCCATCTCCAACCCTCTATACTCCCCTTGCCCCTCGCAATTGCAATTGCAATTACTTGCGTCATTAAACAAGCGACCATAAAAAAGAGCGAATGAAAAACACAGTGAGAGGAAACGGGAGGAAACAACAAAAAAAGAGAAGAGAACACAATATTAAAACGTTCAAGTTTCGAGCTGCTGCCAGGGGAAGGCAACTTCGGGTTATTTTCCTGAACCTTTGGGTGATTTATATTACTTTGCAAGTTTCTTAAAGTCACCAAAGATTTTCAATTGAGTTGGCAATTAGTGTTTGGGGCAGTTTCCTTAGTCGTTCATCTTGTTGTTGTTTAGCTGCTGTTGCAAGTTTGACCTCAAAAAAAAAAAAAGAAAAGAGAAACGGAAAAAAGGAAAAACCGTTCAAATATATGAAAAGGCACGTAGCCAAATTCCAAGTCACGAATAACTTTTGCCAGTCAAAGGGAATAAGTTACACAGAGTAGAAAAGAACACACACACACACACACACACACACACACACACACACACAATCTCTTTAAAAATTTTCACTAGCTATATTACTCCAAAAAATAAAACTAACAAAGAACTATAGAAAACCACTGGAAATCCTAAGAAAAGTCAAAAGAATTTAAAGCAAAATGGGGGATTAAAAACATAACAGAAAGCAGTGAAAATGAAGGACTTTCTTTCCAAGGACGAGAAGAAATTAATATTAATAGGTAGAACATTTTGAAATTCCGATTGAGAATGTCTTGGATTTGAATTGGAATTGGTAGTTATTGTCCCATTGTCATTCATACATTAATTGAAAGAAATCTTTACAGAGAGGGGAGGAAAATCAAATTCGTTCTCTCATTATTGAGATACGCACTTCATTGATTTATGACACCAAATTACCGAAATGTCTTGAAGAAGACGTTTCCTTAAGAGTATTTCGAACTAAGGATTCTATTGCGATAGCCGCAACACTAAATTTTGGGGTTGCATAGAGATAGCCGGCTTTTATACCCCAAACTGCGTTCTCATATATAATTAAAAATATCTTTTACAGATATTCAAAGTGATTTACACCCCCAGACATTGCATTCCACTGATTTTCCAAATGCCAGGCATATATAAATACATATATACTCGTATCATATTGGTTTCATTCTCTTCCTCTATCTCTTACTCTCTCACTCTCACTCTCTCTCGTTCTTTTAGTCCGCTTATATATTCATAATTGTATTAATTAAATTCTTGCGCTTCAATTAAAATCTTATTAAGTTTTTGAATGCCTAGCCAAAGAAGCATCATCTTATGGAACAATGGGACGCATGAAGGACAGGCAAAAAAAGGGAATACCAAGCAAAAAAAAAAAACAAAAAAATAAAGGAGAATAAATAATAAAAAGTACACCAAAGTTTTACTATCTTGGGGTTATTCAGCTGTTTCTATACCCTGTAAAATTTAATTTATCGTGCAATTAATTTTTATTGATAGGGCAAAAGGCTCTCAAAGTTTTCTTTAAATCATAGCAGAAAGGAAATAGTTTCATAGTTTGAAGAGCAATCAATCAAGTCCTTAAATAAATAATAAAGTCCTTAATAAAGCAAATACACTCGCGGTTACTTATTTAGTACCTCTTCTGCCATATTGAAGTTCAAGCGTTGTTATTTTCTTTTTAAGTTTACTCTAAATTATAAAATTACTGCATTTTCTTGACTAACGAATTCACCATTTAACATTTAGAGAGATATTTGATTTTTGATAGATTAAAATACATTTTAAATCGTGTTGACGATCGTTTCAATTTGTTAGTTGGCTTGACAGACTTTTACTTGAAATGAATATACTTCAGAGTGCCAGGGTATGGAAAAAGGAAAGCAAACACTTCGCATAAAGCTTGCTTATTCACACATTGGACCCACAAAAGAGAAGAAGTACGACGAAGAACCAACGCTTTTTTTCTGTCTCGTTTGTCTCTCTGATTCTCTTCTTTTTTTTTTTTGTTTAACAACACAAAATATATATATAAAAAAAAAAACACAGAAGAAGGATGAGGAGAAGAATAAAGGAAATAGAGTCCTGGCGCCTTGTTGGTCCTTTTCGTTTGGTTGTGTAGCGAGAAGTGGTGGGGCAAAACCGACACAGAAAACCATGTGGCTGCCTGGGATTGGAGTTTTGCTGCACATATTGCCGCCGCGCGTTGCATTCTTCGCATAAATTTTACCATCGCACTTAACTCATGTCTCGAGGTCTCTCTTTAAATGAGTCTGGTTTCGTTCGTTCTTCTCTGTTGCCGGCCCGTCCCCACTATTTCTCTCTCTCTCTGGCGCTCTGTCGCTCTCTGTGCATAAACAATGACGCTGTTTAAAGCAAAAACCTCAACTATCCTCCAACTCCTCCCGGCAACAACTCTGGCACACATGTGACGTTCCTCTGCAGTGGCTGCGGCAGCGGCTGCTTTCCTTCATGTTAAATTCAGCGGGGGACCCAAGAATCATCACGATGTTAACAGGGGGGGGAGCGGGGGTGGTTGAGGGGCAGATGGGGGTCACTGGAGAATGGTCGACAGTAGGCAAAAGTTTTTTTTTTTTATTTTTCCCCCTCTTATCTGTGTTCTACAATGTTGAGCGTTGAAATTTAAAAGCAAATGCAAACAATATGGAACGTTTTAAATGCACAGTGGAACAAAGTCAAGTAAAAAGGCAATTTTATTTATAGGAAACATTGTTCACCGACCAAAGATCAAAGTCTTCATTTAATAATTTAGCGAAATAAAGAGCGGTTTATTAGCCACAACGCATATAACCCTGGAGAGCATATTTTACCATTTTTATTCAGGTGGGGGGAAAAGTTTCGTTTCGTTACGTTTTGTTTCGTTTTGCTTTGTTGTCTTTAGTCAAGTTAGTTTATTGTTTACTTTGGTGACCTCCAGCAGCAGCTCCTTCTTGCCACCTTTTGCTGCTTTCCCCACTGTTAGCAGCAACTATGGCCAACTAAATCACCGCAACTGTGCAACTAAATTTCAAGCGCACTAAATTTACGCAACGCCAACGCCAACAACCTAACCCAAAAACTCGAGTCCTGTCCCTGTGTCCCTATCCCTATTCCTATTTCGCTACCGGCCTTCTGTTCCCATCTCTGTCGCTCCGTCTTTTAGCCATGTCTGTGTCCGTAGTACCCGTAAAGCTTCACGACTACAACAATGTAAGCTCCGGTCCCGGTTAGATTCTTGTCTCTCACTCTCTTTTTGTGTGTGTGTGTGTATTCTCCTTGCATTCAGTAGTTTTCCCTGCTGACGCTACTTGTTATTTCCTTTTTGCCGTGCAATTTTCACCATTTTGTGGTGCACTTTGCGCCCGGTCGCGATTTTCCAAAAGATTTATGGTCACCGCCTTCCATTCTCGCTCGGTCGCTCGCTCGCTCGCTAGCTCGGTTGGCGGCAACGGTGGTCAACGATGGTTTTGGCTGATGCTACTTAGTCGCAGGTATTGTCCCAAGCGCCACCATCGGCTTGTTGCAACACTTGCTGCCGCTGCAGTCAGCAACAAAATTGCAAAAGGAAAATGGGGGAGAGGAATATCGTTGGCGGTTGTAGACGACGCCGACAGCCGACAGCCGACAACCGACAACCGACTCTACCGACTCCATTTCTAATGCCTGTCAGCAAAACGTAGTAAGGCCTTTAAGTCCTACACCATTTTTTGTTTTTTTTTTTTTTGGCGCAAATCCTTTACGCGCTTTTAAATTGGCTCCTTTTCATTTACCCTTTGCCCTTGCTGTACTATTTAGTGCTTAATTTAAATACAAATCCGATCTGTTTGCTGACTTTTGTCGATAAGGCCACAGAAATGATGGCAAAAAGTTGGCAAAAAGTTTTTTTCGTTTCCCTCTGAAATGGCAATTTAATTTGCTAAGCTCGAAAATGGGTGGCAAGTTGTTTTACTTGAAGTGGCTCTTCTTAAAGAGAATGGTAAGGTTAGGTATGGTTAGAAAGTAGAAGTATTTCTAGGTAAGGTTAGGTTGGGTTAGGTCCTTTTCTTATTAGAAACATTTTCTGCAAGTGCAATGCACTTTCACTGAATTCCTTCGTTTTTTTGTTTTATTTTTCTTTTCTAATACTCCCACCAAAAATTCACCACTTAAAGAGCCCTCCCTTAGAGCTAGCTCATTTGTTGGTCTCTACTTTCCTTTTATAAAGCTAAACTCCCTCAACGGTAATCTCTCACACCATAACATGAACAATAACAACAAGAAAGTATTTTATGTGTCCCTTGAACATTGAGACTAGGCGACGACGACGACGACGACGATGAACCAAGAATTTGGCAAAGTTGGAACTACGACGACCACGACGTCGACGACGACGACGACGACTTCGATGCCTTTTATGGCATAATTCGTAGCACCGTCTTTTTAGGTTTCCTCTCTTCTACTACTACAACGCTTTTTTTTCTCTAGCCAAAAAGTTTTTGGCTGGCTGGCAGAGAGCTCGGCGTTTGGCGAATTGGCATGGCATGGCATGGCATGGTAGGGCATGGCAAGAAAGTAAAGAGTAATACCCAAAGCAGTCATAAAGTAAACCAAATATTTTACATATAAACGACCGCAAGCCGACGACGTAGTCAAGTTTCTTGGAATGGGCTAGACGACGTCGCCGTTTTTGCCATAATTTTTTGGTTCTTTTTTTGTTTTTTTTTTTCGGGTTGGCCCCATGCCCATAAAAACGGCGACAAGGAAAAAGTAGGTAAAAAAGTTTCGCCCATCGACCTTGCCTTGGCTCTATCTCTATCTCGTTCTCACACTTTTCTCTCGGACCAGCTTTCTCGCTCTGTCTCATAGTGAAAACTTTAAAGCCAAGCCAAAGTTATGTGTGGCAGACAATAAATCCAAGCTATTGATCCTTGCTATATGTCTTAAACAAATTTATATGGCAAACGGAAAACTAGCTCTGGCTCTACTTTATTTTTCTTTCAGTTAGAGAGTTGCCATCGTTATGGGATGATGGCCGGAGAGCGGAGACGATGGCGAGGGGTTGGAAAAGGTGGATTTTAGCTTTGATAAACGCGCATATGGCGTCGTAACAGCATGTCGAACATAAACTTTGTGCTTCACTATGAAGAGATTTTCGAGAGGGAACGTTTAGTGTAGAGGGCTTTAAAAATAAGGCGCGATAGTGCAAAACTTGGCTTAGAGTTGAGACATAAATTCTATGGTTATAAAAAGAACTATACACACACACACACACACGTAAGGACAAGGCAAACAAAGGACACTTAGCTGAGGTAAATTTGCTTGTCTTTGCATATACAATTTTAATATTGTGTCCTTATTAAAGGACAAATGTTCAGATAAAATGGTTTATTTCCAAAGTTCTTCTAGTTATTTCATGGTTAAACATTCATTTTTTAGGGACGTAAACTTTAACCAACTTACCCAGATATAAGGATACAAATTTAGCAAAAATTCCCAAAGTGATCTGCAAACAAGAAAATAATTTTATAAATAATGTAAACTTAATTCATTAAATTTACTTTGTGTCCATAAGTAAGGATATTAGTATGATTTTGTAATTGCAAAGCAAAGTTTCAAAATTAAGCAACATATTTTTAAAATAATGATTGTTGGAAATGCGTCAGTACGTGGTTAATCGTTTTTCTAGGCATCGTTTTCTGTTACCTAAAAGCAAAGAAAATGTTGGTCTAGATTTTGAATTTGAAATCAATAATTTGAATATCCTTTCGCCTTATTCCGTACTCAATTTTCTATAATTTGTACACTGATTACAGTCATAGTCATGTTGCAAGTGTGCTGCATAAATAAACAAAGAAAGAAACAAACAAACAGACAAAGAAACAAACATTTCCCTATCGTTAAAGAAAACCAGTTCAATTTCCCCCAAAAATCTAAATCCAAATCCAATTCAATTGCTTGGGCTTGGGCTTGGTCTTGGGCATGAGAGGAACGCTACTAGACCGAGAAACTTTTGCCGATTACCATTACTGAAAATTGAAGTAACATGTGTGACGACGACGCCGATGCCAATGCCGACGACTAGGATGACTTCGATATGACTACAATGATTGCGATTGCGGCGGGGTGGTGCAATTGTGGAAGAGCCCCTGGCGGCCACTTCACCATACCCACACCATGCTCCACTGGCAGACATTGTTTCGCTTTTCTATTTCACAGACGACTGACTAACTGACTGTATTGTATGATTGTGGCCGCAGTTGCCGACTTTCACTGGCGTTTCGTACAAACACACATAAGAGAGAGGGAGGGAGGAGAGCCTTGTGGGCGGGTGATTGGGTGCTTGGCTGCTTGGGTGGAGCGTGCGTGAGCTTCTTTCTTTCTTGTTTTGTCTCAAATATTTGGACTACAAGTACTGGAAGAGACAAGTGAGAAGACACAAAAACTTGAAACTGTAAACTGTGCAAATAGTTGTTGTACTAATGCGCCCCTCTACCCGCCCCGTCAGCAAAACAATCCGCCACTTACGTATCGCATTCTAGCAAGAAGGAAAAACTGTGCCAAAAGACGTATGGCACAAAGCAGGATAAATTTGCCAAGTTTATCATAGCTGGATAGATTGTATATGCATAGGGAGCTAGCTGCCTTGCCACCCCTCCCCCCACCGCCCCTCCCCTCCTTTTGGGATGGGGGGCAAAATTCGTTGGCAAAACATGAGCCAAGGCATTGAGCATAAAATATTGTCAGCGATATTTTAACGCGCGCTCAAGCGAAATTGTCATATAAATAACACAAAGGGTGGTGTGTGTGTGTGTGGGTGTGGGTGGGTGGGTGTTTCTAGGGGTAGGTTGTACAAGTGAGTGGGTTAGACGAGCTGGTTTCGGATATTGGCTGGCGTTACTTTGAAATATGAAAACAAGCAAAAGTTGAAGTTTATTGCTGACGAAATAGAGTGGAAATTGGAGCCTAACTTCAGCCTAAACAGGAACTTTCCAAAATATCAAAGGCGGCTATAACAAAATACATACTACATACTTATAAATATATACACAACTGTACTCAACAATTTAAACGCTCTGCCACTCCTCGTTTCACTTTTTTTTTTGGCCTGCTTCCTATTAAACCAGAAACAAGGCATTTATTTTGCAATTTCCCTTACACAAAATAAAATAGGGGGGAAAAAAGTTTCTATTTTCTTTCTATGGTTAGTTTTTTTTGGCAAATTTTCAAAAAATGAGAAAACCAATAAGTGTAAAATGGGGGTGGAAATGCGGGTGTCGGTGGGGCGAGGAGGAAAGGCGGCAAGTGTAGGCGGAAGTCATAGCCAAAGCAACCCAAATCCGGGCTGGTGCACTCACACACACACACACACACACACACACACACACAGAAAGGAGAGGGGGAGAGAGAGAGAGAAGACGGAACCAGACAGATACAATAAAAAAAGAGTTTGCCTTTATTTTAATTTTTTGTTTTTCGGTTTTTTTCTATTTTGTCCAGAGTTTTCTATTCTTCTTTTGTCCCCCTCTTTTTTTTTGTCACTTTTTGTGGGCCATGGCCGCAAGGCTGGCCGGCCAGTCGCAGTCACAGTCACAGTTAGAGTTCAACTGACAGCCAAACATTTATAACAATGGCAAGACTTTTGCTTTGGCCAAAAAGAATGAATGGGAAGCGGGATGGTTGCTGCTCCTGGACGGGCACAAGCGGAACTAATAAATGAGTTCAGCAACAGAGCAGCAGAGCTGCAATCCAATGAGAAAACAAAAACCAAAAAAAAACACAACAAAAACCAAAATAAAAATGTCTGAAACACACAAAAACCAGAAGGCCGGGATAACTTCGGCCATGCCGAAGTTTGTATACCCTTGCAAGCTCTTGTGTTACTAGATCCCTAAAAAGAGATATCTAAATGTAAAGACCCTGGTGTAAAAATCCGTTTTTACACACCATAGCACGGCACGCAAACATATGCATGTTTGTAGACATGCAGCATGCAATTTTTTCATATGTTTGTATGACAGCTATATGATATAGTCATCCGATTTTGATCAAATTTGCCATAATTATAACTTTCTATGTGAAAATGTTATTTCCCAAGTTTGACGATGATCGCTCAAGAAACAAAAAAGTTTCTAGAAGAAAAACTGTTTTTGGTCCGATCGTTCATATGGGAGCTATATGATATAGTAATACGATCTTGATCAAATTTGACATGGATGCTTGAATGTATAATAAACTGTCAAATGTTAAGTTTTATGATAATCGGGTGAAAAAGAAAGAAGTTATTGATCTAAAACTCATTTTTCGACCGATGGTTCCTATGGGAGCTATATGATATAGTCGTCCGATCCGGATGAATCCGAGATATACAATGCCTGCAGTATATACAAGACTTCGTGCAAAATTGCAGCTCTGTAGCTTTAGTGGTTTCGGAGGAGAAGCTGTTGATCCAGACAGACGGACGGACGGACAGACGGACGGACGGACAGACGGACAGACGGACAGACAGACGGACAAACGGATTTGAACTCGCCTTGTCATGCTGATCAAGAATATATATACTTTATATGGTCGGAGATGCCTCCTTCTATGCGTTGCACACTTCTGACCAAAATTAATATACCCTTTTTGCAAGGGTATAAAAAATCTCAGCAGCAACAGCGGGTGGCTATAAAATATTTAGAGCATACTTTTTGGAGTCAGAGAGAGAGAGAGAGCGTGTGCGGCAGAAAAGGGGAAGAATAGGTGAAACATTTTGTGCGGGTGACAATTTAAATTACGGCAACTAGAATAAAGGAGTGGGAGGAATTTCTGTCTAGGAAACCTAATTTAGAAAAATGGTTAAAACAAAAAGTGGAGACCTAGAGAGAGACAGAGAGTTAAATAGTTGTGCGAATTCGATCGAAACTTAAATTTTAAGACAACTGAAATTAACTTTAAAGCGACTTAATTCAGAAACAATTTTCTTTTAGACTGCCCCTTCTATTTGTTTTCTGAATTCTTCTTTTTTCTTAATTAATATTTATTAATTTATTCACTATTCCTTATTGCAATAAATAAATGCTGAGGATTTAAAGAAACCTCAGTTATCATTTACTATAATATAGAACTTTGGCAATCTTTGCATTTGAAATTCAAAATTTGGATTCTTTACTTTTTGAATATTATTTTCGATTTTTAAATACATTTATTTTAATTTCAATTATTTTAACATTTAATTGTTTAGCTGAAATCAGTATTTTGAGAGTCCTTCCTCGCACATGTCCCAAGTTTTGCTTAAGCTATTTGGAAATGTTTTAGCTGATATATTCTATTCTATTCATGTTTAAATCACTCGAGAATTATTTAATGTCTCTCTCTCTCTCTCTCGCTAAAAAAAAAAGCATCCGATGCTATATCATTTGGGTCTTATTATGCAAATCGCTGTTAACATCAGGCTGAACCATCATCAACTACGAGTATTATTATCCATAGAGATTGCCAATAAGAACATTGTGTGTTACCTTTTTCTTCGACACACTTGACTGGTCGTATCCTACCTGGGCTTAACTTTGTTTTGCGTAAACACATTCGGTCATCCCTAGCTCAACTGACATTTTCTTGGCCCAGTTTATACTCCTGGGCAAAAAAACACAAGGCCAATATATAGTTTGTTACGATCCTATTCCGTGCCGGCGGCATTGTTTCTTTGGCCATTTAAGAGCATTTTAGCAATTTAAATTTGATTTTCTACCCATATGCAAGCCAATAAGAGCAAAAAAAAAAATTGTGTGTTGACTGACTGTCTAAGCAGCTGTGCTCCATTGCTTTTGTTTTTATTTCTCACAAAATGTTGTCAGTCGCTGCCAAAAAAAAAAAAAAAGAGAAAAAAACCAGGAAAAACAACAACAACAAAGTCAGTGTTGGCCGCTGCCGTCGCCTCATGCTCTGTCTCAACAAGTTGCTTTATGGCATATGCATGATAATGATGGAGAGGACGACGACGACTACCACCACCACTACAATAAGTCCCTGTACGGGCGCCATTTTCCGTTTTTTTGTTTTTTTGTTGTATTCTCCCTTTCTTTATGTTGTTTTTTACCCTACACACCCATTGGGTATATTAGTAACTTGGAAAAAAAAAAGAAAACTTCATCGAAATCGATCTATCATCTCGCGGAAATTAAGTGACACTAGTTCTAGGCGCTAGGATACACACTATTTTTCAGGTAGTGCTGCACTACAGTGACATAGTTCCATTTGTTTCAAGCAATAAATGGCTTTTGTTTTATTTTGCCCCTTTTTTTGGTTAGGGTATAGCCATAATCGGCCTCTTGAAAACTGAAAGTTGACTCTTTTTTTTCTGGTTTTTTGGCGTTGTTTCATATGATTGCGCCTGAGTTGCTCCCGGGTGTTTATGTGATATTTACATAATAAAAAACGAGAGTCGAGATGAGTCAAGAGTTTGCTGGCAGCAGTTATCCTTTTTTTATATTTTTTTATTTGTTGTTACAGGACAAAGGAAGCCTCCTTTTGCCGCTCAGTCTCTGTCTCTGGCTCTGTCTCTGAAGTATGACCCACATCTATGATTATTTTCATAGCGCCTTTGGGGCCTCAACCCCTCAACCAGGCCAAGCCACGCCCAAGTTGAAAAATATTTAACAGAGAGAAAGAAAAAAAAAAAGAAGTGAAATACAAACAGCCTTTTGTATTTTTGCTTTTGTTTTATTTATTTTACAGTCCCAGTTTTGGGATCTGCCGATGGTTACCATTTTATTTTTTTTTTTTTTGGGGCCATCATCCTTGAACCACACACTCAGACATGGAAAAGAGAAGGAAGTGTGGGGGAGGGAGAGTAGGGAAGAGGGAGTTGCCGCCGCTAAATTAAGTTTTGTTTGCCATTTGTCCTGAACTGATAAATATCCCCAAAGCAAACAAAGTGCAAGTTGTTTTTTAAGTTTTTTTTTTTTGTTTTTGTTTTTGTTTTTTGCCCTTTCAACTGTGTTTGTGTGTGTGTGTGTGTGAGTGTGAGCCTTCGGGGAGCTGAAAAATGATAAGAGTGTGAGACAGGGTTTTGACTTTGGGGACTTTGGAGTTGACACACAAACAGGCATTGGTCGGAAAGGGTAAATGGGGTTAGGGTTAGGCCATGTGCCAGTGTGTGCGTGTGTGAGGGGAGCAAATTCTAGCAAAATGATGCAACTTTAAGTTCAATCTCCGATGGCCAAAAAGTCTATTTAACCTCAGCCATATTAAAGCTTAAACTGTGTTGCAACTGTTTTAGCTTCCATTTTGCCAATCTCTTACCTCGTTTCCTACTCTCCCGTTCGATTCTTTGGCTAATGCCAATTCCTAATGTCTATGCCGTGGCCATTTAAATTGTCTTCATTTGTTTACTGCTGGACAAAGCGAAACCAGCAAACCAGACGAAGCAAAATAATCCACAAAACGAACCAAACGAAAATACAGACGAAAATACAGAAAACTACCGATTAACTCCCAGAGGGCAGAAGCTTTTGTAGTAGCAACCAATGCGATTGCTGCAGCTGCCAAATCCAATGAAAATCCAAAAGCCAAGCAATTTTGAACTCTAATGGAAAATCAATTTAAAGCGCACATCTAACCCTCTTTCTCTCTCTATCTCTTTGCAGAGCTCTACGAATGTCGGACGCTAAATTTGAAAGCCATTGGCAAACTTGGCTAAAACGTATTTAACCCAACAAAAAATAAAAAAAAAAACCGAAAGAAGCGAAAAAATAAAGGCAAACAGAGAGGACAATAACCAAAAAGGAAGCAGACGAAAAAAAAAAAAACAAAACAAAAGAAGCGAAACAGAAACACCAAAACAGCCACCGAACAAACGAGGTTCGAGAGGAGGAAGTGCACACACACAGAGAGTGACCAGCTAAAAGAAGCGAGGGAGAGAAGACCGAGAGGGACACAGAGCCTACATAATGAGCAGACGACGGTCGTCGTCCAGGGCAATTACCATGTCGTCGTCGTCGTCGTCGTCGCCGCTCTCTTTGGCCATGGTGATGGCGTTTGTGGTACTGCTGCTCCTGGTGGTGTCTGCAAATGGCCTGGCAAATTGTCCAAATGGCTGCGAATGCGATGATGACACACTGATGGTCAACTGCGGTGAGGGAACACTCGATGTCTTGCCCATTGCCCTCAATCCGGCCATACAGCGTCTGGTTATCAAGAATAATAAGCTTAAGACCATCGATTCATCGATGCAGTTCTATGCGCAGCTAACATTCCTTGATTTATCCTTTAACGAGATGATTAACATACCGGAACGCTCATTTGCCTATCACTCAAAGCTCCAGGAGTTACATTTGAACAACAACAAGATTGGCCAAGTCTCGAATAAGACCTTCATGGGTCTATCCAATTGTAGTGTATTGAATTTACGAGGCAATCTCATTGCCGAGCTAGAGTATCACACCTTCTCGCACATGGTAATGTTGGAGGAATTGAATCTCGGCCAGAATCGTATTAGTCACATTGATCCCAATGCTCTCGATGGTCTGGCCAATTTGCGATTGCTTTATCTAGACGATAACACCCTAACCACAGTGCCCGCTGAGCTGACCTTTAAGGCACTGCCCAAACTGGCCGAATTATATTTGGGCACGAATTCGTTTATGACCATACGCGATGGAGCATTTCAGGATCTGAAGGGTCTGACACGTCTGGATTTGCGTGGTGCTGGCTTGCATAATATTTCAAAAGAAGCCCTCAAAGGATTGGAGACACTACGCTACATAGATCTCTCGGACAATCGTCTTACGGAAGTGCCAACTCTGGCATTGCAACACTTGGAGCGACTGGAGCAATTGAGTTTGGGCCAAAATGACTTTGAGGTGATTGCAACGGGTGCATTCACGGGTCTACGTGAGCTGCGTCAATTGAAAATTACGGGAGCACAACGTTTGCGGCGTGTTGAGAGCGATGCCTTCACATCGAATACCAATCTGGAGCAGTTGATTTTGGCGAAAAATAAACAGTTGAGCGAACTGCATGCCAATGCATTGCGTAGTCTGCCACATTTGACAACAGTCATCTTGAAGGAGAATCAATTGAGTACCCTGGATCAGGGTCTGATATCGTGGACATCGTTGCAAACCCTTGACTTGTCCGAGAATCCCTTCGTTTGCGATTGCCAGCTAATGTGGTTGCGTAATCTCTTGATTACCAAGAATTCGAGCAGTCAATTTGCTCCAGTGATTTGCGCCTATCCGCCGACCCTAAGGGAGTTGCCATTGACACAACTCTCAGAGCCCTTGATCGGTTGCAGCCATGGAGCAGCCAATAAGCAGGCCATTATCGGAGTCCTGGTGGTTGTGTGCGCAGCCCTGATAACCACTCTGGCCCTGGTCTTGTACACTTGCCGTCGTCGCATCCGCGAAATGTTGAAGGGCCATTCGGCATTGGGACGCAAGGAACGCGAGTATCAGAAGACTTTCTCGGATGAGGATTATATGACAAGGCCAGTGCCCGCCGGATGCGGTGGAGTGCATCCATCGTCGGGTTATCCCAGCTATAATCCGCAACAGTCGCAATATATGGGCAGCACCAGGCCCATTCCAGTAACCGAGCTATAGCTAGAAGCACCACCCCCACCTCAGTTGCGGGGTCGGGGTGGTCCCACAACATTATCATCGAGCACAACCACAACTGTCGCTGCCAATGCACAACAACAACAGCCACAAGCCCTACAGCAGCTTCAGGTGCCCAGCCCCGTCGATCATGCCGCATTTGCCCAACTCAGTCAGATCCACTATATGACCAACAATCATTCGCCCAATGCGTCGACTGCAACGCCGCGCAATACCCATCACTCCCAGCAGGATATGCGCTTGATGGCCAATGGCGGTGGCAAGCCACTAAATGCCGCCTCTTTGCCACGCCACCGGGCCATGCAGGAGAGCACCTTGTCACACTATAGCCAACCACTTGCCAATGGCGGTCATGGCGGAATTCGTCTCACCCAGGATCATTTCAATCACAATGGTGCCGTCTATGCCAAGCCCTGCGATGCCATGAACGATCCCGGCTATATCCATAACAATTCGCATTATTCTCTACCCTTGGATCACGATATGCCACCAAGTCCAACACCAACACCACCACCACCGGCTCTACCCCTACGCAATGGTGTCGGTATGGCCATGATACATGGCAATACCACGGGCCGTCGTTCATTCAATGCTAATAACAATAATGTGGCCACTCTATCGAACAACAATCACAATGCTGGCCCATCTGGAGGACCTGGTGTCATTTTGGCCACCAATAACAACGGTAGCCTCCGGCGATATCACTGATATTCACTGAAAACGTGCGGCACTATGGGTCGCACCATCAAACCGAAAATCAATCCAGATATCGAATTGTATCACTTCTACAAGGGCTAAACGAGACAACAAGGATAACCGAGATGATTGCTAATTGCTGATTGAGGAGGAACGGGTGCTTTTGTGTTACAAGAAAGAGTACTTTAGTTTTATCCATTAATTTATAATATCTGTTTTATATATATATTATATATGTATGTATTTTACGTTACGTGTATTCAGGCGAAAGCATTTTTGTAAAAATTAGACTTTAGTTGATGGCAAAAAAAGGGAAACGAAAACGATACGAGATTGGAATGAAAGCTATGCTGAAATCCGAGAATTGTATATAAAGTGATATAGCAAAAGATTGACATAAAGTGAGCGCAGAGAGAGAGAGAGAGAAAGAGTGAACGGCAGGATAAAAGAGACACCAAGTGATCAGAGTTTGTCGAAAAGTAGGTGGGTAACTTCGTAATTTTCTTATTGTTTAACTTGAAATACCACAGCTCTCAAATGAGTCAGTTGCGAAAAGGGTTAGCAAGTGGATTTTGGAAGGAGTTCTACGTAATTGTCTCTCCGTCTCTCTAGACTTGAAAAACTTTCTCGCCAAATCACACTTGCATGATTTCAACAACAATTTTTCAACGACTTCTTCCATCTCTCTCGGAAAAAAACTCCTTTTTTTTGCATCCAGTGATCTTAACTATTAAGTTTTGCTTAAAACACAAAAAGAAGATGAAATACTGCAACAAAAAATTCCTGTAAATAATTTAAAGCTTTTTCAAACCACAAAAAAACAAAAAACACTATACAAAAATTTAAAAAAACACCAACAAAAAAAATTTAAAACAAAAGAAAACACAAAGCATAACTAATGAAATATTTTTTTTTTACAAATAATTTACGCGCTTAAGCACAAGTCATTAAAAATATGTATGTATTTAGTATAATAAATATTTACAGAAGAAAAAACAAACAACAAAACTAAAATAAAAGCAACAAACAACTAATCCAAAAAAAAAACCACAATATTGATTAAAGTAAAACAAGAAAGGAGGAGAATCGAAATAATAGATAACGAACAAGGAGATGAAATTCAAATGAAACCAACCACAAAATCGGCCCATTTTTATATAGTTAATAGACTCGGAACACCATAAACTTATATTACTTATTGATAAAACAAATAACAGACAAAGTGGACAAAAAATAGCAACAATTATGCAAAACTATGCAATATTCATATATATATATAAATATATATATATATATATATATATATATATAGGGTATACAACATATACGACAAACAAAATTGATAAAAATATATAGATATATATAGAATTTTTTTTTTTTTTTGTGGAAAAAGATAAACAATTATGAAATATTGTATGTGTAAATAATAAACAAAAAAAAATATGGAAAAAAAAACAAAATATAAAATACATAGCCAAAAAAAAATGAGAAATGAGTTGAGTTGATTTTATTTTTTATTTTTGTGGCCATTTGGCTGATTGGATTTAACATTTTTTATTCATTTCACATTCATTTAGTATTCATTCGATTCGGCCAACTCTTTATCTCTGCAACAAGTTGGCAGCTCTGTGGGCATAAAACTGTACATATTTAACAAATTTAATGGAACAAATTGCAAAAACCAATACAAGGGAGTTAAAAGTAACCTATACAAACACACACACGCACACACGTACACACTCAACACAAACACCCGCAGAGAGAGGAGTGGGTGAAACAAAAGAGAGAGAAAAAAAAAATGAAGAACGAATTGCATTGTAATTGAAAAACTTATTCAAACGTAAATCCATATTCATATATTTCATAAACACACAAAAAACCGATCTTTCATCTAGTTATACGAGAAACCAAAATAAAACAAAACAAACTTAAATGAAAAGAAAAAGCACACAAGAAAAAATACATTAATGAATAAATTAAAATTACATTCGCAAAATACAATTTAAGCAAATTACAAGGGAAATAACCAGGGCTGCAACCATAAGCACGCTTGATTCGGTTTCGGTTTGAAACTATAACTATATTGAACTTGTCTAGATCTCGATTAAGACCAGCTAAAAGTCAAACTCAATATGTGACTTCGATTCCCATATCATTGTTCACATTATCTAGATACAATTGAGATTCGTCATAGCTTAGTGTTTAAATTTATCTAGACACCAGTCCGAAACTATCTTTATAAAGGACTGGACACCGATTGTGGAAATCCCGAACCGTAAACAAGCTACATTTTTGCAGCTCTGGTAAATAAAAGAGAAAATGAAACAAAAACAATTTAGCTGGAA
Source organism: Drosophila sp. 14030-0761.01 (assembly GCA_018150735.1). Lineage (NCBI taxonomy): Eukaryota > Metazoa > Arthropoda > Insecta > Diptera > Drosophilidae > Drosophila > Drosophila sp. 14030-0761.01. Next base: position 17,571,479 of record JAECWO010000001.1, on the reverse strand, counting down.
AGACAGACAGACAGATAGATAGAGTATACTATTTATACTCCAGTAACCAAATATGTGGATCATCATCTCTAATCGTATCACTAAAGTGGAGCAGAAGAACAAAAACAAAAGCATACAAGGAATTCTCAAAAAAAAAAAAAAAAGAAAATACTTAGTTTATATGCATAAATGTAAAGAAACAAAAAAAAAAACAAAATGAAGGGATATTAAGCCCAAAATGTTCAAGAACTAGAAGATAAAATCAAATAAACGGCAAACTTAACACATTTAATAAGCTAATTGTTTTTCTTTCGGACAAACTGAAATTTATAGTGTGGCATATGTACGTATGTAGGTTTGTATGTGTGTAATGATGTAGAACCGCCATTTTGGATCCGCCATTTTGGGTCCGCCATTTTGGATCTGCCATTTTGGATCCGCCATTTCGAATCCGCCATTTTGAATCCGCCATTTTGGATCCGCCATTTTGGATCTGCCATATTTGATCCGCCATTTCGAATCCGCCATTTTGGTTCCGCCATTTTGGATCCGTCATTTTGGATCCGCCATTTTGAATCCGCCATTTTGGATCTGCCATTTTATCCACCATTTCTAAAAAAAAATTCTTTAAGGGAATTCTTTAATGCAATTACCTACAATTTGATAGAAAAAACCATTGCATTCAGACTTTTGGACTTTTAACACTTGTTTGAGTGATGGAGATTTATGAAGTGTCTCCTAATGGAAACTTAATGTGCAATTTCTAAACATAAACTATTTGCTCTTTTATAAGTTTTGCAATAATATGAAAACTATATAGACCAAAGCTGCACATTTTTGTGAGGAATTATTCACATACTACCTAAATCTTTTAGTAATTCGATTCATAAAGATAGCTATGTTGGGTAGAAAGATACAGATAAAGGGCAAATGAATATTAAATATAAAATTCTCCTCTAGCAGCGAGTCAAGAGTATGTATATAAACTGAGTTATATATAGAATTTCAGGTTCGTCAGCATGTCAAAAACCGTTGGTTAGAAGTTGATTTCTTTTTTTGAATACGTCAAAATGGTAGCGTGGCCGAGCGGTCTAAGGCGCTGGTTTAAGGCACCAGTCTCCTCGGAGGCGTGGGTTCGAATCCCACCGCTGCCAATGTGTGAGGACTTTTTTTTTTTTAGATTTAAATATGTGCCTCGTTTATTTGAGTTCCTTATTAATTTATATAATTTTGTGTTAACTGTTTGGCCAACATTTAAGTGAAATGGCAAACAAGTTGTTCTAGTTAGTTGCATTTGGCAGTTGCTTGTTAGGCAATCTGTCAACTGGGTTTTTGGGGTAGGTTAAGGGAAGGGGAGTGGCGCAAGTACCTACATACATACATACGTTTTGTCAACGTCAGTTGCAAATAGCTGGGAAAAACACTTTTCTATGCCATTTCAGTTAATACGCCAGCAAACAGCAGTGCAGAGCAGAGCATAGCAGAGGGAGCAACATCGTTGGCACTCATCTGCATAATTTAATTACATTTAACAATAACAAAAACACACTGCAACGTGTACTACGTGCAACGTTTTGCGCTAATAAGCAAAATGGGGTGGCGTATATACAGAGACACGAGAGACAGAGGGACACAGAGAGAGAGAGAGAGGGGGAGAAAGAGTTTGGGTTTGCCCTATGTAAGTTGTCAAGTGATGCGGACTAAAAATCTCAAGTGAGTAATACGTATAGAAATGAGAGATGGATGCGATAAATCACGTAGACGTATTCTATATATATTTTAGGTACAACAAAGAACACGATAAGCTATTATATCTACCTATTATTGGTCTATAAATCTAGTTATATCTCTACAAACTGCAAACGATTTACAATATTTTAATTTCTTAGAAAAACAGGTCGGCAAATTAAATTGTTTAGAGAAAGAACATTACAGAAATTGCAAAACAAATTCAGAAATGCTATAAATGTATTTGCAAGATATAATTGTATCTTCTATCTTCTGTTTTCTAATGAAGATAGTTCGTTCTCAATGGATCGCAGAATTGGAAATGGAATCTTGTTCAGTTTTATCTATTTATATTATGGATATATTTTTTAATAGAATTTCTATAAGTTCATTTGGATAAGCTAGCGATGATTCACTTTCCCATCTCTATGAACAAGAGACGTTACACATTTGCATGTTGTTTGGCCCCCTTTGGGTGTTGATATTTTTGTTGCTGCTGCTGTTTTTGTTGTTGTTGTTGTTGTTGTTGTTTGTGCATATGCGACATTAGCGCACGCAAACAACGTACACACAATTAGAAGAATTAACAGCAGTTAAGGCAGCAAGAGCAACTACAACTACAACTACAAAAACAACAAGAGCACCTAAACTTGTTGGCAAGATGTGCTAGGTGTAGGATGCAAGGGATGAAGGTGGAGTGAAGTGAAGTGAAGTGAAGGTGAGGTGGAGCGTAGCGGGAATATCGCATTGCCAGCGGCTGTTGTTGCTGCTGTTGCTCTGCTGTACTTGTAATTTAGTTTTGGAACGAGTTGCATTTTCCTAGCAAAATTTATAGAAAGAGACTGTCAGAGAGAGAGAGAGAGAGAGAGTGGAAAATTGCGTGGGGGGGGAAGTGAGGGGCAGGGGTTAGGGGCTACTGTGACTTGGTTGTGCTATTGTTGTTGTTGCCCACAACTTATTGGCCACAACATGCCAACTTATTAGGCAAAAGCGCAAAAGTTATAAATTGTTTTACAAGGCGAACATTTTACTGGTACAGGGATAGCAGGCTCGAGGAGTGCCCCATTAAAATTATGGTTACCATTAACATAAGGGCTAATACACGTAGCCAAGTTGAGACTTGAGTTCTCAAAAATAAAACCAAAGAACGTGAAATCTAGATTATTGATTCTTTAGCTGTTAATAAAAAGAGATCAACATCGATTGACGATTAGAAACCTAATTGAAGGATAATAGCAAATCCATCTTGTAGATACAATATGTTGCGAATGAAAGATACAAAAGAATCTGACTAGGCAACATTTAATTAAAGTTTCCATTTTTGTGTTCCTGTTGTTGTTATTGTTGGCAGTCTAGACCCCATAAAATGCGGTCAACTAAGAAAAATTACAAAATATTTTTAATTGCCACCGAAATTTATGCTACCTACCCAAAATTGTTTTCCAAAACAAAAGGACGACTTTCCCTCTATACTATGTATCTCGTTCCCTTTGCTCCTTTCTCTCTCTCACCCTCTTACTGGTCGCCCTCAGGCTTTTTTCTGCCTATTGTGCTAATTTATATGTTAATTTTTTATGTTTTTTATTTTGCTGTTGGTGTTGTTTTCATATTTCCTTCCATATAGTCGAAATATTATTTTGTGCCAGCTATTTTATATATTTTGTTGATGCGGTCGCTTTATTTTGAATAGAAAAACGGAAAGGATAGAACAAAAAAATGAGCATGAGAATGAGAAAAAGGCAAAACAGGCATTTTTTGCGTTTTATTTTGCATGAAATTTTCGCTGAACTCGGACAAAAAGACCGAGAAAAACCAGAATAAGGCAGCTCATAGGCAGCTTTTTAATTTTCGGCATGAATTAGAATAATAGTCAACGGATATTACACAATGGCCACGCCCCCTAAGCCCCTACACCCTCTCCTCATCATGAACATTGAGGCTGACTGAGATGTGGCAACGAACTAGGGATCAAAGGGGGAAGAGGGGTCAATGAAGCAAGGGCTTGGATTTGTGGTGCGGCGCGTGTTGTAAGGATTTCCGGTCAGTGGGGGCATTTTTTTTTTTTTTGGTTTTTGCACTTTGGGTTTAGTTTGGCAGGCAACAAAATAAATAATGAAATTTATTTTATAACCAAAAATCAAGTCTTTAAAAATGAACAACAAATATGTCTTGAAGTTAAAGCATTTAGCCAAGCCCATTGGAATTCCTCAAGGAAATAATATACTTTATTTGCCTGTTAGATACTTTAATATCCCATTTAGTTGTCTTATTACAATTACAGCGATTCTATATAATGCAACATGATCGAAAAGTTAAGAAGATGCAAAAGTATATAAGCATTGGGTCCGAAAATTAGCTTCCAGAAAATTTGGACTTGCGTTTTGTACTTTTTCTTTGGTTTTCTTTTTTGGCAAGAAACATATTTCATATAAAAAAAAAAAAATTAAAGGAGAGTCTCACTTTTTCTTGGAAGGGAAGGCAAACAGAAACGGAACAAAGAAAATAACATAAAAACTGCTGACACCTTTGAAAAATTTTCACGCTAATAAAACACAAAACATGCCACAGCAATGTGAAAAGCGTGAAACCCCCTTCCCTTCCCCACTACACTTTTCCTTGGATCCCTTTGTTGTTGTGATGTTTTTTTCCTCTTTTTTTTTTTTTTTTTTTGGTAGCAAGGCGATAAAGTCAGAGTTGACAATTCTAAATGGTGGGTGTGGGTGCGGTGGGGTAGGGATCCAACCCGACACCTCTTTCCCCTCCGCCATGAACCCTCGAGGCAACCGCAAAAGGACCAAAAGCAGAAGCAGAACCAGAACCAGGACTTGTTTTGTGCAGAACAAAAATTTGTTTTAATGCCTCACTTTTTTATGCTTTTCTTTATAACTTCTTTTCAGTTTTTCTTCCTTTCTGTCCTCCCCTCACTTTCTCTCTGGCTCTCTCCTCTCTTTTTTTTTTTTTTTGTGCAATTTTGCAACGACAGCAGTAAAAAAGTATCTCCCCGTTTCCCTTCGTTTCGCCACCGACATTACTCCCCTGAAGGCAAAACCGCAACTTGTGCAACATCATAAACCCATTTGCGTTTTTAATTAGTAACAACGCGAGTTGGTCAGAATGCAGAAAGACGCGAACATTGCGTACCACAATCTAGATGTCACACAGTAGAATAAAACAGAAAACCAAAAAATGAAAGAAGAAAAACTGCAAAAAGTGTGTGGAGAGAGGGGGGCGAGGTGGAATGAAAAGGGAAAACGAGTAAATGACCATGCAAAATTTTCGCAAAGATAGCAAAAGTTGAGAGTCCTTTGCTCTTCATCTTCCATCTTTCTCTCTCTCTACTTGCCACATGCAAAAACTGGAGCAAATAAGGTAAAAATTTTTAATTGCCGCAGCACCCAAAAAAAAAAAAAAATACATATAAAACGGCACAAAAACTAGGGGAAGCAAAAATTATTAAGTTGCGGTTTGTTTTTTTGTTCTGTTTTTGTTTGGAGTGGAGTGTGGAGTGGAGTGGAGTGAAGTGGAGAGGAATCTCGTTGAAGTAGTCGCTACTTGATGCGCAAAAGTCTAACTAGCCAACGCCAGGTGGAGTCAGAGCAACAAAGTTGGCATAAAAAGGGCAACTCGAGTGGAGTTTTGACTATATACTTACATATATATATATATAGGTAACTGGCTATGACTCTAGTTTAACCTTTTACTATATATGGGGCAATGACCGAAAACGGAACGTCCTCTGGATGTGGTCAGTGAAAGGATCTGATGAAATAATGAAATGAAAGCACCCTGTCGGCATTTGAAGATTGATTATGCTATAGATACGTTGAAAACGTTTGAGTTTAAGACACTGAAATCAAGTGAGAGTTTCTTTTAAGCCTAAAGTTTCTAAAAGCTTCTATCTTTACGAGTTCTAGCCAAAAGAGCTATAAAAACATCTTGTAAGTCATTTGATTTAAGACTTGATTTGACTAATTAACTCCGAAAATATTTACAAATCGAAAATAGAAGAATAAAATTTTCTAATTTACTAAAAATTTCAGTGTCATTTTCATTAAGTTGAAATTTAAAGTTAGTTTGCTTACAACATAATTGAATATGAACATACATACATACATACATACGTAAATATGTATGTATTTTTATTCCTTTTTATTTTCTGTTCACATTTGGTCAGCTAGTTAAATCCCCAAGTTTATGGATCCATTGGCTACTAAACGCTTGCACTTGCACGCTCTTTCATCTTGCTCGTCCCAACAAAGTCCTGGCAACATTTTCAGCGGAGACCTCCATGGCCAGTCTATGCGAGGTTGATTGGAAAAGTTTGCGAACTCAATCTGAAAAGCTAGGGTATGTGGATGGTGCACCTTGAAATTTGACTAGCGTAACAATAAGCATCATATTTGTGGCCACCCTCGTACGTATGGATGTATGTATGTATGTGCTCCAACCATCTGCTGCTCCCTCTATAGCCAGTCATATTTTATTAGAGTTTTGCTTCAATGGATGATGGTTCTGGGTTTCTAGGGGATGTAGCACGTACACCAGTTCTCACCCTGACAGAAATCCACAATTAACACTTGAAGTCCTTTGGAATCCCTGCAAGCAATGCACATGTCACGTGCCTGCAACGACTGGTGGCTCTTTCAACCAAAAACTACTTTTATTTTTTGACGCGTTTAATCGTTTCTCATTTGGCAATCTGGAAACATGGAGCATGGGCACGGGAACGGGGGTGGAACAGTAGGTGGGATGGCGCACTAGCGGCATCCACGCCCTCTCAACAGTTGCTGCTGGCTCATCATCTGACAATAATAAATTATCCTTTGACTTTTATACCAGAGAGCGCTTCTCGTAAATTGCGTAACGACGGCGACGACTACGTCGACGACTACGACGACGACTATTAAAAATTACATAATTGCCTTAACTGCAGTCAAAGTCAGACAATGGATTATCCTTGCGTTCTGCAGAATTTGTTGTTTCCATTTCATTTTTCCCTCAATTTTTTTTCCTTCCTCTTTTTGCGTAGCAAATTGCATTGTTCAATTTTCAATACGCCAGAGAAAGGCGAAAAAAAAAACGAGAGAGAGAGAGAGAGAGGGCGACGACTTGAACAAATTTGTTTATGAAATTTATGAAATCGACCAGAACTAATCGATTACGTTACGAGTACATAACGTTATATGCACTATAGTCAATATTTATTATTGTGAAATCTTTATTGCCTAATGGGCGAATTAATAACAATTATTTATATTTTCCCGAAAATTCCAAGAGGAATATAGACAAGAATATAAAGAGAAGAATTTTCAAATTGCAAAGTGTAAAGCAAAGAGAGAGAGACAAACACTTGGCCAAAGTTTACAGCTATCTTAGACTCTAGAGTATTCTAATGCATTTGGTTAGCTGGTCAAAAGCATAGGATTTAGGATATATACTCGTTCCAACACTAGAGAAGCATATTTCTCATACAAATTTATTTCACTAAAGGTTAAAGTTCAACTTATTTATGTAAAATACAATACTTTAATCGAAACCATTTTTGGCAGCCCCAAATGTGAGAATTGCCACTCCTTCAACGCTTAAACTAGTTGGGAATTACAACCAAATGAAGCGAAAAAAGGGAAAGCAAAGCTTAACAACAAAATTGGTTAACTTTAAATCATTTTTTTAGTGAAGAAAGACTAGAAATAGACCTAGTGATCAATTTGTGGCAATAAATTTACTCCCGTTAAAGAAAATTACCAAAAATGGAACGTGAACCTAAATTAAACTGATATTGAAATGCAGCTTGAACAAACTAAACAAATATTGTTCTGTCGATGTTGATGTATGTACTTAATGTGTAAATAAGTACATACATATATTGACCAAATACTAATGGATGTATCTTCAAAAGGTAACTTAAGATTAAGTTGCAAATGTATGCTTTTAGCAAATAGATTCAAGTTGCATTGAATTGAGATACTTTTTATGTGTCCGAGAAGTTTCAATTAAAGCCACCCACAAAGATAAGTATTTCAATATTACTTTGAGTAATTCCTCTTGAGTTTTTAATATCTTTCAATTGCATCTGGTAACTTCTTCATCTTCATCGTCATCGTCATCGATGTTATGAATGAATGCCCTTGACTTTTCAATTCGATAAAAGGCCATTTAAAGTTTCTTTGACTTTTGTGTTTATTTTCACATAAGTCGAAACCCAAATCCGTATTGTAAATATCAACTATAAAGAACAACAAGAACTTCTCTATATATATATATATATATATATGATTTTCTCCTGTTTGGTTTTTTTTTTGCAGTTTGGTTGTTGATAAAGAGAACGGAATTGCAAACAGACGAAGTCCCTTGAGTGGTAAACGTATACACACACAGATACACACACATACAGATACAAAGTAATTGATTGTTTATGGCAATACAATTTATGTGTGCCACAATTTTATGTGTAGCAGTTGTAGGAGTTACGGCAAATGGGGCGAATCGGTTAGTAGATGGATGGATGAATGGGTGGAGAGAAGTGAAGTGGAGTGGAGTGCAGGAAAATATTGACCATTTGCTAAACGATAATTCAAAATGTTAAATCGACAATTTCAATTTGAAGCGATACACTCCCTGAGGGGTGGCACACAGATACACACACTCACAGCTACAGATACAGATACAAATGTATGTTTCTGTTGTAAATATAAACATAAACTCTCCACTTAATAAAGCCGAGTGCCGATCCCAACCCACGGCTCCGCCTCCTCCTCCCTTTTGGTGCCCTCCCCCACCAACATGTGTATTTCTTTTGCTGATTGCCTGGTAAAATCAATCGAACGTATAATAAAATGCAATTTTCCAAGTTGAACTCCCAACTCGGAGCGCATTTCATTTAGCCTTAGTCCAACTACCCCGTGGATGGAGGAGGCAAGCACCTACTGGCAGGGGGAGGGTGGGGAGTTTTTCACATTTACCCTTTGGCCCTTGCGGGTTCAATTGCTGCATAAATGTTGCCGCCCTTTTTCTCTTTACGCTGCTCCGTCGCCTTTTGCCTTCCCACCCTCTGCTCCTGCTGCTCCTACACCTCTTCATCTACATCTCCATCCACATCCTCATCCTCATCCTTGTCGTGGCTTGTAAAAAATCAACACAGTTACAACAAAAACTCAATGTGCTGGTCATTGTTGTTGTTGTTGTTCTTGTTGCTGCTACTTGTTTGTTGTTATTATTTCATTTTTTTCGTACAATTTTTGTTGTTGCCCTTTACAAGCAATTTAAACAATCTGTTTGCTGTGGGTTTTACGTTTTTTTTTTTTTTTTTGTTTTGGTTTTTTGTCCAGTCGCCTCTGTTAGCTTAACATGCATGTAAACACGGCTGGGGGATTTTGAAAAGTTGAGATTTTATTGTGAAAAATAAAATGATAATTTATTTAGTTGGAGATTATTGCTATCAGACCGTCCGAGAGGAAAATCATTTTATTGCCAGATAAACGTGAGTGAGCCAACCCATGGAAAGGGAGGAAAGTGACATCAAAAGTCGTCGAACTAATGTTGAACTAAATATTCGATTACATTTTGATATGCTCTTATTAATTTATTTATTATTAAGTAGCACAAGCCATTTTATGGGTTCATTTTCTTTTTCCAATAATTTTGGATAAGCATTTAATTATATGCATTATTAAGCAACAAAAAGCCTTACAATTACCTATTAAACTACTTAATTAGTTATGCCATTAATATGCAGATATGCTCAAGTTTCTCTGCCCCTAAGTAGTCAAATGATGCCAAAGCGGCTTGATGATTATTTTGAATAGCTTTTTAGCATGACATTTTGCGATATGGTCTAAAGATTTTTATGACACATAACTTGGCTATCATTAGTTATGGGAGAGGGATAGCAAAGTTGCTCTCAAAAACTAAGGCAAGTCCATTGTATGTACATATAGAGAATTAGTCATTACTAAGCATAGATAAACTGCACCATGTGGTTGGCGAGGCTTTTCATGAATCCATTTGATAGCTGAATTCCAGTTCCAGTTAATAAAGATATGTATTTTTTTTTTTTACAATTTTTGCATCTCAAATCACTTGTATTTTATATGTTAACTTAATTAAATCCATCCCATAATTCAGGGTCCTTATATGTTTAGCTAAAAACTCAACAATAATCAATTTCATAATTTAAGATTTCTCTACAGATGATTTCAATTTTGATTTAGGCAGAAGTTAGAAATGTGAGGAGTCATTCAGGACTCAGGATAAAGCGTAATTTTTGATCATGAATTGTGGTTTGGTTTTTTCTCTTTCTTATATGTATTATTCCAAGCACTTTAACAATTTTGCGAAATATTTGTACTCAACTGTCAATATCTACATACACATCCGTTTCCAATGCCTTAGACCGTTTTGCGATTCTTCATCAGAGTGAACCTAGAGCAGCCCCCTCCTTCTCCTACTGTCTAAAGTTTTTTTGTGTGCTTCTTTTTTTTTGCGATTTCAAATTAAACTTAAACTTTTTTCATTTCCATTCACACACACACACACACACACTGGGAAATAAAATTCCCCTACCAGACAACCCTACTACACCGTGCCGTAGTCAACAATTCCGTTGCGCACATGCGTTTCAATTCCACTTCTTCGGTTTTTTTTTTTTCTATATAAATTTTCCTTTTTTTTTTTTTTTGTGTGTGTTTGGACTGATTCCTGGTATGCCGCGTGCTCAGCGTGTTGTTTGCTTATTTGAAGTTTCCGCAGGGAGTTGAGTCAAACTTGACTAGAGTGCGAGCAAGTGTGAGTGAGGAAGCGAGAGAGGGAGGGAGGAAGGGAGAGAGAGAGGGGGAAGTCAACGAGCGGAGCAATATTAAATCGTCTGTATTGTTTACAATCAGAAAGCGTTTTATAGACTTTATATATAGAGCGAGGTAGGGAGAGGTGGGGGCGGTGGGGTTTGGTGTTGCGACAATGGTTGGAGGTTGCAAGAACATATTGATTTAAGCTGCTCCTATTCCCTAGAATATGCTGCTTCGATTCGCATGAAATGTGTTCGTGTGGGTTGGATTTTGATGGAAGGCCGCGCGAAAGGGGGATGATGATGATGATGGGAGGAGAGGGAGAAGAGTCAAATTGTTTCACAGTCCAGCAGCAGCGGTAACGATTTCTTTTGCCTTGGCAAAAACAAAAAAAAATTATTTCGATGAAAAAAAAGTCACGTTTTAATCGCTGCCGTTTCAAAAATCATTAATCAAAATTAAACAATAATTATGTAGGCACTATCAAAGACCAAAAAACTTAAGACTTAAGAAGAAAGAAATTGTATAGCATTTTGGTTAAGGTGTTTCGCTATTTTGTGGTGGGTGTGCACAAAGCACAGCATATTTTGAAGGCTATGCGAATAAGCCAGACTAATGCCAAAATGTCGACCACAAGATACCCCGCAGTATTTTAACACTATCTTCGCTCAATTATGCCCATCTTTTAAATAATTGATTTGATATAAATTGCTGCTAAGTTCATATCAGAAACATAAAAAATATATTTCAAAATAGTACAAAAAGTTTCGTTTAAATGGTTTTAGAACCTTAGGTAAAACTTTCTTAGGTACTTCTATTACCTTAAATATTAGATCACAGCCGCATAAATCGGACTGTAGGTTTTTTGTCTGATTTTTAATTGAAATTTGATGGAAAAAAAAGCTTGTCCAAAGTTAATAATGCTTTACTCTATCATTCTCTTTTATTTCATTGGTCAATGCTTACAGGGTATTCAAATAGGGAAACGTGCAAAACATTTAATTGAGTTTTAATGATTTATAATTATGCATGGCAATAACTTGGCCAAGTTCTGCGTGTGAATGCCATTAAGAATAGTCGGCATTTTATATATGTATGTATATATAGGTTAGTTCATTGAGATATCTAAAATGATAATTGGTTAGAACTACTCTATAGTTTGGGTTTGGGAATTTTGTTTTTTGGAAAATGATTCCCCTTCGATTCGAAGCAATTTCATTGGGTTCGCTTTAACTCATCATAATAGTTGCATTAAGTCATATTTTGTTGATTTACAGTCTTCTAATGATGGCTCACAACAATCACAATTGCAATTCGAGCCTAAACGTATAGCAAATCAGACAATTGAACAATATTATCCAAGCTGGTTCGTGGCTCAGGTCTCTCTCTGCCCCGGCCTCTGCCTCTGTCTCTGCCTCTCTGTCTTTGGGGCTGAGATTTGATTGCAAATAAAAGGCAGAGACCAAGAGCATGTTCAATACTCTTCTTTGGCACTATAAATTATGCTTGGCCAAGAAATCGAAATCATGACTAAAGGTTTTTGCTTTTAGCTTTTGTTTCTCTTTCTCTCCCTCTCTGTTTTGCCGATTATGAGACTTCAATTGACTGCAAGTGGAGAGCGATCGCATTTCGGAGTCATAAATAATCATAGTTGTGCCATTTATTATGACAAAATATCATTTGGACATTTGTTTGCAGCTTCTTTTGCCTCTCACTTCTCTTTTGCTGCCATCCTGGCATATTCCCTTGGTTGGTAGTGGTAGTGGGTCCCTGTTTTCCTGGGTTCCTTTATCTCAATTGTGAGATCTCTGGCATCTCGTTTTCTGAATTGTTTGCACAATTTTCATTGCAATGTCTTTTTGTGCCGGGTTTTAATATAAATTATTTTTAACAATTTGCTGTGGTGGCTCCTCCAGCTTCCTCGTCTTCCTTATTTTTGCTTATTTTCTCTGCTTCTTTTTCGGTTTTTTTTTTTGTGTTGCGGATTCTTATTGCGCAATCCGAGAAACTGAGACTGAGTCTCAGACTTGGCTCGACGACAATGCAACAAGCAAAAAAAAAAAATTAAGAAACAAGGTTAAGGTAATCAAAAACGAAGGGTATATACACTTTGTCATAGGCCTTCAAAATAATTTATATAATTTAGAAACTTAATTGGAGATATTTTCGAATGTCTTTGTTGTTATTCTATTAGACTTTTCTTAGCTAAAAAATTACACCAAAGTTTCTTTTAATGAGACAGGTTTTATTTATTTAATTTCATCCATTCATCAATAAATTCTTTTTGATTTTTCATCTTTCTTATTATTGGATGTATTCTTTCGATTCATTTTGTTGATTTTCAAGAGGTAGATACGTTTCAAATGAGGCATTTTTTCGGGTTCATTTAAGCAACTCGTAGTTTATATCTTAGTAAAAGTGAATTGATTTAAAATACCATTAGATGTCATTTTAGATACTTTCAATATTTACTTAGACTATGAGTTCACTCAATATTACTAAGTCTAAGCATCTTTCTCTGCATAGAGTATGTGTGTAGAAAGAACTTAAGCTGACCGTAGACCCAGACAGAGCATCTCCCAGAGCCCTTCGGCGGCTGCAACCAAAGGCGCATTAATCTCGCCAACGAATGTCAAGAATTGTGGCTATGCCAGCAGCGGCAGCAAACCGGGGAGAAGTATCTGTAGCTGGGTGCTGGATGCTGGATACTGTTTACTGGGTATGTGGATGAAGGAGGGAGATGCATTTGTGAACCTCTCAAGTCGGTTGAAAAGTGTAAGTTTCATTTTGTGTTTCGTTTATTGCTTTGCAACCAGCACTCTCTCAACAATTTTTACCTAGCCAAGCAATTTTTTTCTCCTCCTCCTCCTTCATCTTCTGCTGTTAGTCTTATTTTTTTGATAAGCTCCCATAGAATAGACCAATAGCACAACCAATGTCAACAAACTGCGGCAAAAGACAAAAGGAGGCACCACCACCACACCAAAGAGACTTTCGCAAGATTCATTCGACTTGGCTTGGCATCAAATCGAGCCCGAAACGACAACGAAGTTTAGGTTTTTTTTTTTTGTTTTTTTGTTGAAAACGTTAACGTTTTTTTGTTGTTGTGTTTTTCCTTCACATTGCTTTGGGCTAAATATTGTCAATGATTATTATTTATGACCATCCTAGACAGAGAGAGAGAAAGAACAGTTGAGCCAGGCAATTGCATAGAGTCGAATCGAGTTGAGAGTTGTAGCCACTAAAACAATTTGCGACCAGGAAGTTCAGCTGAAGGGTTAACTCAGAATATCGGGTTAGAGAAGCATTTAAACGGCATTTTATAAACCAAAAGGCAGTTAAACAAAGTCTAAATCACTGTTCAATCTCTATTACAGATTGCCAGACCAAAAATATTTGTTCTTGTAACAAATGCATTTATAAATAAATATCGCTAATGAATCAGTTGAAATGAAACCTTTTTGAAGGATCAATTTGAATAGTTTTAGAAACCGTTTGAGAATTCTTGGGACTCTCTCCCACTCTCTGTTTTTGAGAATCACTTGTAATTAAAATTTACTACATTTCAATAGCACGATGCCCCCGACATCTGGGCAGATGCAGATGCAGTTGCTCCCCCTTCTCCTCACACTCTCTTCACACTCGCTCCCTTACAAACTTCATGTTTGATCTCTTAATGCTGGTTGTAGTTTTAATTTATGTTTGCCGACGCATCTTTCCATACCTCCCTCTCTCTCTCTCCCCCTCTCTTTATCTCTATGTCTATCTTTTGGTCTGTTTATTTTTAATTTTGTATGCAATGTTGCACGCGTTACTTTTCAATGTCAGGGTTCCTCCAACCCCACTCCCTCTCTATCCAGCATCAGTATTATCTGTAGCTACCTCCACACACACACACACACCTACACACCTCTAATCCCTCCATGGGCATCTGCATTATGTAATAGTCAGTCGAGTGGAGTGGAATGGAGTGGAGCGGAGCAGAGTGAAGTTCTGTTTTCGGCTATGCTTCGTCACCTTATTAAGTATTTTCCTGGCGTTATTTTTGTAGCACTTGAAGTGCGCTTAATTGGTTCCATTCTCCTCCAACTCCTGGCGCTTCAGCTTCTCCTCTACCCTCTCATCACCCTGCTTTGCTTTTCTCTTTTAGTTTTTTTTTTTTCCTCTCTATTTATTAATATTTACAACCTGGCAGAGTTGTACACATCTATGAGCTGAGCCATTCCACAGCGCTAATAAATATTTTAAATTCCTTTTGAAGTACCTACATAACGAGGAGAAGAGTTGAAGGGGAGTTGAAAGGGTGAAAATTGTGGAAATTATGAATTTATTTTTGGTTTAATGGGTTTTCAATCGATTTGATTTGACAATTGAAATGGAAAATTTATAGGCAATTCGTTAACAATGCTTTGTCTTTCCCTCTTTTTTTCCCCCTCCCCTTTGAATTTGATGTTAAATGAAAGAAGGTGAACAAACTTCAGCCATTTGCTTTAGTTCAACAAATTCGTGACAATTGATCAAGTTGAGATAGTTCTATGAATATAAAATTTATAAATTAGTTAACTTAGCCAAGTTTTTTATTTTAACTGAATTTTACACCGTTAAAGAAGTCTGAGCATGAAATGCAAAATATTGAGGCCAAGTCCTAGAAATCTAATAAGGATAGCAATCGAAAACCCTTTTGTAACCTTGAAAAACATCTTTAGTTGTGTAATATAATTAATTAAAACTGCTCAATTGTATAAATAATTACTTGATGATTTGAAATTAGTCAGTTTTACATTTTTTGTTATCAAATTCCACAGAAAAGATTGTGAATAAATTTTAAATAAATGGAATGCAAGTTTTCTACATATTGATATGAGAATTTATTGTTTTTGATGATACTTTTTAAAACTTTGTGAAATATTTCGAGTATATAATTCAAACAGACTTTAATTGATGAGAATTTGTGGGTTTTCAAAGGTTGTAAATTGAAATTTGCATACGAATTCGTATCTGATTCACATTTTTGTTGCGAGTGGCAAATGCTTTCTAGTGGATTTCATGTTGAACGCATTTGAAAATGTTTTGGCCAAAAAGGCATTCACAATGCAATCCTCTTGCTAATCATAACGGTAACTTGTTAGCTTATTGCACCATGCCATGCTCGCAAACGAAGCCCTTGCCTGTGTCTCTCTCTCTCTCTCTCTCTCTCTCTCCCCTTCATTATCGTGCCTGCTTGCCATCAACGTCAACAACAGCAACATCATCATTATGATCATGATGATCATCATCATCTCGATGTCTACGTGCTCTCTCTAATCGCTCATTAAATGGCCACAATTTGCCTGCACCGCATTGCATTTAAATTACTTTCCCATTGGCTTTGGCACAAAATTTGTTTATGACCAAGCAAGCTGGGGCAAGCCGGCCGAAAAAAAAACCTTTTAACTAAAACTAAGGCTCATAACTTTGGCTTGTCCATGCTTAGGCTTAGATCTAGTCTAGTCTGGTCTGGTCTGGTGGCCTGCTCTAGCTCCAACTCCAGCTGCTGGCCAGTCGCGTGAATTTCAGCAATCAGGCGCAGGCACAGGCACAGACACAGAGACCTCTCGGGAACCGTCGTCGCATTCATCAAAAAATGCTAAAGTCGTGCACTTCCCCATAGAAATGTATATTTGTTTATATGTACAATATGTATCTTTGCTCCACCCGCTATAACAGCAAAGAAAACTATGTAGCTTGGCTTTTACTTGGAATTTTCTATGGCCAAAAGTGATCAACTATTAATGTTGAGGATATTAACACTACAGTTTCTTTCGATTCTTGTAATTGTTTGCACCATCCAAATTGAAATTGAACTCTGTGGTTTTCATTTACCGTTAACCCCCCTGATTGCCACGCCCACACACGCACACAGAACCATTATAAGAAGAAGATGGTAGAATTGGTTGGAGGTGCCTGCAATCAAGCGCATAGCTCAATTTTCCTCTTCAAGTGCAAACGCCAAGCTAAATTACAAGCCAACGCAACGCAACGCAACGAAACGCAACGCAACGCAGTGCATTGAAACGACGAAGACGTCGGTGGTAGACAAGAAGTTTTTTAAATTAAAAACTAAAATCGATTGACATTCAATTTGAGATGGAGCTCTACGAGTGACTGGGTCTCCACTGCTCTCTCTCTCTCTCTCTCTCTCTCTCTCTCATCTCTTTGACTTGTTCCTCACTTCTCTTCTACGATGTATGTATGTCTCGAAACGATATACGCGCTCTGCTGTTGTCCTCGTTGTCGTATCTCAAGTCAACATTTGTCGCTATAAATTTGCCAGTGCACAACTTTTTGCACATTTCCTTGACTTTGCCACGGATGTAGCCAGAATGTTGAATGCGTGTGCGTGCGTAAGTTGAAGATGAAGCAGCAACAGCAGCAGCAGCATCGCCAGCATCACCAGCATCATCCAAGCAGCAGATGGGGCCAAAAGCTGCACCAGTAGCCAGTGAGCCAAAGTCAGTGGAATGGTTCAGCTTCTGCTTCTGCTTCCTTCCTAACGACAACCTTGGCAGCAGGCTAAGCAGCAACCGAATGGAGAGACGGAGACGACACCAACAGCAACAGCAACGACATTCAATACATGGTGACATGTGTGCCAGTCAGCGATGCCAATAATAATGATCATGAAGTTCATGATAATGATAATGATGAGATACTGGAAGAATTATTCCTGTTACTTTAGCTCATATTTTTATATGGGTTTATCTTAGGTTTATCCCTTTATAATGGATCTAAGTTTAAGATTTTTAAGTATTTTCTCTGAGCAAAGTTCATCTAGTATTTTAAATTATTGTTAATTTCATTTGTAGTCTTTCTTCTTTATATTTCATAAGTGTTTCATTATTTTAAACCATTTCAAATAATATCTATTTTTATGTGGGTTTCTCTGACTTTATCGAAGGACATCGTTTCATAATGGATCTAAGTTTATGTTTCTCTGAGCAAAGTTCATCTAGTATATTTAATTATTGGTAATTTCAGTTGTAGTCTTTATTCTTTATATTTCATAAGTGTCCCATTAGTAGTTTTTATTTTAAACCATTTCAAATAATATCTCTAAGACCTTCTTAAATTCCAAAAAGAAATGACTTTTCGAATCACGGTGACTCAAGTGAGCTTACATTTGATTGCATCTCTGGCTGTCATTTCTCTCTGGGTCTTGGCTTCAACTTGAGAGAGTTCAGCTCCTGTATCCATATACTTATACAGTAAGCACATACACGGCGTGTGTGTAGGTGTGTCTGTGTGTGTGTGTATCTCCTGCCATGTGGCTTTCCACGTTCGCGTGCAAATTTTGTGACACTTCACCCACGGGAGCATTTTGCTTCCACCATACCCAATGCAATGGCCAACTTCAGCTCTCCAGCTCCAGCTCCTGCTCTTTTAACTTCAATGTTCTATTAATCCTTGCTGACGCTGACAAACTGTAAGCTGTGCCACAGAGACGCTGCATCAATTTTGTATCTTTAAGTTGGCACAGGAAATTGCTGATTAAATTTCCACAGCAGCAGCGAGCGGCTAGTCAACTAACCCTTTATTAAGTGCCCTGCCCTGCCCTCCCTCTCCTCCGATTTTCTCCCCACTCCAGTGTGGAGGCGTGCATAATTTTGCAACAACATTAAGAACAAGAATAAGAAGCAGAAGGAGCGGAGGGGAGGGACAAAAAAAATTGAGTTGATGCAACAAGTTGCAGCCGCTTTTAATTGATATTAATTTAATTGACACTCGAGCTGAGTTGTGAACTCGAAACTAAGTTGAGTTGAGTTGAGTTGGGCATAGGCTTGGCCGTCTTTTTTTTTTTTATTTTTTCTCCTTTTGCTACTTAGTTTCTATGTTGCATTGACTAATCGCGTGGGTTCACTGTGGCAGACAGGCAGACAGACATAGAGACACCGACCGACAGCAGCTGGCAGTGTCAGTTGTCAGTCGAGGAGGGAGGGATGGGAGGGGGGCAAGTGGCAGCTTCAATGAGCTTTGCATGTAAACAGTTTACATTTGCGCTGAAGTGCATTTTATGAGTTTCCGTTTAAGTTCAATTAGGTTTTCTTTTCGTTCTTTTGGTGCTTGGCTTTTCATGTTCATGATGATTAGCATAATGAGCAGAGCTGCAACAGCAGCGTAGAGTGGCAAGTGGCGTGAAGCAAGTGGCATAAAGAAGGTTTCTCCCCGCTCCAAGTGGGCTGGGAAAAAATTCTTTCGAGAGTTGTGAGAGTTTGCTTGTTTTCTTTATTTCAAAAAAATATTATAATAGTGTTGAAGAGACTCTCAGAGGGTTTTTTTAGAGAGATACATACACAGCTTACATGACTCCCAACGCCTCAAATGGCTTGAAAAATTTGTCTATTCGTATTAATTACGTTTTAGTCATGGAATTTGCATTGGACCTACGAATATTGCATCATTTTTGTAAGGATTTTTGAAATGAACAAAGAAATTTCGATTAAGGAGAACTTTTTATATAGAATACAAGTCAACTTATTCTTAAATGTTTGCCCAGCTGTTAGTTAATTATTTGTAGCATACTTTAGGGAGCTATAAAATCATAAAATATATGAATATTCGACCAATTTTATATATTAAACCAGAACTTTCATTTAATTTTTTAAGAAACAATAATTTTTCTCTAGGTTTGTAATTTAATTTAAGCAAAATATTGTTGTAATCACAATGTTTAATTCTTGCATTCCATGGCATATTAACAATAGATTAAGGAAAGTGTTTGTCATATTACTTTGATTGAGAGATCTTGTGGATACGAGATTGCACTGAAGAATTCCTATGCTAATTGCTTCAACAAACAATGGGTTTGGGTTGGGGTTGGGGTAGGAGGAGGGAGTATCATTAAAATATGTATATTCAATCTAGCAGTTTCCATGGGTGTTAATGTGCTTACTAAAACGGGTTTGCAAATTGCAATCGCATTAAATTCACTTCCGTTCGATTGAGATGGAGTGAGAGAAGAGAAGAGACCAGAGACCAGACCAGAGACCAAACCAGAAGAGAGGGCGATGAGTTGGGGACTTGCAGCCGCTTCCGTTGTGTGTATTCACACCTATCCACCTCTCTCTCACACACACACACACACACACACACACACACAGACACACTCTATCTCTGTGCATTTCTCTGTATTTCCATATCTCTGGTTGAAACAGGTGTAAACTGTGACGCCGCCAACGGGCGACACATTTGGCAGCTATTCAAGTGTGACAACAACAAACCATAGGAAACCGAGGGAAAACAAAGTGAGAGAGAGACAGAGGGAGAAGGGAAAGGTAAAAGCAAAGGAACAGAGTGTGTGGAGTAAGGAGAAAGGGGTGGGAAAGCAAATCAAATTGAATAATTGTTACATGGCAGGACATATCAGGATGCAGCAGTAGCAGCAGCAGCAGCCTGCATCTGTTCTATATATATATATATATATATGTATATACAGACAGACATACATACATTCATATGTGGGTATATGTATATGATGATCGGACAAGTCTCGGGCCTAACAAGCCTAGGCAACAGCAACAATAACAATAACAAATTGGAGCGCGACTTCAATTCAATCAATTGAACGTGCCACGAATGGTTAGCAATAACAAAATATACTACGGAAGTGCCATACAAGGCAGGCAGGCAGGCAGGCATTCAGGCAAGGACATCTAGGACAGCCAGCAGAGAGGACAAGCAGCAGCAGCAGCAGCAACGTCAAATAGGACGAGGACAATGTCCAGACCTAGCCGCGTGTGAAATTGACAATGCCAGCTAAAAGAGAAGGCAACAACATCAACAACAACAACAACAGAAGGCAGAGAAGGGTGTGAAGTACACTATAAGAAAAAGTACATAAATATATTTAGGATAAATTAGAAATTACTCCATTTTCTTTCCAAATATTTTTCAAAATCTTCTAAATCTTTTTACCTAACAAGCCTGAAAATAGCTTGTAGAAACATTAAAATTTAAATAAATAAAGTTAAAATGTTACTGAAACAAACACGCCTTAAAAATCCTTGAAAAAAGAGACTTGTTAAACTGCAGGATCAACACAAATTGGCAAAATAAATATGTATAATACGTCGATGTATTTTTAAGACTATTAAGAATCATAATTATCAGCAATATCGCAATTATGCATATCGAGTATCTCTGGTATTTTCTAAATAAACTAAATTAACTTCAAATTTATTTTATTTTTTGATGAAGAGGCAACAAATTTCAACTGTCAAGTGGTAAAATAATTATTATTATTATGTCAGACCTTCTGTAGACATTAGGAGAATTTTCAAAGGACTTTGATATCCTAATATCCTTAGTTTTCGATAGTTAAAAATTATGTAAGTATCTATTGAAGAGACTAAACTAAAATGCAGCAAAATGATAAAAATAAACATATTACTTCGATTTCTCAAATAGTAAGATAGTTTACGATATAGGAGCCACTTCAATTAGCTCCCTTTTTTTTCTCTCAGTGCAAGTGGAAATATTTTTGCACGCGTCAAACGGCCAACGTGCGGGATTAACAACCATGCCCACCTGACGGTTGCTGCACAGAGTCCACCACTTTAACTCATGTCCAGTTCGTGTCCATTGATTGACTAGGAACACACGTCGTTCAGCCTGCAGTATATGCACACACACACACACACACACACACACACACACCTACATATAGATATGTGCATACAGATATATATTTATTTTATTTTTCATTGTTGTTGTTGCATTGCTGATGCGAAAATCAAGCAAATAAAATTTATTTAGGTTAAATTGTGGAACATCGACCAGAGCCAGGACCAGGGCCAGGGCCAGGGCGGTGTAGTGGCAGGAAAGTGCGCGACTCGTGTGTGTATGTGTGTGTGTGTGTGTGCACACACAATGATGTCAGTGATTTTCAATATTTGCAGCAGGTTACCAACATTCAACACACATATCGAGAAAGAGCGATAGAGAGAGACCTATAACAGGTGTTGATATGTTTATAGACTGTCTGAGTGTAGGTTTTGGGGCAACAGGAATGGAAGTGCCACTACGAGTGGAAACGGCCACAGCAACGGCAACGACAACGGCAACAGCAATGGCATTGGCATTGGCAATGCAATCGCGAATGGGAATGGGAATTGCATTGATGTGCGTGCAATTTGCACAAATTGCAACTGAAAGAGATAGAGATACAAGTATGTATGTATATATGTATGTATGTATATAGTTAAGGGCATAGGCGAGATGTGGCACCTGGATATCAATTAAACAATTAGTGGACCATTATTTGAAGTGGCATAAATGCAAAGACAATGCAAATTGAAGAGGAAAACATATTGATTGACATATTGTAATGGGCAACACACACACACACACATACAAAGGGAATACAAAGGGGAACACAAAACACTTTAAATCAGATGACATCAGTTTCAAATATTCTGTGAATTCTTTCAGTAATTATGTATCATCAAATACATTCCAAAAGTGTGCATTTAAAATCAAATTAAATGGATTCCAATTATGCGATTAACCGCACTTTATTTAAACTTACAAAAATTGTTGTTAAATACGAAGTAAGTAAAGCAATTTAAATATCCCCGTTGGTATTTTATTTCTCCGAATATGTTATTGGTTGTGTCAGTTTCAATTATCCGGATTTCCAATTATGAGAATCGGATCCGGAATTTAACTGTATCACGGCGCATAACTTAAAGCGTTGAAGTTTAAGGACAAAAATAAATAAAATATTGTCCAAAAAATGTGAAAATCTATACAAAAGGATTTTAGTGTTTTTTGAACCTTGAAAATTAATCTATTCTCAAAAATTGTCCATAGGGTGATATTTGTAGTAAATAGAAAAATACAAATTTTACTCTATTAAATATATTTTACATGGATCAGATTTAATTGAAAAATTTATGCAGACTTTGGAAAATATATCAATAATACAACAAACGTTACACATATTGTACGAATAAGTAGTAACGAATTCCTTTGACCTTTAGTTATAGGGAATCGTGGCAAAACAAAAATTCTATCAAAGGGTTTGCTCTGTTGCTCTTTCCTAATTGAAAGATGCGGATTCCATTTTGAAGTTTGTGGCTCTTGTTTTTGCTCTTTCTTTCAAGTATGCACAATTTGAACCTTGTTAAAATCTGTACATTACCCCCAACTCTCCTTCTCCACACACACACACACACGATCTGCGGCCATTGGGCAACGATTTAATTTTATCACAGAGGAGACCGAGACCTAAGAGCGGCGGCGGCAGCAGCAACAGCAGCAGCAGCAAACACAACTAAGCAAAACAATGTCAGCGATTTATTGCATCAGCAGCAGCACTCAGTTACGATATACAAACAAGCAACCTCAGCAGCAGCAGCAGCAGCAGCCTACAAGAAAGACTCTTTGCCACCAATTGAGGTAAGCTCCACTCCATGCTATGTCTCCTCTTCCCTCCCACCCCGCGCGGTTACTCAGGGTCTCTTACGCTGTGTGTTACTTGCCCTGGCATTTCGGCAGCCTCATCAACGCGCTAATCTTGTTGTTGTGGTTGTTGCTGTTGACAACTTTGCCTTCATCCTCTTCATCCTGAGGCTCATCAGGTAGAGTAAAGTCAGAGTCTCAGTCTCAGTCTAAGTCTTAGTCTCAGTCACAGCTCAGTCTCAGGCTGTTAAGAGTTCAACTCGTGATGTTTAGTGGTTCAAGCCAAGGCAACGATTTCCTCATCGTTTCGTTGTTTCTACCTCTATTTTTTTTTTGCTTCTTCTCTCTATTGGTCTACAATTCTCTAGATCAGAGCTTTGCGGTTTTGCAGTTTGCTGTTTGCTGTTGTTGTTGCCGGCGACATTCTGTCATGCCACGATCACGAACCATTCGTAACACATTTGTTGCAATTTTCGTCGCTATTTGTTAAGGTTCACTAGAGGTTGAAACCAATGCCAGAGCGAGAGAAGACTGTTCAAAGAAAACTGCAAAATGCAACGCTGGAAAATTAGCAACGTGTAAAATATGCACTAACTGACCATAAAGTTGATGGCCAAATGTAACAAGAGACAAGAGGCTCTCGACTCCAAAGAAATGGAAATGTTTAGAGTAGAAATATCTTATCTATGAAGAGTTGTTATGAAATTGAGGGCTTTGGCATGGGACAATAAACTTCTTCTACATATATTGATAGTAAAGAATTAAATGATCCATAAGTAACTATTATTCAATTCCCATTTTCGATTAAAGATCGTGTGAATTCTAAATCTATCAACTCTTGTCTTCCTACTTTCAGTAGACTTCAATTCATCAGCCTCCCTTCTGTATTTGTAAACTAAGATTCACTTTCTCGAGCGAATTATGAATCCTTTTTCAGCAGTCCTGTCTGTCCTCTCTAGAAAATCAAATCAAATACTTTCCATGGCATATTCTTGGGCCTAGTGTTGCCTGGGCAATGTGTAAGTGTGAAAATAAATGAAGAAAATATGTAAAGTTAGTTTAGCTTAAAGTTAACTTTGATAATTTTTCATAATTTCACTCTTTCTTGCTCATTTTGAACTTAACTTTTTGTTTCAAATTCACAGTTCTCATATTTCAGTCTTATCAATTTCATATTGCCAACCCCCGAAACCCCAACTGCGCCATCTCAACCAACTCCCCCACAAAACAACACGTTAAAATGAGAGAAAAAATGCCAAACTTTTCTGCCACACACACGCACGCACTCGCACACACACACACACACAGATATAAAACTCTCAACTCGTTGCATTGTGTTGCGTATCTTTTTGGCTATAGAAAACTTCTAACCACTTGGAATTTTTGAGCGAAAATCCCCAAAAGCGTTGGCGTTGGCGTATTCTAAAACTTTTGTGCTACTTTTTCGCCTGCCATAGCTAAAGTCATTATCATTAAAGCCATACACGAAGGCGAAACTTTCACTTGGCAGTGTCGGTGTCGTTGTGTGAGTGCGAGTGCGAGTGTGTGTGTGTGTGTGTGTGTGTCTTGTGCCAAAAAATATTGTAAATTGTATCTAACAGATACTTTATCGAGCCGAAACACAAAACTTTTCTGCCATTGTCCGCGAGCGACAAACTCAGAGAAAACTGAGAACTCCTCATGAGAGTTGAGAATTACATGCCACGATAATGAGACATTTGGGCAGCAGTTTCTCTGTGTGTGTGTGTGTGTGTGTGTGTAATTGGGCATGGCATAAAACTTATACTTTAGTGCAAAATTCACCAAGCATATAATGAGTGTGTGTGTGTGTGTGTGTGTGTGGTATAACTTTTATTAGTTTTTTTCTAAGAATCACTTTAATTAATAATAGTTTTCAAAGTTTATTTAAGCTTATTTTTGGCACAATTTTTATTGTGTTTTTTTTTTTGTTTTCTTCTTTTCTAGCATCTTCCACCCCAGGCTGGTCCCAAATTCAAACGACACCATTTGCCACCCTCACCTTGGATTAGAATTGTTTAAGAATAGTTTTCCAATTCTGATTTTAGATTTTTTACATACCTCCCCTCTCAGGATTTGGTTTGGCCATTGACTGGCTGATAATGGTCAAAACTAGGAACAATATTGATATTGGAGCTTGCATTCTATCTACTTTATACAATTCGCTGGCCTTAAAGTTGATTTATATAGCCAGAGAGGAAAGTTAATTAGACGAACGAATGTAATTCGATATGGTGATGTCGTGTGATAGTATTACGGACAGGAAATAATCAAATTTGCAAAACTTTAAGCCACATTTGATGAATTCGTTTTGGTATTTAAATCGAATACAGATTTTAAAACGTGCACTTGTAATTCTAAAAGTATTTTGTATCCAAAATTATATCGATATGATTAAATTGAATTTTTTCTAATAGTTTTTTAACTTTTCCCACCCAAAAAAAGAAAAGAGGCGGTAGCAAAACGATAGTGAATTGTTGTGCACTCACCACCTTTTGCAGATTTTTTCACTTATGATAAAATTTGAAAAGAAATTTCCTTTATTTGCCATATGCAAATTGTTTGTCTCTGGTCTAGAGGGTTTTTTTTTTCCACTTCATTATCATTTTTCGCTGGCGGAAATCTCGGTCACATTTGAGACAAATTTCCAATTTGTAATAAAACAACTGCGGGCCAAGCTTTAGGCATTTGCTTTAGAAAGTAAGTATAAAGGTTTTCTATATACATACATATATATGTATTAGGGTAAGCAGCAAACAAAAAGAGGGGAGGGAAAAAATGCTGCTGGTCAATCAAGTTTTTAGTTTTTATAGGCAAAAATACTTTGCAATAAAGTGCAAAAAGAAAGGCTTCGCATGGTTGGCTCAGTTGGTTGGTTTGCCGGTTGGGTGATAGATTTCCAAGCTCATTGAATCAGGTTACCAAGATCTCGACCAGCTGCACCAAGTATTTTATTTTTATTTTTTTTCGGTTTGGCTTTGTTTAGTTCTCTCCTGCAGCAAGTTGAAGTTTTAGGTGGATTTCTGTTTTGTTTTGTTTTGGTTTGCTTTGATTTGGTTTTTTTTTTTTATTTCTGCCTTTCACTCTTCCGCAGCAGCAGCAGCAGCAGTTTGCTGCTACAGTTAGTGGCAGCGGCTGGCCATCGATTTGTGCTACAATTTAATGCCAACTACAATGCAACGTTGATTTCCATGGCCTAAAGGCGTTATGAGAGTACCACATAGAATAGTCAAAGTTGTATACTGGCTGCCAGTTAGAGTCTGAGCAATGAAGACATACGTATGTATGTATGCGGTGGTTAGAGCTGAGAGCTGAGCTGAGATTTTTGCTTTTCGCCTTCAAGCATTGGGTTAAATATGCCAAGATAATGGCAATGGTGCGTTGTGGCAGAGAGACGGGGATAGGAGACTTTAAAATTGAAGAATTGCTTGAACTAATAATTGAGGATATGTCCACCATTAGTGAGTAGTGAATTGAGTTCAACGAAAACGAAATAAAGACGATCCAGCATAAGATTATCAGTTAAATGCTTACCTTAGTTAATGATCAAGCACCCCAAGAACATGATCTGCAAGTAAATATATATTTTAATTAGTAATTTATTCAACTAAACATAAAAGTCTGTTATTAATTTCTTTCTGTTTAGCAAAGAAAATACATAAACTACTAAAGTAAGAATAAATTTAAAGCAAATATGGTATATTAGTTCATTTTTAGCACATAACCTGATAGATAAATAGCTTTAAAGATTGTAATAAGGACGAGATGTAATTGTCAACACATCGCACAATAGGCTACAATCAATGCAAGGAAACTGTCAGAGTGGACTTAAAAAAAATATAAAACTCTTTATACCATAAACCAATATTTCCATAAACTAATTTTAACCAATTCTTAGCTGAAACGTAACAACTTAAAGTTTGAATTATGCCAGCAACAATTTATAATGCTGAAATTCATTCATTATATATGGATAAATGAAAATATTTGGGTTCGATGATCACAACAAAAGAAAAAGGTTTATGCCTTTATTTTAGTTTTGAATTTAAGTTTTTTTTCATTTCAATTTTATTGATAGTTTTCCAGATTCGTTTGCTATTGGATTAGTTAAATTAGTTGCCTACTTTTCGGCTTTGTCATTGTTACCAATGCGGCCTAAAAGCATGCAATCGAATCAAATCGAAAAAAAAGTTTCTTTAATTAGCAAATTTATTTAGCATTTGCATTAATAAATATTAAATCGACAATTGAATTTATCGATGCAAAGTGAATTTAATTTGGACTTAATTCCATACAAAATATTGCATTTTAATTTCACAATTATTGAATAAATAAATGCTAAATTCGTTAGCGTTAGTTCTTTTGATTTTTTTTTTTTTTGTGTTGCAATAATATTTTTCTCACTTGTTTTTTGGATTTTTTTCCCATTGTACAATTAATCAAATTCTAATTATAGACAAAATCCATATCGATTTGAAATCGCTCTGACATTTTGCGGGCTTTTGTTCTGATTGTACGTTCTATGATTTCTATTGGTTGGGCTTTGCCGCCTGCTGTTGCTGCGGATGTTGCAAATGCGGATGCTGATGGTGACTTGTGAGGCGAGGCCACAAAGGATATGACAAGACGTAGTAGGAGCAGCAGCAGCACCAGCAGCAGCGACTTGTGTGTTTGCAATTAGCAGCAGAAGCGCTTCGTTTGTTCTGGGGCCTTATGCCTGATGTGTGTGTTTGTGTGTGTGTGTGTGTGCTGGGTGATATGTGGGTTGGCGACGGCTCCCTCCTCTACTCCTTCGCCTGTTGCTGACAAATGCAAAGCCATATGATGTTGACTGCGGGTACAATGACCCACATTGTGATGCGCTTTTATTAGACAACAGCGCGAGGAATACACACACACACAAACACACACAGACAAAAACAAAGAGCTACTACAATAGTCACAGACAAAGGCCAGGAGACGACGACGACGACATAGATGTCTTCTCATCATCATCATTATCACCATCATCAGCATCAAACGTACTCTTATGGCAGACAATGCAAAATGTGGCACATGGCAGGACATTAAACCCGAACCGAATCTTAGCATCGAAGCAATTGGCGTACTTAATGAAAGGAAAATCAAAATGAATTTTTAAGTTGGCTTTGACTTTTAACTGCCATTTTCTATATATTACTTTCTCGTGAATGTGACAAAAGAAATTTCAGCTCTACGCAAAAACAAGCAAATGAAAAAAAGAAAAGAAAAAAACTTACAAATAATTTGCACTAAAGGTTATTTCTCTTTCACAAAATGCCAGACTCATGTCGAGGATCTCATGGAGGAACGCGATGATCCCAATTGAGATTAGATCTATGTCCTTCAAAGTGACGAATATTTGAGCCTATCAGGTGAGTCTCCCTTCTGATCTTCATCAGTTCACCCAACTCATGAGTTTTCTTTCAATAGGTCACTCTCAATTTGCAATCTTCTTTGAATGCTAACCAAGGATTGGGCACCTTTGCATTATCCTTCATTTATCCTGCACGTTTTCTTGCAAATTTATTATCCAGTTTAGGTAAGTGTCTCCAAAAAGGAGAAGCGATCTTTGGCATTATTCAGGTAGACTTCTACGTATTCTTTTCTGCTTATCAGTTGTGGTCCATTCTCTTCTTGAAAAATGGAAATTTTCTAACATTTCTTGTTTGGTAATTTTGCATTCCGTCTGGAAAGCCAATGGCAAGAGAGAGAAGAGAGAGACCCCACAAACTCAACTCGAAACCCAAAAGCACTAAGGCCAATATCATTTACCTTTATAATTGCATTTCTGATTAGATGAGAGAGGGCTTTCAGTTTATGCTGCTGACCTCCCCAATGAGGGGGCAGGGGGCAGTGGGCAGGCAGTTAGTCAGTTCCAGTTAGCCACAACAACAATCATCATCCTGCTCTCCTTCACACCGCAGACGTTAACAACAAGTGACACACACACACACACACACACACCCAGCAGCACACCACCTGCAACAAAGTGGGCCAGTTTACACCTGCAGTTAGTGGAGTTGGCCTGTGGCCAGAGACGACGAGTATGGGGATGGAGGAGCAGGAGGAGGTTAAGCCAACAGCACCTGCTATCAGAGGTGGTGGAGGAGGGAGAGGGGTAGGAGTTGGAGTGAGGTCATGTACATGTTGGTAGTTTCAACTGTGCCATGGCCTTTTTGCCCATGTAATTATATGTAATTTGTTTGCCCAAGTGCGCATTGTCCTAGTTGGGTAAACTCGTGTAAACTCGGAAGTGCTTAGTTTAGGATGTAAGATCTACTAAATCGAATATGCCAACAGCTACTTAAAAGCATTTGGCCATTTGAAATATTAGACAATGGTCTTTATTACAAGCGAAGAGAGAGAGAGAGAGAGAGCAGTATAAATATATAGATTGATGATGGCGGCATTTCAGTTGACAACGGAAACGGAAATGTTTTCGCTGGCAGGCAGACATTAAGAAATAATTAGCCTCCCCTTCGTATTTCCACGCCCCCGCAAAAACAGAAAACCGAAAAAAGCAACAACAAGAAGAAGACTCCTCCGGAATCGGAGTCTGAGTCAGAGTCTGAGAGTTGAAAGCTTAAGCTAAAAGCTTATGGCGTAATTGTCTAATGGAGTCGAACTATAAGAAAAAAGGGAAAGGGAATGGCAATGGCACAATGGCAGAGAAAGGAAATTAGAGGCCATTTTCAGGAATAGGATATACAGCACATAAAGTGTAGGCAAAGAGGCGGCGAGGTGGTGGTGGCTCTTTGAAGGCGCGCGCCGCACGGGGGTAAAACAATGACGCAAGGGCCCATAAATTATAAACAATGTGCAGTTAAGTCCAAGATGAAGTCTTTAATTGTCTGTTGATGGGGGGCGGGGGAGGGGGAGCAGCTCTCCATTGCTTCTCTCATTGTTGTGCGGATTTCTATGGTTTCCCTAAATTTCCCTAAAAGATTTCCACAAGCATTTTAAACAGATGAAATTAAAGGGCGTCGACGATTTAGAACGACGAGAGACGAGAGAAGATGAAGATGAAGCTGATGGTGAAAGAATTTAATTCAATTTTCAAACCAGTCTCGAGACATTCGTTCATTCATTCATCAGTCAAAGATACGCCCAATTTTCACCACTTTGAAAATGGCAAACAAGCGCGAATTGGTTTTGACTGTGCAGAGAGAGAGAGACAGGCAGACAGACAGTCAGACAGAGAGACAAACCATCTGTGATTGTGTCCGTCTGTGTGTATGTGTGTATGTTGAATTATTACGCAAATTTAGCATTTGAATAGGAAATTCGAATATATTTCAAGTGGCTGGTAATGACATTTTGTCGCACACTCCAAGCCCAAACAACATTCCAATAAAAGAATGAAAGCAGCTGCTTGTCAGTCAGTCATTCACCCACTCACCCACTTACCCACTCACTCACTCACTCATTCACTCAGTTAGTGAAAACGAATGGAATTTTTCGAGGTAACCAATGCGGCGGCGATAATTGAAGACGGCATCTGATTTGATTTATTAACTCAATAATGTTCCACAAAACATTCACATACCACAATTCTATAAGATATCCAACACAGTCGGAATCCAACCATCCATCCATCCATTCACCCAATCAACCATCCATCCACCCACCCACCAACCATCTTCTTTCTGTTCAAATTGATGCAGATTTTCGCAGAATTTTTGCTATGCTTCCTTCGTTTACCCCCTGGAAAATTCCACTTAAATTCCGCACATAATTCAATTTATATACAGAGAACAAGGCAAATCGATGGAAAAGCAAAGCAAACTCCAATTGCATTAATCGAAATATATTCAATGTAAATTGTTAGCGGTTTGTCCCTTAAGAGTCTGGGGCCAGAGGTGTGCTAAAAGTGGGTATAATAAAATATTGCGAAAGAGGAAATATGTTTTTGTGCGGTATTTTGTAAAAAGGAATTGAATGATTTGCCAAAAGAATTTGTAGTTACTCTATTAGGGGTTGATCAAAAGGGCAAATATGCCTACAATACAATATGAGAAATTACAAGATTTTTAGCTTCAAATAATTTACATTAACTCCTCGAAAATATGAAGGAGACATTTTTGTTTTTAATAATTTACTACCCATTTTTTTTTTCAATAGTTTGTAGTAGTAGTTTTTTGTTTGCCTTAATTTTGTTACTCGTTAGTCGCTAATATGTACTCGTTACTTCTTATTCTGAATTTTATTATAATGGGATCGCTTTGTTTAGTAAATAATTATCACTTTTTATTTGATTGTTTAGTATATTATTTGAATTTCTTTCTCATTTACTACTTTCATAAGTGGAAACGTCTTAAACTTTGCCTTGATTTTACACTCGTTACTCAAATTTGCTAGCCCATTTAGTTTCTCTTTTGAAATCCTCATCCTGTGTCCTCACCTCTTTACACTGTTGTTGTTTTCGAATACTACTCCCACTCGTTACTTTTGGTTTTGTGGTATTTGGTTTTTTTTTGTTTTTAATATATGTGTGGGTTATAAAATGTCATTTTGTTGTGGCACATCTTGCTCATAGTCACTTAATATTTAGTTTAACACTTACCAACATGACACAGAAAATAACACACCATTTATTCTGATTATTATTTGCTATTATTGCCATGCTCAGGCTCTCTCTCTCTCTCTCTCTCTCGCAATGTGGAACAACTGTGAACAAAAGCGACATGCACACGTAAATAACGAGGGAGACAGAGACAGAAAGAGAGAGAGTGAGATAGACAATGAGAATAGAATCTTGGGGAAGACCAGAAAACACTACACAATCTACAATAAATAAAATTCCAAAGCATAAAATCTAAACAACTGAAATGAATGTTGCCAGGCAGCAGTAGCTCCAGCAGGCAGGCAGGTCCAGAACGAGAACCAGAAGCAACATCAGGAAAAACAAGCAGCAGCAGCAGCACATCAACAAGAGATATAAAGACATAAGAGAGCGAGAGATAGAGAGCTAGAGAGAGAGAGAGAATGAGGGGGGAAACGACAAACAAATAATTTCATGTCACACAATGATGAAAGTTTTGTAATGTTTGATGTTCCCCATGTTCCCCAAAAAGCATCACAAAAACTCACTCACACAATGTGCAGTTGCAGAAAATTAAGCAATTTAATTTAATAGATACAAGAGGAGAGAAACGGGAGGAGACAGTGAATGAACTGCGGGAGATTGTGGGTGAGTGTTGTGGGGTGGGGCGGGGCAAGTGATGTAGCATATATAGTTTAACTGGTCGAAACTTGCTTTGCATCCTCCACAGCTGCAGGACAATAATTCAACACGTATTTAAATGCATATCTCTTCGCCTCCTTCGCCTCCGCCGCCTCTACCTTGATCTACACTCCACTTTCCTCTGTAGATTTTGGCCACGCCCTTAGCTAACACTAGGAACTGTCTTACAAATGAAAATTTACTGTTCATGTTCCGTTGCCAGAGCCAGAACCAGAACCAGAACCACCAGCAAAAGCAGAACCAAAACTCACACTCATACCATCCATTTGAAATATTGTTTGTGCCAGTTGTCGTTGTTCTGGTAGAAAAGTTTTAGTAGGAATAGAAACTACATGCAATTGCCCAGAGATGGCAGAGGCGGTAGGTGGTAGGGGGGCCAAGGGGTTGGGTACTCTGTGAGGCCCAATCGAAAAGCTAAATCAAAATCTAAGCAACTAATTTCGGTTTAACCCAATTTTTACTTTAGCTTGACCTTTGATTTATGGCCCGAAAAAAGTTCAGAGCATTATTATACACGATACGATACACATACAATAGAGCAATTTCTTCTTTCTGTTTTTTTTTTTTCTCTCTCTCTCTCTCTCTCTCTCTCTG
The DNA here is from genome assembly GCA_018150735.1 of Drosophila sp. 14030-0761.01. Lineage (NCBI taxonomy): Eukaryota > Metazoa > Arthropoda > Insecta > Diptera > Drosophilidae > Drosophila > Drosophila sp. 14030-0761.01. Next base: position 17,538,674 of record JAECWO010000001.1, on the reverse strand, counting down.
TTATTTGTCATTTAATGTGTGCAGCAAAGTTCAAGATAAATTATAACAACAATTGCTGGCTGGTCAGGAAATCAGGCAACATCCGCTTCATAAGCGGATATCCGGTTTGTTCGCACGTTCACGCTCTGTGGGCCGAAGAATAAAGCGCCTTTAATTTGAAGCAAAGTGAAACGGCATGTGTAATGTGTGTTCAACGAGTAGATAGGTTGACGAACGAATAGAAAAACGAGTGATATTACTTTAATTTTGCAATAATATGTAAATTAACGTTATCTAGCTTAATTATCCCAACGAGTAGTCGCTTCAAAATTTAACGAGTAGCTTGATAACTACTTAGTATCGAATGGATTACAAATTTCTCTCGCTTCAAACAGCTAGAGCGAGTAAACAATTCACATTGGCACGGCTAATCTAAGGCAGACCTAACGAGTAATCGCTTTCAACGCTTAACATGCAAATATAACGAGTAACTAGTGAACCGAATGTATTGCAGGATTTCTAGTAGAGTAGCTAGAGCGAGTAATAAACACTCACAACGATTAATCGCTTGTAATGTAAAAAAAAAAAATAAAGTTGAATTGCATATTTAAAGGATTTGCGAAGAACCAACAACTATTCAGCCATCTTTCAGACAACCCAAATATATCATAATCACTGTAATCACAACCATCATCAGGTTACCGCCGTGCCCAGCACAGCACACCGAAATCAGCCTTTAAAATTTCATTTCAACAACTGGCAAAAGTAGACGAGACAACAGACGACGATGATGATGATGATGATGATGATGATGATGATGGTGGTGATGGCGAGACCAAAGGAGGACAGCGACGACAATGGGGACGACAGGGACGACGTCAACGTCGACGAGCCAAGGCTCATAATTCATTAAGACTTTTTGAGTTATGCACAAGTTTTTCCACTTTTCTTTTCTTTTGCCTTTTTTTTTTTTATTTTGCACAAATGGCTGACTGGATGGCTGACTGTCTGCTGCCTGAAGACAAAAACCGATAAGAGAGTTGAGAGAGAAAGGGCATGAGGAGTGGTCCCAGTCGTAGTAGTAGCTTCTGTTCTAAGACGATAACTTGCAACCGTTAATTTTTTTGCTCCCTTTCGTTGGCTGCCGCCTTTTCCTTTTCGTTTTTTGTTTTGCTTCTACTCTCTCGCCAGTTGTAGTCGTCAGTGGCATAGGCTGGTGATAAAAGATGGCAACTTGCAGTTCTTTAAGGTGTAAATTCTGAAAGCCATAAACAAAAGGCAGCTTTTGCAACTGCTGCTGATTTTCTTTTTGTTTTTGTTGTTTCTCATTTTTTTGTTTTTGTTTTTTCACTGCGCTTTTGTTTGTACGCCTTGAAAACTGCTGCATTGTGTGTGGGGGGCAAGCAAGAGAAAGAACTCGGCTAAGGACACAAAGCGCTGCTACCAAGCGCAGGCAGCACAGTGGATGATCAAAAATTTGACAAATGTTGAAAGGCAGCACCTGCACTTTTCATGGCTTTCGGCACCACTGTGCAACCCTCCAACCCAACTTGGTCGTGTCTTGTCCTCCCTGTAGAGTTGGTGCTCTGGCTGGCGGTGCTCCCCATGCCGGCTGGTGCACAAAATGAAATTGTTTTGCTCGTCGTTGCTTGCTTTTTAGTATGCCGAACAGCAGCAGCAGCTGCTTCTGCCACCGCTGCTGCTTTCCCCTTGGCTTCTTCTTTTTTTTTTTTTTTTTTGGTCACAAGGGTCCCCTGGTCCCCGGGTCTCTAGACCTGTGTATCCATACGCCGCGTTGCACAGAATTTGTAATTGCAATGTCGGTTAATTAAATACAGTTTTACTTTATGCGCTTCGTTCTCTTCGTCCTTTCGTCCGTTGGTCCGTTCGACCGTTGGTCCGTCCAACCCATTCGGTTTGGTTCATTCGCTTGTTCACTGACTTGGTGTTTACTATTTCTTGTTGTTGTTGTTGTATATGCCATTTTTCTTTATTTTTCACTTAGATGCCATGTTACTGCATTTGTGTAGTGCGCCTATATGTGTAGGATTTCATGGAATTTATTGCCCTTGCAAATGCACAAGTTGTGAATGGATTATGAGTTGGAGCAGTGCAACTTCTCCGAGATATAACTACATAAATATGTGCAGATACGGAAAAAATAATATAAATAATAGGAAGATAACTTGCTGCTGCTAGAATTTCAATGCCAAAGAGAATATATATACATACATACATATGTATATCCTTTTCGCTCACATAAATAAATATACTAAAGGAATCTCTAGGAACGCATTTAATATGAAATGATTGCCAGCAAGGATCCGTTTTTGGATCACAATTGTAGGAGAAAAAATAAGGATAAAGAAAATACAAGAGCGTATTTATAAAATATAGATAAATATTTATATGAATGTATATATATAAAATAAGGATCATACTCCAAATTAACTCAAGTAAAAGTGAGATAAATTTCAAGAAATTGATTACTTATATTTTGACTCCAATGAAAATAACGACAGCCAAAAAATTAACATGCAATAAATCAACGATTTTAAATAAACTTGATTGGTTATGAAAATCTAAACAAAAATAATAATATTATTATGTTCATCAATATTGAAATCTATTTATTCAAAATACAAATTATGCAAATAGCGAGGACAGCAAAAGATATTCAATGCATAAAACAAAATGAACGAGATGATGATAAACAAATAAATGTATTAGAATATAAAACAGCAAGTGATTTTTTAAAATCGTGATACATAAACAATAAATTGCATTCATTGATTTTCATGAATTTGACTGTACCAAACAAAATCAATTGATAATTTCTCTAATGGAAAGACTATGAAGACTGCATATAAATTAGCATTCTAAAATGTCTGATGAACTATTATGAGAATATACCAAATATTTGGGAAATGTTTCATGCATGATAATCTTTTTATTGTGCCCATTATGTACTTTATTCAGATTTGTGGCAATATTTGCGATACTCCTTCGCTCATTTGGGCTGTTCAAAAGAACTCTCGGGCATAGCAGATTACCAAAATAAAGGTATCAAGGTTTTTACCAGTCCAAAAAAAAAGAATTATAAATACAAAAAAATGATCAATAAGCTGGCGGACAGTGAAGAACTTTGAAATTTTGCACTAACGACACAAAGGAGAAGGGAAACCAGATATAGTTCTGGTTCTACGTGTATCCACGTACCGAAGTGCTATATAAAGTACGTTTTATCAAAAGGATATGCGGTATGTTTTCTTTTTAACTTTTGCTTTTCTTTCATTCCCATTTGCCATTTCTCTTTCTCTCATTCTCTCTGCGTGTGTGTGTGTGTGTGTGCGAGTGTGAGTGTGCAGCCTTTAGCTAAACTGTGGCAGCAATTACTGGAACATATGTCCAACAATTAAAAATTGTTGCACATACGCACTCTGAGTGTGGCATTTTTCCCTCTCTGTCTCGCTACTTTCTTTTGCGCAAATTTGTCAACGTTGCTTCTTGATGCTGCCCGCCCTTTTTCCCCGCCTCCTCCCATCCCTTTCAGATGAGGGCCCATGTGTGTAGTGTTGTGTGGTGTGTGTGTTGTGGTGTCGTGTGGTATGGTGTGTGGCATGTTTTCTCTGCTGCTGCTGCTGCTGCTTGAATTGTGTTTTTCTTTTCTTTTGTATTTCGTTTTTTTTTGTTTTGTTTTTTTTTTGTTTTCTCTGCACTCTCTACTCATTTGTTTTCACACTCCCTTTAACTGTTATTATCCTGGAATTTCCCAGCTATTGTTTAAAACGGAAAAAGCAAAAGAAAAACGAAATTGAGAGTGACCCTCGGAGATGAAAATTGTTGCAAGATTGATTGCTGGCAATGGGGAAAATTGAATTGGTTTTCTTTTAGAGATAAAGTGAGTGGTAAGTGGATTGATGGTTCAATGGATATTAGTTTAAGTTTCCATTCTTTATTCTTAATTCATTTCGTTTTCTTCCTGCATTTTGGTTTTTTTTTTTTTTTTTTTGCGCTCAGTGTATTATTGTGTATTTGTATTTGTGTTTCCCTCTTCGTTATTCTAAACAGCAAATAGAACAATAATTCAACTGCCTAAATTATGCTTCTCTCCCCCGCTCCTGGCTTGGCAATCAAATATTATTTATTCGCTATTTACACATATAACATTTCCGTCACTCCTCCTCGTTCCCTCCCCCTCTCACTCACTCTCTCGGCTGACTTGCCTCGACTTGGCTTGGTAAATTTATGTAAATTGTGCGTTTCTTGCGAACATGGCGCATAAATTGGCTTATTACGCTATAAATTGTATTTATTTTGATGAAATTTACACAGCGAGCAGCAGGCCGAACCAATGCCTCGTCACGTATGTGAACAGTTTTCTTTCTATTGGGCCCTGGCCCCCATCTTAAAGCTGTTTAAACCACAAGTAAGAGATTTTTTTGCTCCCCATTTGCCCTCCCCCCTTCGCACACTCCTCCTTCTTTTTTGATAATTTCGCTCTCTTCGCTTTTTATAATGAACCGCAATGTCGATGCGTTGATAAGGAATTAAATATAATATGCGTGTGACAAAAAATTTGTGGCAAAAAAAAAAAATGCAGAAAAAAAAGGAAAGAACGGAAATGAGATCCAAGTCACTTTTTTCAATCCTCCTCCTTTTCATATCACTGAGAGAAAAATTGTTTGGTGCGCAAATTCAAAAATTAAAGCAATCCTGATCAAAATAATCAATGATAAAATAAGTTTCATAATTTCATAATTAGATTAGCACAAATTATCGCTTTGTTTTCTATGGATTGGTTATTTATTACGTTTGTTTTACTTAAATTGGTGTGCCCGTATCCATCTAAGCAAAAATTGTGTGACCATTTATAGTTAAAATTTTCATAAATCAAAAATACAAAGAATCAAATAGTAGGGAAATTTTATCTTCCTTATATTCTTTCTACATTAATTTCTCAATCGATTGCCATTCAGATAGTTAAGAAATTCGTTAAATGTTTTGCAACATCTCATGCGTTTCTTTCAGTGTATTGGTTACTCTGCTTAGCGACATTGATATTTATGGATTTTGATTGCCTCCCTCTATGCTGCCATGCCCCAAAACCCATATCCTCCTCGTCTTCACTCCTCTAGCAACCCAGCTAAGCTGATGTCAGGATAAGCACGCTTCCTTGCACAGAGAGGACACCCGGTCGCTGGTGGTACTCCTCCACAATAACAGCAGCAGCAGCAACAGCAACAGCAACAACGTTGTCGCAACATTTAATGAATATCGAAATTGGCAATTTCAATATTAAAGCGATTTTCCAAAGCTATATGAGCTGTGCTATGCCCGATAAGATTAGCCCAGAGATGAGCGCCGAAGCAGGAGAGAGAGAGAGGGACGATGGGGGCCAGAGTCGTTCCCCATATGCATATGTATGTTTAGTTGATTTGAAAGTCATTGGCGTGTAAATTATGCCAGAGTCATGATGACACGATTGCCTTCGATTTGATGGTGCGGAAAAGTAAGGAACCACAAAAATGTTGCCATTATCCCCCACCCCAGCAGTTGAGTTGATATGCAAATGACAATGCAGGTTTCCCATAGCCCATTCAACTCTTCCTTCTGCCAATTCCCTTTCCTAAGCATCAATTAAAATTGTAGAAATTGTTACAATCCAGTTCTCTATTCCTTCATATAATTGGCCCCAGGGTTGGGTTAGGTTTGTGGAATTGGCTTAACTTGGTTGTGTCTCTTTGTGTGGGTGTGTGTGTGTGTGTGTGTCATCCTTTAGCTGGTTTTTTGCTTTATTGTTATTGCTGGCATTTCTCTCTCTAGTTGAGCCAAAAGCTCATAAAATCAAGTCGTCGAAGGGAAGGGAGGGGGAGGAGGCATGATGGGGGGTAAAAGGGGTTGTTTTCATTCTAATGAAATTTGCAACCACCGAAAATGAGTAACAACAAAAAGTACATAAATGGGAATTAATTTCTAACAAAATGACAAAGCAAATGGTTTGAACAACAAATGGGTGGAGCAGCAGTAGCTCGGCTATCTATGTATATTCCCCCCCATCCCTTTCCGCACCCATCAAAGCCAAGGGATTTGCCTTACGCGCTCTGCCTCTACTCGTATCTTCACTTTTAGTTTATGTAGATTGATTATAAAATCAAATCAAATTTTTCAAATCAATCTAAATACAATAAATGCCTATTCAAATTCCGCAAAGGGGGCGTGGAGCAACAGCAAAAAATCAATCAACTTTCAATCGCATTTAGGTCTCTGGTCGTAGAGCAATCAACATCCGTTACGTTAATTTGATGTAGTTCTGCGACTCTCTCTTTCTCTCTTCATCTCTGGCCTAACAATATTAAAATCTTTATCAAATCGAAATTAAAAACCAGTTGGAATTGCTTCCTTTTGCGACCCTCCTTCCTCCCCCTCTTTGCCCATCCAAACTAAGCTTCATCCCATTTGGTGGCTTGCCGCCCTCTATAAAACTTTAAATAAATATGCAGCGTGTGCTGCTCCAGCTACAGCTCCAGCTCCAACTCCTCGGTCCTGCTGCCTGCCTGCCGCCTGACTCTCTGTGTGTCTGTAACCGATAACATCATTATTGATGAAGCTTCGAGAGAAGAGTGTAGGTACAAAAGTCACAAGCCAGCATCAAATGGCGGCTGGCAGCACGAACAGATTGCTGCTGGAATGTGTAGCCCCAACATCATGGGAATGAAAATGTGAAGGGAAAACGAACCCAAGAGGGCAACAAGAACCAGCAGCGCCAGCCCAGGGATGGCTCGCACTTCCGTCTGTGGGGAATGGGGTGAGCAGCTGGTGCAGAAAAACACACACACACACACACACACACAGAGACAGCGAGTAAAAGCACTAGGGTCGCTCGGGCGGGCTAAGGAGATGAGAGTTTCGCTCGTTTAGAGATTGGAAATCGTAGACATCTTCGTCCTCTCGCAGTCGCACTCGCAATCGCAGTCGTTGCCGTAATAACTGTAATTGATTTTTGATTTGTGATTTAATTTAACACAGTTAAATGAATTGGAGTGCCAGAGAGTCAACGCGCGTTGGCTTGAAAGAAGATTAGAAATGTAAGAGAGAGATGGCCAACGCTTTAGCAGTGAAAAAGAGACAGAAGACGAGGTGGCATAGAATGTGAAACGGTTTAAGCATTTGATTAGGATATGTCCTCGGATTGTTATAGAAGAAGAAAACTAACTACTAGGACATCTAGATCAATTCCTCTAGATAAAAAGAAACGAAACCAATTTCTTTAATTGAAAACTTTTATCTACATAGTGCAAATTTTTCACTAAGAACGCAGTTGGAGAAATACTAAGCAAATAATTGCTTAAATATTTATTTTTAGCTTCTAATCATATTTTTATATCGAAACACATCGTGAAAATATGCAGCCCATACTTAATGCTTACTTAAATAATTATTTGTGTATTCTAAATATTTGAAATGCATTATAATTCGTTTTAGTTAACTTCATTACACCATGCATCCATAGGATGAAATGGTATATTAAAGTCGCCAAAATGTATGTAACAGGGAGAAGGAAGCTTTTCCGACCCTATAAAGTATATATATTCTTGATCAGCATGAGAAGAGAAATTGATATAGCCATGTCCGTCTGTCCGTCTGTCCGTCTGTCCGTCCGTCCGTCCGTCCGTCCGTCCGTCCGTCCGTCCGTAAGAGTGCAGAGATCTCAGCAACTACAAATGTTAGAGCTACCAAATTTAGAATGTGGACTCGTGTAGTATAGACGCTGACCAAGTTTATGTTTTTTTTTGCCACGCCCCCTTCCGCCTCCGGAGTTTAATAAAAAGTGATTTTCTCCCGTAATATTTATCGTATCGTAATTTAATTTGGCACACTCATAGATCTTATGAACATCTATCATTCCACCAAATTTTTTTTGCCACGCCCCCTTCCGCCTCCGGAATTTAATAAAAAGTGATTTTCTCCCGCAATATTTATCGTATCGGAATTTAATTCGGCACACTTATATATGTTATGGACATCTATCATTACACCAAATTTCATAAAAATCGGAATAAAAATGGCCGAGTTATGCATTGAAACGTTTTGCACTCAAAGCGGTGCAAGGGCGAATTTGGCCGGTGGGGCGCTAAAGTGCACACACATAAGAGTGAGCGAGATAGCAAATGTTAGAAATCGCGCATACGAAAGAAATTTAATATATGAAATAAGTTTTATAAACTCAAGGAAATTTGTTTTCCTCTGATGCATGGTATATCCAAGTTACTCACGAATCTTTAACTAATCCTTATTTCTTTTTTCAGATAAACAACATTTTAATCCACCAATCTGGCCAAACGAATTGAGAAAGCCCGATGAACTGGAAACTACGCCCATTTATTAACAACTATTTTGACTATTGTTAATTTCGATTGTATTGTAATTTAAATTGTAACCAACTTTCATTTCTAATTCGAAATGTATTAAAATATGGTACTAAATTTGTGACTTCAATGGAGGCAAATCTAACAACTTTATCACTAGGTTTTACAACAATCTGGCAAATCAGCATTACCATCATTATAGTTCTTTTGCTCTCACTTTGCTGAGAGTTTAATTAATTGTCTCGCCACACACAGAAGAGGGAAGTATGGAGGGGGGAGGAGGAGGAGGAGGCAGAGTATACACAAAAACTCTCAACCAGCCTGGGTCCTGATGCTTGCTCTGGTCCTTGTGATCCTTGTGCTGGTTCCTGATGCTGCTGTGCCGTGGCATTAACTTTGGCGTTGATGATGAGCCAAGATGCTTTTGAGACTGCAGTGAGACTGCAGTTGTTGGGTAAGCCGTAAAAAGGACAACACTTTGATTGCCCACACAGAGAATGGGTGAGAGAGAAAGAACGAACGAATGAAAGAGACAAAGAGCAGACAATGGGGGAAACGTTGTTGTTAGTTGTTGTTTTTGTTGTTGCTGCTGTGGCTGTTAATGTCTGGTCATGAGTTAAACACTTCAATAAAACGTGTGTTCAACGTATATCTGTGGCAGGACTATAAAGCAATTGTCTGTCGTCCTTCGTCCTTCAGACATGTATGTATGTACATTGCACATACGCGAGAACATTGTCGAAATTTTTAAGTGTCTGCCAGATGCTAATAAAATGAATTAAAAACAATTTAAATTACAAGTGAAAGAGCACACAAACGATGAAGATGGAGAAGAGAGCAAAAAGAAAAAGGGAAAATATCACTCGAAAAGCCTTTAAAAAAAATAGTGATGAAAGAAATTTCGTGAAATTAATTTAAATATTTAATTTTCCCTATGAAACTAATTTCGAAAAATCGTGCAACTGATCATTCAGTGATATATGATTAAGTATAACTTAACCACCCCCCCATCGCTCTCTCCTCTTGTCTTTCGATTTCGATATGTTTACTTTTCTTCGTTTTTTTTTTTACCCCTAGCCTTAACCCATTTGAGTAAACTTTTGAGTGCCCTTTTCCATTTGGACTTCTGGCCCCAAAATGAAATGCAATCAATTTGCACAATTTTTTTTTCTTCTGTTGCTTTTTGCTTTTGCTTTTTCATTTGTCATTTTTGTCATTTGTTAAATTGGAAATTGCTTGCCTGCAGGCCATCATCATGGTCGTCGTCGTCGTCATCATCATCATCCTCATCATGATGGCAAAAGAAAGAGAAGAAACTTCTTTAGACATTTCCAAAATGCTCTTTGTCGTTGTCCTGCATTCATTGTACAGACAAACATATGTATGTACCATCTATGTATATGTATTCGAGGCCTATTCGAGTTACTATGTGAATCGTAATTGTCCTTTGCCAACTTTCCATTTGATTATTCAGCCTTTGGCTACTAATTCGACAAAGGCCCAGAAAACTTAGTGTAGTTAGATTTGTATTTGTTGATTTTTAATTGTGAGTTTGGCAAATGAAATAATTTATAACCAATTTTGCCGCAGACGAGCCGCAAAAGTGCTGCAGCAGCTTCTAGCTGCCAGATGCCAGAGACGTCAGAGTACAAAAAGAGAGATAGAGAGAGAGAGAGAGAAGTTGCATTCCAAGTTCTTTTCGCATGCATTTGGCCAAGACACAAAATATATACTATAATCCTCAATCCTGAAAGCTGTTTGTTTGTTTGTTTATCCAGAGCACTGACAGACCAGATCTGTAAAGAATTTTTGTGGCACTTAAGGCTTGGTTAACAAACACGATACAAACAACAAAATCTTTGAGCAAAAAAAGCAAAAAACATTGAATGAAATCGACAAAAAACTGCAATGGGCTAATCAAAATAGATTTTATCCAAGATAGGGGGAATTAGATGGGAGAATTGAGCACTTATTAAAAAAACATTACTCATACCCAGTGTGGTCCAGTCAAATAAAAAATAATGTTATCAATGGCAACAGTTGGAATTTAACATATCATAACCGCCAACCTCAAAAGCTCTTCAAAAACAAAGCAAACATTGAAGAGAATTGAGCACTTATTTAAAAAACATTACTCATACGCAGTGTACACCAGCCAAATGCAAAATAATGTAAGTGATCAATGGCAACAGTTAGAATATGATCCTGCAAACCCAAAAACTTCAAAAACAAAGCGAACATTAAAGAAAATTGAGCCCTCAAATGAAAAGCATTACTCATACGCAGTGTGGTCCACTCCAATACAAAATAATGTGAGTGATCAATGACAGCAGTTGGAATTGGACGTATTATGATCGTGTAAACCCAAAAAATTCAAAAACAAAGCGAACATTGAATAAAATTGAGCCCGCAATTAAAAAGCATCACTCATACGCAGTGTGGTCCACTCCAATACAAAATAATGTGAGTGATCAATGACAACAGTTGAAATTTGACATATTGTGATCCATTTTTTTTTTTATTCTTTAAATATTCATCTTTTTCCAATACAGATTAGTGGAAAATGCTTTAAGATAAATTTTAAATTTGAAAGATTGCAAGCATATTAATTTGTCAGAACTTTCGTTTCAGCACACACACACACACTTATATATATAAAAGAAGAGGGAGAGAAAAATGTTTGGCATTGGAAATTATTATGTGCTTGGGCCGACAAAGTGACGACAATGCTACCAGACAGGCCATAAAAGAAGAAGCCTTCATCACCAATACCACAAATACCAACACCCAACACCAGCAAAAGCGGGCACGAGGAAGACGAGGGGCAGCAGCAGCATCCGCCCACCAATATCCCGGACTGCGGTTGCCTGCAGCAATAATTCAAACGATAATCATAATAAAAAGAATAAGAACTGAAGTAAAGAGACGAGGAGGTCAAAGAATGCCCAGCTCTTGGACCAGAGCGCACGTAAGTATGCAGCATAAAATAGAGCGAGAGCAAAAAATATAAAAAAAAAGTAAAGATGGAGGCAAAAAAAAAAAAAAACTAAGGCGCGTCGCGGCCGGAGAAAGTCAATTTGTTAAGCTGCAGTCAGTGTGAAGACTGGAAAATGTGCAAAAGTGGGACAAAAATATGCTATGGGGAAAAACCAGGCAATGGCATATCGTCCGCCCGTCCGCCTCTATGCCCCTCAACACGCCACGCCTCGCCTCGCCTCGCATACTATAAACTAACCCAAAGAAGAAGAATAAAAAAGACATCGACGCTGCGACCGATGCCGCCGCCGCAACTTTTCCCTCACTTATTTTATTATAATAAAATTGATTTCTTGCAAAGGACCACAGGAGACGACTAGGACGACGACGGCGACGACGACGGCGACGACGACGACAACGTTGGCTGGCATAAAAATTAATATAAAATGAAAAGTTTTGAAATTTATTACAAATTGAATTGATTTATGCCGAGCCAGAGCCAGAGCCACAGAGAGCCAAAGTAAAAGAATGAAACGATGATGATGATGGGGGAAAAAATAAAATAAAATAAAAAAGGTGACAAAGTGAGAAACTTTTTCTCCAGTTGGCAAATTAAATTTCGAGGGCGTTAATCAGATAAGCAAAAAAAAAAAAAAAAGGAGGTATAACATATATACATAATATAACCGAGAGAATCGAGCGAATTCTTTGCATGAATATGCATGCCACGGGTAAAAAGTTATGCGTACACACGCAGCTTTTTTCCCCCACCTATTACCACCTGGGTCCCATCTGACCCCTTAACGCCCTCTAACCGGTGGTGGCAGAAACATTTTCCATATCAAACAAAGGTAAATAACAGCAAAAATGTTCAGCAGCGTTGCAGTTGCACGCAATTAAAATAACACTTGTTAAAATATTTATTTTATGTAAAACTCACGGGGAAAGAGTGAAAACAAAAAAAAAAAAACACAAAAATTAAAGCGCTGACTATGACAGGCCGAAGTTTATGTGAATCTACCACATCTCCTCCACTCCCTACATGTATGTACATATAAAACGTGCGAGAAAAAAAAGTTTACACTAACATAACTAGAGCAATCTGCTCTCTATAATACTCTTGGACCGATTATTAATACAGATTCAAATCAATTTTCCTCAGATGCTAAAGTAAATCAAAACAAAACAATTTCTTTTTAATTATAAAACAGAAGCTTCAATTATTTATAGCTGTAAAAGCTTCATTAATAACCGATACGACATATATAAAAAACCGATTGCAAATTGATACAACTTCCTGTTTCCGCTCTCTATTTTATTTCCAAACTAAATTAATTTCTATTTTATATTTCTAATTGGTATTCGTGTTATATATCTGGATAAACCTACATACATCATAATCTATCCTGTCATCGTAAAAAGTCCGATAAAGAAAATATCTAAATATGCTAATCTACATTAAAGAAATGCTTAAACATACCGAAATATTTGACATTGAGATGAGATTTATGGCTGCATGCGATTCGACGTTCGATATAAGCAAAGATTATGATGTCAAAATCAGCATAGCCCCCACATTAATAAAGGGTATACAAAAAATTCATAATTTAATGCCTGAACATTAAAAAAGAGCTCTTAAGGGCAAGTGAAGTTGAAAGATATTTCAAATTTTTATTCAGTGTTTTTTTCCGTATTGTTTTTGTTATGATTGGGGTTATATAGAGAGAATATTTTTTAATAATATGAAGTAAATCGATCGGCAAAGCCATCACATTTAATTGGCTGAACCCGAATGAAAAATTCAAATAAAAATTAATCAAGTTTTTTGAACAAAAACAAGAGAAGAAAAACAAAAAACAAAAAAGCGTTAAAAGTAATATGCAATATGCGACAGACAAGCTGCAAAGCGACGACTTTAAGATACCCTAAAACACGAAACAGATTTGTCACTAAACCACAAAATAAACAAAATATATGAGTTGAAGAAATAATTGTTGCTTTAATATATAATAAAATCCTCTTACGAATAATAAATTCAGTATACCCTATTAACCATTTTTTTTCTTCTTTTTTTGTGGAGGGTATTTAAACTGAAATTCATTAAAATTAAATTGTTTTATTAAATGGCAAAGGCAAACACAAATACTAAGCAAAGCACACAAAACGTTGAAGGTAAATCAAACGATTTTTGTTTAATTAATTGATTTTAAACATGCATAAAGCAATTTGCAATATTTGCATTTAACTTTCATCGCTTATTTGTTGCTATTGCTTAATGCATAGTTAATGCATTTTCCCAGCCTTATGGCAAATAGCATACTCTTGTTCAATGTCCGCAAAATGCTCTTACACAGTATTCAAGTATTCGAAGAAGTCACAAAAGAAGAACACAAAAAACATGTAATCCAATCAATTTCGAAAGCCAAACTTAAGTTTTTGATGTGTTAACATTATTAGAATAATATAATAAGAATAAGTTATTAACATTAATGGAAAAGAAAGTATGATAGTTTGTAGATAAACTGCTAATCTAATTTACTAAAGAAACAGATGCACCAAAGAGAACAACGAAGTTATTTTTGTATCCTTTTATGAAATAAATTTTTTAGTTTGTATTGTTTTTTAGAAGTATTCCAGTTTTTATGTGAAACATCTACTATCTAGTAAACCTACAAAAATCAAAATCAAAAAGGTAGAACAGGATGAAAATCAAAATCAAAAGATATCCTTGATATTATTAAGATTCATAAAAAAAAGATGAGAGTATTGATTGACATATTGTTCTCCCGCATGGGATAGTCAAAAATGTCAGCAGGTAAGGTTAATATCAGTAGCTAAAATGACGCAGTGGCACACACGTACACACACACACACACAAACCAACCTGCAACAAAACTAAAACGTGGCATAGCCCAAAAAAAAAAAAAAGGAAGAAAACCTGGCCAAAAGCTGAAGCAATCCGGGTTGATAGCGAATGGAAAGAGAGGAATGTTCGGGCTGGCGGGGAGGTAGACAAGTGTTGTCCGGCTTCAGTCGAGACATTTTTCGGACTATTGTTAGACCCTGACAGTCCAGCAGCCAAGTGGCGCGTGTGCTGGTAGAAAACAGGAGACAGGGGACAGGAGGTCGGAGTGAAGAGAGGCTCTGTGTATCGTGTAGAGTGTGGTCCAGACCATTGACCGGCAAACGGACATCCTTCTCGCTCCATTCCGTCCATTCGCTCGTTCGTTCGTTCGTTCCATTGGCATTCCCTTTGCCACCTCGATTAGAATGTCAATTGAATCATCGTCTATGGCAATTGAACTTTCAAAAATTGCAATTAGAATGGCCATAGAGAGCGAGCAAGAGAGAGATAGAGAGAGAGAGAGTCAACAACGGGGTTTTTGGCTTTAAACTAATTTTGGCACAAATCTCATATGTAGATACATGGACATTAAAGTAAGTATATATGTGCATTGCAAATATATAGTACATATAAATGGGTGTATGAATGGGTGGAGAAATGGCAAGTGTCAAGCGCCAGAGCGTTGATTGTCATTCATTATGCAATCAATATTGATTGCTTCGCGGGCTCCACTCAACGCACAAAATGTTGAAAAGTGACTTGCCAATTTTCACAACGCATCGAAATGATGGCAGGAAAAGACTGAGCGCAAAAATGAAAAAACCGGAGAGAGTGAGGGGTCGTAGGGGTAGGAGGGGAAAAAAAAGAAAAAAGTTGTTGAAATAAAGGCACTGGGAATGGTGAGTGGAAAATGCTTCTTCATACCCTAGACACCCAGAGTGAGGGTAAGAAACGGGCATATAAGGGTAATTGATAGGAATTATAAGATGGCATATAATTAAAAATACTTTACGGCTATGAAAAGGTAATACATTCAACTTCAAGTTGTTTGAAGGGGCCAAGTCATATAGATATC
The DNA here is from genome assembly GCA_018150735.1 of Drosophila sp. 14030-0761.01. Classification (NCBI taxonomy): domain Eukaryota; kingdom Metazoa; phylum Arthropoda; class Insecta; order Diptera; family Drosophilidae; genus Drosophila; species Drosophila sp. 14030-0761.01. The sequence continues at coordinate 17,523,430 of JAECWO010000001.1, read as the reverse complement.
TTTCGATTATTGGTGCCTTTCTTTTTGTTTAAAAAAAAGAAAATAAATAAAAGAAATTTTACCAATGCTTCAACTGTAAATATTTAACTAACTCTTTCGTTTCAAATATTTTTAGAGTTTTCTTTTATTTTGCAATTATCCAGAACACGCTTAGCAAATACATATTTCCCTTCTTAAGACTGAGGTATTTCAATTCATCACCTCACAAAATCAACTTTCATTTAACTTACAGGGCATTGGCATAGTCCATCAAGTAATGTAATATTGACATGATGCTTTTACTCCATTTTGAGTTGCTGTTTTTTTTTTTTCTTCCACGCTGACATTTTTCATGCAATGTCGCCCCTCTACGCTGATTGATGAATGAATGAATTGGCCCAGCTGATTTTTTCAACCGTAAAAAAATATGTCAAGTGGACAAGTAGAGAAGCGAAAAAAGAGAGTGAAGAAAAGAAAAGAAAGCCAAAGGAGCAACCGACCAACCCCATTGGATCTCAGTTGTTAACGAAATGATTTTCCATTATAATTTCTTTACTTTTTTCCTCTCGACTTTTCTTTTTAACAAATCAAATCACATGTGTTGCTTACCAAAACTAATTTCCAAAGAAAAGGAAATTTTTGCGCTTTTCATTTCCCCTCTTTCTGTTTTTTTTTTTTTTTTTTTTTGCTTGACACTGCTGCAGCTGGGAACTGTCGTCGTCTGGTCAGCCAAACATAAATCAAACTTTAAGTGAAACAAACCCATTTGGCTGGTGGTGGTGGTGATGGTGGTAGGGAGATCTATTTGAGAAATGACATTAACTAATGGCAAAGGCCAAGAAGAGCTTTGAAAACTAAAACAAAAATCAACTCCCAAAGGCACAAAGCTCTTTGGTAAAAGCAACAAAAAACGAAGGAACGAATAATGTGTAGCGGCATCATTTAACATTTTCTTTTCGTTTCTATTTATTTTGTTTTTTTTTTTTTTTATCAACTTGATGGAAATCATCGCCCAGACACACGTGACGCTTGTCAAATAAATACACAATCAATGACACGTTCAATCGAATAACTTGCCTCCTCCTCCTCCGCACCTTTTAACCACCACCACCAAAAAAGTGAGTGTGGCGGCAGTCTGAAGTGACATTACTTAAGTTCCCATAAACGTTGAATTGGCCATGGGAAATATTCAGTCTTTCAGGACTCGAAATGGAAGATACTTTAAATGGGAACTATGCAAGAAACTCTTCTGTCCTTAAGTGGCTATTTCTGTTGCTAATGTTTGGTATTTTGAGTGGAAGACAATGGGTCAAGATGCCACCTTACCACCATCCACCAACATACATACATATATCAGGTTAATGTGCTTACGTTTAATGCAGATGAAAAAAAAAAATCGGCAAAGAATCTTTGTGAGGGGCAGTCGACTTACAGATACCCTGTCTCAAAAGGAAGATTCAATTGATCGCAGTCAGAACTTGTGCGTTTACTTTTGAGTCCAAGAATATTTCGCATTAGTTTCACCATTAAAATATCAGTATTTAAATGGAATGAGAATATTCTTTAGGGTAGAAATTGATGATAGCTTACTCCCCAAATAAATTCCAGTATTTGTTTTTGAAAAAACCATTTTATGAAATATATAAGTAAATAACCGTATTTTTTTTTTTTAAATACAGAAATTAGAAATGTTGAAACTAACATTGTTTTATTACAAACGCATATATAATCGCACAATGCTATAAATTCTAAAGAATATTCTCCTATTAATTAAATAAAGATGAAACTTAGGCGAAATCTATGGGAAATGGATTCGAAAACATACAAGATCTGGCAAATAACCCAAAAATAGAAAAGAAATTCAGAGAAGGATTGCGGTCAATTGGCATATAATAATAATTAGTTAACAAATACATATCTTTTGCCTAATCTAATATCTCGAAATAATGTAGAATCATATTAAGTTTTTTGGGGTCTTTAAAATGTATACAGAGAAATGTTTGAATGGGCATTAGGTGGACATGCCATGGCCCCACATCCTCAACATCAGTTTTGGTTTCAAATTGATATACATTTGGGAATTCTGCCGTGAACATTGACAGCTGACAAGACAACGCAACATAATAAGAACATGCAACGGACAGAGTTGACTTGGGGGGTAGCAATAGCCGCTTCAGACATCTGCGTTGAGTCCCCTGGGATTTTTGTTGGGCTAATTCAATTAAAATGCAGGTTTCACGTTTGGGTTTAGGGTAGTCTAATGAAATGCTGCACACTTGGCATAGAACAATTCAATCTCTTTATCTCTTTAACCAACTCGGAGATTCTGTAAATGAGCCAAGACGAGGAGAAGGAGACTGTTGGAAACATTTAAATTTTCGAAATCAGTTTTCGTCCGTTTTGAAGAGAGAGTTTTGTCTTTCAGATTCAGATTAGATTTGTTGTGTCATACCATAGAATCGCATTGCTCTTTATCTGGCAACTGACATTTTTGTTAAGAAAATATCCTGATTCTGTTTAAGAGATGACTAGAGAGAGAGAGGAAGGGGAGGAGGAGTTGAAGATTTCGAGTTGGAGTAGGTTGAAAAACTTTCGAGTTCGTTTTTCCCTTGCCGTGTCACATGCTGTGAAAGCTACTGCTATTGCTTTAGCTATAGCAGCTTTTCCTTTGCCTGTGCCACCATCTTCACTTGCAGCTTATCATTGCAGCATTCGTAGAGATGGTCACTTTTCCGTTCTGTTTCTGTCTGTCTGTCTGTCTGTCTATCTATCTGCCGTCCGTCTGTTCGTCTGCCGCTCTCTATGTCCGTCTGTGTTCTGGTTCCCCTCTTGTCTTGTGTCCGTTGAGTGCATTAATACGCTTGCATAATACTTTAATGTTGGGTGCTTGTCTCTTATTTCTCTCACTGACAAACGGAAAAGCTGCTGCTGCTTCAGCTTCTGCTGCTGCTACTGGAAAAGCTAGAAAACTTTGTGCCAGGAAGTGCAAGAAAATTAAGAAAATACTCAGCGTTTCGTTGTCGTCTTCATCTTCGTCTTCAACTTCTTGTTCTCGTTCTCTTCCCTCTCTTGCTATTTACGACAGTGCGCATTGAAATTATACGCCCAGTTCGCGTACGTCTCACTATCCTCTCCACTCCCCCTCCTCTTGCTTTATTATTATTTTTCTTTTTTTATTTTTTGCCTTCTCTCTCTCTTTTGGCCAAAGTAAAAGTCAACATCCAAGACTAAGCCAAAAGCAAATGTCCAAAGAAATTTCAAGTGTTGTAAAATGGCAACATGGATTGTTGAGCAATTTGTGTGTGTGTGTGTGTGCCCCCAAAAAAGTTTGCCCCTACACAAATGGCCAAGCGCAGAAGTTTGCGCAAAAGGGAAACCAGTGGATCCTGAAGGGGTCTTGAGATATGAGCACAATTAAAACTTAACGCAAAAGGCCAGTTTGGCGGTTGTGTTGGATATCACAAGAAGCCAAATCTTTCAATGATAAGCCAAATGCAGTGAATGTTTGCCACAGAGTTTCAATACCGAAAACTTCTGTAGGAAATTGGCAAGGATTACAATAAAAATAGCAACTTGACACAACGATTATGCTTTCACAGAAGACTTTTTGAATGCATCTTTTAAGGAAAATAATCATTTTGACTATGCAACTACCCTATAACCACATAAAAAGGTGGTTAAAAAAAAACCAATCGACATAATTGGGCAGTCAATTAGCAGCATTTTGGCCATTTGCAGTAAAAGTATCAAAAAGAATCGTTGATTTTCTAAATCTAAGGCATATTTAGAGTTCCCGACGCTAAACAGATATTTAGCTAAGGATTTGGCTTGAATTATCGCCAATAAACAACAAGAATGATTGCCAGTTCTAGACATTTGGCAACATTTTAGTTCATTTTCGAAGCAACCTCTAGATCGTAATTTATTTATCTTAATGCTTTTCACGTTGAAATCTAAAAAAACAAAAATAAAAAGAAAGGAAAAACCTCTTAAGCATCGTCCAGTAGAAACCTGATGAAACCTCTGACCATAAACACAGAATCAATGAGCAGTAAAGCGGCAATAGATTTGAGTTATGGTTATTAATAATGCCACAGGACTTTGGATTCGGACAATAAGAGAGATAACCCAGAAAGAGAAAGAGAAACCCATGCCAAAGCCAAAACCAAAGTCAGACCCTTCCAGACAACTACAAGCAAGCATGGAAGCATATACGTACGTACGTACTACATGGAGCAATGCAGACTTGTCTGGTGTAAAAGTACAATATAATATGACGATGCGGCCCATCAAGCTGGCCAAGGGGCAAAATGATGAAAAATAAAAAACACAACCACCACAACAAGAACAAGGGGAACACAACAAGCCAGCAATGAACAACAATTTCTATCCATCCATCCATCCATTCATTCATTCATCCCAGTAGCCAACCCATTCTTCTGCCTCCTCTGTCAATGTGTGTGCCGCCCCACCGAAAATAAAAACATTGCACCGTGTGAATCCAATATTCCTCGTCTCTGCCGGAAATGCCTTTTGTCTGGGGGCTTCCATAATATTTTGCTCGTTACTTTTTAATATGACTCACAACAACATCCGCTCAACCCGCCAGACAGACACACCGACACACACACACACACACACACACAGCCAGATAGATAGATAGACAGACAGAGAGTACCGACCAGAGAACAATGGATGAGGAATTTTTCGTTGTTGGTTACAGGAGGAGAATTTCTTCCCTCCCTCACATATTATCTGCTCTAACGACAATGCAAAAATCTATCTAGAAGTGAAAATTTTATTACCATTGCAACACAGCATCATACATATCTCTCTTTCTCTCTCTCTCTCTGCTATAGTAATCAGTGTGCGCCAGTGTTCTTGTCAGAGTGTCAGGATTACTCATAAAATTGCCATATCTTTTGTCACCTTTTCAATGGTCGGAAAGAAGGGTGTTGGGGGTTGGGGGGGAGAGAGCAATCTAACCTTAGATTAAGTGGGGGAAAGCGCCAGAGGAGGGTTAGTTGTAAGTATATTGGACGATGCGGTTGGCTATTGTTTGACATAGCATTTGTGGTTGAAATTCAAAGATGTGACACATTGGTTGAGGTCCATCTCACGATGCCATCTCCAACTTGCCCCGTTTTGTAGCAACAACAAAGCTCATCCATTAGCGTTTATTGCTTATGATAAGCTTCATCCTCCCCCATTCACTTGGAAAAACTCTCTTGCCAACTTGAACTTTCCCTTTGGGCGATATGTAAATGTCCAGACAATTTCTTTCTACCCCATTTCAATTCAATTGAATTTCCTTTAAATATATATATACACATAGATATATATATATATATATATGTATTTTTTTTTTTTTTTTTTTTGCTTACACTTCACAAATATCAGAAGAGCATAAATATTATTAGAAAACGCTTGACCGCACATCCATGCAATATGCAAAGTCAACAGGCGACATTTGCTGACTTATCACAATTTCAATTTATCTCGTCGTATATTTTTTTTTTTTCTCTTCCTTTGCAGGATTTCAGCATTTGCTTTGAATCTCTCTCATGTCAGACCAACTGTTGTCACACACCAAAACCTTACTTCAATCACAACTGCTGCACCTGTCTGTCTCACTTAGATTTTGTTTCTTCCACAATTGAATTAACCAACGCAAACGAAAAAAAAAAACAAACTAGCAAAAGTATATGTACATGCCGGAAGTTGATTTAAGGACAACGAATTTAATATACCCTTGCAGTCATTGACCATTTAAGTCAATCTCAAATAGTTAGTATGCAAAAATGAATTCAAATCTTTAATAAATTGAATAGCACAAATGTTTTAAAAGAGATTTCTATGTTTAGAATTACAGAATATCGACTGAACGATACAAAAAAGTGATTAGATTGAAGTGAAGTTAATTACATTTAAGACAGACATTAAGCCGTTTAAAATATATTAGAAATAAATTTTTTGTAAACATCTAGTAAAATTAGTAAATAAAAAAAATGTATTATATTCTGGTTTAATATTCTTTGTCTCAAATATTTTACAATTTCATGGCACTCTCTGAAAGAGTAAGAGTACATTCTAAGGGATATATAAATATATATAGATATAGATATATATATTTATAGGTAAGGTACATACAAATAATGGAAAAATGCTTAAACAACACGACAACATTTGACATTTCAATATTGCAGATTGGAAAGTTGCATGGAGTTTTTGGGTTTTTTCTTGTCTTTGAGAGAGCGCAAAAATGACATGTATTAAAAATGGAGTGTAGGTGGAAGGAATGTGACTTTGGAGGTGAATCGACGGCATTGGCGTGCCATGTGACATTTAGAGAGCAAAGTTCTTGTGATGGGTATTATTTGGCAATGCCACGATGTTTGTGGCAAGTGGCAACGAGAGAGTCTTCAATATTTTGTAAATGTTGAAGAGGCATGCAAAAGCATTTTGTGAAGCGCTTTGGGTTATATTTTGCGTGTTTATTCTCTTTCTTTTTTTGTATTTTTTTGTGGGGGAGAGGGGCGCGGGGGAAACCAATTTCATATCGCACATTGGAGTCGGCGTCCTCCACTTAGCGGCACCATCCATTACATTTTCAAGCAAAAGTCCCATAACGTTTCTCCCTGTCAATCAGTAGCCAAGGCTATTTTCGTATTTTCCCCTTAGCCCTTTTTTTCTTGTTGTTGTAGTTGTCCTTATTTTTTGTTTCTCTTGCTGTTGTGTGTGTGTGTGTGTAGATGTTGCCACAGCTCAGGGGCATTTCCGCTTTTTGACGCCGCCATTACTGTCGCCATTTGGCGGTTGACAAAAAAAAATATATAACACACTCAGATAGACAGAGACAGAGAGTGAGAGACGCACAGAGAGGATACTTCATAAAGTTTGTCATTTTTTTCTTTTTTTATATATTTATATATAAATATAAATATGAAATGTTTCGTCCTCATTTTCCTCTCCCTCTCTCTCTCCCACTCACTGTTTGGGTTGGTTCTCTGTCGGTTATATTCCCTTTTCTGTCCTGCTTTATGCATGCGACCAGGCAACATTTTATATTGCAGCATATATTTTTCATAAACTGCACCAAAATTTAGGTCACCACCATGGGGAGAAGAACTTGCAAGTTGGTAGTACAACAACAACAACAACAACAACAACAACGACAACCAACACTGACTGACTAGAACGCAACACAACATGCCACACTATTAAACGCTAATGCTGAGCCAGCCTTCGAGTTTTCCCAGCGGTCAACGTACGGACAGACGTCAAAGCTTCTTCTTCTTCTTCATCGTCGTCATCCTCGTCGTCGTCGTCGTCATCGTCATAGTCAAAATGAATATGCGCATAGTTGCTACGGAAATATTAAGCATACGCCCCGTGCCACAGTGTGTGTGTGTGTTTGTGTATGTGTGTGCATATACCGCAACGCGCGAAAAGGTAAAAATGGCAAGTCACATCACAACGAGTTCATGGAATTTGATGGAACACACAATTCTGAAATCCAAATTCTCATAAATTCTATGAAAAAATAGGAAAAACTTTACAGCAAACTTTACAAAATTTGCAGTATCCATAATATTTTTATAAAATATTTAAAATTTCATAACCATTTCTGAGAGTCTGTTTCTTGTCAATTTAGTAAACTTTTTGGTCACTTGTATATTTTACTGAGAAGAAATAAACTTCTGACTGACTTCTGAGAAAATTTTTATTACAATAACTTGATCAGCTTCATTGTGTGCGCTCTTAAAGTCACATTAAAACGCTGTCGAAAAGTTTCATGCAGCAACAGAAATCTTAACGTGTTTCTGATTTAGAACTTATTTTTGAATTTTAGTTCATACATTTTTTCAAAGACAAGTATAATAACAACAAAAATGGCAATCAATAGAAATAATCTCAATTAGAATTAATTTGTTCACCAATTTTTCCTTAACTTTTACAAATACTTAGAGAAATTTGTTTAATAATAAGTTTCTATAAAAGCCTATTTGGCTCTTGAATGGCTTTTAACCACACTGTATCCCAGATTTTAGTTTTCGTTTAATCTTGCTTTCGAAATTAACCGCGAGTTCTAAAAGTTGCAATAACCGAGAACACAAAAATGTGGGACCTCAATATGAAACAACATGTTGCAAGGCTTTGTGCACCTGCAAACCGATATTCTCCTTGGCTTGGTTGGTCTGGTTCACCTCTCTCTCTCTTACCTGCTTTTTTTTTTTGCTTTTGGCCCAAAGTATGATTGCGTGCCTAAGCGCCATCTTACGGTTGATAGCTTCATTACTGTGCTGTTGTTGCTTATTACCCGTTAGCTGGCTTGCTGTTGCTGTTACTGTTACTGTTGTTGTTTTTGGCATGTTGCAAGTGCTGATTATATAGAACCATTGGACCGTTACCTGCAACCTGGCTTTAGCTGACTGGCAGCCTGGTTGGCTTTTTATGGATGTTTTTCTTGTTGCAGTCAACAACTGCATGGTTTAGCTTAATTTTTAAATTGCCAAGTTCTAAAACTTCCCATCCACTCCACTCCACTCCTCTCCTCCCTCTTGGGTTGTTGGCCTCCTTTTGAAGTGAAAGTTTCTAATAGGGAACACGAGTGTTACGATGCAAACCGTGGGTGTGTGTGTGTGTGGGTGGAATGGTTACCTGCTTAAGATTTAGAAATTATGATTAGAAAGAGAGAGAGAGAGAGAGAGAGAGAGAGAGAGAGCGAGCGAGTGCTATTTTTGCAGGAAATTTGAAGTGTGTAGCAATTACTGTTACTTGCAGAAAAGTGTTTAGAGTGTGGCCAAGCAGTTTAAGCTTCACATAGAGAGTGAGAGAGGAAACAACTTTTCCATTAACAACCTTTTTGCATAAGCCCAAAACGACGACGAGAAGCGCATACAACAAAAAAGCTGGACAGAAATCTTTCACTAGTAAATATAAAGTAAAAGTTGTGCTTTGCAGCAGCTCTACACCAATGTGCATAAATTTCCATAGAGCAAAGAGAGAGAGAAAGAGAAAGAGAGGGAGGAGGGTCCTGTCGGGACAGACTATATCCATATACTATATATGGCCTTCTACTTCTCGCTCAAAATAACGGAAATTGTTTAGATTTATGGCCGACTGGCAGAAAAGGGCTAGAGCTAGGAGCTGTTCTATATTTATTTGAAAATAAGTCAAGTCGTTCTTTGACTTTCCCACCGCCGTCGTCGTCGTCGTCGTCGCCGTAGCCGCTGTCTGCTTCATCCATGACCAAAATTGACCTGCCTACGAAAGAAGAGTTTACAAATTTCAGGCAAGAGAAGAAGACAAACGAAAAAAATAGAATGGAGCCACCACAAAAGGATATTACATATCCTGGTTCCTAGTCGTGTAAATGCCATTATAGATTGAATATTTGGTTAGGGTAACAGGAGAAACAACTGGTGGGGGAGGGGGTTCGAGGACGATGGTTAGAAGTATCATGGCTGGCCGTGTCCTGGTCGATTGGTTTGCCATTTGATTTACGTTTCGCTTACTTCCGCCATTTTGTTGCTGTTGCGAAACCAACGCACGTTGCATACTCTGAGGCGTCGTCGATATTCGCAATACTCTTCACGTCTCAACTTGGTTTTTCTACTTCAAATATTTCAATTGAAAATACCCAAAGGTTCGTTTTAATTTACTTGACGTATATATACTTATGTTGAATTAATATTTTTAGTTGACAATTGAACAGAAATTTAGCTTGATATTGAGTTCTTAAATAAATTTTTAACAAATTTTTCTTCATTCATAGAAATATAGAGACACTTACAAATGAGTTACAGCACTTCTTGAAAGTCTGTGTATGAATTACTTAAATATTTCTTGATGTATTATTGGCACAAATTTCGATTTGCTTTAGTTTCGTTTTAAAATAAATCTTCTAGAGCTATTATAATCATATTTGCGTTAGTCTGGCAAATATCTTCAAAAATTAAACCATCGAAAAGAAATTAAGAAGCGATGTTTTTGAAAAAAATAAGTCCTTTAGCATATCTAAACTTCGGTCATTGCTGTATCGTATTTGTATGTTCGCTGTTATGTTTTGTTTTTGTCATTTGCTAGATTTAGCTCAAGTGCATGTAAGGATTTGGCCTTGCTCTTGCCTGGTCCTGGTGGTCCAGGCTACCATCTTTTGGCCCCATGAGTTATGTATTGGAGTGCAAAATATGAGGCTATTAGAGGCTTTAGGTCTTTTCTGTTCATACGTGCAAGTTGCGCTTTTTCACACAGATACAAACATACACACACACACAACCATACATACATACATATGTATATATATATGGAACCAAGGCAGGCAGACACAGAGACTTGTAGCCAGACATCAGCCCAAGCTCATGATTATTGCCATTATAGGAACAGAAGCAGCAGCAGCAGTTGGAAATGAAAATGAAAGGCGTTCAAGTCTACTTTGCCCGCTGTTGCTGTTGCTGTTCAGCCAACACCAAACACCTTCTTCTGCTCCTGCCTCGATATTCTTGTCCTGCTTCGCATCGACTCATTCCCGTCTCAAGTGACTATTCACAGTTGAAGATTTATTGAATGTGCGCGATGCTTTTGGGCTGCTCCTCCTCTTTTAGCCCAATCTTCACCCTCTGCGACCCATCCAACATTTGTCTGTCTGCCCGTCTGCCTGTTTGTGTGTCTGTCTGTGACTGTAAGTTTGCTTCAGCTGTCTGTGCTCTTTGGCATTGGAGGGTATTGAGTGTTTATTTATTTTCAAGCATCATAAAAAATACACACAGCCATAGCCACGACCAGAGAATGGTAGACGACGGACTTATGGAAGAATGTCTGTTCTCTCTTACATTTTCACCTAAAATGTGCCCAAAAATGGATTTCGCAATTTTTTCGTTGGGCAACACAGCCAAAAAAAAAAATTTCGTAGCATACAGTTTTGGGCATTTCTATTTCTCAATCAAAGCACATTTTCGTAGCATACAGTTTTGGGCATTTCTATTTTTCGGCAAAGCACATTTTTATAGCATACTGTTTCGGGCATTTCTATCATATTTTCATAGCATACATTTTTGGGCGATTTTATTTAAATTGAGAGTGGATAATTAAGAAATATACGACATTCAGGCGATTTCAATTTGATTATTCGTATTTTGTTTGGGTTTTTTTATTCGGGAATGACCCGGCCAACAGACATTCAATAATTTTTCTTACCGAATGGCAGAAACAGCTGCAATTTTTACGCCATTTTATGCTGCCAAACCAAGTGTAATTTGTGGCCAGGAACTTTGTCTATTGCCGAGTAGAGGCTCTTCCCTTATACCATTTTGTCCTACTCCTCCTTCTCCTTTCTATGTTGTTGTTGTTGCTGTTGTGGTTGTTCTTGTTGCTGTTAAATGAAGCATTCGCTGGTTGAAGTAGCTGTTGCAATTTTTATTTCATTTGCCGGTCAATGAACATTGGAAATGTATTAAGTGTTAAGTATTTTCCCTTACCTCCGTCCCGTCTCACGGCATTTGTCTCTTCCACCCTTGGCGCTTGTCTTTAATTGTCTACAAGTTGTCGAATGGCTTTTAATGAAGTGTTAAACGATTGCCCTCCTACTCTTGTGTTCCCCCTTTCTCTACAAAGGCTAACTTCTGTTGAGCAACTGCTCTCTATATTTCACTTTGAGTAGATAGTATGTAATTGAAATATTCATTTTCTTTGAACATCTGCGGTTTTCTCAGATCATATTGTGTAAATATGTGGTCTGTTATGTCGTTTCCCTTCCCTTCTATTTAAACATATTTCTATTGAGAGCAAATCGAGCTAATAAGCTGCTTAGTATGGAAAACTAAACAATTTGCTGTAATTAAAAAAGTTCGGGGGCAAAATCCAGTCAATAGATTGATTTCACTGCTTTAAGTTGGCTTACCGTAATTAGGCAAATACAAGTTAGCTATTGAAAGGAATGAGTTCGCTTTACAGACAGTTAAATACATCAGAGGTAGTCAAGTCATAAGCTTATTGTGGGTATTTAAATGAGAAAATGTCGTTGATATTAGTCTCACATCGTCTCTGAAGCGAGCAGATCTTTTTCTTTTGGTTTGGGTCTCTCCGGAGAAGAAGGCAGATAAGGAAGCATCTCAAGGATCAAAGCAACTCAATGCTTTCACCGTGAAATCTCGATCGAAGGTGTAAGTATGCTTCAGGACAATTTGCGGCGGCCACTCAACCAACACCTTGTGCTTAAGATGCACTTCAACACACGAGGAGCTCATTTGATAGCTGAATATGCTGAAAAGTTTCAGTTGAAGTACTTGTTCAACGACTCTCGTCCTCGCCATGTTCATGCTTAAGGAATTCCATAGATTTGCCAATTGTTGCCATCTCAATTGATCCCTTTTAGTAGACCAAGTCAATTGACTATGGTTAACATAATGTAAAAGATCTTAACCTACCATTTAACCCATTGTTGGCCATTTAATGCATTGTGTCTGCTCACAACACAACAAATTTTCAACGTGACAAGATTAACACTTTCGAAAACAACAACAGGAACAACAGAAGGTAGGAAAAAAAGGTAATAGCTAACCTGTGACCTGTGCGGACAACAAAAGACTATTGAAAGAACAATCATTCTTCTAACCCCTTACCCAATCCCCTTCTCCCCCAAAGCCCCATTGCTACCTACCACTGAGTACAGAGCCCCCATGGGAGCAGGGAGGAATGGGGAATGGGGGAAAGTGGGGGGTCCAACTTTCACACAATGTCAGTTGAAAATTCGAATTGAAAAATAAAAACAACAAAAAGCCACCCGAAAAATGAAATGAAATGCATGCCCCATTGACATATGGGAGAGTGAGTGTTGGCCCCAACGACGTCGACGACCAAGGGCTGATGAAAAGAGAGAGAGAGAGAGAGTTGTGGGAGGTGGGGGGAGGGTCAACTGGGGAAAATGGCAAATGCATGCGAAAGCACGATATGACGATGAGGTTCAGGCCATCGTCCTCGTACCCAATCCCCCCCCCCATGGAGTAAACAAAACCGGACGGACTGCAGTTTCTGGTTCTGCATTTTGCGTTGATTGTTCGATTCAAACATTTTGGCATATTTGGGCAGCGAGAGAGAAAGGCATTTTCTCTATTTCGAACAGTGACAAATAGCAGCAAATGAGTTAACCATTTTCCCTAGGCCTTTTTTCTGTTTTTTTTTTTTTTTTGTGTTTCAAAAAGTGGTCAACATTAATAGAGATTATAATTTTGCACAAGGGCTTGTAAAAGTAGAATTGTTTTTTTTTTTTTTTTCAATTAGCTTTTTGTGTAGAGTTTTTGTTGGAACTTTTGTTTTTTTGTTTTTGGTCATGTTGCCACTGTGCATTGGGCCAATGTTATGAGCCCAAGGCCTGAAAATGTGTTAAATCCGCTATAAAAGCGGTTAACCGAGTAAACTGCAAATGCAAAATGCGGTTTGGTTTGGTTTGGTTGGCTTTGGTCGACTCGGCTCAGCTCGGGTTGGGCAGAGACTGGTTTGGTCTGCTTTTGTTTGGTTCAGCTCGATTTGGTTGAGTGTTGATGGGGTTCACTTCTAGACCCAAAAACAAAACGAACAAAAAAAGTGATTTTTGGTGCAGTTGTTGTGTGAGTAGGCCAAACTAACTTAATCTGAATACAAAATATAGCAATCTGTATGTATATATACGCATACATACGCTAACATCAAAAAAGTAATAACAAAATAAATTTTGAAATGGAAAACTATTTTACCGAGGAAGAAATCGAAGAGGTTAACAATTATAATGAAAAGAGACAAAGATTTACGTTATAGTTCTCTCTCTCTCTCCTCCTTCCTTTTCAAGGTCTATACCGATGAGGAAACCCATAAGGCAATGGACTTTATCAAAGAGCATCAATTGCCCATGTCCGAGTTGCTTTATGCCTTGAAATATGTTCGCATTTTGCATGGCGCTGCCACAGGAACGGATGAACAATTGATGGATGTGCAACCGCCACCATCACTTTCTCCACCACCACCATCCATGCAGTTATCAGATGGCCGCCCCAATGAGCCAGTTCATGTGATGGAGCAGGCGCCACAATTAAATTGGGCTGCAGCATTGAACCCAATCTTGGAAACAACAATTCAAAAGTGATAGTAAATATATGTGGAGTTAATATTTCATTTAAAGTTCCATTTTGAGTTTGTGACAAAATAAAAGCTACAAAAGGATCTTCACAACCTTCTTTAAAATGATTCTCAAAATGTTTGCCGTGGAAAGCGATTTCTTAACTCTTCTTCATTTCGCTTATCAGATCTTCTCGTTGATACAAACTCTCATATTGGCTAACCTTTTCGTTAAACTACTTATTTAGAATTTCAGTGAATATAATTTGCATATATTTCCAATTTCAAGTTGAACAAAGTTGGCATTGAAACGCGAAAAAGAAAAAGAAAAAAAAACAAAATATATATGGATTTGGCATTTGGTTTGAGGAAAATCTAGTACAATTTTCATCAGTAGTCGTCAAGGTCTCATTTAATCTGTTGCAGAGAAGAAATTTCACAGTCAGTGTGGATTTTTGTTTGGGTTGAAACCCTCAGCACGAGTCAAATAGATAAAATTTCAGTCTTAGAGACAAAACAGAAAACAAAAAAAAAGAGAACAACGAAAGATAAGATTTAGAAGGAATTTCTTTTCAAGGCAAATAGAATTGCATGCAACGAGAGCGCACAAAAGGCAAACAAAATTATGTTTAAGGTTATATGCTATGCATAAGTAAATAAGCAGACAGCGCGCGCCATCGAAGCGGAAACGGAAGCTCAAGTAGCAAAAGAAAGTGTCTAACTGGCTCCTCCTCATGTGTATGTGTGTGTGAGAGAGAGAGACTGTGTGTGTGTGTGTGTGTGTGTGTGACTTATGCAAGGGCCACAGGCACTTCCGACAATTGGCAAAACAAAACACACACACACAGAGAGAGAAGCAGACACAATCCCACAAACAGAGCCAGTGAAGCAACCCAACATCTAACCAACCAGGAGCAGCAGGACCATCAGGACCATCAAAACCAGCAGCAGTAGCAGCAGCAGAAGGAGCAGCCGCAGCCACAGGACTTGCACACGCGCCAAACGAGAGATAAAACATTTGTATGCGCTGATAAGAACGCATCCACTTACTTTTGGTCGCACATGACCTGAATTTTTGCCCCACACACACACACACACACATTAAAGAGAGAGAGGGAAGGAGGGGAGCGCCGACCAACCCGCCCAAAAGACAGACAGACAGACAAAGTAAAAAACTTGGCTTGAACTTGCACACGAACCAAAAAAGCAAATGAAGAAATTTAAATTTGATACCGGCGACGGCAATCAGACGATTAGAATGATGCCCACACTTTGCATACCCTGGAAAAATAAGCACCCAAATAGCCAGTCGTTAGACTATGGAAATTAACCGAAATAATTAGTTCTCGATCGCAATCGATTGACCCATTCAGAGGCAGAGGGTATTCAATCGGTCGATCATTGTCTCCAAACTCTGATCTATAGACGTATGTTAGGGGGTCAACATTAACATGCGCCACCATAGACCGTACATCTCTTTACCCTAGCCTCCCACACCTCCCTGCCCCCTCTGCTCCCTACCCCTTCCGCCAACTAACCTCTTCTTCATGTCTCTGTCTATCTGTCTACATTTTTTTTTTGCTCTCTTTCTTTTCGGTTTCCTTTTTTTTTTTTTTTTTTGTTTTTTGGTTTTTGGTGGGGTAGTAAAAATCGCATTTCTTTTTTTCTTTTTTGAGTTTTTGAAAAGTTCCAGTTCAGTTACACGAAATTTGAACGGAAATACGAAAATGAAAGATTCGTATCTGGGCAAAAGTTAGAGCGAGATTGATGTGTGCACACAGAGGCAGCTGTGCACTCCGACCGCCCCACCGCCCCGCACCGCCCCAGCACCGAAGGGGAAAGAAAAAAAATATCGAACAGCCCGCAGCACTCAAATGTGGTACGTCGACGTAGTCGTCGTTGTCATCTGTCTGCCTGGTTGCCTGGTGCTCCTCTATCTCCTCATCCTCATCCTTCTCCCACTCCGCCACCTTGTAGAAGGAAAATAGGATTTGCTTGCAAATTTTTGCGCTTCATGTGCAATAGTGTGTGTGTCTGGGTGTGTGTTTGGGTGTTTGGATGGGTTGGAGGGGAGTAGAAAGAGTTCACTGGTCGTCGGTGAGTGTGGAACGAATGCGGGTGCCTCTGCCGCCTTCCTCTCGTTTTGTTTGTTTGACACTTGCGTGGTTAGTGATTGTCCATATTATGTGACACACTGCTGCCACACTAGACGAACAGAATGAAAGATAGAGCTAGAGAATTGGAGAGATACATAGAGAGACTGAGAGAGAGACAGAGAGACAGACAGATGGTGAGAGAGTGGGACAGTAGATGAACTCAAAGTGGCTCAATTTCGTGCTACATCAGCTGAGTTAGCTCTGCTGAGTTGACAACTTTTCCCTCTATCTCCTCTCTCTCTCTCTCTCTCTCTCTCTCTCTCTCGGCATATTCAGTTGCCTATTTTTTCTTTTGCTGCTTTTTGGTCAGCTCATGGTGACTTAAAGGTTCAAATTTTTCGGGGTAATTTGACATCTGTGTGATGGCAGTGGAAAGCCTAAATGTAGACTTCTGAAAATCGATGACACACAAAAAATTTTGCATTCAACTTTCATGCAAGATGCCAGCCACACTTGCAATAGGAATAGAGAGATGGAAATCAAATTTTTGGAGCAGGGTTATTTGGTTTATCCTTTGACCAATTTTAGCATATTTCATAGTAATTTGTTTTGCTTTTCTGTTGGCAGTATCAATGAAAGTAGTCACAAGGACTTTAGGGCACTAGGTTTCTTTTCAATTCAATTTCAAGGATATGTTTGTTCGCTTGAATAACTCATTCAATGCGATTTACCATTGCCAGCTAACAGGCTGTCTCGCATATCAACTTGAGGCGATTAATTTGCTTAAGAAATCAACTGCAGTTGCACTTTGCCTTGGAGAGGAATGTTTTTCCATGTTTTTCCAGCCAGCCGGCCAGCTGTTGGTGTTCTCAGCTCGTCAGCTTACCAATTTTTAATTGTCAAACGCACTGGAGTGACAAATTAAAGTGGCCAGTGGAGGAGTAACCTTAATGACAGCTGATATTTTATTTAACAAATGCAACAGCTGAGTGTGAAACAGAGAGAGAGAGAGAGAGCGAGAGAGAGAGGCAACTACTACTCAGGAATTGTGTTCCCAGAAGATGCCGTTGAAAAATGTATAAGAAATAAAGCAACAAAAAGAGGAGAAAACCATGAGATACAGAGAGACGTGGGGCGTGGGGTCGGAAGAAACGGAAACGAGTAATTTTTTGTTTGGGTTGGGGTTGGTTGGGGGTAGCGAGAATGAAATACATCCGCTTGTCATTGTCAGAGCATCCATCCGGATATGTCCAGAAGACACACACACACTTCTCCCGCCCCTCCCTGCTGCCCAGCTATAAAATGCAAATGAATGAAGAAATTTATTTCATTCGCGTAGCTTTAAAACGAAACCAACTTGCATTTAATTAGGCATTAATAGGAAGGAAGAGAGAGACGGCGAGAGAGAGAGAGAGGGAAAGCAAAGGGAAAATCCGCGTCTTTGTGTGCTATATTCTGCGGTTGTTTCCAGTGAAAGTTAAGCTTAAGCCGACTTAAGCCGAGCTCTTGCATTTGCATTTTTTCTACCCCATCACCCTACAACAACGTCCCCGAAGCCCCCCAATTCCCGACGCCCCCCACCATTCAAACTACACCAGCAAAAACCTTCATCATCATGTTGGTGGAAAAGTGAAAAATTTATGGCTTCAAACGGATTTGGTTGTGACGCCAAAATTCGATTACTGGTAATTGCCTATTTGCCATTGGCAAATGTGTATTTCTCTCTCTCTTTCTCCCTCTGCGTGTGTGTGTGTGTGTGTGTGTGTGTGTGTGTGTGTGTGTGTGTGTGTGTGTGTGTGTGTGTGTGTGTGTGTGTGTGTGTGTGTGTGTGTGTGTGTGAGGATGAAGAGAGACAAAAGGGTGGCTTAATTGAATTAAAAGGCGTGGCAAAGCTCAATGAAAAGGCATACAGGCAAGTGCGACTGTGTGCAATGATTAAGCTTTTAAAGCGTAAAGTGATTAATCGTGCGGATTCAATTTGAAAGTGAAATGTCCCATCAAGGGTTGTTGCAATTGAGTCAGAGCTGAAAATCAGAGCAAAAAAAAAACTAGAGACACTGATTAAAAACTATTTTAAAACTCACTGCTTATTAAAACATCAAACAACAAAATTGTAAGACAAATGTAATGAGGAAATAAAATAATAATTGAGAATAACCCAAAACAAACACAAAAGTGTTTCCTATTAACAATATGAAACTATTTTGTTGATCAGTTTTTCTAGAAAATATAATTGATTGAGTATTGATATAGTGATTCATTCACATAGAAAACATTTAAGTTTTTTGATAAACAATTCAAATCAAATCTAAAATTATCTTTTAATTATAAAATTTGACACGGAATCGTTTATTTTAAGCACATCCATTTAATAAATATTAGATTTAATTATAGAGCGCTGACTTTTTACATAAGAATTACAGTTTAATTAAGAAACAGAAACAGGAATTGTCGAAATACCATGTCCTTAAGCATTTTTACATATACATATGTATTTAGAGTGTCCCCAAAAATGTTAGTAATGACAAAATAAAAACACTTTTTTCGTTTGCAATACCAATCGGAATGTCCTTCTTAGCATTTATTTTAAGTCGATAAATATGGAAATAAATACTAAAGAAAATTAAATGAAAAACTTCCTGTTTCTCGAGATCCAAATTACTAAAAACCTTGTTTATTTAATTTTATAAAGAAACAACAATAAACTGTGTTTCATATTTTATTATAATATTGGACTATTGTGCATTTGGGACACCCGAAATACATTTACATACATAAATATGAAAATATTTATGTATAATTAGTCCGCTTACCCAGCCCCTAAAAGCAGACTACAAAAATACTCGAAAATTTCCATATACAATTTATTTCAACCGACAGACTTCAAGGGCTTTAAGTTGTAAATTGACAGTTATTGTTAAAATGCCGCAGACATGTAATAACAAATACACACACGCATACACACACACACACACACACACACACACACACACCTCACACTCACATATGTAGACAAACAAACTTGACGCTCATTTAGATCCCAACAATGAGCTGTTAACGGGAATATGTGTAACGCCCCGTTAACATATTTGATTTGTACTGAATCGAAAGTGAGTTGGTAGCAATACCAGGGACTAGGAACAAGAGAACGAGAGAATGAAGGGAGAGAGGGAGGTGCGGGTAGGGTAGGGTGATGAACACGAGTTTGAGGTCGAGGCAAATGCTATTTGATGGGTTTATTATTGGGCAAATAAATTAAAATTGTTTACCTTTCATGTGGCGCCGCATATCTCTGTCTGTGTGTGTGTGTATCTGTGTGTTGTTGTTGTTGTTTTTCTCTCTTTTTGTTGTTGTTGCTGCTGTTTTCTGCCCAGTTCAATTGCGGTTACGTGAGTGCGCGTATGTTGCGGCAACTTTATTTGCGCAAATTAATGTATAAAATGTTAATGGCAAAGAGGGAGGCGGATAATAATAGAGGGAGCATGGGTTCTATCAACATATGAAAATAAACAAAATTATGCGCAATTTATATATACAAATATACATATATATATATATGTTCATAACTATATGGCAAAGTATTTTGCTGATCATTGTTGTTGTTGTTGTTGCTGTATTATTTTATTTGTTCAATTTGAAATTTGAAATAATAATAACACAAAATATTTATATTTAGATCAAATTGATATATATCCACTTGAAATAAATAATTTTGATAGGGACTAGGCAAGAAAAACTGTCCCCCAAAAATAGCTTAGAGAGGATCATGTCTCCTCATACACGATAGCCATAAATTTAAGAGGAGTTTTGTGATATTTTTCTAATTTCTAGGCATGAATTCTTTTCTTTGTTTACTACTTTCACTTGTCAATAAGTTATAGTTAGAAATAGTTAGCAATTAAAGACCCATAAAATATATTTCCACATTGGATTATCACATGATATTCTCGATTAGAAGTTAAGGCACATTTCTACATTGCCCAATGATAATTTGCAATAATTTCTGTTTCTTAAGATGCAACTGATGCATTAGAACAAACTATTTCAATCAAAGACCACTCTGAAATTTAAGAGAGAGATAGAGAAAAAAAAACCGAAGAAGAAGGAAAAAATTGGAGCATGAGAATGGAAAAGTTTTTCTCTTTGATTGCACAGAGTTTGCAGTTCCTTCTCACATATCTAACTAAAGTTGGCATAGTTTACTTAACTGTTTGCCTTGTGCTGATATCCATGCCCCTACGCCCCCCCTAACCATCTTTGCGTACTATTTTTTTTTTTCTAGTGTTAAATAACGCCCTCTACTCCACTCCACTCTACTCGTAGTATCTGTGTTGCCTGTTTGCTTGCCTCAACATTTTTTCCACACAAATTCGTTCGATTTGCACGAGAAAAAAAAAAAGAAGAAGGAATTGTTGAATTGATAATTGAACTTTTTCAGGCAGCAAAGTGCGTTCAAAAAAAAAAAAAAAAATAGAAAAGAAAAACGTTGTTGAATTTACTTCGGCCCCATTTTTTCCACCCATTTTTTGTTTGTTAGGCCCTGCAGCTGTATCTTAAAGTATGTTAAATGCTGCATAACTGTTTTAATTGATGTGCGAAATGTTTGCATAAGGTAAAAGGCTAAGGCAATGGAAAGATAGAAAACGTAGAATGGTCTTAAAAGAAAGTGCTTCAAATATTTTGAGACTTAAGTTCAACAATCTTTGTCAAGTCACACAATATCTTACTTCAATGTGTTGTTACCAATTCAATTTTAAACTAAATTTAATGAAATACTTTCCAGAGTTCCTGTTTTTATGTCAAAGACATATCTAATAGCTAATCCAATTGAGCTCTTATCTTTTGAAAGTATCTGAAATTTAGCTGATTCATATATATTTACCCAAACATCAGGGGCAAAAAAAAAAAAAAAACTCACTTAAGTATCACTCTTGAAGCCCGCTAACCTCTGGTTATACTCCAACTCTCTGCCACATTGTTTATATCCTTTCACCCCGAAAAACCACACACGTTTGCCGGTTGTCGTGTTGCGTCTGGCACGGAAATGAAGTTAATTTATGGCGCTAAAAAGGATTTGACTTTGTGGCCCTGACTGAAACAGTTTTGTATTGTTTTGTACTCCCCATTTTCCCGTTTTCAGTGTTTCGGTGTTTTTTTTTTTTTTTGTTTGTTTTCTCGCAATCATAGGGTCATAATGATTTGTGTGCTTAATACGGCGCCAAACGTCGCCGTCCTAAATTATAAAACTATCTGCGAAACTTTTATGCAAACATATGTACAATATCCATATACATACATACATACATATGATGTAGCGTTGGGGGTGGAAGGGGGCGGGTAATGTGGCGACTTAGTCTCAAAGTTTTATATGAATTTGTGGCATAAAGTTATAATCATATCCATCCCAACTTCCCTCCTCCCCCCTCTTACCGAATCCAAGTCCCCTCTTACTGGCTGCCAACCATTTCTAATTACAATTTCCGTTAACATTAATTAGCATGTCTGTTTTTATGGCATTTTGGTTGCTTTGGGTTTGCGTTTCTCTTTTTTTCGATTCTTTTTGAGCAAATGGAGGGGCGGTGAGTGCTGGTTGCCATTGGCCTTGAGGGAGGTTTTGGAAAATTATGCAAAATGACTTGATGGCAGTTTGAACAGTTTTGAAAAGGTGTATTAACCATGACGTTGGGAATTCTTTTTGACCCAACAAATTGTTGGGTACTTCACATTGTTGGCACATCATGGTAGGAATTATGATATTAATAAACTCATTAAAAATATGGTCAAATATTGACTCGAGTCCTTAGATTCGATTGATTCTAGGAACTAAAATTCTTTCTAATAAAAAGTTAGAAGAAGAAAAAACGTTAGACGCTCTGTACTGTACTGTTCTGTAACCAAAATGATGTTTTAAAATAAACCCAATCGTATGTCATATCAAAAAATTTGTTGTATTTTTATCCTGTAGATCTTTCCCTGTGTATTCCATAGAAAAAAAGTTAATTTGGGAAAGTTTTTACCCAAAATTTGACTTGATTTCGTCCTCTTGATTTTTTTGTTACTTCATTTTTAAATTTTCGCTTAGAATTGTACAACATTTTTGATTAATTAACGCCCTTTTTCAACAGTCTTTTATTTCCGTTCCATTTTGTAGTAGTTTTATATTTTTTGCCATCTTCCTTCTATAATTTCTGCTTATGTTATATTTGATCTTTAATTTGAAGCTTCTTCGCTATAAATTTTTCCCCTTTTTTTATATTTTTGCTTAAGATTTCAAGTTTCTATTGTCAAATTTAAGAATGGAAATTGACACGTTTATTTGCAATCCCTTGTCTGGGTTTTTAGGGTATTTCAGGATTCACTGTGACATTTTTCATTTGAAACTTTTGGCCAGATCCATGCTCTGGCAGACTTTCATTAACTTGTCATTTTGTTCAGGTGGTGAGGAGAGGCAGACAGAGATGGGGATGGGGGGTTTTCCTCCCCACAAAAAAAAAAAAAAAACAAGTCAAGGCATAGACAACGAATGGCAATGGCTTTTAGCCGCAGACAAAACAAAAGCTATGACTCTACAAAATTTTCTCGGTTCCCTCTTTCTCCCTCTCTCCCTGCCGCCATTCGCAGGTAAAGTCAATGGCATTTTTTTCTTTTTTTTTGAGATTTTGTTCCATCTATGTGGGTTTTTTTGGCTTCTTTTTTTTTTGTTGGGCTATTGCTGTCTGCATCTGATAAATGCCTTTAGGTGAGATAGCGGAGAAGCGAAAAATTTTTCAAGGTAGACATAGGTTCAATTTACGGCCTTTGAGATGTCGGCATGTAGTTATTCATTTTTTTTTTTTTTTTTCGTTTTCGTCTTTTTTTCTTTTGCTTCAATATTTAAGTGAAATTGGTTGTCGTTGATATGCGGAATGGTGAATGCGGAATGACATTTACTTAAGTTACTCCCACGATGCCAAGGCACTTTGCTGCAGTTATCATAACAATTATGTAGCATAGAGACAATACTCTCGCACACACACACACACACACACTAACAGTCAGACACACATAATGGCAGGACTCAAGCCACTTCAAACAATGCCATAAAACAATGAAAGGAGTGCAGGTTAGGGGAATAGAACAGAAGCAGAGCCAGAGCGAACGAAGGGCGAAGGATGGAGAAGCAGATTGCAGCTTGGAGCATTGTAGTTTGCAAATTAAATAATTCCCAGTTACATTTCCGTTTCGCCAAGTGCGTCGACAATATTATTTGCCTCTTTTCCCACCTCATACCCTCAAGTGCCATTGCCGTCACCCAGCCACCTAGTCAACGAGCCACCGAGCCACCGCCTACACTCTTCAGTGGGAGTCGAGTTGTTTCCGAGTGCTAATTGTGCAGCTGCCTTTTGTTTGAGTGTCCTGTGTCCTGGCAGTTGGGATCTCGGCGAATCTCTGCACTGGGCAGCAGCAGCAGCAGCAGCAGTTGCACCAGCAGCAGCAGCATCAACAGCATCCTGTGGGGCAATCTCTGGAGTTATGTGACTGCAATAACACTAAATTGGTCAGATATCTCTTGCGCGGTTTTTGCCGCTGCGTTGCATTACAAATTGCTATGGACTGGCTCTAATTAACCCATTATATTATAATGGCCACAAGCTAAAGCCAGACGAGAAAAAACCCATTGTCGTTTTTACATGAAATTACTTCAAGAAATGCTTTCCATTAAAATGATATGAAGATGATGTCGTTTTTTGAGCAGATTCTTAAAGCAAAGGTAGTACGCTCTCTCTGACCCAAGAGCAGAGCATGTAGGAAGTTCTATTTACCCCAATAAATAAAATGATATCGAGAGTAGAGTTTTAAGAACTTAATGCTAATTGTATCAAGAATCAATGAATGAAATCTGAAGAGTAATACCATCGTTTACTTGGTATTATTACTAATAATTTATCGATTAATCCCTCTTCGGGAAAGCTTGTATTGCCACAAATTTTAATTGGCATTAAATCAGTTTTCATCGATACTCGGAACAACCGATATTCTGAATAACCAATACAGTTACATTATCCATTTTGAAAAATGAAATTGTTGAAATATGTCCAAGAGGCAAAGAACATTGTGTATGACACCCAATGGGTTAAATGAAGTGTGTAAAAGGAAAACAAGTTTGACGCTATCCGTCCAGTGCATTTAGCTTTTAATTGCAGTCGAGTTTTCTCCTCTCTATCTGTTTTTTTTTTTTGTCAGTTTTCATTTTTTTTTTGGGGGCGGGGGGTAGGGAGATAGCTACATTTGCATATCATTTTGTAGCGGGTTTTATGTTCCCTGCAGCATTTCGTTGGCCAACTGTCACTGGCACAGCGCCTAACCATATGCAATTGCACAAAACTGTCCATCAACACTGTCATTTACTGGCAACTGGCCTGTGTGTCTCTCTCTCTCTCTCTCTCTCTCACTCACACTCACTCACTCTTTCGTTTGTTCAGTTTTGGTTGCTTTACCCAAAACTGTCGTCATGCGGCTGACGCATTTCTTAAATGTTTGGCTGGCTGTAAAATTTATTTAAACGCGTTTGCGGCCTGTCATACACATGACAGACACGCATACGCAATGCGTCATCGTCATCTCCAGGGCGCCTCACTCCCGCCCAGGCTCCCCCAATCGCCCAGTTTCCAGCTTCGAGATCCAATTCCAGTTTTTGATGTGGGCGCTCGCGCCTTGCGGATAGGCAATGCAATTTGCATTTAGCCGATTTGCAGTTGTCAAGGACAGAGAAAGGGTTCCAGAGAGCGCGAAAGCACGGCCAGTGAGTGGGAGGAGAGATTGAGCGAGAGAGAATGGATATGCTCATTGCCTTGCCTTTTGGTTGTCATATGTTGCAGATTAATGCAATTTGTAGGCTGCCATTGACAGGTTTTGCCTACGGCACAAAAGCAACAACAGTTTTTGACTTAAGAAAACCTTATTAGCAAATCAATTACAAAGGATTCTCGCAATTCTAATTTAAATTTACATTTCAATTCCCACCCTAAACCGCTTCCAAGAAAATCATAAAAATGTTGACAGCAAATATTATTACGCAAAATACCTACGCATGATTTGAATTTGCATAATATGTATTATTGGGTTTATGGCCAATGATTTTGTAATTAACAATATGTGGGGTAATAAAATTTGAAAATCTTGGCTTGTCTGTCGAAAGAGTCTGTAAGAGTTGAATCGGTATTGCATAGGACTGTGACTTACTCTATAAAAGTATTTATTTATAGACTATATGTAATAATCAACTAGAGGTTTTGACACTTTGATACATTAAAATTATATGAAAGTTCCTTGAACCATTGAACTGAAATAGGCTTCAATTTTTGCCAGCCTGCCAAAGGCTTAATTCAGTCATTTTAATCGGCTTAAAAACAATTGGTTAACAATGTTATAACACAATTTGGCAAAAACTTTACTTTACTTTCACACATTTAGTTGAGCAAGAAGAAAAATGTTACAAAATAGAGAGAAGCAACAAAACAAAACAAGAAAGTTCAAAAGGTTAAGCGAGAGAGTTCTGGGTCAAAATGCTTAAACTGAAATAAGTGTGCTGGAGTAAGGGAGCGAGAGAGAGAGAGAGAGAGCGTGCGTGAGGCAGAGAGCGAAACAGTTCAAATAATATCAATTAACTGCAAGTTTACGTGCTTCGGCTAATTATCTCGCTTAATAAAGCGCCTAATGAGTGGAAACAGCTGCCAATGCCCAACTGGGACCCCAAAAGGCATACCAAAATTAAACAGAGAGAGAGAGAGAAAGACAGAGCGAGCATGAGAGAGGTAGAAAAAGAAAGGTCTTGCTCACTTACTTTCTTACACTCCGGCCACTTCACTTCACACTTTCTTCTCTTTGGTTTTTTACACTTTTTGCTCAGTTTTCTTCTTTTTTTTCCATATTTTCTTCTTCACTTCTCCTCGCTGGTGGTTGTAAAAAATAATTATGCTGAAATTGCTTGGCGGTTTATGAAATTTAATTGTTATGTTTTTCTATGGATTCTCTTTTATGGATTCTACGTCGCCTTCGTCGTCTTCGCTTTAAGATTTGTCGGCGTCTGCCTTACGTTGAGTTTCCTTCTTGTTTGCATTCGCATAACTTAATTCGTATTTCAAGCTAAAATGAACTTTCAACTACGCTAAACTAAGCAAATTTTTTTTACACATTTTAAACAAGTGAAGTGTGTAGCGTGGGTGGGAGTGGGAGGGGGCGAGGGAAAAGGGGGGTGGACTTAGCCATACATATGTGTGGCTGGTTGAGCAAATAAAGGCTAAAGTTCAGGGCTCTGTTTGTGAGCGTGTATGTGGATGACGTTTGAGCTCATTAAGAAAATTCGTGCGGTCGCTTTGGCAACTATTTCAGCGAGCATAAACGGAACGGAACGCTTCCAGGCGTCAAACGAGCACATGGGCGTCGCTTAAAACAATTATGCAAAGGATAGAGCAGTCCAGTTTGTTTTTTTCGGATTGATTTAATGTCTAAATCATCGCAAGAGGTCACACATTAGCTTTTTCTTTGCATTTGCAATTTGCCCTGAAAAGTATGCTATGTTATTTTTACAGAATTTCAATATCTCAGTATGTTGTATTGTTTTCTTTATTTTACCAAATAAATCAATGCAAAAAGAAAGATTTCACTTCGCCTCTTTGTCCTAACAAATACCACCTACTCCTCTGACATCTTCACTTTTCACAATATTTTCTCTACACACACACACACACACACACAACTCTGCATAATTATGCACAAAATATATGTACACACACACACACACCTGCATTGGTATGTACTAGTACATATATGGTACACAAATATTTACAGTTCCCAAAACATACAAAAACAAACGAATGGAGATTTCTATTTACCTAGGTAAACTTCCAAGTTCTAGTTAAATATTTAATGAATTAAACAAAAATTAAAATGAATTCACTTAAACATTTATGGCAAACCCCAACTATGGACACTGGCTAACAGGGATAATTTGAAGTAAATCAAA
Organism: Drosophila sp. 14030-0761.01; assembly: GCA_018150735.1. NCBI lineage: Eukaryota > Metazoa > Arthropoda > Insecta > Diptera > Drosophilidae > Drosophila > Drosophila sp. 14030-0761.01. The sequence continues at coordinate 17,496,259 of JAECWO010000001.1, read as the reverse complement.
AACCCCAAACGGCCAGTCTTAGTCCTTGACCAGGATGAAGTTTCTATACCCTTTTCAATACATCTTTGGTCTGATTGGATAAAGTAGTTATACCATATAAAGAACTAAATGTATATTTAATTTGCTTCATTAAAATACATGACATCATTAATTTATAAGTATCATCATCAAATATATAAGTGGCTTAGAATTTAATTTAAAACAACGAAATATCAGATATATATCGTTGGATATAGTGATTAAATTGAAAAGTAAATTCATAGAGTACTGATTTGGCCAGCTCTTCAAGCTGACAACTAATTTCAATTGCTAAAAGTTTTTCAAATAAATACATTTGCAATTTGTGAGCCATTTTTGTTAAGAGTCTTTCAAGTGATTTGCACATTTTTCTTATACATACATATATATATACTTATAGTGTTGTTTTTTTTTATTTCTCCTCGAACTTTTGCACCTATTTATATTGCTCTTCTTGGCCTCTTTGCAGTGGCAACAAATTATCAGTAGTTAGCAACAGCTGCAGCATCATCCAAAGCCACAACATCAATCCAAACCACTTAACCACACACACGCAGACACACACACACATACACTAGCACACTTACATTCAACTTTAGTATTTTTAAGGCCATTTGTCATCGACTTGATGTGAAGGTGTTGGTTCTTACCCCCATCACTCTTATAGACCCCCTCTCAGCCGCTTTTTACCCATTTTTGGCTCACTAAAAGTTTAGGTAAACCACATGTTACATTTTTCTTTACCAATCAACAGCCTTGGGTGCATTTTAATGGCACTTCAAGCGAATCCAGGCTGCAGCAGAAGCAGCAGAAGCAGCAGCAGCACCAGTTTGTGTCCTTGCCGCAAATGTAGAAGAAATACGTAGAAGAAAAAAAAAATAAAACTAAAACCACAACATAGAAACAGCTAAGAGAGAGAGACGGTGATAGAGAGATGGTGGACGGACGAATGGTTGCTAGAGGGGGAGGGGCTTGAGAGGCAACAAGCAAGTAGTTAGAGGGAAAACAAAAACAACAGAGGAAAAGCCAAAAGAAAAACTGCAGGCAACATTGAAAAAACAACACGAATCTAGACAATGACAGCTTCTCAACATTGTGTATAAAGCCGCAGGCTATTTGTCATACGAGTTTTCATCGTTACACCTACGCCGTCGTCGCTGCCGCCCCCCCATTCCCCTAGACCACCTGCTCAGCTCACTCATCTACCTAGTTTTTCTCAGAAAAGTGGAAAATAAGGTGCCGAGGAGGTAGATACATAGTGGTGAATGTGAAAGTAGAAGAAAGAAAGATGCTAAAGAAGAAAACGAGGCAAGGCGAAGTGGTGGGTGAAGCCACCTGTCATATGTGTATGAAATGCCAAAAGTAGGGAAATCAGGTTAAGGCTGTTGCTCCATGTGATTCGATGTTGGTGTGTGGGTGTGTGTTTCCCCACTTAGTTAGCTTGTTTCACTGTTGATTTTCAAAGCTTTCTCATCTTAATTTCAACATTTCATTCAATTCACTTTCACTTTTGGGTGTATCCCTTTTCTTTTTTTTATGCGGCTCATTTAAATCCATGATCTTGCTCATTAACCACCTAGATGGTTCATTAATTTGATTTGAAGCTCACTTTGTTGTTATTGTTGTTGTTGCTGGTGTATATATATATATATATATAGTATAGTATGTATGTATGTAGGTATATGTATATGCGATTTAACGACTTTAATTAAGGCAAAATGTAGTCGAACGGCCACGCATCTGACCTCATTTTTTATGGTAAGCTATAAATAACTGAAATTATGTGCACGCCGAAAGTCTGAAACTGACCCCCGCTCTTCCATACCCCTCCTAACCGGACCTTCCCAGTGTGTTTTCTTGCTTTTTGTTTTTCATTTTCTTTTTTTTTGGGTGCGTTTTCCTCTGTGTATTTTCTTCATTTTTGTTGCTGTGCCGAGTTAAATGCGCTGCCATGAATTTTAATTCGACGACACTTGCAGAAAAGGAAAAGGACACGCAACACGACAGACGACGTCGCCATAGTATAACCAAAATAAACGAAACGAAAATTTAAGTAAAATACTTGCCTGAGCGCAGTGGGATGTCTTCTAGTACCATGGGAATATGAGCTGAAAATATTAGAAAAAAAATGCAATTCAATTAACAAATCAAGTATGTGATAGGCAAACAATAATATTTTTAATATAATGTGTTCATTTACAAGGTTAGATATAGTATTCAATAATTTGAATAAATCAAATTAAATTTCACAACAATTCTACTGCAATGTGTCAGCAATTGTTTCAACTTCAAGGTGAAATTTTACAACAAGGGAAGATAGACAAATTAAGAGAGAAAAAAAGGAAATTATTTGGAAGAACTAATATTTGAAGCCCTCATAAGTATGCAACACAAAATGTAAAAAAAGTACCAACATAAGTTTGAATTGAAAAATCAAGGATAATTATAATTTACAGGTCAAAAGGCATAAAACTTAAATACATTTATTTATTTATTATGATTTCTTAATAAATTATTTGCCAATCTAGCCCCATTTCTGTTTCCTAGATTCACCTGCACATAATGGCTCAATCGAAGCGATGTTTTTGGGTATTCCCTTGGAGGAATGGGCAACCTGAAATTATTTTTATAATACTTTTACTCCTTGTGCTTAAAGTTTCAACTTTGAGTGAGTTTCTGGCCCATGGTCTAGTTAGTTCGTTTGGCCGGTTGCCTCTGGAATGGCTTCTGGTCATTTTGGCGACTCGCTGACGCCAACCAGGCCTTGCTGTCGTCCAGCCACAATCGGCATTAATTTAGCGGAAGTAATGCGAGAAATTGTTATAGTCGCCCCGAAACAGGACAAAAAAAAAAAAAAAACAACAAAATTTGTTGCCTAGAGAAAAGAAAAAAATTACTGAAACAGAAACAAAGTCGCCAAAAACCTTTGCCCAATTGTGCCTTGTGTATTGAACTTGGAGGCTAATTGGTAAGTTGGCCACTCTGTTTAGTCTTCAAATACGAAAAACACAATATACATATATCTTCAATTTTTCTTCATTTTATTTGTTTTTGCGCAAAAAAAAAAAAAGGGGTTTTCATTTTGTTGATATTTATTTTTATCATTTTCTTGGTTGGTTAAGTTTTATTTCTTGATTTTAATTAAATAAACATGCCGCCTTTTTATACTTTTAGCTTAGCGTTTTTATTACTTAATGCAATTTAATGGTTTGTGTCGTTGATGTTCTTGCCTCTCCTTGCCTCTCCTTTTTGTTTGCCTTTTTCATTCAGTTTCTTTTTTTTTTTTTGTTGTCGCTTTGCCTACAACTAATTGCCTTTTTGGTGGTTTCCCTATCAAATCATCTTGTTTTGTGTTGTGAGCGTTTATCGTTAATGAAAGTGCCACATGGCACACATTTTGCTGTATTATGTTAATGTCATTATAACGTGATTTATACAAATATACGAATATATATAAGTATAACGGATATTTGCCTTTCTCGTTTTGATGACCTTTTCCACTATATCATAAACAATGAAGTTAATGGTTAGATTTGGTAGCATAGAAAAATGAGATTAACTTCAAGATTTCAATGAACAAATTTTGTGTGTTAAAGTTATGAAATTAGACAAGAATTAACATATGCTGCGTGTGTGTCGTTTGACAAAAGAAATACCTTTAAAAGGTTTCTGAAAATGAACAATCAAAATGGACAATCCTCTGACTATAAGTTCCGGCTGGAGCGAGTGAAGCATTGTCCAGAGAACAATCAGAAAAAAGGATGAGACAAAGGATTTCTGTTGAAAAAAAAGATGTTTGATCTTTTTAGTATTGAGCAAAATCAAAATTTAAATTTGTTTCTATTCGAAAAGACAAACTTCTTAATCAAAATAGATATCAGTCAAATGTATTGTTCATTTAAATTAAAAGGTTGCAGGATTCAGGAGAGAAGATGAGTTTCTTTTAATGTTCACAGCCTGCCTCTTTTTCTATATATTGAATTGAATGTTTCATTATATGTAGAGCTTCAATGTTCTTTCTCATTTTCTTTTATCCATTGATTCACAAACATACATGAAAATTCGACACATATTTAAGCACTCATTCACACGTCTTGGCAACTTATTTAACAACTCAACTCAGGCTCCGCTCTGCTCAGCTCAGCTCAACTTAACTCAACTCGATTCAACTCAAACCAAACAGTTTGTCTAGATCTTTGTACATTTTACATTGCTTTAGCTTTGAATGCAATTTAAGTATGTACTTCAAAAGCAAATGTTTTATAGAGCACCGACACATTTTCACATTTACACAAGAGCACTTTTCCGAAGCCCAAAAAAAAAAAACAACAAGAAATGAAAGAAAAGAAAAGGAACCAAGAGGCAAAAAGAAAAAAGAAAAAAAGACACAAGAGGCAGTCAGTCAGTAAGACATAGAACGCCAGCAGGCATTCTCTAGCATCATTCGTAATTCCCATTTTATGTCCCTCTATCTCCTCTCTCTCTTTTATTTTTTTTTTTTTTTTGTGCCTCTCGTATTCTGTATTATTTAAAAGCCTAAAATCTATGAAGTGCGGTGCAAATATTTGAAATTGTTAAGGCAACATTTACCATGCCCGACTGCAGTTGACAAGAATATTTAATTTAACTGAAGGAACAAGCTTTCACATCCATACAACGATTGCAACGAGCGAAGAAACTGAACCACAGTTAGGGAGTTAGGGTATAGAAAAGTCTGAACAGATTGCTTTGAATAGTGGCATAAATAGATTTCGCATTCTTAGTGGCAAACACTTTGATGATGTGATAATAATTGGCATTAAATAATAATAACTTATTAATTTGAAATATATATATATTTAGGGTATCAAATCGTTCAGTATTTTTTTCCATTTGGCAATGTTTTACTTTCGTTTCCTAACGTTCTTCTAGCATTCGCTCTTCGCCTCTCACTTCTTCGTCAATGCCATTTCAGTTTCATCGTATGCTCCGCTTCCGTTTCCGGTTTCTCGTTTACATTTGTGTTAAATGCAAAAGTTGTAACTTTTTCTCAAAGTTTCTCTTCTTTCTCTCTCTTGGAAAACTACGTGCACAGCGTGCGGTCCCCTACTATGTAAGTACGTACGTATGTACATACATACATATATCCCTCGTACGTAGTCCACCATTCATTCCATTTGCCAATGCCATTTCCATTTCCATTTCTTCACAAATGCAAGTCAAGCCGCCTCTATTTAGGGTCTATTTAGATTTTAAAAATTTAAAATGCTCTATTTACCGTAAATATTTTCATAGTAATTTACGCAAATTTACATAAATAAATAGACGTGCGGGTGGCCAGTGAACTGAAGTGCAGGGACGTTGGGTGGACAAGTTGTGGCGAGGTAACCTCATTTGAAAAATGTCAAACGCAGAGCTTTTTCCACACCCATTTAATGGGTGTGCGCCTACACACAGAACAACAACAACAACAACGAAACGCAAAAGCCTAATGCCTAGTCCTAGCCATCGCCTATAGTCGTGGTGCTGGCCCTGGTTCTGGCTCTGGTCCTGTTCCTGTTCCCTGGCCCGTTGTCGTTTGTTGGCCTAATAGCTTTTCTATAATTTATCATGCAATATTTATGGCACGCGCTTTTGTATCTAGGAATTATGCATATATTATTCAAAATGCTTTTTATAAACAGCCTGCACACTCACACAGTCACAAATAGAGGGTATACGTAAGGGTATATTGGTCAACAAATTGTCTTTGACCAAAGATTTACCAAGTGCAATACGATCTCAAGCGACTTCTATTATGCTTAACGATTCGTTGTGAAATTTCATACCGAATGGAAAAGTACTCTAGGTGATTCTCTTGGAATTCGTTTAAGGTCTTAGTTTCCTATCGAAAATATCTCCAAATTATCAAAGTTTCGAATTGATCGGTGTGTATCGATAACGGTTCCAGAAGAATTTTCTTTTGCTTGACTTCGACTAGTCGATATCATTAGCCGATATATCGCATGTTTACTCATTAGTTGGTAGTCGTAGATAAATATTTTTAATGGGGATTTTCCAATTGACAATTGTGTCTGAGTGAATTAAATTTGATTAGTTATTTCATTCAGCAATCAATTGTTGATTAACTCTCTGGTTGATAGTATTACAGGGTACCGAACGATTCGATCGATGCAATATTATTATTTACTTTTGTTTTACTTTTTTCATTTAACCAAAAGAACTGTCCATTATTTTATATATTCTCTGGCACTAAACGTTGTCAGCGTTTAGTTCTTTCACACAAGTTCTCTAGCTCTCTGTCTCTGTCTCTGTCCCTTTCTCTCTCTATCTCTATCTCTGTCTTTGTGTTGTGTGGCATGGTGGCAGTTTTTGAAAAATTGTTTTCATATTTATTGTATGTGGGAACTGAACTTTATGCTTCTAGGCCAAGTTAATTGGTAAATTTAAATTGAATAAATTTTTAATGATAGTGCAATGGACTTTTCGGTTCATGTTCGTCGTTCCAGTCGTTGTCATCGTCGTCAGTATTCAAAATGCATAACGATTTTTGCGGTTCAAAGTTGTCATGTGTTTTAGTCATTCTATATAGTCTAGTTAGTCTCTGTGTTTGTGTGTTGGGTCATTATTGGCGGTTTATAGTTGTTGTTTTTGGCTAGGGATTAAGCCGTTAAATGTAATGACTGCGATTTATATGGTCGCTAAACGTAATTGGCAACTAAAATGAGAGCAAAATTGTACAATATATACTTAAATGGTTTTAGCATTTTGTTTGATTAATTGATTGAGTTTTGAGCGAACACTGTTAAATTGGTTTAGATTACACAAAAACACAAATTGATGTAACTTATATTCTATATAGTATGTGTGTATGTTTATGGTATCGACAACTTTTTCAAAACTTATCATAGGAAAACTTTACCGATAGCTGTTTAGAATAGTTCTTCTATAATTCTTCCATTCATTCCTTTTCAAATTGGAGAATTTGTCGTGTCCGCATTTCAATTGTATGGCTTTTAACTTTTACCTGAAGTCCGGTAGAGACAAAGAGAGAGAGAGAAAGAGAGAGGAGAGTCTACTTTAAGTTTTAGCCGCATCCGATGCCATAAATGTCAATAGACCAAAAACCATTATGCATAATACCTAAGACCCACAATACCTCGCTCTTTCTCTCTCTCTCTCTCTCTCTTTTTCTTTCTCACTGTGTCTTATTTCAGCCAAGGAAAGTAAATGCAATGTGCAACTTGCGACTTTGCAAGCAGAGAGGCTAAACAATATTTCTCCATTACGGGACAATGGACAAGGGTGAAAGAAGAGATTTCCACCTTCTGTTCGCCACACTGTTCCGTTCTCATCCTGGGACGACGACAAGTAGCACCTTTTACCACCATCAGTTGAAACTTTTGCTTCCCTTTACCCGCCCCTTGCTCTCTACCTCTATCTATCTAACTGTCTGGTTCGTTGCCTACTTTTTGTGTGCGGCGGCAAGTTTTTGCTTTCGCTTATTGTCCAAAAGGAGTAAAAAGAAAGAAAAAAAAAACCAGAAGGCCGAACTAACTTCGTGCATGTTAAAATTTGTATACCCTTACAAGTTCTTGTGTTACTCCTTGATCGAATTTGCCACGGACGTTTGGATCTACTTATAGTAAGCTGCCAAATAAAGTTATTGATCGAAAACTCTTTTTTCGACCTAAATTATATATCATATTATATATTAATTAAATAGTCCGAGAATCCGAGATATATAATGCCTTCAGTATATACAGCTCTGTAGCTTTAGAGATGTAGGAGAAGAAGCCAGACAAACGGACAGACAAACGGTCATGCTGATCAAGAATATAATTACTTTATATGGTCGAAGATGCCTCCTTCTGACCAAAATGAATATACCCTTTTTGCTAGGGTATCAAAAAACTTTGGCTGTTTGTTGCTAAATTGAATGCGACTTGCGTTTCCACACTTTCTCTCTCACTCTTACTCTAACTCGAACTCCAACTGTAACTCAAACTCTAACTCTGTGTGTGCGTCCTTGTAAACAGTAAAGTCCTTGAAAGGTGCAAATTGTATAAAACAAATAAATGAAAGAGAAGCAACCATCTTGTTAAGCTGCTTGTTTCTGCCAGAGCTCTAAAGAGTTGAATTAAAATTGCAGTAGATTGTATTTTGATTAGATAACCAATGTAAAGTATAATCAGTTGCCAAATCACTCTCTGTGCTTACTTTCGATTCAATCTACATACGTACCGTACAATCGGCAATCTAGCCAAACAGATTTCATTAAGTCAGAAAATCATAAATCTGTATCTGTATCTCTATTTCTATCTGTATCTGTATATGTGTTGCTCTCATAAACGAAATCATTTCAAATTTGCCATCTCTCGCATAAAAGTATGCTACACAAAATGTTGATGCAAATTCACCAATATATCTGACAATGCCTATGCCAATAGATCTGCCAGAAAAGTTGTCAACTGCCAGTCGTTTCTGTTGTTGCTGTTGTTATCAACATAATTTGCCACATTTCACCTCCATCCACAAAAATACTTGGCACTTGGAAACTTTCAGTCCGCACACACACACACACACCCACACACCCAACTTCAACCGGAACAAAACCCCTCAGGCTTCCCCCATCACCCCTTCCAATGCCAAAAACTCGATTTATATGCCAACAAAATACACGTTATCATTGCCACACGTAAGCACAGCGCAGGATACGAGGATTGAGGTTGGCAACAGATGAGAAATAGAGGCGGCAAGCAGCACCATCAGATGGATTCATCTGTCCCTTACCCCAGCCAATCCCCCATCGCTTCTTCACCTTTTTTGCAGGATGGGAGGCATGGGCGTGGCTGACTACTGAATAGGCTTGCTGCTGCTGCTGCTGCTCAGGTATGCCGTTTGCTCAAATCTGAAATTGAGCATGGAATTTGCGTAATATGTAGGCGTGTTTGTGTGTCTCTTTGGCTCCTTCTGGCTGTGTGTGTTTGTGTGTGTGTGTGTGTTGTCGCATTTATAGCATGCAAATATGTGTGAAGGCATTTAACTTGTCTCTGCCTGTTTGTGTGTGTGTGTGCGTGTGTGTGTGTGCGTGTGTGTATCTGTGTGTGTATGTGCTACGTGCTGCTTAACAAATATGATGCATACATCATGCTGAAATGAAGGAATTTTCATTTAGTTTTTAGTCAAGGCATTGATTGGAATTGTAAATGAACTGAGAGAAACTACACACACACACCCAACAGCCACACCCACTCACACTCTCGCTGACATACTCAAATTTTCAAGTTAATAATAGAAATACATGTATGAAATTTTCTACTAAAGAAAATGCCAATACATTTCTTACCTTAACTTTTTGTGTGTGTAATAAACTAGAAAAATAATCATACAAAGAATTTTCACAGACATTTCAAACAAATAAAAACGTCAAGATTGCTTCTATCCTTCTTTCGCACTCTATCTCATCGATATGACAAGGAATTAAAGAAAACTTTTTGGTCTTTTGTAAAAATATTTGAGTATTCTAATTGCCTAAATTCCCACCAGGATCAAAGACAGCCTTTGACAATTAAAAAACATTGAATTCATTACAAATAAAGAAATAAATTCGAAAAAGCAAAATTTAATTTTACAAACTTTATAAATTTTTTTAAACAATTTTAAACTTAGCTGACAATTGAAGTCGAAAACGTTAATAAATAGATATTTTTATTCAAAAATCCTTTTGGAAACTGTGCGAATCTATATAGCCAAAAATAGTGGAGCAATATAATTTAAACAAACAAAGAAACAAATAACCACTTTCAGTTTCAGAATATCTTCCACCAAGATATGAAATTAAACCAACATCCACATGCACTTGTACAAGAGATGCTCACTTTAAACCTCTTATTCTATTTCTACTAAGATTTGTGATAAGATTAATCAATTTTCTTATAGATTGGAGAGTGCTTTTCTATAGAAATTCTATTCGCCCAAGTCTAAGGAGAATTTGTTGGCCCACATTGAAACCATGTTTGTGCATAGCTTAGCTTAGCTATAACTAAGAGGATCTCTCATCGAATGAGTTGCTTACAACAATCAGAGACACGCACTGCTAATGATTTATGGTATATCGCAGGCATATCTAAGTTTCTGGGTAATTGTGTTATACTTCAGAGAAACCATATATCATTTTGTGAAGTGTTCTTGCATATGCCAAGAACAGTTTAAGCCAAATCAGCCAGCACTATGCCACTGTATCTCTCCCTCTCTCTCTCTCTCTCTCTCTATGTGTATTTGTATCTCTGCCATTGGCATTGACATATGCCACGCCTAAGTAAGTCCTAAGTATAAGAAACTATGTACACATTTCATATCTTTGACACTTGTGAAAACACAGACACCAATGGATAGAAAGGCGCATGAAAGAATGAAAGCCAAATCAAATTACATATATTTGCAAATCAATCAAGCTATGTATATGTATATGTGAAGCACATTTTGCTATAGTCAAAAATGAAAAGAAAGCAAAAGCTGGCATACAATTAAAATAATTAAAATAAACGTTTTCAATGATAACACAGAGGATAAAAAAAAACACACACAAAAAGAACAAACGGAGCACTCACTCTCTCTTTCCCACCATCGTCGAGCTATCTCCGTTTCGCTCGATTTAAACATCATCAATGAAAATGCTTTTGTAATTATAATTCAACTCTTAAAATGCAAATGAAATGAAAACAAATATGGGGGATAAATTTTATATTTATTACCAAGTGAAATAAAAACATTTCACATTTCTATAGAGGGTTAAGAATTTATACACATATACGATTAAAATATATGCATATACCTATATCCTCCTACATACATATGTATATATATTATCGATGTTTTGGCACTTTGGTGTGCTTTTTTTTATTACAGCAAGGTTTTGGCTTTGAGAGTTTGCTGCTTTCCTTTTTATGGGCCAGGCAATGGCCTGTGAGACCGTTGATTATGATCTTTGGCCAGACACAGACTGAACATTCGGCCAGAAAGAAGACTGAATGAGCTAAATAAAATGGAATATTTTTATTTGCAAAACAAGCCAAAATCTGTTAGTCTAATACCATGAAAAAAGCATTTTAATTGTAAAGCTAAATCGATCATATTTCTTAGTGAGTTCGGTTAACAATTGCTTGCAATCAGTTCTACCATATCAAAATCCCCTTCATGGAAACGTAGGCTTCCTCCTTTCATCAGTTTTAGATTAGCTAAGCCAATATGAGAATCTTTTTAACATATATTTCTATTTAAAGACGATTACCAAATATATTTTTCGAATATTCATTCTTTCTTTTAATCACCTATGTATATCTATATAATCTTGACGTTTCCTACCATAAACTCTTCCGGTTTTAGGGTGTTTGGCCATCAAAATTTCGCACAACTCTCTCTCAGCACTTCACGCGTGTCCGTTGTGGAGCATAAAAAAAGTGTTTACATTTCATTCATAAAATATCAATTACGTACATGTGTGACAGCTAAGCGACATGTGCATGTGTGTGTGTGTGTGTGAATGTGTATGAGTGTGAGTGTTTGTGTGGATGTGTGGCTTTTGTAAGTCAAATCGATATTATACAAATACGTGAGGACATCAGAGTTCATTGCGTTGGGGTTGTCGTTTTTGTTTTTTGTGTCCTTTACTTTTCGGTATTTTTATACACTTTCCAAATGGAGTTTCATATCATATTAGTTATTTAAAGTCTTTGAATAGTTGAAAATAAGATGGGTTGGTAAGATGATATCTTTCATTTATCCAACTAGATTAAAATGAATGTATTGTCGCATTTAAGAGAGATCCAGCCAACTTCACTGTCAAAATTTAAGTCAAGGTGAAAAATGAAACTTTTTTGGGTGTTGTGAGACACTATTGGAACTCAATGAAAAATTCGTTTTTGTGGACTAGAACTCTCCACTTTCCGAAACGAAAAGGAAACTGTGATATAGTTGATCAATCCATGATAAAGAGTATTCAGGCGCTGTCATTGTGTGTGTGTCTCTTTCTTTTTTTTTGTCTTTTGGGTCTGTGTGACATTTAAGGCCAATATGGCGCACACCACGCACACACATACACACCCATACACACTGATGGAAATTTAACGAGTTGCCAGACAGGACATTCTCTTGTAATGCATAGCAGAAGCACATTATAATCAGCTGTCAGACGAGAACAGAGTGAACACAGGATTCGAACTGCTCATAAACAACTCGTTGAAAAGTTGACGTGCCATAAACCATATTTTCAATATACATATAGCGAAAAACATAAACGATTTTCCAGGGAAAGTGAACTAGTTTCCCAAATGTGTATTTATTTAAATATAAATTCATAATAGTATATTCCACTCTTATTGCAATTATCAATGGAATGCAATTGAAGCGATTTGGCATCATTTACATTTACTCATAAATTTCATTATTTAAGCCTGGCAATTTGCAAAAATAAATGTTAGAAGAAGAAGAAAAATAAACGGAAAAAAAGGATGAAAATATGTTTAAAATAAAATGCAAAAGCCTCGCCTAATTGCAAACGAACAACAACGGAAAAGGGCTTTCAAACTAAGGCCCAGATTTGTTCGTTTTCCATTTGTAAAACAGCATTAACAAAACGAGGCAGAGAGAGAGCGCTAGAATGAATGAGTGAGTGAGTGGGAGAGCAAAACAAACTAATTTGCCATATTCACTATTTGCATTTTGTGTAAAAAGCAGACAAATTAGTTTTGAAGGGCGGGTACCAAAAAATGTTTTGTAGAAATTTAATATTAATGTTTGGGATTTGCCTTTTTCAAGAAATATATAAAGAAACTCTCTCTCACACACACACACACACACACATATATATAATGTGAAGGACCCCTGGGGTAGTTGCAGGATGAGTGAAGCAGAAACGGTGGGGCTGAAAGGACATCATGGGGCAAAAGGACGACCCGTTTAGCCATTTGCCAGCCAATTGTGTGGCCTCCACATCCCTCGTCTTTATTTTCCTGCCGTCGACTGTCTGACAAGACGGAAGGAAGAAATTTTCAACACATCGGCGCAATCTTATGCTACAAAACTTGCCTTTACCCTGCTCACCTTCCAGCTTTCCCACCTTTTTGCTGCTTTGCCATCTTCTTTGGCTTTTTCGCTGGTTTTTTATGACTCCGAAAAGGGTCGCCTACCTGTTAGGTTAAAGCGTTTGTGCTGCTGCTTCTGTTGTTGTTATTATTTGCCTGCTTGTTGACGTTGTCTGGCCTTTATAAAATATTTATTACAGCCACGTCATTCCGATGACGCCCCTGCCCCCGCTGCCATTCCGGTCACCCATCATCATCTCACCCACACCAGGCTCTTTTTATTAACATGTTAAACAAAAATACGGCCAAGCAAAATAAAAAAAAATAAAAAGCAGACAGCCCAAAATATGATGAAAAATTGCTTGATTTCAATGGATATCGTATAGGTTGTTCGCTGTCAGTTAACTGTTTGGAACATTCTTAAACTGGATCATCCGATTTATTCAAATTTGTTCTTAATATCGCATGAATAAAAAAACCTGTCAAAAGGTACGAAAACTCATTCTGCAATTTGTTCACATTTTACTCGTTTCTTTCTATTAAGATTTTATATCATCGTCTGTTTCTTTGGTTTATATTTCTTTTCTTCCATGACTCTATGCCTTGTCGATCTTTTTCTTAAATATTTCATATTCGAATGCAACAATGGTCTAGGCTCTTTCCGAATTTCTTCCATTTGTTGCCCTTTTTAATAACTTTTATCTGAATTCTATTTAGGTTTTTTAAAAAAATTGAATGTTTAATTAAACTTTATACTTATATTGCTCTCTTTTCTAGTATGATTCTAAATGATTTAAATAAATTGTCCAAAGTATAAAATCATTTCATCTTAAGATACATATGTACATATATGAAAAGTTATTACTTTAGCAATCTTTTTCATAGTCTGCTTCTGACATTATCTGTTACATTGCCCTTTGGGTTATATGCCATGATAATTCATAAGCTGATTCTGGCATATTCTCTCATATCGCATATCTGCTACATCAACTGTTGCCAGCTGATGTCGAAAGCCCAGAGGGCTATACATACTGACAGAATGGTAGAGTGGTTGAGGGGGGACAGGGGTAGAGGTAGAGAACTGCAACTTATTGCACAATAATGATTTACAATGCATAGTTAATGCGTTTTTAATGAGTGCCTGCATATTTACTCGCATAATAAAAAGTTATGTGCTCGTGTGCGCCCCAAAGTATGCAGCAGAAAACTTGTCACCAGAGATTTGAGCTTCAGTTCACCTCGCTCGCAAACTGCAGCCACATCCACCAGAAGCAGCAGCAGCAGAAACAGCAGCCACAGCTCCAGCCACACAATGGCAAAGTTCGTTTCGTCGTCTTGCCACAAAGCCGCCTTAAGCGTTGCAAACTTCTCTTCTGTTGCATTCAGTCATTAACATTAAAGACATTCCATGTTGGTTAAGAGCAAAAAAAAAAAAAAAAAAGAAGAAAAACACACACACACAAAAAAGTAAGCAAAGTTCGCCAGTTCCCGTTTGCTGCCTCGTCGCATATGCCTTCACCTCCGAGAACCAACACAACGACGACTATGGCAACGAAACACTGCAGGGGCACATAAATAATTGAGTGGCGCCCCAAAGTAGGCAGCAAAGTGCTGCAGACTGCAGGTGCCAGTACCAGCGAATGTTAAAATTGGTTAGCGAACACAGATGACGGCAGCTAGCTAGGCTAGGCAAGCTAGGAGGAGAGTTTCGTCAATTCCGTTTAGTTATGCGAATGCCTAGAGTTACTTAAATGCCTGTACATAAACTTACTTTGACCAACTGTAGGCCACAAAATGTGATGCCAAATTATAATTATGTAATTGTCAAAATGTTAATCACAACCGCCAAACCGGAGAAGAAAAAAAAACAATGTCCCTCTAGTGACCCCTAAAGAAATTACCTAGCAACGCGTTGCCACCTCCACACAGAAGGCAAGAAAAAATTAAATAAAAGAGAACGAACAAAAAAAGCACATTACAAAACAACAAAGAAAATAAAAAACCAACATTTAGGCAATAAAAATAACAAGCCGCATCAATTTTTAAAGTAATACCTAGCCAAGACACACACCCACAAGATGAAACAATAATAAAAAAAAAAACCAGAAGCAACAACAACAACAAGAAATATAATTGCCAAAGGCATCTTTAGCCTGGACATTTTATGGGTTTTGAATACCCTCTATTAACTTGACATAAATGGGTATATGAAGATCAATTTTATGAAAATTTATGAAATATTAAGCAAACATTTCTACTAGACAGCTCAATAAAAATGACTTAAATTATGATTTTTTAGCAAATTTAATGGTATATTAATGGGTATTCCACTATTCGAATAGAGCTTTGGTTTTTTTATTTTATTTTCTTGTTTGTACTTTGCAGAAGAAAAGACAATTTACTTGAGACATCATTTTAAAGTTGTCGCCAGGGAAATTTTTGTACGCCTATAAAACGCAGAAAAAAAAACTAGAGAGCAGCACTGAAAATTGAAGACTTATCCATAATGTTAACGATGAGACCCCCTAAAATCAGATAGATGGATATACAATTGTGGAACAAACACTTTTGAAATCTCATGGCAACAAGACTGAAACTTGCATTTTGTTTTTTTGTAGTCTGCCATAGCAACCTTTTTGCCTTTTGTTGACTTTGAAACAGAAATCGAACATAAAATAAATATAAACAAGTGCAATATGAACACTAGCTCGACCGTTTGGTAAGTATTGGATGGAAAAGAAAATTATAAAAATAATTAATAAATTAATCTCTGCAGTTGGTGCAATATCTGGGATCCACGAACCATCACCAATGTGGGCCCCGATGTTCTATGCTTGCGTCAGGGCAATGTGGTCAAGTTCATACATCTGCCGACGATGGCAGTCAATTATTTCAAAGCGGAGACCACCGCGACTGGCCTCTATATAGGCGTTTTCGCCGGACACAATCGTTTTCCCCTATTCGCATTCACCGAGAGTGTTCTTCGACCACAGATTTTAGTCTATAAATATCCGGAAATGGTGAGATTCAGCACAATACCATGTAAGTTGATTTATTTTGTGATAATCGAACCGCTATATATGTGTACATTTTCATTGAACTTTGGTTTCTTTTTTTTCCTTTTAGCTCACATGCTAATCTATACTGAAATACGTTTCTCTGAATATGATTTAATTGTGGCGGTCGGCGGCTATCCTACTTATCCGCTGTGTGTCTACAACTATCGTACTAGCACTTTAATATTGGAGCAACCGACTAGAGTTGCCACATTTCATTTCTCTTTGGCCCTGAGCAATAGTAATCTGCCGACAATTGTGCAATTTTACAAACAGGAAATGAGCATTATATGCTATGAGATGTGTTTCATTGAGAAAGAATCATATTTGCACAAAGTATCCGAAGTGGAGTTAGGTAAAACTTACATCAAATCATCGCCACACTTCATGTGCTTCGGCGACGATAATGGCCTCTATGTGGTTAATGATTTTGGTGAGTTCTCACAAATTGATATCGCCTGTTTTCTGATCAAATCACGATGGATGCCCAAAAATGAGAGTATGGAGAATATAATGTTGTTGGCACGACCACATAGTTTGGTCTCACATCGCAATGGTTTTCTCATCTCGAACAGCGCACACGCTTACTATTTGAGGAAGAAGGGTAGCCAAGGTTTCACCGTCGAATGGACCATTGAACATCGATTGCGTGATGTCAATATGTTTGTTAGCAATCTGAATGGTGAACTCTATGCGGAAACCCAAATGGGTGGCATTAAACAAGTGTTGCTGGAGGATAATGAGGGCCTGTTGACACCTGTTGTCCCCACTGGTGATCCGGTGATAGCATTTCGTATACTTCAAGGCCTAAAAGAGGAGTGTGTCGTACTCTTGCATAGCGATAAAGTGAGCATGGTGGATCTACAGAAGGGACACACACTGTGTGAGGTGCCTGTGAGGAGTGCGTGCGCTTTGCACTCCCATCGCATTATACCCTATGTGATTGTGGGCACATTAGATGGACGTCTCATCCTAATACACTTTGAGAAGCCAACGCAAGCGAATGTCCTGTATGAATTGCAAGCAGAAACGGCAGCTGTCTTCGCCATGGACTATCATGATAATTGTGTGGTATTCCAGGATCAAGCCAAGGCTCTGCATATTGTTAATGTGGAGTATCGTCCACCGAAAATGACCCATTACTTTGAGATGAATGACGATGAGCTGATTAAGAAAGTCTTCATACAAAGTTTCCTCTTGGTCGAAGGTCCTCGTCTGCTTGTCTGCATAGCACGTGATCCGACCATTAAACCGCCGGGTTATGCCAATGAAATATGGATATATAACTGGACACGTGATAAGCGATTACATCGACGTGTTTTCCCTCTACCCCATGCCTATGTGTCATTTTGTGTTCAACCGCCGATGGGTCGTTGGGAACAGATTGAGATAATGGCAGCGGTTATGGATAGCACCATCTTTGATCAGTATATTCTGAATGAGCGAAACGAACTGCAATTGGTGGCATCGACGAAAACGAAGCATTTTGGTTTTATCATAGGTCTCGGGATGACCAAACATCTATTGACCTGGGGCGTGGATGGCGTAATGGTGCATTTTCGTCAACATAAAAGGGCGAAGAAACCATTTATGATCTCACGATTCCTTAAGCTACTCTTCACACCCAAATATTTGGTTCGAGCCAGGGAGTGTTTCAATTCCAAGTAGGTGGTTTTAAATCTTAATCTACTTTATTTGTAATACCCAGTAATTGCGCTTCTTTCTTTCTAGATTCTTTATCATTCTGTATTCGAATCAAACTTTGCGTGTAATGCGTTTGCCAGCACTAACCGATAATGTACGCGAAAATATTGAATTGAAATTGCCAGTCGAGGAGGAAAATTATATAGAACAAAAGGGTTATTATATAACAACCATAATACCCATGTCGGTTAAAATGGAAGCCAAAGAGGATTTCAGCAAAGCGGATTATTTCAAGCGTGACAAAGTCGTTGCCATGATCAAAGAGTTCTCGGCCAAAGTGACGTCTCTCATTGACTATGATATGTCGGTGACGGGTAAAAAACGAGGTATATTTAAGAAATTCTGTTTCAATTACGCCTGGCTGGATGCCCTCACCGAAGAGGCTCACAAGTTGTGCGCCTTAGAGCGTGAGTCGCTCGAAAAGGCCATACGAGATCAATCCCGTATTAGGGATTGGATAATGCGTCTAGTGACACGCGATGCCGTGAATATCAATTACAAGGTTCGTTCCATATTTGCCGATGCGAATTTCGAAAGTTTTGGCATGCAACGTAAACCGAATATGAAAGAATTTGATAAATATCGTTTCTATGATTTAGAAGATCATATGAGGCTATCGATTCTATCCATGGATGATATGGATGAGACTACTGCCTTGGCTGCCCAATCGGCACAGCATGATCAGAGTAGAATTCAAATCGGCGATGAAGGCGAAGCTGGCAGCGAAGAACAGACCGAGGAGGAATTGGGTGGTTTTGTCGAGGTCAAACCATTCGTGGTCGAAGGTCCCAGTGTCTATGATCACATGATGGCACCAATTTTCCAATTGCAAAATAAGAATCTAGTCACTTCGAATCAAATCTTCAATGATAATTGTAAGATACGCTATTATCTAAACGATCCGCTCAAGCAGGAGTTCAATAAACTCTTCCATGAGGCCCAGCAAATGAAGCGAGAGACAATCGATAGTGTCCTCAACACGAATGGAGTGCTAGTTAAGATCTATGACAATATGAATGTAATGTTACGTCTGCTCAATATGGAGCAGTTTGAGCCACCTGAACTATCTGTGCCAACATTGGCCAAGGACGAGGTAATCAAGTCGATCATGGAGGTCGATGATTCCGAAATCAAGGCAGTGAATCGTCGTAAACGAAAGACCATCGATACTGGCGGTAAGAAGGGTCGCCTCCTACTGTGGTCTGTGGAGTTTTGGGCACGAGCCTTAATTGTCATGATGGACGGTGTCATTGAGAAACTTTGGGAGGAGGAGATCAAAAAGGATATAGCTGTACCCGAATTTATGTTGAAAAAGCAACCGCATGAATACACACTGGAAGATCAGAAGGTATTCCGTGCCTACGAAGAGGCAGTGCTTCAATTGAACGAAGATCGTGGCAAATATTTGCGCATCCTTCACGAGAATGAAACAAAAACTTTGGATCAGAAATCCCAGCATATCCTTAAGTTGAACAAACGAGTTGCCGAACTAATGCTAATGAAACTCAAATATGATTTTGCCCTCAAACAGAATCAAGTACGTTTACTCAATCTGAAGATCATTAACTTCTCTCGCGTACAAATACGCAAGCGAGTTCACATGTTTCGCGGTGATATCGATAAACTGAATGAGTATATAACACGATATTGCAATTTACTCGAATATTGGGATAAGGCTCTGGTCGATGTCAAGACACGCCTGGAGGCG
Organism: Drosophila sp. 14030-0761.01; assembly: GCA_018150735.1. Lineage (NCBI taxonomy): Eukaryota > Metazoa > Arthropoda > Insecta > Diptera > Drosophilidae > Drosophila > Drosophila sp. 14030-0761.01. The sequence goes on along the minus strand of JAECWO010000001.1, from coordinate 17,476,709 downwards.
CAACAGACCAGAGATCGTGCCATTGAGCGACATTTTCGTAGTAACTTTCTCAACACTGTGCCACATGCCACACACGAGATGACAAAACTATTCAAGAGGCGCCCGAAATTGCCAACTAAATTATTTAGTTCAGCTTTAATTTGTATTGAGGCATCGCATAAGCTTAGTGGCAAACAGACTCAACGTATTGCATTCCCATTGCCCAAAGACATTTATGATTTCATGGGTAATATCGATGAGATTGATTTACATAAGAATTGCCCACCCCAGGTGGATGCTAAGTGTTGGGAATCATTTGTGAAACTGAGACGACAAAAAATTGATAGTGAATTGCGGCTAAAGGGCATTGGTTACCAGATGTTGGATTGTCAGAGCTATTTGAATAATCTTACCAAAGATGTGGCTGGCCTAAAAGAGTCAAAGACGACAACACAAAAGCTTATGGAGGAGAGTACTCAGAAATATGTAAGCTAAACAATTAATTAATAAGTTCACAAATTAATATATATTTAATTTTCTTTGCAGTTGGAAGTGATGAGAAATATGACATTACAATTGACCTTATCATTGGGCCAAGTGGAAATATCGGTTATGGGCACATCCACTTCACTTTCAAATTGTCTACTAATGCATGTAGATGATATCAATGAAGTGAATCGTTTGATAAAGGTGTTAATCCTCTCTGCTTACCCATTTCGAATTTAATTAATCTTACATTTGCTTTACAGGATGCTGGCAATAAGAAAATCAAATCAATGCAACGTGTAGCCATATTTCGACGTCAGGTGATTTTTAAGGAATGGGAGCATAAGTTGTTTAAAGTAAATATCGCATATCTCAAGTATATGCTAGAAGCTATTGAGAAATGTAAGGTTACCATCGAATTCCTTAATATCCTACGCAATTGGGAGAAGATCAAGGCGGAGCGTCAAAAATTTATGGCTGCTGGCACCATAGAACGTGTGATTGAGCAAAAAATTGCTGCTTTTCGAAAGCATATCGAACGACTGTAAGATCAAAGACGAAACACATTACAAAGGGAGAGCGAGATTGATTTTTTTTCTTCCGTCGATCATTTCAGAAATATCAAAATCGATCAAATAAGAGCCAACATATTGGAAATAAAACGCAGTAATCATGCCATTGATTCGAGAATTGATCGCATGAAGGTTGACATGACATTCCAGAATACATTGAGGGACACCATGATGGAAGAGCGTCGAGATCGAGAGCAACGCGAAAGGTAGGCATACATAACAGGGAAAAGAAATTTTTATATACACTTTCACTCGGTCACCTTCTTTCTAGAATGGCTCAAATTAAAACGCATCGTCAATTGATGGAAAATGTGCGTCGGCGTTATGCACATGTCTTGGAGTTGCATACAATTTTGGAGCTATTACGCTTACGTACATATCCCACATTGGGACCCCCGTTGCCCCAATGCCATCCGCCAGTTCCCGAGCATATATTGAGTTCAATGCTTTAAAGAAGATGTGAATAAATTTTTGCCTAATTCAAATAACTTATCAATTTTAATTAGTCCTAAACTACAGTCCAGACAGAGTCGCAAAACTTTACCTTCTTATCCCGCCTCCGATTTCCACAAAAGAACATTGCTTCAAATGAAAATTTATTAGTTGCTGGTAGTTTTGTTTCCTCTGTTATATCCCATGTATACCCTCACTCGAAAATGGGTATATGCAAGTTTCTAGTTGGCAAGATTACCTCAACCTTAAACTACCATTCCTAATCTTACCTTTACCTAACCTCACAATACCTAATCTAATCGTACTTAACATAACCTTGCTTGTTGTTCAATTCAATCAACATGTTCTTTATTCCTGCACAATCCTCTATAGAAGTGGTCGGTGAAATCCTTTTTTCAAGGGTATAACAAAATTCGATCACCGAAGCATCCATATTTCGCCCGGCTTTGGGTTTCTATAGCCACTTAATTTTATTTGTTTGCGTCTGGGAAAATTACCAAAAGCCAAGGCATAAAGTCATCTCTTGGCTGTTCTCGAGTGGAAAATAAACTTGTTGGCCCAAAAATTTCACAGCTCAAATGATTGGTGGTGGTTGGAATGGTGGTGATGAAGACGCCCTCCACTGTAGGGGACGGGATCGGGAATGGTGGTGTCGGCGTTAGCTGGCGGGGCTAGCGGGGAAGCCAATAACTAAACTAAGCAGACAAAGTCAAAGCGTCGCGCAATTTTAGCAACACAATTTTACATTAAATTGTTTTAATGGATTGCACTTCACAACTACCAGCAACAAAAACAGATGCGGTTGGAAACATAATGAAATTGAAAAAGGAACAAGTGGCGCGAACAAGTTAAAGAACAAGTTAACACAGTTTGTAGGTGGAATGGAAATGCCAATTGAATTTTATTTCAAAATTTGTGAATTTCAAAATTGGCTTAACAAGAATTTTCTCTTTTGGTTCATTAAATCTTTCAGTTAGTTAAATGACAACCTCTAAATTATCATTATCCTTACTTATCTTTAATAAAATTTGCAGTAACGAACCCATTTGTGTAGCTATCTGAATTAACTTTACCATTTTTTCAATTTTTAAATATAATATTTCTGATTTTCGCACAAACAACATGCCAGAAATTCTAATTGCAATTGTATTTTATGAATAATAAGTAAGTATTCTGGTCTAACTGATTGCCAATTTTATTCCATGTGAAATTTCACAACAATTCGCTCAAAATTTTTGGTTAATGCATATACTTCTATACCCTTTGCATACTGCTGAAGGGTACAAATAGTGTTACATTCTCTCTCTCTCTTGTAAACCCCCAGTTAATGACCGCACTATTGCAAACATTGAATTCGATTCCAGACACATAAATAATACTTAACAAAAAAATGTGTAAATATAAGTAGCTTAAAGCTTAAATAAATTTACGTATACAACAATAAACAAACAAATAAAATTAAAAATCAGACATAAACAAATTTGAGTATCGAAACGAATGTTATGGAATAGAATTGTTTGCTATCTTTACATAAATGTGATTTAAGAGAATTAGAATGGAAAAAAAATACATTATCGTCATCTTTAAATCATCAAGTCTTATCTGCGTTTTTGTAGTTTTCTTAGTGTTCAAAGTATCAAACTGTACTTTTTGTTTGCTTAGTGTGTCAATTGAAATAAAAATGCTAATCATCATAAACAAAGCTCAATTAACTAAACAAAACAACTAACAGCAGAGATGGGCTCCATTACTGGAGACGGCAGCCAACGACACACGGCGCCTTGGCCCCGGTAAATGAACCCAAACAGCGATGACTTCATCATCGAAGGAAACTAAGTATTGATTGCTTCCTCTGCAACTGCCAAAATCACATTTTTTTTTTTTTTTTCAAATTATTGTAATTATTTTTGGAACTTAACCTTGAAATGTTTTAAAAATTATATGTATACTGCACATATGAATCTATATTGTACATATGTACTTGCTTATCATCATATTCAAAATATACTCTGGAAGTGTATATTGAGCTCAAAAAAAAAAAAAAAATGTGGAACAGCTTATCAAAAATAATTCTAATCTTTGACAGACCTCCGACTCCACGTGCTTGTTTTACATACCCGCACCATAGGCGGAAGCTGTTCAAACATTTAACAATGAATATTGTATAATAAAAACGAAAAACGAAAACCCGAAAACAATCAAATAAGAGGAAATTTAAACAATATATGGGAAAACCGAAAAGAGAAAATTAAACGGAAGCTGAGCATATATAAAAGACATAGGATAAGCCACGATTATCGACAGTTATCAGAGTAGATTAGATTAGACAATATGTCAAAAGGAATAATTATTCTCATGCTGATTGCCTTAATCGCTGTGAGTAGTAGTAGTAGATGATAAATACATTTTGATAAAAATGTTCTAATCTAAATAATTGTTTTTCCCTCTAACAGTTTTGCAGTGCCAACAATTTGGGCGAAGAAATCGAAGAGATCTTTAACTCAACTAAGCTAAAGAACTTTGGTGAGAATATTGAAAAGAAATTCGAACAATATGAAGAGGAAGCAAAGGAAGACTTTGATTTAATTAAAACTTTGTTATAAACAACTCAAAAAATAAAAAATAAACACGGATTCGAAAAATAAACTATTGCAGTTTTTCCTTAGATATGCGTATTCATAGGTAACTCTGGTATTTTATAATTATGATGATCGCAAAGAAATACTAGAACAGAAATGAGTCCACATTTTATGATCACTTATGGAGAAAAAGTTTGTCTGGGGATTAAGGAAAGATGCAAACTACTGGATCTTTGCAGAAGAAAATTGCCGAAACACGGATACAATATGATGCAGCGATTCCCAGATGGAATCTACATATATCTACATATATTTGCATTGAAACAGAAGCCGGGTTCTCACCGGAGACCTATCCTGGCCACATTACTTTCTGGCAAAGTTAATGTTTGAACTTCAACTCTTAATTGACTAACTAAATTTTTTTAAAACTAATTAAAAATATTGGGACATGCATAGCTAATATCTATATAAATTGATAAGTGTCTACTGAAGTTTGTTATTTTCATTAATTTTATATAATTTGTTGCAAAACTGTCTACGAGCGATAGACTCTTAATCAATGATTACACAACTAATCTAAAGTATGTTAAAAAGTATATTAAAGTTATGACCAATTCATCGGGCAACCTCTTTGAATTGACTTCGTTAAAAGAAAAGTTAACTAATTTGTATATGTGCGCATCTATAGATTTTTCTAAATTTCTCGGTGCTAGAATCTCGATGTTAATCGCACTTCATGCTGTGTCATTTTCTAAGCGCATCGCTTTCTTAGGTTCACGTTATCAGCGCCAAGCCAAGCTGATACTCTGTCGTGGCGATTGTGTCGCAATACGAGCTAACTTTATAACACAATTCGGGATAGCTCAGTCAGTAGTGAACAGAACCTTAAGCTGTTTAGAGCTCTGTATAAATCGATTACAAACCCACAACAACAAAAAACCAAACTCTATTAAAATGGCAAAACTTGCTCTGATTTTCGTTATCTTCGCTCTGTTCGCCGTAAGTGATTTACAAATTTTTTTTTTTTTTTTTATCGTGTGAAATAATATTGTTGGAATAATAATAAATTTGTTATATTGTGATTTTGTATTTAGGTCTGCATGGCAGGTCGCATTGCTCGTGATGAGCCAGCTACCCCCAGTCCCCTTGAAGAGGGTGTCAACACACTTTTGGCTCAACTTCGCGCCGCACTCAGTCCCGAGAAACAGCAGGTTTGTCCAAAAGATCTAGTCTTTTGACTGATTCACTAATCAAAATCGTTTACCATATCTTTAGGAATACAAAACTGCTATTGAAACAGCTGCTAAGGAAGGCCTTGCTAAGTTCAAGGAATTCTCGAAGACCCTCGACAAGCAGATCCAAGATGCTCAATTACCAAAATCCACCTAAACATGATACCATACCATTGAAATGGTGTGAACAAAAAAAAATATAATAAGATTTGAACAAATTAAAATTCAAAATCAAAAAGAAAAACACAATTCTCGTTGCAATTTTATTACAACAACGAAAGCATATAAAATCATACTGATCGGCTATGAAATTATTTATTTGAAAGGATGATTCAGCATCAGGCAATTTGTATGTAGTAACAATTGTTAAAGGCAATCTGTGTATATTGCATCTATTATTTTGGAATACATTAATAACTGTAGGCCGAACTATGGAGCTTCCGTTGAATAGTGCTTCAGAAATTCCTTCGAGACCCTGATCCAGCATCAAAATAATCAAACGAACTATATTCCCATCAGCGGGACGCCTCTTTAGCAAGGGGCATTATTTTGTTTCACTTGGAGCTATTTCACTTGACTTTCCGAGGCAGTTCCTCAAAGCTCCGTACGAAATAAAAAGAACCGAAATTCTGGTTTTCAATGTGTGTATTTGCTGATAGAAACTCAAGTTAAAAATGGAAATAAAAAGTAGATAAATGATACGAAATGTACGCAAGCAACCAGTAGAAAGAAGAAAGAGGAAGGAAAAAAAAATGAGGCGACACCTGTAAAATATTTGTCACTTATTTTGCACACCTGTCTGAACACCATGAGCAAATGAGAGTTAGGGGGGGAAGAGATAGGTAAAAGCCATACATGAATAATGTATTGGCCCCTTTGTAAGGCACATTTTTCACATTCCACATCCAATCCCGAGTATGTACAAATAATATCAAAGTGGATTTTTGCTTTCCATTCAGGCGTATCGTTTTTCTTTTGCGGAAATCGGTTTGAGGAAAAATGTGACGACGATAATGCAAAATTGTAGTTTAGACACATTTTTATTTATTTTGTATTTTATTTTTTTCATCTACCATTTATTGGCAGAGTTTTTGGCAATTTCTATGGCATTGTAGTGTGAAATTTGTAAATGTTATTTTTTTTTTTGACTAAGAAAAGGAAACGACAAGTCGAGTCATATGTGCTGCTCGGTCGAGCATCTTTCCACTTTGATGGGCCAAAGCAAAACCAAAATTTCTCACACGAATGAGCAGAAATTGTTGTTTTTTCTATATGGGAAGTAGAATGTAGGAAATAAGACAGAAGTAAAAAAAGATCTACTACAGTCCGCAGCTCTTTAAAATAAAAAACTTCTAAGTGACAACTAATTTACAATTATTATTCAGAAGACTCAAAACAAAGCTCTGATGGAATTGAAAATCTTATACTCTGGCTGGATCCAAAGTGAAAGAGACGGCGATAGTGATCCACCGATCACTAATAAGAAAGAGAGAGAGGGAGAGCGATTGCTGGCTAACAATTTGAGAGTCTATATGTTCTGTTATATATATCTTTCCAATTCTACGACAAATCAATCTAGAAATCTTTACGATTGAAAAAATAATTTATTAATATAGCTAAGCAAAGAATATTAATATTACATTTACTTTAGATAAGAATAGATTTATTATAAATATTTTTAGATGAGTTCTTCTTTATTCTGTCTGCTTATGGAAATCTACAGATCCTTAAAGAACTTTTATAAATTCGTTTGTTTTGTGGTAGTTCCAATTTCAATTTATTTCCTTTAATTGCTTTTAAACCTATCTTTTCTTTTTTATTCTTAAATTTTAGATCCGTAAATTGAAAATATTATTAAAGAGCTTGATGTGTGTGCAATGTGGAATAAAAATAATTTGACCATTGCAGTCGTTTGATTTAATTTGTCTTGTTTTTTGCCTGTCAATCGACCGAATTTAATTAAAATTTTAATAAACGCTGTGACACAAAGACACACAGAAAACAACGAGAAAGAGAGAGGGAAATAGCGAGAAATAGACAGAGAGAGATACTAACAATAGCGTAACCTAGTTTTAAAATACAAGAACAAAAAAAAAAAAAAAAAGGAAAATTGTCAGCTTTCAACACAATTCCCAACGCAACAATATGGCATATACTATATGTGGGTGTATCTGTGTGTATCTTTGTGTGTCTGTGTGTGTGTGAGTGCATTGTAATGCTAATTTAAATAACGATAAGCTCAACAATAACTGCAATAACAATAACAACAACAACACAATGGCAGCAATAATAGGAAAACAATTTGGCATGCTGTGATTTTGTCATCCTGCCTGCACACTTGCCACATAAGGCAAGAGACACACACACGCACAGAGAGCGAAAGAGATAGAAAGGTAGAGAAAAAGAGCAAGGTCCATTAACTATTTCAGTGAAAGTGCAATGGGACCAACAATATTTACCTTTTAAACTTACAATTGGGCCCAAAATAAATATACATATGTTTATATATAGAGATTATATAGTCCTTAATATGTTGAGAAATCAGAGATGTTAGAAGCGTATCTGGTGCATGACATTTTGGCTAGATATTTCCTTGTTACTCTTGTTGTTGGCCAACAGACAAACAAACTGTCAACGCGATGATGACACACACTGACTGGCACAAATACACACACATTCGCGCACACACACACACACACACACACACTACTCTACACCACATATTAGCGTGTGTGCGAAAAACAAATAATAAAGCCACTTGCGCATAAAGGAGAAAAAAGTGCTTATACCCTGTAAGCCCAGCCCACCCAAAAGGAATGGGAAAGGGTATATTCATGATTAAAAACATGACTGAAAATTGTTTATCAAACAAGGAGAATTTTAAGAGCTAAGAGGTTAATAACAACTACCTTGAGAAATTGATACTAAACAAAACACAACTAAAGTTAATACGAATATGCTCAAGGAGTGGAAAATCGCCACGGCCACAGATTTTAGATCAGAAAGAAAGATGAAATGGTTGAAAAATATATATATAATTTCTTAATAATAGACAAAAAAAAAAAGTGAAGTAGGTAGAGATTATTTTGAAAATAAAAACTACGTTCAATTGCCATACAAACATCTGTATAAATATTTCTCAAAGAATGAACTGCTGATTAGATTAGTTGGTTTAGTTTCTTGTTAATTTGCACCAATTGTTATTTTTTTCTTTACTGAGAATTTCAAAGTCGACGCATTTTGATGCAGAACTTTTTGCATACATAGAAAGGCGGCGATGTTGTTGTTGCAGTAGTTGATGTTGATGTTGGTGTTGATGTTGCTGTTGCCGTTGTCGCTGCAGTTGTGAACAATGAATACATTTGTAATGTTAATGGAATGCAACGAGAGCAACAACAATGAAAGCCATTTTACGTCTGCTTTTTTGTTTTTGTTTGTGTTTATCAGCTAGTAGTAGTTGTTCCTACTTTGCCTCATAAAAACGAAATCACACACACAAACGCACAGACACATATGCATATATGCCACGCCTATACGCACTAGGGACGAAATGCAGGCTTCAGTTTATCAACAATGCTCTGCTTTCTATACATATTAGAGACGGCAACCAGAGAATAGTCATCGAGATGACACAAACGAAACTATTGCATTTCCATCAATCTGGGTTTCTAATAATTCTATATCAAATATTTTCAGAATTATACATTCATATATCAAAGATGTGAGGTTGATTCTTTATATCTTAATATATAATTTAAAATCAAAACACAAAAAACGATTAGCCACTTTTTTCTTGCACTTATTTTTGAGCTAAAATTATCTTGAGAATAACTGAAATGTAATATTAAAATTTATGTTTGACCTGAGCATATTTAACGCAATATTTAAAAATCAATATAAACAATAACACTACACAAAGTGCCAACAAAAATAGAGTCTACATGATTGAATTCCGTTTTGAGGACTTTGTTGAATATTTGAAGCTATGTAGTTAGAATTGGAATATATGAATTCATTGCATCTCTCACGATATCATCGCCAATGTCAGCAAACTTTCAATGCGCGCACTGAAGCATAAAATAACGTACAATTTTTATTAGAAATATAAACAGCAAAAAGCGTAATGCAAGCAAGTTTCTTTTACAAATACAGACGCACAATGTGTGTATGTGTGTGTGTGTGTGTGTGGCAGCAGCCACAATAAAGAAATAAAAGGCTCAACACAGCAACGCAGCAGCAACAACAAGAACAACACAAGCAACACCAACAACAACAGCAGCGACAGCATCAGCAACAGCAAACAGCAACAACATAAGCCTCGTCCTACGTTCCTTGTCCTCGTCCTGGTAACGGCATCAGCACAAAAAGCACAAAAAGCATTTGCATTGCAAATGCAACATAATGCACAGTAGCAACAACAACACAAGTAACACACACACACACACACACACATTTGCTTGGCACTTCCGAAGGATGTTGCTCCTTGCCAACTACAGCAACAACAACAACAACAACAACAACAATAAAGTATTTGCCATGACAAGTATTTAAGTTTTCTTCCTTTACCTTTTTATTTATTTCTTCTACTATGTTTCATTTTTTTTTTTTTGTGCATTTTAATGCATTTTAAATGCTCTATATATTTATATAGAAATCTATTTGCCTGAACCCAGGGCCCAGGTAAAATGTTGAAAGGAAGGACTTGAAGGAATATAAATTTGAATATTATTGATGCCGATGGGGGGCGTTCGCTTTGATGCTAAACATGAATGCAAAATAAATAAAAATACCCATCAATATAGTATATATTTGTGTACTAGGAAATAACCATACGATCAAGCAGAAAGACACAGAAAAGATGCAACATCAGAGCAAAAGTAAAGACAGGTCCATTGTCGGGTCAATCTTCTTGTTCTTCTTACTCTTACTCGTATGCAAAAAATAGAAAAAAAAAAAAAAATCCTTTAAACTCTTTGGACACCTTAACGATTTATAAATGTTCCACAATTTTGTTTCGAATTTAGGGTAACTGGAAAAGAGCGAATATACTTAGTAGTATATATTTTTTAAAGGCATTCCATTTAAATTATGTTTTTCATAGACGCCCAAATGTATGCAATTAACTTTAGATTTTAATAGAGTGCATTGCTCCGTTGCTCTTACTGCCCTCTTAACACTCTATGTTGGTCCCTTTGCTTCTTTATGACTATGATCCTTGCCCTTTTCTCACACGCGCTTTAATGATGTTTTTACTTTGCACAACAACGAAAAAAGAACAGAAAAAAATGGGCACTAACTAACAGAGAAGCTTGAATACGTTGTGCCACAAAAAAGGGGGGGAGCAAAAAAAAAAGAAAGAAAAATGAATATGTTTGTGTTGGTTCTTTGGCAACGACATGAATTAATGCAACAGCACGGACCAACCAGCAATAGAATGAGGCAAGGGCGTGGCTGTAGCAACAACCAAACGTTGCAACATCAAAAGGCAACATCATCGCTAACATCATCGTCGTCGTCGTCGTCGCCGTCGTCGTCGTCGGCGTCATCGTCTCCTCCAAAACGTCGAGTGTTCCAATTAAACTCAACACGTCAAACAACAGCCAACGAGGACGTCAAGTATACGCCATGTTCTGGCATTGGCAATGCCGTTGCAGTTCAGTTTCCTTCTTCTTTTTTTTTTTTGCTGGTCTGGTCCCTGGGTCTAACGATATACTCGTTAGTCACGCGGTTAAATTTCATATGGCAACGTTGCGCATCTTTTAGTTTTAAAGCTTCGCGTGTCGGTTTGCTATTTTCCCCCACGTCCCCATTTTTGTTGCCTTTTTTCTCCTCTTTCTCTCACTCATTCTCTTCTCTCTCACTCTAGTCTCTGAGTGTGGCATGTTTTGATGGCTTGTAACTGCTCATGCATATTCATGCAAAACGCCAGAACGGAACGGAACGGAACAGAACAAACGAACCACCGCCAAGTCTGGGATTGGGATGCAAATCAACGCAAACGCAACGGAAGGCCAGGCTACAGTTGAGTTGAGGACTCCACCAGGACGGACTTCACTTGCACTCAAACCAACACACACACACACACACACACATCGTAACTAGACTGTCTTAACCGTTAAGGCAGCTGTTGCCATCAATTTTTGGTATGCCATTGCATGGTGGAAAGCCAGAGGTTAAGAAGTCGCAACTTGTTGTTAACTAACTCACTTGATAAGACACAAAAGGCCATAAGCTTATACATAGATACCTCCACCTAACGCGGTCGGTCGCATTGAAAAGTAAGCTTAAAAGTTTCCATAAAAGATTTCTTTCCTTATCAATTGAATAGCTATCAATCAAATCTGTACACTTGAATTGAATTCAGAAAAGTTGGAAAAGATGGTAGATGTCTTCTGCCAAAACGAAAGATAACTCTGGTTGCCGATCTTTGAAAAAAAAAATAACCAAAAAGAAATTAAAATAAATATACCAATAAAGAATATCTTAAATCGATCCTTTTAGCACCAAGTTCAACTCGCTTTTCCATAGTTGGCGTATGAAATTTCGTTACTTAACACAATGAAATTTTAGATTTCATTTGTTAAAAGTTTTCAATTTAGAATGGTCATGTATTTCCTTTTTTTTTGTGGTTTTGCAGTTGCTGTTTTACTATAGAAAATCGGTTCCTCAATGAAGTTGTAGTGTATAGTATGATAAAGTTTTTAAACTCTAATGTCCATGTAATATATACATATGTATGTATATGGATATGTAAGTATAGTTTGGTGGTGAATGATTCTCAACTTTTGTTTCCTTTAGCAGCGAGCTAAAGTTTTGCACAAAATACACGAAAAATCTGAGTATTGCTGCAGAAAAGTGCAATGCCATGGCCATTTAGACAAGTTTCTGCTGTATAAAACAAAACAAAAAATGGAATGGGAATGGGAGTAGTGGGTGGTTAAGAAAAAAACAATGAGTGCAGTTTCACCATCCCTCCGCAATTCCCACCACCACCATCATCAGTTCGTTTCAATCTAAAATTCAAGCAAGTTATGGAAAAGTTTTCCTTTCCGGTTTTCTTTTGCTTCCTTAAAGTTGACTGTCAACGATTTCACTTGCCTTTACCCCAGCCCATCCCATGCCCATGCCCATGACTTGCCTTGACTTGCCTTGACTTGCCCAGCCCTTCGCTTACTTTGTTCACTTGTCCTGGCAGATTTTTCTGTCAGCCGTTTTGTGATATGCTGCTTAGCTCTTAAGGATTTGCCAAGCCGCTTGCTCACACTGTGTGTGTATGTGTGTGTGTGTGTTTGGAATATTTGAAAATGCGTTTCACAGATTTCCCAGCATTCGGTTTTCTTTTTTCTTCCTTCTTTTCAACTGTGTTTGTTATTGGTAGGAGGAGGTAAGAGCAAAATGTCTTAAAAGCTTCCGCCATGCTTTACATGGGGCCAAGCACATAACACACACTCACACACACACACACACACACACACGACAATCAATAACCATTGACAAGCCACAAACAACAACGTATTTAGTTGTGAAATCCATCAGCCCCTAAAAGTATGCAAAGTCTTCGCTTACACAAACTGCACAATCGCTGAACGATTTTCTCGTCTCGTTTTTTTTTTTCTCCAAGTTTTCGCCTTCTATCTCTCCTTTTTGGGTTGAGTTTTTCATATGATTTGATTACATTTTTGATTTACGTTCGCTGCACTCGTCAATTGAGAATTGAAATACAATATTTTCCTTTTCGATTTTGCCTTTTTTTCCCCCTCATAATAATATGAATATTATTTGTGTCTGCTGGGTTTTTTGTCGGTTTTTTTTTTGGTTTGGTAGCTGCTAGCAGAAAATCCCATTTGATGTGAAAGACAGTTGAATGGATTGTAGTTGACATAAATATGATATATCCATATGTATATCGGGTGGTAGAGTAATTCCCATTCGTTGTGAGAGAGGGCAGCTTTTTGTCATGAGACACATTAAAGTTAAGTCCGGCTAAACGTATTCATCTGAAGGCATTTAAAGTGTCTGGCACCCGCATGTCAATCACTGAGATTTCACTCCTAACACCGGCCCCGCCTCCTGTACCGCCGACAAACCATTTGATGATGATATGCCCCAGCCAAGACTATTGATAATGTGGCAAATGACGCGGGTACTTGCTTTTGGGTACGGTCTGCTTTGGTTTGGTTTGGTTTCGTTCGGTTTAGTTTGGTGGTTGGTTTCCTTTTGGCAATCGGTGGATGCTAAGCAGCTGCACGTGACTACATATCACCTTCCCCAACTCCCCCATCTATATCGTCTCTCCCTCTCTGCCAGTAAATGCCAATTCCCAGCAGAAACTTATCTTTACGACTCAAATCACACACGATAGACAGGAGCAGACACAAAACGTAACCACCCCACACCACCACATCCATCCATCCATCCATCCGACCAACTTCAGGTATCAAACTTTAGCACACTTAAAGTTTGCCTAATTAGGAATTGAAGTGTTGCCGCCATTTCCCATATCTATATGTATGTACATTCTGGGCATGCAATGTATATATGTATCTGTGACTATTTCCATGGCAATACAATACAATCCAAAAAGGTGTTAAAAATTAGCTCAGGTTTAATCAAGTATCTCTACAGTAAAGAGCTAAAGCAAGAGAGAGAGAGAGAGAGAGAGAGAGAAAAGTGCAAGAGTTGGAGTAATGAATGTCTAACTCATCGCCATCTTTCGTTTGCCATTCTTTACTCCAACGCATTAAGTAGCTGCAGAGCACTTTTTGCCTTTGCTTTTTAAGTGGATAATGCATTTCCTTGCAACCAAAAAAAGGAAAGCAGTAAAGTTCGTTTTCTTTTTCTGTTTTCTGTGCTTTCTTTCTATTTTGTTGTACTTTTTTGTGTTGGTAAAAAGGAGTCACACGCACTCCACAATGACTGGCAGACAAACTCACTTAGACACTTGGACTTTTGTAGAAAGATTCCCAAATGACAGGCGACAAAGGCCAGAGAGATGAGAGATGTCTGCCAAGTTCTTCGCTTTAAATCCACTATATTACTACTTTTGATTGCTGCGTTAGCCTGAAGCATTTGCTGTCTTTTTACATTTCTAACATTTTCTAACAATGTTTTGTTCGACGTAAAACTGTAAAATTGTGTTTTCGATTAGATGGATAGCTTACATTTTGAATTGTACCTAAATCAAAGTGAAATGGACACTTTTGTTGCCTGTCTTAGATTGCAGCACGCTTCGTTGCACAATCTCTGTAGCCAAAAGGACAACTGCAGAGGCGGCAGCAACAGCATCAGCAGCAACAAGAACAACAATATCGAAACACTTAATTCGTCGTCGTAGTCGTCGGAGTCGTCTGGTCGAAAAGAGAGACTAAAGCACCCGCAAGGTATGCTCTATAAAATTTTACTTAAAATGCCACAACACTTTTGCACACTTTCCACCAAAGATGGGTAACGCCCACTCTGAAACATTTTGCCCACAATCTTTATTTGGGGGTTTTGCTATCTCATTTTTTTGTTAAGCCAAATTTAGAATGTGTGGGTGAGTGGGTGGGTGTGTATGTGTGTGTGTGTTTGCTTTGCTCCTGACTTATAAGATGCCATATATTGTCTAGTAGAAAGTAGAGGAATAGAAGAGGGCGGGGAAGGAATGTGACACGCCCACAATACGTTTGCAATTTTGCACATACGTGAGGTAATTTTAAATTGTTTTTCCTTTCCCCTCAAACACAGACACACACATACAAGAGAGAGAGAGAAAGAGAGAGACAGTCAATTGTCTTTGAGTTGCCCAAAAGTATGCAATGCACTTTTTTTCTTTCTCTCTATTGAAGTTATTTCTTTCCATTTACGCGTTGCCGAGCAATGAGCTCAAATTAAGCGCATCTGGAAAAAGCTTCTACTTCTCAAAGTCATACACAACAACAACAGGGACAGCTGTTGATGGCTCCTGTTCCTTCTTGCCACTTGCTGCTCGGTGCTCCTGATGCTTCTTCTATGTTACTGTATTCTATTCTATATTCTTTGTCCTTGCCATCATCGTCTGCTGTTACATCAGCTTGAAAATTAGTTGCTACTTATATGCTTCACTTAGTTTTTCTTAAGTAGCACGGATCAACTCATATGTGTGTGTGTGTGCATCATCAGGTGTGCATGTGTGTGTGTGTGTGTGAGAGAGAGCTTCGTGTCTATATATATGTGTATATGTGGTAAAAGAGTGCGTCTTAGAGATGTTATCGTGATACCACTTTTAACTCAATCTATAAACTGAAATATGTGAAGATCTTTTTAGCTTTAACCGAAATACATAGCTTTCAAATAGGTTTTTTCGAACTAAGTTTTAAGGAATTAAGTTTCAATTATCTCATCAAATGAGAAAATAATAGTAAAGAAAACAGTTTAGACTCCTCCTTTAAAGTACAATTTTTAACTAAACGATTTTAGGTTCCCGTCGTTCATCTCTAGCTCATATGCTACTTAAAAACTTGCACATGAAACTTCTTCTTTCGACTGCATAGTCCTGTGTTCTATATGTATGTCGATATGTATTGGTGTGTACATACGTACATATTTATATATGTTGGGATTATTTTCTTTCTCTAGCTGCATTTTGCACCCTAGCGTTTTCTACTTAAAAGAGTCTGTCAACGTGATTGCATGTTAGCTGTGTTCTCTTGACTCCAAACTACAGACCTCTCTGCTCCTCTTCTCTACCACCCGTTGCCTTGCCTTGTCTAGTATCTGAGGGATTTGCGGCTACATGCAGTTAAGATGGCAGTAAGCAACTGTTGCAAACACCATTTAAATACACGCACACACAAAAGAAAACAAAAACTGAAATATGTGTTATAGGTATGTATATATATGTATTTAATTTAAATTGATGGACAAAATAAATTCTATTGTTTGTCTAATGGTTTGACTTCATCAAGTTGATAAAAGTTGTTGCTTAAGATCGATACTTTGACACTAGTTTAAAGTAAACACATATTATTGCTATTTGCGAATTAATTTTTTGTGAAAAACATTAATAAAAATGGAAATTTATAGAAAAAACAAAATATGACTGAAATCGATTGTCTGTAGTCCTTTTTATTGGAGACACTGTGAAATTGCCTATATTCTAGCATAATAATATTTCTGCATGTCGTTCAATTAATTATTAAATGACTCTCGTTGTGTTGTTTGAAAAGAAAGAGGCTTAATGATTCGATTGTCTTAATTATATTAATATTAGTCAAAGTGCTTGACATGCGTAATGCAAATAAAATGAGAACGTGACGAAAGGAATAATTTCGAAATTTATATTGCATATAGTATAGTAGTATAGTCTTATTTTTAGACACCTTCCCCCCCAACACACACACACACTCACATTCACCCACAAATACACAAAGGTGCATTCATTCTCTTTAGTTGAGTTCAGTTCAGCTCTCTTTGACTTCATTAGTTTTGTGGCACGTCACTCGTTATGCTGTTTATTGAATTATGTGCGAAAACAAACTAAATGACAAACTGACAGACGGATAGACAAACAGACAGACAGCAACAGAAACCGAAACATGAAAATGGGGAGATGAGGAAATGGGAAAATGGAAAATAACAACTGTACCTCAAACTCTTGGCTTTTATCAAGCATACGCCCTGTGGTAAGCTTCAGCCTTTTAAATGTAATTAAACCGTGTGTAGTACCCCCTTCCCCCTTCTTTCACGCATTGTATTCCCTTTTCGCCACCATCACGCTTTAGTATTTATGCAGCCGCAATTTTGCTTTGTTTTGTCATATTTGCATTATTTCAAAATACCAAAATGACTTTATTTTTGTCTACATACGATATATATATATATATGTATATATAGTATGCCAATCCGACCATGTGTATGTGTGTGTGTGTGTCTGTTTAATCCAATTACCGTACTACAAAGTGTTGTAGCAGGTCAGGGGCTGGGACTGGGACTAAGGGCCGGTGGCCGCAGGGCAGGACTATGGGCGTGGGCGTAAGCGTAGTCGTGGTCTTTTGGCTGTGGATTGTGGGATGGCTTTCACTAATTACATTAGCTAATGAATTGAAATAGAATTAAATATTTATTTGCATTTGTTTCATTTGCATTTTTCGCATTTTGGGTTTTTGTTTATTTTAACATTGTAAATAATTGTTTAATACACATAAAAATGAAATGAAATGAAATGCAATGTATTTAAATATCAGCAACAATTTATAATTATTTGTTATTTTTCGTTGTATTTTTTTTGTTTTTGTTGGTCATTTCTCTCTCTATTTTGTGGGCATTTAAATCAAAATTCCATTTTGTGGATGGCCGCCAGTGGCCACTGATTGGTATCGCTTATCGGTTATCGATAGCCAGTCCGTGCCTGTGCGGATGTGTTTGTGTGTGTGTCCATTTAGGTGTGAAAAGAGCATTTAAATTTAATGAATTGCTGAATGCTAATGCTAATTTTATTATTGAAAACCTTTTTGATATAGGCAACTATTTTGTACAATTTTCTCAACAAAATGAAAACAATAGCCATTAAATTCATTTAATCCAGATGAAAGTCACGAGGACTAATAGTTACAGCTTATGCAAATGTATCAGGATCTCATTCACATTCCAAAAAGTCCTAAAAGACGAATTTCTGTGATTCAAAGCTAGCTTAAAGGAATGGTCAATACGAATCCAATTTGAGTAGATTTTAATCAGAGGAAAAACCATATTAACCATAAATAATTTTTCTAGGTACATTACTCTCACAAAAACCAATCACAAATTTTATTTTTATATGAACCTTTAGCGATATCTGTGCAAATGTCACTGCCATTTTCATATTAATTGGATATGTCCAATACAAGTTGGCAATATGGCGCATAAAATACATCAATATGTAATTACCACAACTGCTTAAATTCCACTTTGATGGCTTTAAAACCAACCACACACACTCACACACACACAGAGATGGAGAGAGAGAGAGAGCAAGAGGCCCCATTTATAACAACTTAAAGAGCACTCGAGTCTGATTCAGGTCAACCAGAAGCTGAGGCCTTGCCATGTAATGACTTTGGTCAACAACTCATCAAGGATAAATATGTCAGCTTCTCGCCAGAGCTACCGCTACCGCTAACGCTCCCTTCAATTTCAGTCTCGATTCCAGCTCCATCAGCATCAACAGCAGCGGCTCCATCAACAGCTTCACAGTTCGAATCTCCAGCTATTGCGGTTTGAAGCTCAGCGGGCATACAAAAGCACTTAACTCGTTAGCGGTTAACGGTTATATTGGTAAGCCAACACTGAAATGCGCACAATAATTAAACAACAACACAAGAGAGAGAGGCGACTTACATGACTTGTCAACACACACACACACACACGTGTGTGTGCACAGCACACTCATGTAAGAGGCAAAATGTTCTTCAGGTGTGGACAGGTTAGACCAAAATGATTGATTGATTTAAATGGCTAAATGGCGGGTTACAAATCTCAAACGAAAATCAGAAACAGATTTTGTCCCTCATTTCCACCTCCACAGCATGTTAAGTTGTAGTTTCAATTAAGTGCAATTAATGCGATTAACCAAAATACCAACAAAAGAAAAACAAGAAAATGCCCAAAAAGAAGAGTACAAAAAAAATGCTGAATACTGTCTGCAGGCGGTTGATTAACGGCTAAGCCTGGTCTAAATGAATGGGCCTGTTGGCCTGGCGCATGGCCAACTGAATAACAGAGAAAAACTGAATAAACAGATACAAAAAAAAAAAAAGGATTCCCTTCCAACAACATAAAAGGGAATATGCATTGTGAGACACGAAATGATGGGCTCCAAAAGAGAAAGATAGAGTATCTAGAGATAAAATCATCAAAAGTAAACCCTTTGTTAAATTAGTTACAATATTTTGAATAGGCTTTTAAGTGAACAAATATTGAATATATTCAAAATAAATATACTCTACTTGGCTGTTTTTTTTTTAGAAGAAGAGCATCTGCAAGTGATCAACTATAAAAATGATCCACTTCAATCTAAGATTAACCTTTTTCAAAATAAGTGTCAACATTTTTAGCAAGCTTAAATTGCTTTAACAGATTTATCATTAGTTTTTTCTTTGAACTATCTAATTAAAAGATTAAAAAAGAAAACGATAAATGAATCATTAATTTTGAAATAAAGATGTACTGTGACAAGTTATTTATTATTATTTTTATCTATTTCATTTTGCATTGTGACTGATTGAGAGTGGTATTGATTGATGATTTCATTTAAATGACTGATTTAATTTTCTTTTAGTTCGAGCTCGTAACATGAGTTGAGTATAAATGAATAAATTAACAGTTTTTGGTATTCTTTTTTTATGACATTTTTTTTTGAATTGTAATTCTATTCGATCCATAGGATTAAGCGAACCGCCATAGTATAGTGTGTTGGCCATATCAGCTAGCCCACATCATTTTTTTCTCCTTATTTTTGTTGTTGTTTTGTTTCGTTTTGTCTTCGCCCCAACTCTCACTGCCGACGTATCCTCTCTACTACAATGTTAAATGAGTTAAGCGCTTTTGGCTAATATACTGCGGCTGCTACACTTAATGGGATATTAAGCTGGGTCGTCGGCTGCCCTTAAAGAACAAAAACTTGCCAGCCAATAGCACACATGACTCAACACACGCACACACAGATACACACAAAATACTTTTGGGCCAAGAAACACACACACACACACACACACACGCACACACTTTGAGGGGGGGGGAAAAAAATTGGCTTGAAAGAGGGCCAAACTACGTCACTGGCGAAATGCCGAAATAAAAATAACAAATATCCACAGTTAATTGAAATTCCTTAACTTTCTCAATTAAACTTTTCGTGCAATGCTTTCAACTTTTAGAGGGCGAAAAAGAGTCAAAGAGAGAGGGGAGTGGCAAGAGTAGATAGAAAGTGAGCGACTTGACTAGAGTCTTTACTTCATCTCGTCTCGTCTCCTCTCCTTTTCTTTTCACCTCTCCTCTTTACTCTTCTTCATTGAGAGAGTTGAGTCCAACATGGCGTATGAGCAATGGCTACAAAAGGCGAAAACGTTGAACGTGGCCAACCTGTGGGCGTTTTTCGTCGCAAGTTTATGAACTTTTGCAAACAGAAGCGGCAGCAGCAGCAGCAGCAGCAACTTCTGTAAGACTATTTGAAGTATGTGCAAGGAGCAAGAACAACAACAACAATAACTGTCTGCTTAGCAATGAAGAAGAAAAAAAAAAACGAGAAGACAAGAAAAATCTAAGATTGAGGAAACCTTTAGAAAACTCTAAACTACAGATGGTCACGTGATAAGAAAATATTTTCAAATCACAAACAACCAATTATTTGCGAGAACTTTGGCAAATCAGAAACGAAGTCATGGAGTGAATAAGTATATTCATCGAAGTAAGTAAATTAAACTTAATTTCTTCAATTGGGTTTTAAAATTATGTCAATCGATCTATTAATTTATGGACCACCATCTGTAGGCAATGATTAGTTAGTTTGTTAGTTAGTTTTTTATTCAATGGAAAAGTCCCTGGCAGAGAAACAATGTTAATAAATTATCTAAAGAAAAGTTGCCAAATTGAAACCTATGTATAGGTAAAATATTCGAAAAATGAAACTTTAAAGACCGTTTTTTGGGATATCGAATGCATAATTACAAATATGTATATATATATTTATATGTATTGGAAAAAAAATATAAATGAGATTCACGCACTCATCTCTAGGTATCGGCGGCAACAACGATTGTCTAGCAGACAAGCTCGCTTTTGGGGCGTTAGTTTATAAAAAATGCACAAAGCTGCGCCGTGTTAAGAACTCGCGTTGCTAAAAGTGGCTGCCTTACGACGTCTATGGCTCATTCTTATCAACTTTTGGCCGTGCTTATAACTTTTGCCCAGAGCACTAGCAGAATGAACAGAAGGACAGAGAGACATAGAGACGGCAATGAAGGTGGATGAGCTTGAGGTTGACGATGGCTTGAGGGGAGATGGTGGATGTTGGGTTGGAGAGAGCAGTGTAGAAGGGCTTTAGTTTGGCTGCACGCGACAAGCAACAACGGGACAGCATCCTGTGGAAGCCAGCCAGGATCTAGCCATTCAGGACAACTTCTGCTAACAACAATAATTGTTAATAATGTTTATGAAAAGTTGCACCACCAACCAACCAACCAGCAGCCAACTCTCTTGTCTCTTCTCCCCTCTTTTCGCTACTTTTGGCTAGAGACAGAGTTTGGGGGCACATCTTTTGGTTTTGTTTAGTTGACTGTCTTTTTCAAAGTTGTTGCTGACATTATTGTTGTTGCTGGTCGAGCAATTGCCTTGAATGGGAAAGCATTTTATATATTTACTAAAGGAAGACAGAGCAAGAGAGAGAGAGAGGAAGGGAGAGAGAGCGAAAGAGAGAAGCAGTTTCTTAAGTTTAATGATATTTGTTTATTTATGACTGCTTATTGTATATAAAAGGGAAGATTGTTATGAGGTTTTATTGGTCATGCTTGAAATGTTATAGTTGTAGTTTTTGCTGCTACGGAAATGTTACAATACTTGCACCAAACCTCCGGCCGGACTCCCTTCCCCCACTAGAGTAAGCAGCATAAGTTAAGGAGGAAATTAAGTTGCCAAGATAAGGTAGGATAAGGTACATTGCACTTGGTAAGGAACCACGAAAGAAAAGCTATCATTGCAATATTAGATAGTCAAAAAATAATACAAAGGAATGCAAAAAAAGTTGCATCGTAAATATAAACTAAAATTTATTCAGATAAGTGAAAAGATTAAACAAACATTATAAATCATAGATTAACCTTTATGGCTGAGATGTTTGCCTAAAAGTAGACTTCAGAGAGAGATCTTTTGCAATTGGGAAGTCCTTACTTTAGGATTTTCCTTTTATTTAATAAGCTAATCAATTGCTAGCAGAAGATGACTTCTTTAAATTTTACGACAATTTTTTGTTTATAAAATGTTTCAACTTCACACATATATATTTAAGTATAAAAAAATGAAGCCAAGTTCATTATAAAACCAATTCACGCACTGCGACTAAACCACAATCAGACTCCATAAATTTGCAGTTGAAATAGTCTATTAATTTCTACACCCTCTCACACCCACACCCACACTCTCTCTCTTTCTCTGTCTGTCTGCCAGTCAGTCTCTGACTCTCTCACACATTCTGGCCCTTCTGCCGTTCTGTGGACTCGTGCAATTTTGTGTATTCCCCTTTCTGCCTGTTAATTTAGCTGCGTTTATCTACAAATCGTTTGGCGCACAAATCAAAATATATTTCCGGCCAAAAGAGCTTCATTTAGCGAAAGCTTATCTATGGAAATTGAATTTCCCATTTAACCGAAAGAAGACTCCGCTGTGTGGGGTTGGATGTGCGTGTATGTGTGTGTGTGTATGTGGCGAAAAGACCAAGTCCAGATAATTGACACGATAACAGGCTAATTTTCAATTAGCGCCATTTTGATAACTGAAACATAAATTCGAGTTCCTTTCCTTTACTTTTCCTTCATTAATCGTCAGGGCCAATAATAACAACAACAACAAATTGGCAAATGGATATTTTGTTTTTGTATTTGCACACATCTCCCTCCCCTTGCAGTTCACTTCCCCCGTCCTTGCCAACAAGTAAACGTGACTAGTTTATTGATTCCCAAGTATGAAAGTTCTCCTTCTCCCATCGTTACATAAATTAATAATAATATCGTATAGCGTTCAGTAACAATTTGCTTTGCTCTGCAAAATGCTTCAACTAAAAGTCAAACACTTGATGGAGCAACCAACGAACCAACCAGCTAACCAGCCAACCAACCAACCAACCAACCAATCCACCCACACCAATCCAACAAGGCAGCCACCCGCTGTTCCTTTAGCTACGTGTTGGCCATTTCGTCGAACCTTTTCTGGCCATATAAAATTCCAATCATACTTGACCAAAAAGCAAAACACTGGAGAATTTCGACGGCAAAAAAAAAGTAAGGAAGGAAAAGAAACGTAGAGAAGAAAAAATGTTAAGTAAAGTGCGGCGCTTAAGCCAAGAGCTAGAACTTTTGTGGGAAAGTTGGTTATTTTGGTTTTTTTTTCGGTTTCACAGGAGGCACATGACAGCAGGGTGGAAGAGGGATACGTGTTTTTTGGATGGTTTCGGGAAGATGATTTTCTGCTTTTGGCAAAGAGTCAGCACAAAATATTGTGCCACATTTTTTGGCCAATAACTTTTGAGGCCCAAATCGGTTAATTTAGATGGCGATACGCTTCTGCATGAATTGAAAAGTTCTTGGTCTTCAGCAGAAATATCACTCCGGCAAGAGAATTTACAGAAATCCACTCTTAACAGTCAGGATCGAATTGAAAGAGCTGGAACAAATGGAATGATTTCATTTACACTTAAGAGTCCTTGATTAAACAGAGTTTAAAACGTATCCAGTTAACTCCCACACACTGAATATTATGAACCATTTTCTCTCATAAAGATATATCTAACAAATCAAACGCTTACACAAAATAAAATGATTATTTAACATGAATCATGATGTGGAAGAACTTTCAAATCACTCAATAAATATAGATTACCCAAAGTTTTATTCAATATCTGTCTGTGCAGTGGGAAAGAGTATCAACATTGCTTCAATATTCAATAACAATTTCGCAATTTCTATTTCTCTCTCTTTACAAGTTTAGACCGACAACAACAACTTTTGGGCAAAAAGGTCCCCAGTACCTATTTCGACTCTTTCCATTTTATTTGTGTGCTGGGAAAAGCGAAGTGAAAATGTTCAACAGATTTTCACTTGCACATGTATCCATATATATATCCTATACATTGTACATATATACCAATGTATATAGTACGTAGGTGGATAGGTATAGAGGTGGAAAATGCAGCTTAGAATTTGGTATTTTGCGGTTCAGACCTTGGGGGAGCATTTTAGTAACTAAAAAGCAAAGGAAAATTCTTTTCACTTTTCAAACGGCTAACCTTTAAAATGAACTTTGAAGGGCGAATCGGTGGCAGCTGGAGATGGAGCTGGCGACGACGTTGTGAGCTTGGAGCCAGAGAAGAAGAATTGTCACAGCTTAATCGATTTGGAGGAAAAGTTGCCATGTTCGATTTGCTACCTTTTTTCACGCATCATTTGTTCTCCCTACGGCGAAATGGAGTGTGGGAGTAAGAGAGGGGAGCTTGGAATCGGAATCCAGTTGTTCTTGTTTCGATTCGGGGGCCAAATGATAAACTTTCGACACATTTTTCATTTATTTTCAACACCTTTGATTGATATATTGAACACTTGGCGCACAACTTAAGCAACAGAGTCCTTTCCGCCTTTCCTTTTCCCGTATTTTTCTGTTGTTGGGCGGAAGCTCGCATCAGCTGGCAGCCCGGATGTCAAGCGGTGTGGGTGCCGTGCCTTTGCATGGGATGCGGGTTGCGGGTTGCGGGATGATGGTAAATTGTGTATGGCGAATGGCGAAGAGAGAGTGAGAGAACGAGAGAGAGGAGAACAACAGCGGAGGGACATCATCTTGTCAAATGCTGTGACAAAGGTGAAAGCTCCTTTGGAGCTCGAGCTCTCTCTCTTCTTCCATGCATTTGCCGGGTGTGAAGTGGCTTATATAGTTTAAATTGAAGTATGTCCTGGGTAGGTACTTCCTTTTTTTCGGCATCTGCTCCCCTCATACACACACACAACACTTGATAGCTTACGGAAATTGTTCATTGTGGAGCAATTGTAGATTATGTATGTTTATTGAACTGGAATTGTTGAATTACTTAAGAAAATGTTTCTCAAAAACTACAACAAGATGGTTGATAGTGTTATTTAAGAGAGCAATTCGATGTGACTTGGGAATATGTACTTAAAATATATAAATCCTAATTAACACAATTAAAAATGACCTTGTTTGAAATTGTCCTTTCGACTTTTTTGATTTCTACATTTATTTGATCCACTTAAACAAGTTTAAACTGAATTTCCTGACTCCCTAATATGAAATATAATTCAAAATGTTTTAATATTAGGTATATTACGTATACGTTATAACGAAAGTCGATATTAAAACCTGAAGCTTACTCGGTACTTGTCATAAGCGCAAATAATATTGATATATGGAAATAATATCGATATGCGTAACCAATATCAAATCGTACATATTTTTATTTTTGTTTTATTTTTGTTCAATTCCATATTCAAATTGGAAAATTTGGTGGTGTGCCAATATTTTTGGCCTCACTGTATATATGTACATACGTACAATACGTATGTATGTACATACTTGTAATGAAATTGGCAAATTTAATAACTGTTCATTTGGTAAAGTGCTAAGGCACTGCACTTATGTACATATGTAGGTATGCATGTGTAACTAAAAATAAACATACATACATACATAGATCGTACATGCATACACACGTAATGTAATGTAACCAAAACAAAAACATCACTCACCTTACCGTTAACTTATGCTTAAGCCAATCTCTCTTTTTCTCTCTCTTTTCGTCTCAATAAATGGCACTCAAGGCGGCTTCCATATTGAGCATCTCCCTTTCGCTCTCTTTTTTTCTCACAAAATGGCACTCAAGGCGGCTTGCATTTCTTTCTATTGCTTCTGCTTTTACACTAGCACCAAAACAAAAACAAAAAACAAAACAAAAACAAAAACCAAAAGCTTACAACTGCATATGCGCACCATTCACTCACACACGCACACACGAATTACAATAACACTTGCGCCGGCGCTGCTGCCGTTACCGAAATTCACAAATTATTTACCACAATTAACTAAAACAGCACGTAATAGACTTTTTTGTTGTTAACAACAAATATATGAACAAAAGCACATTTAATTATCTCGATTACCAATGCATTTCAATAAGAATTTAAATTTTCTATTTTCGCGTACATTTTGGCGTCCGCTTTACACTCTGTCCTGTCTGCTAGAGATGGAAAAAACGTCGTTGTCACTCACGATATATCGATGTTTTGTATTTTTTCCTTTCAATTATCATGATCGGTCATCACTATCGATACTTACCGAACTACCCGCTCAATTTTGAATTCGCCGCACCAATTTTGAACAGATCGTCGATATATTAATGAATTTGTTGAATCAAAATCAATTGAAAAAAAGAATAGCTTAATTAGTAAATAATTTTAATGAATTTGTTGGATCAAAATCAAATGAAAAAAGGATAGCTTAAGTTAAATTAAAAGTATTAATTTAAATAATTTAGGAGAATGTGAAATATCTTTTAACTTAATTTGAATCATTTTAGTTTGCTCAAAAACAATGAAGGATCAATTAAAATCTATTGAATGAGCCTATTGTGATTCTGTTTCTAATCAAAAACAATAACTACTTATTTTTGTCATCTTATTAACAAAATTTACTGTGGATTTTGTAATCGCAGCTTTTGATATTGCATGAAAAAATTCCCAAAGTATACTAATCATTCACAAATCTTTCAAAGGGGGGAAATCTTAATATCTAGATCAACTTATTTCTTGGTACATTCATTATTGTTTCGAAATGAGAAAGTTTAAAGTTTAGAATAATAAGTAGTTCCAAGTAGTTGGAAATTTCTTTTTTTTTCAGAATTCTTTTTACAACACTCCCAGGACAGAATCTTTTTCAACCAATTGGATAGATGTAAGTAAGTCCTAGCTGTGGAGCTGAAATGCTGTAGACCCATGAAGTTGGCTATCGTTTTATTTAAATACAGATAAATTGCTTATTTCAATTGTACAACTTATCCCTCCTGCTTCTGTCTGTGTGTGTCACTGCCTCTTAATCTGTCTCCTTTCATCCTCCCACTTTCTTTAAGTCTCTCTCTCTCTCTCTCTCTATCTGTCTGTCTGTCTGTCTGTCTATACAAATTGGCCATCTTAAGGAACTCATTAAGTTAACTACACGCATATGGAGCACGACTTCAGGCCCATTTTCACTTGTTCAACATATTTATTATTTTGTTCTTTCTTTTTATCCCAGCATAAGGATATGTGTGTTGGTGTTGTCTGTTGTCCCAGTCTCTTCTCAATTTCATTTTGGCAGTTTTGTTGGTCCTCTTCTTGTTGCTGACATGACATGAACTGTAGTTTATTTATTATTTCTCTCTCTTCTGCTACTGCTGCTGCTGCTTTCTTTTAATTTTATTTATATCCCTGGCACATGCAAACATTGGGGGTATCCATGTGAGTGTGTGTGAACCAGGTCATATGTGCCATATACATGTCTGTACATATATACATAGTTCTATATATACATATATATATATATATATATATATATATATATATATATATGTCCTGTAGTTTATTGTCAATTGTTTGTGGCATTTATTTCGCAATTGTTTTCCTTTATTTTGTCACTTTGTTTGCCTTTGCTTTTGTTCATTTATTTATTTATTTGATTAGTTTTTATTGTATGGCAATTTTTACGCATATTCTGCTTATAAAACTTTATTTGAATTTGCTTTTCTTTTTGTTTTGTTTGCTTTGACTACCTTTGACTGCATTGCAGATGCCTACGGATATAACAATGAATCCTTCAAATATGCATATGTGTGTGTGTGTGTGCAACCGACATTTGACCACAAATTATTTTTTAAAACTGCTAAAACAATCGAATTCAATTACAGAAATCGCCCAAATCTTTGACTAATCGTTAACCAGAATTTTGCTTAATTTTCGCTTAAACTTTCTTAGACTTAAGTTTACAACCTTTTCCTAGACATTTCACTGATTACATCTTCGACTAGAATTAAGTGCAACTACAAACAGTGAGTGAAAAAATGATTTAAATAAGTGTAGTGGATTATGCAAATAAATAAGTGTAGTAATTATGCAAAATTGCTTACTAATTTTTAGCTAAAAAAAATGGATTCTAAACTGCCAAAGAAGCCTCAAATATGCACATTATATATGATATCTAAGATTATATGCAGATCACATCTGGCAAGTCATTAATCATCTATCGATGAGACGCTTTTAGCACCGCTTTGAATCCCAATAATCTGCATCGAAACGCATCAGCCATCTCGACTATGGAGACCACGTTTCATCAAACTGAAAAATGTCTGTCAGCAGACAGACAGAGAGACACAGAGACAGACAGACAGACAGACATACATACCATCCTGATATCGCAACGTTGGTCGCGTGTTATTTGCTCTTCTGTTGACTACGGCCTGTCCTGACTCTGGGTACCAGTACCGGTTCTGGTCCTGGTCCTGGTGCTGGTCCTGGGGGTTCCCGCACATTCAATTGGATTGCCTTTGCGGCAAATGGCGCTGGCACGTGCAACGTGGAATGGTCTCTCAATGCAATGTAGCAGCATCAGCGACAGGAGTTGCTTTTGGTGCGATTGCAATATTCCGATTCTGGGTAAAAGCTGTTCATGATGATGATGATGATGAAGATGATAATGATCATAGCGATGGCGGAGGCGGAGAAGGTGGCGGAGAAGGTGGCGGAGGAGGAGGTAATGGCATGGCGGCTTCAACTCAATTATCAAACTTTTGGCTGCCAATCCCTGTACTTTCTCATACCTGTGAAACAAACGGAAATGGATTTTTGATTGAGTGCACAATAAAATGTGAAATGCATTTTACAGACACACGAACAAACGACCGAAATGGAATGGAGTGGACTGGAGTTTAGTCCATATAAATTTTATTATGTATTTTTCAATTTTTTACAAACCTTTTTAATTTGCCCCCAAAAAAAGGCAACAACAAAAAAAAAATAGGAGAGAAATATGCTATTTATTTATTTGGCCATCATCATCGTGAGGAGAAGCTGGAGCAGCAGCATTATTGAAAGTCAATTTATTTCATTATAAAGTGCATAGGGTCGGTCCTGGTCCTGTGATCTCATCTTATTCCTTTTATGTGCACAATATTTGGCCAATTTATTGGCCTCGTGGCTAACAAATTGCAAAAACACAATGTTCAGAGGGCAAAAATTATTGCCTCGTTTCGGAATGGAGATGAAAAAGTTTTTCCCTTTTCCTTTTTCTCCTCCTCCTCTTTGGTTTTCTTTCCTTTTTTTTTTGTGCATTTATAATTGGAAATCTATAAAAGGCGGAACCCGTAAAAATGGGTGCTGTTTGGGGTAGGAGGGAGTTGGGTATAAAAATGCAGTTAAGCCAATGGTTCCCTTTGAATGCTCTTTGGCAATAAGCAAGTCCAAATAAATTGATTGGCCTAATGGTGACCCGATGGTGGTCTGACCCATTATGTTTGTGTATGTAAAAAAAATATATATTCCATGGGACAACTATTCAATATTTCGAATTGATATTTTAAACTAAAAGTACATAAAACACTTTGGCCAGCTAAAAATTTACTTAGATCGAAGCATTCATTACTTATAGTTTCATTTTTACCATACATATTTAGTTGAGATCTAAGTTGTCCAAGCCATTTGAATATATTGGACTCCCTCATTGAAATCTCATTGAAATAAAGTCATAATTTCTACGCTTACTTTCAATATAAAATTTTAAAAATTTTTGCCAAAAACTATGCTACAAAAAAGTTAATTTAAAATTGGTTAATTCTTTAACTATACGTTAATTTAAATATTTGAATGAAAGTCCCAAGCAAAGAGAAATATGTGACAAATATTGAAATATGAAGTAGTAGATATTAAAGGTTAAAAGAAAATTCAAAAGATTTGTTATTGATTGAAAATTTGCCATGTTAGAAGATACCAAATGTCTTTCAAGAATAAAATACTCTTTGAGTGTAGGGTATGTGTGTACATAGAACGATCTAAAGACAAAACTATCCATCCATTGATGTAAATATGCTGCCAAAAATATATTCGCCCTGCTTAACATAAAAGTAAGCCAGTCAGCCAGCCAGCCAGCCAACAAGAAGAATGAAAGACAGAGATGGATGAGGGCAAACGCTTTTGGCATTACCCCGGCAACTCTCTCAGTCCGAAAACGTTGCCAATTTTGAACATTTTCCCCATGGCCAAATCATGCGAGTGTGTTGGTGTGTGAGCCAAATGCTTGAGGGCAAATAAGTTGGCCCAATACTCGCACAGCGAGCCAACTAGCAAAGGAACAGAGCAGGGACGACATCATATCGATGTCGATGTCTGAGACTGTCTTCAATTTTTGGTCTAGACATTGTCTAATGACAAACGCAAACCACAAAAGACGTCCACAACGGCAGCAGCGACAACAACAACAACAACAACGACAACGACGTCGACATTCAGAATGAATGAATGAGTGAATGAATGAAATGAAATGAAATGTTATGCAAGTCAGTCAGCACCAAGTCAAATGGAAATTGTCTCCTTTAGTCCTCGACTCCTGTGACTGTGACTGCAGTCAAAATGTAAAATAAATATACTCGGAACTTTGATAGAAAACCCATTCACATTCACATCCATCTACATACATATCTATCTAACAATCTGCAATCATCCAACGATGACTTCTGTTTATCCATCTCACCTCCTTCTTCTCCTCCGCCCCCCCTTTTGTGTCTCTCTTCTGTGTCTGGTTTCAGCTAATTCCTATTGACAGTACATTTTTCGTTCCTCATCATTATTTATTCCACAAAATCAATGACGACATTTTACCACAAAAGCTATGCCAACAAAAATGAAGTCAAAAAATCGATGGAATATTTGCATAGAATTTAGAAGACAAAAGAAATTAATATGCAAATCATTTTGAAGCAAAAAGAAGAAAAAAAAAAAAGAGAGGAGGAACAGACCAGATCACATCAGACCAGAAGACCAACCAGACACCTTTGCCACCACAATGGAGAGAAAGAATTCTCAAGTGAAATTTTTTTTTAGCATTTTGATTCTTTCTTTTTTGACCATAAACTTTTTTCTATAAAATAGAAATTTCTAATCAAAAGTAGTTTTAGTATTATTTTTGATATCAAGATGAAACGATCGCAGTTGATTTCCTACTGCTGCTTCGTAGGTGCGTTTTCTCATCAAGTGTTTAAAGGATAAGAGTCAAAGTTATTTTAAGTGATTGCAAGAAACAGTTTCCTATAAGTAAATGTAATTAAAATATTTTTTTCTTGTTTGCAAATGAATAGTGCTAATTTCCATGACTTTAATTAACATCTAAATGATAATAAGGCAAAGAAAAGTTTACAAACATTCACACAAACAAAATATAAAGCAAAACATTTCATTAATAGTTTAAAATTGGTAAGGACAAGTTTTGTTGGACAAAAAAACGGGTGAAACGAATCAGTTCAGTTTTTAAAATCGAAAAATTCATAATTAAAGTATGGAAGCTGCAAATGTTTTAAGTACATGACCTCTTTTCTCCCTAGATCTATCTCAGAAGCCAATTTTCAATTTTTCGAAGATCGCAGATTTTTAGATTTTTAATTCCTTGCTGTAGATTTATAGAATTTTAATTATAAATAATAGAACTTAAAGAATTGAAAGGACTCATAGCAGAAAACCATTTCTATGTAAGATTTTCTGAATATTTCTGAATTTTCTGTATTTTATTTGCGACCAACTACCTAAAAAGATTGACATCTTAAAGTGTTTTGAGTGTGAGGAGTAATATTTGATTTGTGGAGATTTTGGAAAGTGATGCAAATGGAATATCTAGATTCTAGAAAATTCATATAAATATGTGTGTGTGTGTGTGTGTTTTTTTTTTTTTGCTGTTGTTGGGGGACAAGGTCATTTTTGAGATACGTCTGGGAATATTCGTTTGGTTTTCCACTGAAAGTGCTTATGTATATTGAGCTAAACAAAAATTCCACGAATTATCCAGATGCCTCCCCTGGTGAGGGTTTTTGGCGAAAATCCAAAAACGCGAAACGCGGAAAAACGCATTTGTTGTCGAACGGCGCTTAGTTTTAACTAACCGTAATTGAGGATTAAGTCCAAAGGGACCAAGGGACACTTGGGATGCCCAAGTGTTGAATATTCCAGTCATAAAGCCATAAATAAGCCAGTGGGAAAAACCCAGACAAGCCGCGACCAAAACTCAAAATATGTATCCTTCGAGGGTAACCGATTGAGGGATACAAAATTTGTACAGATTTTTATGACACAGACACGCGTGAGCATGTCCTACGCTAATGAGCCCAAAACTACCTGCTCCAACTGATCATAGATCCTTACCTGCCTACGGCAAGCTAGCCAGCGAGCGAGCGGTTGAGTTTATAAGGACCTACACATCGATGTGTTAGCCAACAGTCGCTTAAGGACAATCACAGAGAGAACATCACACACATCATGGCCAGCCAAAAAGTGCATAAACATAAATCGGAAAAGAAACGCAGCAGCAGCAGCCATCACAAATCGAACAAATTGAAGTCGAAAAATGGCGAACATAATTTGAAACGGAAATATCTAAAGAAATTGCGTAAAGGAGCACAGAGCATCAGTTTCCCATATCAATTGTTCCTGTATCGCCAGGAGTTGAGACGTTCCAGTTCGGATTTCTCGTATTTGCGTCTATCCAGAGCAAAAATCATGCTCACCTCCAAATTGATAGCCGACAATATAAATACCTGCAATCACATGAGCAGTGTCGATGATCTGAAGGTCCTTAGCCGTGAGGTGCAGTTCAAGAAGCGTCTGTGCAATCAAGTTGAACGACTGGAACAATTCAAAGAGCTTGGCCTAACCGAAATGATCATGAATGGCAAAAAGACGGTACTCTAATATTACGAGGGGCATTTTCTTCAACCAAAATTGATTTATTAATTGTAGTATTTTTTTTTTTTCTGTATTCAAAATGTTTAGTTTGCCATTTATCATTTTTTTTTTTTGTCGTAATTCTTAATCAATTCACCACCACTAAAAATCGGTTGGGCTGTGTGTGGGTGTGTGGGCGTAGTTTAGTCTAAGTTTAGTTGTAGTTGTAATCTTTTATCAAATAAAATTTTACATAAGAAAAATGTTAAATGAATTTTTTTTGTTTTGATGCTTTGCTTTAATCCGAAATACTATCAAATGAATTTTGTTGCAGCTTTGCTCTGGTCCGCAGTCTGCAGTTTGTGTCTAGCAGATGGTCTCGAGGCCCAGCAGTTATTGGGGGCATCATCGATAAGTACTACAACAGAAAGAACACCTACAACTACATCTACAACAACAACAACAACTAAGGAACCAACAACAACTAAGACAACGACAACAACAACAACAACTAGTAGACCAATCAGCAGCACAAAACCAACTTTGACCACCTCAAAGGCCAAACAGGCGCATAAATTTGATGAGGAGGACTATAATTTCTTGAGTGAACGTTTGCCCGATCTGTCGGACGATGAGTATGCCAATTTAAGCGAAGATGCCAATCCCTTGCATTTCCTTAAACAACACAAGCCACAAGTTAAAGATCAGGTAAATGCTAATCCTTAAACAAAGATCGTTTTCATTTCACATTCATAAGAATAATTATATGGACTAGCATTATAGGATAGACTTGAGTTCCATTTCATTGTTTCATTTGCTATTACTCAATAGTTTTCTTTTTAAATCAATCAACAATATCATTCTTTAGACCTTCTAAGCTAGATCGATTGAATATAACGTAATTTAGCTTTGAAAAAAACATATCAAATCTCATTCTTACAATCATAGTCTATTTTATTTGTTGATCTTTATCCGTTATCATTTCTAATTCAGTTTTAGTTTAGATATAATATTTTCTAATTATTCATTATATTATATTTTAATTTGAAACTTGAACTTTATAAACTTTATTTATCTTATACTTTTTTCATTCTTTCAAAACTAATTAGTGGAATTTGTAGTTTTTTGCCCACTTTTACTTATTTAACACACTTTTTCATAGTCTTAATTAATTTCCTAATTTTTTTCGCTAATAAAACTTGTTGAATTTATTAATTAGTTACAGTATTAATTAAATTCATTTAGGTTTCGCCAAGTTTAAATGTCACCATTAATATATAAGCTATTTTTAATCCATTTTTTCCTATATTTTTTAATGCATTTTGACATTATCTAATTTTAATAGTTAAAGAAAAAAATGTTAAGTCTCTATTAAGCTGGCGTGGGAGATATTGATTAGTTTTATAATTTCCATCAGATTTTCTGGGCACACTTTATTTGTACTTATATAGTTTTCTATATGAAAATGTATGTTTCTTTTAGCCCAATCCGGAGACGAGCAGCAGCCCAATGAAATCTGGTTCACCCATTTATATAACCATACCGATCTATATCAGTACAGCTGGCAAATCGCCCTTGACCTTGACCATTGGCAACGAGGAGATGCCCATTAATCAATTGAGACGTGCTGACAATACAGGCAGCAAGAAGAATCCCTCCACCAAGGCTCCCAACTCGCATTTCAATCGTCTGCTCCAACAGATTGAATCACCCAAACGACGTGCCACCAATCGCCATCGTCATAGTCCAACGAAAAACAAAATCTATGCAATCAAAGAGCGACATAATAATTGAACTAACAACTAACAAAATTAAAAGATTACTTTGTCAATTTTCTTTTTCAATTTTTTGTTTTTTTTTTTTGTTTAATAACTATTATAAATAAATTAGTGACAATAAATAAATGAGGTTTTGTTTTGTTTTAAACACTATTCGCTCAATGGCTTGGACGACGACGACTCTTCATTGGGTTTAGCCAATTCGGGTTTCGAATCGTTGGTCTCCAATTCAGTTGCCTCTTCGGGCTTCTCGGGAACAGTTTCCTTTTCGTTTAGATCGGGTTTCTTAATCTCCTGTTCCTGCTCGTGCTCCTCCACCTCTTCGGTGGCGGCACCTGGTATAACGGTTACCGGCTGTGCCTCATCTTCATCATCATCATCATCGCCAATGACCTGTTCGATGGTCTGCTGAATGAAATGCTCAAACAGTTGGAAGTATTGCAGAGCATTGTTGGCCACCTGTTCGGTGGGCAATTCAGTGGTCACCTTCTTCAGGGCATCGCGTATGAGTACCAGGACAGGTTTACGTGTTGTCGGCGCCAATGTTGTCGATGTTGGTATACTGATCTCATTCTCTGGCACCTCGGTGGGCAATTCTGTGGTATCCACCTCCCGACGACGACGTATCAATGATTCATCATCATCATCATCGTCGTCCTCCTTGGATTCCTCTTCAATCTCTTCATTATCATCATCGTCTTTCTCCTCACTGCTGGCGCTGCTATCCACACTGGCGGCTGGAGTTTCCACCTGCCTAGAGGCTGGAAATTCATGACTTTTATCCACATCGTATTCCTCGGAGACGGCCGGAGCGGCATTAACACTACATGCCAAGACCACAAGGGTCACCACTGTTGGAAGGCCAAAACTTTAGATAGATTATTTTGTAGGGTGCGGTGGTGTCGGGGGCGTGGGCCAAAGGGGGTCTTACCAAAAGTCCAGTAAATATATCTAACCATATCGTTTAATCCTATGACTTGTCGGAGTTGACTTTTGCAGTTTTGCTGCCTTTATGAGCGAATCCAGCGGTTTGCTTTCGCTTTTATATACCTGGCATCGATTCCCCCACAAAAAAAAAAATGAAAGTAAACAAGGCCCCAGTGGATCCAAAGCCGAATTGTCGTTGTCCAGCCGCTTTTACTCTGGCTCTCTTTCTTTCTTTACACTTTTTCTTCTCTTTTTTGTTTTTTGTTACTTTTTTTTTTTTTTTTTTTTGGTTTCTGAAACTTCTTTTGTTTGCATATGTATACAAAAAGAAACTGAAATCATTTATTTAAATTTTTTTTTTGTCGGTCTTCTCTGGTCACTTCTTTCATAAAGTTTGTAAGGTTCGATCTCTGTTTGTTTGTCTTTCCCATTAGCAGATACAATTTGCGGGTGGCTCTCTACATATGCAAATTTTGCTTACATCGGACTATTAGCTTACAGAAATCGGTCATTGGTCTGGAGTCTAGACCACCCCAACTAATTATGTAATTAGACATGGTTTAGGCTCGATTCGATTGGATACCTTCCCCTCCCACACCAACAACACACCGAGGGCTATTCAGTCTAAGATTGAACGCTTTTTTTTGGGGGGGAAAGAGGATGATGATGATGATAATAAACTTTCTAAAGCTTAATGGGGAAATGTTTATTTTTTATCTATGTATATTATTATTTTTTTTTTGGTGGTTTTTTCTGGAAATTTTTCCACGAAACTTAATTTCAAAATCAACAAAATATGTGCGGGAGAAAAAGTGATCAAAAATAAGTGTAATAAATAATCAGTGATCACAAGCAAAATATAGATGAATCATCATCGAGTGATAAGCAAATCATTATCAATAATTATTCATCTTGTTAAGGCCATAATTCAGCAAAGCAATTTATGCAGTGATCGATTTAATTGATCTTCTTTGAATTTTGATAATTTACCTACTGATAATTTCATAATAATTGATCTACCAATTCAGATTATTATTATATTCAATTGATCTTTGATGAACCTCAGTTAAATTTATTGCAAAATTTGATCACAGATAGAGAAAATATGATGGCCTAAATATGATTCTTAATTAAGAAATATCGTTTATAAGTTTCAATTCAACCTTAAGATCACATCAAAAAATCTATATTCTAATTAGTTCTACATTGATTTTATATTAGGAGCAACAAATCGGAAGGGATTTCTAGAAGAAGCGATCCTTAAAATAAATTCGAAATACCAATAATAAGTCGTAACATCTTGTTAAATCATAATTTCTTATGGTCTAACATTTAGACGTAGACTATTACCCATTTTACTTTAGGAATGATCTCTATTTGGTTGAAAAAGTAAATATCTCATAGTTTTCAATATAAACAAATGAGACTCATCAATCTTAGTCACAGAATGAAAGTTGCCAAAATGCCAAGTAAACATTTGCACAATAAAGACCAACACCGACCAGAGATCGCTCAATTCATCAAGATCTCTGAGATCTTGGAAGCAGCACAATACTCCGGTAATTAGAACGGCAATTTAGTTGATGAATGAAGGGCTTCAAATGGATCAACATCACCGAGGAGTCCCGGGGTCTAATCACAGTGAAATGATAATAAGAATCAACATTTGATTGGATGGGATGCCCAAAGACGACAGCTGCAACTTCAATACAAACTCTCTGGACTATAAAAACAAGATCACTAAACCTTTCCAGATTGACCCAATTTTTCTCGAACCGGCTTAAGCCTAAAGCTGCTGTGCTGATTGGGTCGCTCGGTGGGCAGGTAAGGTGTTAAAAACACACACACACACACAACCAACCAGTTCCAAGTTCTAGAAGAAATAAGAAGAGATAGAGAGAGAATGAGAGGAAAAAAAGGGTAACACATCGCACACACATGAGTTTGCATAAAAAATTTCACCAACTTTACGTACTTTCGTTCGGAGAAGAAGAGTAGGTAAACAATCTAAGTATGTTAGGTCACAGGTGTCGACCTCAAGTTACCCTTTATATGTATATACCAGGTAACAGGGCCATAAAATTAAACCCCTTCAGAAATCCACACTAAATCCCTCACTTACTCAATCTTACGTTTCATTCTATTAAATCTGAAATATTAGAAGAAAATCCATATTAGAAAGAAAAATACTTTAAAATGTTTAAACGTTTAAATAAAAACTAAAACATTAAATGTTAAGAATTTTTGGGAAATTGATTGGATTGATTTTATTTCAATATATTCTTTATAACATTATTTTATATATGGAACAGTATCAAAAAGTAACCAATAATTAAGGGGTTTCCCAATTAAAATTACTTCTGAAATCTTTTTAAATTTAGAAAAGGATCAACTTTCAAATTTCGAGACTGAAAACTACAAAATAAAGATATCAAATGATAAAGTAAAGAAGGGACTTGTAGCATTTCTTGAAAATGCTAAAATAGATAAATCAAAGAGGTTAAAAATATATATATAATATATAAAATTGCATTCTAGATCTGGATATACCCCGTGAACCTCTGAATTGGCTACAGGGCATTCCAGAAGAGATGAACAAACACAAGCGAAGAAAACCGGTAAATGGGTGGAAGCAGAAAAAAGAATTCCCCTCAGACTCTGATAGTGGGGAACTTCATAGGTACTTAAGTGGCATCGCCAGCAAAGATGCAATCAGTTATTGATCGGACGAGCAACGGTTAGGATTGGTTTGGTTTTGGTTCGATTTGAATTCGCTTACAAGACATCTCAGAAGAATGAAGCCTTATCAAATTGGTTTACTTGCGGGTAAGTCCATTGAACTAATCGTCGGTTGAGACAAGATTTAGTCTACTACTTGGTTTGGTTCTTCTTTTTTTGTTTTTTGTAGTGGTTGCAGCCTGCCTGCTGCTGGCTTCCCCCATTGAGGCCAAGCGTCGTAAGCATAAAGGAGATGACCATCATCATGATCATCATCATGATAAGAGTAAGACCAAAACGAAATGGTCAACTTCAACGGATTTGTCTGGCAATACACAAGTCTCCACGGAGGAGCATGGTTACTATGTGAAACGCACTTACGCTCCATCGAGTGAGATGTCCAAGAAACGTCAGTGTCCCAACTTCTTGGCCATACCGATTGCCTGGTTTAGTCCAGCCGCGAGTTCCAAGGTGCCATCTATCAATAGTGCTGCCCAATCCCTGAGCGAGGGTTATCTCTGCGACGATGATTGTGTCGATCTGTATGAACCGATTTGCGGCCAGACACCCCACGAGGTGGCCGTCTTCTATAACCAATGCAAACTGAATGTGGCCAAGTGTCGTTCGCATGGCCTCTGGACAGACCTGGCCTACGAACAATGCCAGCAAACGTATCCCAAGGAGACAGCCTATGCCGATAAGAAATTCAAGGCATCACCCTTCTATAGAGATAATGCCACTCAGGCAGCAGAGATCAAGGAACAGGAGAAGGATAAGGAACAGGAACAGGAACAGGATACCAGCAGTGACAGCAGTGAGGAAAAGAAAACCGACAAGGATAAAAACCAGAAGGTTGAAACATCGCTGGAACCCATGGTTCTTCCCCTAATTCAAGAGGCTGCCTCAATCCCTGTGCCCATGGAGAGCGTTGCTCTGCCACCCATGCCCATCAAGACCTCAACTCAAGGGCCATTGTTGGCCGCCATGACAACAGTCGCAGATGTGATCAATGCCAAGGTCGCCGAGGCTGCAAAAGTCACAATTCCCCATCCCCAGGTGGTGGCTAAAGTTGAAACCCTTGCACCGAAGGCTGATCAGGATAGACTTAAGTATTTAATAGCCTAGAATGATGAAACTTTACCTTTAATATTTATTCTAATTTAAGACAAAATACGTAAAAAAGAAATACAATAAAAAATAGAAAATTCTCCAAATTATTACCCGCATTAATCTCGCACTTTCTGAAATGGATCCGTACCCGCTGAAGATTGTTTCTCTAAAGTCCTGCTAAAGACCCAATCCCAATCTTTATGTTCCTAACAAAATGAGTGACGTAGTGAGCCTCCAAAATTATAAAAATTAAACGGATTAGCAGATCTACTTGGCAACTATATAGTTTTTGGACGATTTGAGATAGAAACTGGAAAATATTCGAGTTTCAAGTTAAAACTAAATGTTTCTCTTGAATTTCATAGTAAAATGAGTGACGTAGTGAGCCTCTAAATCAAGAATTTTATGCAAATAGATAAAAAGATAAATATACTTATTTAGTTCTACACGACATTATATATGTTGTTTCGATGATTTTTGATAGAAAATGGAAAATACTCGAGTTTCGAGCTAAAATTGAATGTTTTTTTGGAGCTTCATTGTAAAAAGAAAGACTTAGTAAGCCTCCAAGATCAAAACTGAACCGAAAATGAAGGGATAAATAGACACGGAAATTCTAAAAGTATGTAAGTATTTGAGGATTTTAAATATAAATTGGAAAACGTCTAGTAAAACCTTTTGGAAACCTTTCGGATGTATGTATGTGGGGAAACCGACAAAAGGAACCTTCTGAATACAACCAATTCTTTCGAAATAAACAGAATGAGTATAAACTAACTAAACAAATAAGTAGGATGGTTTATTTTTTAGATAATCGAAAGATTGTACGTTTCCAAGAAGTCAAGAAGGATTCTGCATTCCTGCTAAATCAAATATCATATTAATTCAGATCTTTAGATGTTTCCATTGTTTTACAAAAGAATGAAATTAGAAAATCGATTGGTGCATTTTACGACACCAAGCTGAGATGGGCAACTGCATCCAAGTGCATTGGCAGGTTCGTTGAACCAAAAGAAACAAGTTCTATAAACTGATTGACAGTCAAAGATATTCAAGTAAATCAAATCCAAACACTAAAACCTAATTGGGCGTGGGCTGACACAGGGAGAAAGGGAGCCAGAAACCCCAAGAGATTTGGGAGACTTGCCCAGTGTCTGACCCTATAAAAGATGCCACAGATTTGTCACCAGCAGACAGAAGTCGAACAACCGCAATGGGTGACAGATGTGCAAGAATTTGGAGCCGTAAATTCATATTGATTCTTCTATTAAGTGGCGGTAAGTCTTGGGATGAGCCATCACAAAACATACTGGACATAATATTCGATTTTAGTTCTCGGTGTGCCTGATTCAGATGGGGTAACTCATGCACCACCGGCTGCAGGAGCAGCCGCCGCTGGAGTTGGAGCAGAAGTCAAAATTGAGTCTAGAGATCTGATGGATGTTGTGGTCGATGAGGAGGATCTGGATGGTAGAAGTGCCTATGTCAATAATCAATTTGTTCCCAATGATCCTGTTGAGCTGGGTGATGATGAGCAGAATGCACCACTCTACGAGATCCTGCAGAAGCAGATGGAACAAGTTCTGGCCTCCACAGGACCCGATGTTCCCATCTATGAGCAAAAAACCGATGAGAACAAAGTTCCGCGAGGTGGCAGTGGAGGATTGCCCACTAGACCGCCATTATTTAGCCAACACTTACAGAATGATGCCGAATTAGATGATGATTATGATGACGAGGATGTGGCAGATCCAAGCTATGGCGATGCCGAAAAACCAGATGCAGTTGCCACATCTGAAGAGGAGGAACAGGAGCCCCAGGCAGAAACAGGCTATCAGACAGCACCACAATTGTCCAAGCCATCATCATCATCATCATCATCATCAACTTCATCGCCCAGCAAACCTTCCAGCACTCGTCGTCCACATAGAAGACGTACCACCACCTATCAGCCAAGAACCACACGTTTCCGTAACTCTGGCCAACCGAAAACCACCACCACCACTACCACCACCAGTGCACCACCAGCATCACTCAATCAAACTAATTCGATAAATCCGATCAACGGTACAGTTAAACCGAAACCCCAGCCGAAACCCATTCAATCTCTATCGAATGCCTCGAATTCCCTACCCCACGATCCTCAAATCTATCAGCATAAGCGACGCATTGTCTTCAAGACCATTTCCACTGGCTCACAGTTTGTGAATTCGCCAATTGGTGATCTAATGATCAAGTTCTCCATCGGTTTTGCCAAACCACAATCATCTCAGGGTCTGGTGGCTCCCTCTAGCGAGGCATTGCGCACTCTCTCCAATAATTTACTACGTAATATTGAACTACAAAAATTAAAAAGAGCCAATAAAGTACAAAGACATTAAGCCTACGCATATAGGTAAAAATAAAGACTTTTAGATAATCCATATAGCAAAGATATTTCCGATTTATTAAAGGTCTATCTATCGAAGTAATCAAAGATATTTAAGGTTTAAGATTACAGGAATCTGAGGAATACATATATCGAACCATAATTCTGAATCTTTATTACTTTACAAGAAAGTTTTAATGAACTTATTAAGAAAAATCATCTACTAACAATAAGATCTAAATATATACTTTAAGTAACCCAAAAAACCTTAATAGACAACTGAAGAGATCATAGTATATCGAAGGAATATAATTATAAGAAACCTAACCTTTATAACAAAAATTATAATTAATAAAACCAAACAAAATAAGAAACAAGTGGGTTTCAATCAATTGTCATAAACGCCCTCAATCAATTATTAGATACAAGTCCATAACATAAAACCTTTTAAAAAGGTATTAATAAAATGTATGCGTGTTTCCATTTGATTTAAAAAATATTTTCTCATTTTAATTTACATCAAGATTTAGAGCGCATTGCGCTACTTGTTAAAAATGTTAATTACAATATATATATATATGTTAACCACATTTAGATCTATATCTATATAGGATAACAGTTGAAACAGTCATTAGATTTCAGTTAACATGTTTCAATCAGTTGTATTTTTTCGAGTCCATCGTTACAAAATTGGTAAAGTCTCGTTAGTTAAAGTAATTAATTAATATAACACTTAGCGCAGAATGGAAGCATGGAAGAAAGTGAATACAAAAAAAAAATTTAGAATGGATGAATTTGCTTTTGTTTGTTCGTTTTTTCGTTTCGTTTTTGTTCATCTGGTTGGCCAGAATTTAAGAGCCACCAGTGGCATAGTGACGCCCATGACAATGCTAGAGATGAGATTAACACTGTGATTATCCAAGATTCGCAAGCCGCTTACATGACGCACATCCTTGCCGGGTGCATCGACTATTTTGCCCTTGCTATCAATGCCCGAATATTGCAGCACGCCACCCAGCAACGAGTCCAAAAGGGAGCCAAATAATCCTGCCAGACCGCCAAACACAATTATCGGCCATTGGGGTGGACTCACTAGCAACACTTTGGACTCGACTGTATAGCGAACGGTGACAAAATAACCGAATCCAACTAGCAATCCACCCAGAAGGCTAACCACAACACCGATTAGAGAGATGCCGCCATTGGTGCCGCGTGGCACTCGTCGCCAACTGATAATTGAGATGGGATCCCGATTGGATAGCACACTGCCCAGCTCACTGGACCAGGTGTCACCATTACAGCAGGCAAATGAACTCATCACCGCAATACCCAGCCAGCTGGAACGGTATTCCTTGACGAAATCAATCGCTCGTTCGCCACTGCCGCAATCAATTAGATACAGCAATGCCAATTGGGCAGCCATGCCGCCATTGCATAGCACCTGAACCCAATTCCTTTGTCCCTCGCCATCCTTGAAGTCATGTTCGAATTTCCTTTTCAAATGTCCACGAAATTTCGTAGCTCTCGACGAACTGAAGAAGAAAACAATCAAACTGGCAAAGAAAGGATGACTGGCAATCGATAGAATAAAGGCCAATAGAATG
Organism: Drosophila sp. 14030-0761.01; assembly: GCA_018150735.1. Taxonomy (NCBI): domain Eukaryota; kingdom Metazoa; phylum Arthropoda; class Insecta; order Diptera; family Drosophilidae; genus Drosophila; species Drosophila sp. 14030-0761.01. Next base: position 17,433,247 of record JAECWO010000001.1, on the reverse strand, counting down.
CCCAGAGCTCCGCCAGATTTGCTCACCGAACGGCGACGCAGCGCCACGGTCATGAGGGCCAATGGAGCCAGTGTGGAGAAGAGCCAGCGCAGTGGCGTTATCACTCGAAATTCTAGAAAGAAAAAAAAAAAAACAACTATGCAATTAATCCAAATATTATCAATCAATTAGATAACCTTTTGGTCAAATTGAGGCGGAACGGAGCGTTGTCTTGCAGTAATTTCCAAATCTATAAACTAAGATCAGACGGCTGCATTATTCTCTTGATCCGACTGTTTCTAGGCAGAACTCTAAATGATTTCAACTGTCTATATCTTGGAATCGGACATGGCAACAAGTAAATCCAATTGAAGACTCTCAACAATAATATGGCAAAAGTAGAAGTTTTTCTTGGTTTGAAAAATCCTCAAGGCCGCGCTCTCTTTCTCTTTCCGTCTCTTTCGTTTTCACTCTCCCTATCTCTATCTCACTCGTGTCGGCTTACCATCAAAGTCCGTGCCGTTCCAGAGTTTTGATATAGCCACATTGCCCAGCCACATGAACAAAGATATGGGAATGGACAAGCCGCAGAATAACACCGGCATCCAGTCGCGTATCATGGCTAACCGATTTGATTACAAAATATCTGTTTTCAATTGATTTAACCAAATTGACGACGACTTTCTCCTTGGGCCTCAGCAAGTTTGTTTATATTATCAATCGGAAATTTTATCGAGTATGTCTTACATATCGATACTTTTATATTTTACACAAGCTATCGATTTTCATTTACCAGAAATATTCAAATAAATAAAAAAAATAAGAGATATACAACAATATAATTTAGTTTTATATTTATGCAAGCTTACGAAACATATTTTCATTATAAAATACCAACAACATAAATGTTTTGTATATATTTGTAAGCTGCATTTCTGTTGCACATATATGTAAAAAAAATTAGCAAGATTTAGTTAATTTTATCCAAAAACATTGTATGAATTCATTTATATATGGATTTTATTTTTAAATAAATCGTAACGAATTCTACGCATGTATATAGCTATCTACATATGTCAAACGGTTCAAAAGTACCCGCCCTTTAAAGAGTGTCATAGCAGTCAGCTGAAAATGTAACGGCTAAATTGTAGCGGTCAATTTGAAATTCAAAATCACAAATTCCAAAAAGCTGAGAAACCAAACATACATACAAAGCATAAAAAGGAAACAGAAAATAAACTTAATTGCATAAAGAGGATAACGTTAAAAAATGGAGAGAAGAAACGTGGAAATTAGTTCTGAAAAGTTCTCTACAAAACTGTTTTAATTAAAATCTAATAATTAAAATAAATGGTTTACAAAAAACGTTGGAAAAAGTTGGGTCAGGGACGAAAAAGGCATTTTGAAAAGGTATGTACAATATGTACAATACTTATGCATATGTAAATCAGAACTCAATGCGTGTTCCTAGAATCCTCTGTCAATAAATTTAGAATGAGGAGAATTATTCCAATAGTTTCTTAGCATGTATACAAAATTTAGAAATTGAAGAACTTTAAGAAAACAAGAAAAACAAATTACTTGCTAGTTTAAGAAGTTAATCACTTAATTTAAAGATTTCCAAATAATGCATAAAGGATTTTTAGTTTAATCGATTCTTTAAGTGTACCTAGAATATGACTTTTGCTAGTTTTATATTAAATATTTGATATTTCTATTCATTGTTCTCACATTTGGAAACATTTTGCTCAGTTATCCAATTTTCATTTCATTTCATTGATTGGACACTTCAGATGCTCTCAATAGATTGTTTGTTTTATGGATTCGTTTTTCGGGCACATGCAAATTTATTTCAATAGGCCTCTTCTAATTTGTTGATCTTATCAAACTAGGTTTCAATTAAAATGTATTGAATAGCCTTGAAACGATCATAACTCGGGACGGGTCGGGCCCGTTCCAACTTACGGAATTTTGAATCTCAATCGGAATTTAACATTGGTCCGATCTATATATAGATATGACGCTGAATTCACTAACTAAAACACACACAAAAAATCTGGCATAAAGTAAAAAAGAAAAAGGTTATCAAACGCCAAATTACTTCCGCTGAACATGGACTAAGCGATCAAGCAAACGAATTGAATGGGATGAGATGAGATGTGATAGGATGGGTGAGGTGGGGTGGGTGTGGAATTATTTCAAACACATTGCCACACAGAGCCACAGGGACACACTTGAAAATGGAAGACCGATCGAATGTGTTTATATACATATACATATATAGATATATGTACATGTAAATGAGTACTTTGAATGGAAGAGCTAGATACACAATTGCGTATCTTTATATGCTAATAAATGGCCACACATTTCCTTCAAAATGGGTCAAAAGTCTCTCATTGGGCGATGTTGTAATGCCCAGAATGGAGCACACAACTGCAGACCCAACAAATGTTGCTTGGGGGTTGGAGGTTGCGGGAGCAGAAGGAAATGCCACAACAAAATTGGGGATGGGGTGGGTGTATAGTGTGTGTGAGTGTGTGGTAGAACCAAGAGTGATCGATTGACACGATCAAAGTTGTTGATATATATATATATATATATGTATGTACAAACATATATATATATTTTGTATGGTATGGAATAGACAACGACGATCGTCGTCGAAGCGAAGCTCTAAGTGCCTTGTCCGTCGGCCACTCTGTCACTGTCCCTGTGTCTTCGTCTTCGTCTCCGTCTCCGTCACACTTCTCCGCCTTTGTCACTCCGTCTCTAGTGTCTCAGTGTGTTCTATATGGCGATAAGACTCAGAACTCTCACTCACATTGTGAGTGTCTGTGTGAAATCCTACATAAATATTCATGCTGGCCAAATGCAAATGTATTGAAATTTGAAATTGAAATTCAAATTGTATATTTTTTCTTAGCTCTAGAGTTTTGATGCTCGACCAGCTATATGTTATTCGCAATCCAGCAGTTGTCGCGTTCGGTGGCCATCTCGGAATATTTTTTTTTTGGGAATTTTTTGAAAACCATCTACCGCTCTTCTTCTAATTTTTTTTGGTAATTTTTGTTACATCCCTTTGCGTCTCCTTTGGCGGCCTGGCAGTAAAGGGCAAAGGCGAAGCCAAAGAAGTGGATGATAAAAATAAAATAAATTAAGTGCCCAAAAAGGATTATAACAAAATGAAACAATGAATAAATCATTAAAATACAAAACAAACTCAAAAACACACACAATTAATAACTCAAAAACACACACAATGAAATAATCAAAACAAGTGAAAAGGATATTGAACGATATCAAATTATATAGTGAATTTTCAAATAGTTTTCTAGTAAAACAAAAGAGAGTTGAAAAACTTTTATGTTTTCGTGTATTTTTTTTGTATTTTAATATTTGAAAAATATGTGAACGAAACTTTAAAGTTCCTGCAAATATATTCCATATATTTCAATTTAATAACTTAAATAACTAAAATCAGAAAGATTCGAGATACATTAAACTTATGAAACAAAGTTGCCTCAAAAGATAGTCCCCCATCTAACTATTCTCAATCGAGGCAGTAACTTGAAAACTTAAAAAGTTGTGGCCCTAAACATTGAAAAAGAAGGCACTATAGCTTTGAAATGTCTTCAGTGAAATGATCTACCTATATCTTATAAACAGACTCTACCTAGACCCATAAAAAACAACCTTGAACTCTAGAGCACATGGTTCTTTAACCTAGTGCCTCTACGTATTAGAAATTAAAACTCAATTAGCTACATTTGTTAATCAATTGAACAAATCTTCGTGAAGATTTTCAAAATATCTTCAAACTTCTAACGAACCTTGAATTCTAGAGCGCATTGTTTTTGAAATTATAGCTTTTTAGATTGAGAGCACGTAGTTCTCTAGCCTTGTGGCCCTACATATTAGAAATTAAAACTCAATTAGCTACATTTGTTAATCATTACATTGTAATCAATTGAACCCCTAGTGCACTACATACCAATGCGATTAAGCCCAGTGACGACCCTATGTACTGCAATTGCTTGCAAAAAGTGTTGTAATCGTCGTTAAACCGTAAAGTTCAATCATTTAAAGTTAAGCCTTGCATTTTAGAGCACTATCACAGGGTTCTTTATCTTTTATTACCTAAAAGAGCGAATTTTAAGACGATAGTAGGCTCACTATTGTGCGGCAGGATAACTGCGTGCTTAATGGTTTGAGTACGCGTTGTATTCATATGAGGAAAAACTAATCACATCATGTGATTACATCATGTCTAAAGCTAAAATTGAGTCCAAGATCGAGCATATGTACATAGTTTCTCTATCATTTGATTTTATTATTATTATAATTGTATTTCTTTTTTTTTTTTTTTTTGGCATCAACACGCTTGTGTGCCCATTTTGTGATGATAACCCTTGGGGGCGCCAGAGACAGCGAGAACGTGCTAGGGAATGGGTGGAATCAAGCAAAACTATTAATAAAGATGCGTTGATAATACATACAATTAATACAACAAAATTGTACAATTTCCATCCAATTTTTACAGACTCAAAGAAAGAGAAGGACAGAGACAGAGAGAGAGAGAGGAGGAGAGAGAGAGAGAGAGCGAGCATACGCTAAATATTTGAAATTTCGGAAATTGGAAGTTCGATTTAATTGAAATGGTGCCCTTTCGTTGGGGCCTGCTGCTTGGGGTAGTGCTGATCGTGGCCCACACAAATGGAGCGGCTATTGTAAGTGCTTGTTAATGAAATTCATTCAATTCCCACATATTTTGTAGAGATAAGAAACGATTTTGACCAAGGTCAGTTTCGGACATGCTTCGTCTTGTGATAAAGTTAACATTGAACTCTAATTCAAAAACAATCGATCGATCGTTTCTCGTTTAGGATCAACCATCTGTGTCTGTAGATGAAGACGCACAGACAGGCCTAACAGATTTGGAGCGCACAAAGCGAAGTGGCTAGTAAGTTCACATTGATTTCGTAACACTTCGCAAGCCATCTAAAAACGACCTTCCCTACGCTCCTTTTGCAGTGCCCGTGGACAGACGCAGTCGCAGTACTTAAATTTCGGTAAACCCGAACAGGATGGCAAGGCCGAAGCGGAAGCGGATGCAACTGGTTCTCGATCCACAGTCTGTAAGTAGCAGGCAGCTCCATTTCCAGCATTTCCATAGATCCATCCATTATCATCCAGATTAATCATTTATTTAGCTGGCACCCATGGCATGGGTCAGGCCCAGAGTCAATTTTCTTCGGGCGATTGCAGTGGCTGTTCCTCCGGTGGTGGCTATCAAACCGAATATCCCGCCTCTGGCGGCATTGGTAGACCCGATGCCATCATAAGCCTTCCACCTGGTGCTGGTGAGTACTGATTTGCCTAGCTCAATCGTTGTTATCTTACGGATTGGACGACCTATTCGTAGATGCACAGAGCGGTATTGACGGATACGGATTGCGGCCAGGTGCGATTGGTGGACCAGGCGGAATCGGTGCTGGTCAACCTGGAGCTGGCGGTCAGTCTGGATATGGCACCCAGCCAGGAGCAGGTGGCCAGATTAGAGGACAGCCGGGTTACGGAACTCAGCCAGGAGCTGGAGGACAACGTGGATACGGAGCCCAGCCTGGAGCTGGAGCTGGACTACCAGGTGGTAGTCAGTCGAGTGGTCCCGGTCAATCTGGTGTCGGTGCTCAACCTGGTACAGGAGGACAAATTGGTGGACAACCTGGAACTGGAAGGGGTCAATCGGGAACTGGACCAGGCGCTAGTCAGTCAGGTACTCCCGGTCAAGGAGGCTATGGTACTCAGCCAGGTGCAGGTGGTCAACCTGGATACGGCACTCAACCGGGCAGTCAACCTGGTGCTGGAGGACAAACCGGTGGTGCTGTAGGCGGTCCGGGTGGTCAATCCGGGATTAGTGGACAACCTGGATATGAAACTAAGCCAGGAACCGGTAGCCAAACTGGTTACGGAGTGCAACCAAATGTCGGAGGACAGACTGGAGGCCAACCTGGACAAGGAACACAGCCTGGTGCAGGAAGCCAAGCCGGATACGGAACACAGCCAGGTGCAGGTGGTCAACAAGGTGCCGGGGGTCAACCTGGCTTCGGTACGCAGCCTGGTGCTGGAGGACAGATCGGTGGACAACCTGGATACGGAACTCAGCCCGGAGTGGGTGGCCAAACAGGATACGGAACTCAACCTGGTGCTGGAGGTCAACCTGGATACGGAACACAGCCATCAGGAGGTGGTCAACCAGGTGCCGGAGGTCAACCTGGAATCGGTGGCCAATCCGGATACGGAACACAACCTACTTCAGGAAGCCAAATCGCTGGACAACCTGGATATGGAACTCAACCCGGAGTGGGTGGCCAAACAGGATACGGAGCACAGCCAGGTGCCAGTGGTCTACCAGGAAGTGGTGGCCAGCCTGGTTACGGAACGCAGCCTGGTGCTGGTGGACAGATCGGTAGACAACCTGGATATGGATCTCAACCCGGAGTGGGTGGAGGATACGGTACTCAGCCTGGTGCAGGAGGACAGATTGGAGGTGGTCAGGCTGGAATCGGTGGACAAACTGGATACGGAACTCAGCCTGGTGCCGGAGGACAGACTGGAAGCCAACCTGGATATGGAACTCAACCCGGAGTAGGCGGTCAACCCGGAATCGGTGGCCAAACTGGATACGGAACACAGCCTGGTGCTGGTGGTCAACCCGGAATCGGTGGCCAAACTGGATACGGAACACAACCTGGTGCAGGAGGACAGATTGGAGGCCAACCTGGATATGGAACTCAACCCGGAGTGGGTGGCCAAACAGGATACGGAACTCAACCTGGTGCTGGAGGACAGATTGGAGGCCAACCAGGATACGGAACACAGCCAGGAGCTGGTGGTCAACCCGGAATCGGTGGCCAAACAGGATACGGAACACAGCCAGGAGCAGGTGGTCAACCCGGAATCGGTGGCCAAACTGGATACGGAACACAGCCTGGTGTAGGAGGCCAACCTGGATACGGAACACAGCCAGGAGTCAGTGGTCAACCTGGATACGGAACACAGCCTGGTGCAGGAGGACAGATTGGAGGCCAACCTGGATACGGAACACAAACAGGAATAAGCGGTCAACCTGGAATCGGTGGCCAAACGGGTTATGGAGCACAGCCTGGTGCTGGTGCACAGATCGGTGGACAACCTGGATATGGAGCTCAACCCGGAATCGGTGGCCAAACTGGATACGGTACTCAGCCTGGTGCAGGAGGACAGATTGGTGGTGGTCAACCCGGAATCAGTGGCCCAACTGCATACGGAACTCAACCTGGAGCACAAATCGGTGGACAGCCTGGATACGGAACACAAACAGGAGTAGGCGGTCAACCTGGAATCGGTGGCCAAACGGGCTATGGAGCACAGCCTGGTGCTGGTGGACAACCTGGATATGGGGCTCAACCCGGAATCGGTGGCCAAACTGGATACGGCACTCAACCTGGAGCTGGAGGACAAATCGGTGGACAACCTGGATACGGAACACAGCCAGGAGCAGGTGGTCAACCCGGAATCGGTGGCCAAACTGGATACGGAACACAGCCTGGTGTAGGAGGCCAACCTGGATACGGAACACAGCCAGGAGTCAGTGGTCAACCTGGATACGGAACACAGCCTGGTGCAGGAGGACAGATTGGAGGCCAACCTGGATACGGATCACAGCCTGGTGCAGGAGGACAGATTGGAGTCCAACCTGGATACGGAGCACAAACAGGAATAAGCGGTCAACCTGGATACGGAACACAGCCTGGTGCAGGAGGACAGATTGGAGGCCAACCTGGATACGGAACACAAACAGGAATAAGCGGTCAGCCTGGAATCGGTGGCCAAACTGGTTATGGAGCACAGCCTGGTGCTGGTGCACAGATCGGTGGACAACCTGGATATGGAGCTCAACCCGGAATCGGTGGCCAAACTGGATACGGTACTCAGCCTGGTGCAGGAGGACAGATTGGAGGTGGTCAACCCGGATTCGGTGGCCCTGCTGGATACGGAACTCAACCTGGTGCTGCAGGACAAATCGGTGTACAACCTGGATATGGAACTCAACCCGGAGTGGGCGGCCAAACAGGATACGGATCTCAACCTGGTGTTGGAGCACAAATTGGCGGCCAGCCTGGAATTGGAGGAGCTCAGCCTGGAGCCGGTGGGCAACCCGGCATCGGAGGTCAACCTGGATACGGAACTCAGCCTGGAGCAGGAGGACAAATTGGAGGTGGCCAGCCTGGAATCGGAGGCCAATCTGGATACGGAACACAGCCAGGAGCTACTGGCCAACCCGGAATCAGTGGTCAACCTGGATACGGAACACAGCCTGGTGCAGGAGGACAGATTGGAGGTGGCCAGCCCGGTGTTGGTGGTCAACCTGGATATGGAACACAGCCAGGAGCCGGTGGCCAACCTGGAATCGGTGGTCAACCTGGATACGGAACTCAGCCTGGAGCAGGAGGACACATTGGAGGTGGCCAGCCTGGAATCGGTGGCCAAACTGGATACGGAACGCAGCCAGGAGCTACTGGCCAACCCGGAATCGGTGGTCAACCTGGATATGGAACTCAGCCTGGTGCCGGAGGCCAGATTGGAGGTAGTCAGCCCGGTGTTGGTGGTCAACCTGGATATGGAACACAGCCAGGAGCCGGTGGCCAACCTGGAATCGGTGGTCAACCTGGATACGGAACTCAGCCTGGAGCAGGAGGACACATTGGAGGTGGCCAGCCTGGAATCGGTGGCCCAACTGGATACGGAACTCAACCTGGTGCTGCAGGACAAATTGGAGGTGGTCAACCGGGAATTGGTGGTCCAACTGGATACGGAACCGAGATTGGGGCACCAGGACGATACACAGATGCTAGTGGTGGAGTCTCCGGGGTTGCTCCTGCTGGTGGTGCTGGTAAGTAAATCGCTCAGCTCCTAATAAAAGCGGATTCTACAATTCTTTCTTGCAGTTGTTCCTGGTGGATCTGGAGCCGATGATGCCTTCTCCCAAGCCGAGTCAACAATTGGCGATGGACAGGCATCGGCTAGCGCACAAGGTAAGAAGAACGGCGGCACAGCCAAGACCCAGGTGTCGGGCACCTACAGCAGTGGTGGAACCTTCAGCGCCAGTGCCATGACCTCGGACGCAGATCGTGGGGCCAGCGCTCAGGTCACTGGCAATGCCGATGGGGCTATGAGTCAATCGCAAGGCTCCGGTGGTCCAGCCCAATCGCAGGCTCAGGTTCAGGTCAACTCCAAGGATGGTGGCACTAAGGCATCCTCTCAAAGCGGTGGCATCATACAGCAGAGCCAGAGCGAAGTCCATGCTAATGATAAGGGTGGTCTAGCCGATGCGCAATCCAGTGGACCGGGACAGACCTCATCGCAGGCACAGATTGGCTTCCGGCCGGGCCAGGACAACAACTCCGGCTCAGCCACCGGTGGTGGCCAGGCATCCGCACAATCCGGCAGTCATTCCGGCCAGAGTCAATCGCAGATTCACGGCACTTCGAGGTAATGAACGTGAAAACGTTTCTTTTTCTCCCAAAATAAGATGGATTTCGATCTCTCTATTCGCAGCTTTGGTGTTTCCTATCACGGAGCCGCACAATCCGCTTCGGGTACCAAGGAACAAGTGGCCACCTATCGTGAACAGAATCGCGAGCTCTTCAACACAATTAGCCAATTCGGAAGCACTGGAAATGCGTAAGTTTTTATTACTTCCTTCTTTGATTACGAATCCAATCTTCAATGAGCCCGAATCCGACTCCTTAAAGTGTCACCGATCGCGCTGATGCAGTCTACAGTGGCCCGGCGCTCACAGCCGAATCCGATAGAATACCCGAACTGAAGTCCACCGTTGATAAGAAATTGGAGCAGCAATCATCCGGGGAACACACAAGAGCAGGTAACGGTAACGATGACGACTTAATCGATGACGACGATGATGAGCCCTACGATGAATACGAAGATGATGAATACTACAATTCCAATCCGGTCAAACTGGAGCAGGGTCTCACCAAGACGGGTAGCGCCAGTCCAATCACCATGACACCAGAACCACCAGTTGCATTGAGTCCCATAGCCTATACTCAATCCTCACCAGGACAAAAACAACAGGCAGTGATTGCTCCCCAGCACACAGACAAATATCGTGTTGTCCAAAATCAAAATGGACACGTTAATACCTATCCCATACAGCGTACCACCACAGAATCGGTGCCCAGTGGTTTCCGTGGAACGGTGAATGTGGAAAAGAAATTCCATACCAAGTCCCTCGAATTGCACAATTCGGATAAGAAACTAGAGATTAGTGCCGACCCCATTGATGGCGAAGAGTCAAAAATTGGTGGTAAAACGAAGCCACTACGTGCTCCCGATAGCTATGTGACCGTAACGAAATCTGTAACCGGCAGCATGGACAATACCAAAAATCCACCAGAAGAGAATAAGAATTTCCAATCGACATACTATACAAAATCATCGACATGCGGTTACTTTACCTTCTCCTGCAATATTGTTTATGGGGCAAATGGACGTAGCAAGATTTGTCGTCCAAAGGCTCCATCGAATGGTAAATGCTAGACAGGGTTTTGGGGGTCAGTTCCAAAGGGGCTCAATTGTAGTACAGTTAAAAAAACAAAAATCAAAACAAAAGTAAATCTAACCAATCTATATCAAATGTTCTTAAGCTTATTATATTAGATTTTTACACCCACACACACAACACCCACACCCACACACACACACACACACACACACACACAAACACCCACACACATCTGTCGACAGTAAGAGAGAATGAATCTCTTTTTTATTTTAATACTTATTTCGTATACATTTTCTGCCATTGTAATTAATATTTAATAATAATAAACCATTAAACTAAAAATACATTTTTTTCGTATCCTTTTCAATAGGATATATGATAAAAAAAATTTAGTCAATTAGAAAAAAAAAAACTAGGCATTTAAATCGTCGCCATCACGTTGGGACATAATCCATTTGTGACTTTTATTATTTCTATCGACAGTCACCCTAAACGAATCGTCGGAGAACTCATCGATTGATGGTGTGTCACCACGGAAGTTAAACACATTTCTATTTGAGCGTATCATATTCTTATTATCGACAGACTCGTTCAAGTGATGTATACAATGGAGTGGACGACGTTGCTCCTTCTCCTGCTGCTGAGTGCTCGATTTTTTCGAAGTGCTTGGCAATTCCAGTGAAGATGTATCGGTTCGTATGGATGCGAGACTAACAGACGACGAGATGTTAGCATTTGACGAAAATATTCCTGGATCCTCCTCTTCAGAAATCGTGGATGATGCACCCGTTGGTAGTGAAAAATATGAATCGATTGAAGTGTCAGATTTGAATTCGGAAACGGCCCAGCTTGTCGCCTTATAACTGGGTGGCATATGTTTACCCGGTTTCAGTGTGATTGCCAAATCTCCGCACATATAATCGCAGAATGTATACGCCCAGCGCTTCACTTTGCTTTGAGTGCAATATTTACCACGATCCTGTTCTTCATGGAACTGAAAAAGAAAAAAAAGTGTTTAAAGAAAACCAAATTCAACTAATGCCATTTGTGAATTTTACTTACACGACAAGCGATCCCATCGTTATATTCATAAAAATCGCGTACAAAGAAAGCATCTGTTATGAATATATTAAGGTGATCATTGGACACACCACCAATATCCATAACTTCTTTTTTTAGGACTAAGAACAGATGCTGAATATCATAGACTTCAATAGGCAAAAAATTTGAGGTGCTTGGCTCAAAATATTCATCCTTATCATCATCCTTCTTATACTCGTCATTACATCCAGTTTCAATAAAATGAAAGCATGACTTGACCATTGACATTTCTTCTGTTCTAGTAAAGACAATCAAAGATTTGAGATCTGTTGACCCTTGATCCAAACGGCTGCGCAAATAATCCTGTATGCTTTGATACAATTTCCCCATATGTGGTTCACCTAAAGCATTAGGCGGCAAAGGCAACTGGTGCGTAGTGGAGGCGTGTAGCATGGCTTCGCATGCTTGACCAAATATCAAATGACCTTCCAAGGAATTGAAAATGCAATGTAATTACGAATCTTGAGATCACAAATTTCTACTCACTTGGATTGATCATGGTACTATAAACGGAATTAACACCACCTTTTAATGAAAATTCGCAAGCGGCAAATTCAGCTGGTATATAAATATCGGTACCAAGACCTTTCATAAAATAATTAAAAGATGCAAACACAAATTTCGTATTCTCCAGATCTAAAAATAGATATATAAATTCCATATTAGTTAGCTTGAAGCTCAAAATTTACAATGCACAATGTATTAAATTAATTATGGCCAAAAGTAGAAAACTATGGCTACAACCGGACCCTAACAACCTCTATAAAAAAAGAGTTGAAGATCGAATCCGATCGAAAAGGAGCATATCTATACATATAATGGGTTTCTTGTACAATATATGTATACCATGAAGATCTCTGCCCTCACGGACTATGCGCTCGATATCGCGTTTCATCAGATTCACATCTTGGGCTGCCTGCTCTTCCTCCCTCTCCTTAACGGATATCGATTCACCATGACAGTTGAGACTATCATTTTTATCCCGTGGCGTTACATTGCCATTCTTGGCTGCCGAATTGTATGGACCACGTTGTTGATCGGTCATGTTCTGAAAATAACAATAAACAATAAGTTAAATATGTACATACATATATAAATTTTTATTATTTTGATATTTTTTTTCTCTGCTCACCCTCCAAATTGCATCACAATGTTGTACGGCTTGAGGTATACTCATTCGTTGACCCTCGCCTTTTTTCTTACGAAACTCAGTGACGTACACCATGAATCCGGATTGCTTTTTGGGCGCCATTTTGTTGTTTTTCGTAGGGGGCGTTACAAACTGTTAAAAACGAAGATACAAGCCGCAATCAGGTAGAAATTCTTAGATGGGTTAGTGGAAGCGGCATATGTATGTATGTATGCGTGTGTATGTACATTTGAGTGTGTAAAGGCAGTGCCGGATTAACGGATAATTTTTTTTAGACAATATACATATGTATGTATGTATGTATGTACGTACTTCCTAAATTCACTGTGTCAAGGTCAGAGAAGGGTGCTCCAAAGTTGCTCGTCTTCCAATGCTTTGTGCTTTTTAGTAATGACAAATATATTTCGTCCATCAGCAAAATATTCAATGTGTGTACATATATGTATATGTACAAAATGTGCAAGCTTGCAAATTTTACCGGTTTTCAGCTATTAGAGTTTGGCAATTTATCCGTTACTTGTCACTTGTACATACCTACATACATACATCTAAACATGTGCCGATAAGAATGTACATACATACATATGTATGTATATGTACATGTGTATGTAGAATTGAGCGCCATGCGAAAATATACATACTTACATACATACACACATACGTAAATGCAATTTAAAAGAGAATTATATTAATTAAATGGAAATCATTTACAATTAAAATTATAAGCAGTTGTCTTAAACTTGCATCACATTAATTAAGTACTAATTTACAGTTTGAAATCAACAAATTTAAAAACCGAGCAGCAATTAGAGTAATGCATGCTTTTGCACACACGCACATCCACACATTATATGTACATCCAAATGTTGATTATTTTGTTTATAAAAAAAAATTACTCACTAAATCCAAAATTCAAGTAAGTTTCAGAGAGAGAGATACGAAGCGTTCGGATGCCGGAAACCCGCTATTTAATGCCTACTTATTTCCCCTTGCCCCTATTCGATGCCTACTTAGCAACGAACGAACACGAAGCATCAAGCAAAACGAACTAAGCGATGTTCAAAAGAAAATCCCAAATTAACGTTTTACAACACTAGCGAAGTTTTTAAATGTTATGGGACAGTATTTTATTGAATTATTAAAAATATTCCGTTATTTTAAACACTACTTTGTGAAATTGGTTTGAATTTAGATCAAATAAACTCCATCTAAAATGAAAAATCACTGAATGAATTTATAGTATCATATATAAATTATATTTATAATATAATTTTATGTATTAGAAACATATAGTTAATGTGATCCACCGAACTGCAACCCATTCAAAATTTCACTTTTATGCACACTGGCCAACGGGGCTTTTACCAGTGTTGGCTAATATGGAACACAAAATGAGACCACAATTTCGAAATGGCTGACACTGATGGAAAAGCATATACTCCTGATATAATGGATCTCCTACCTATACGCCAATTCAAGTGTCCCAGTGGCTGCCAGGACAAGGTGTACTCATCGCGTACACACTACAACATGCATTTGCAAAATGTACACAATCTGCCCAGCAAATGGGACCCATTTTGCAAAGCCTTCCATTGCCCAGTTGAAGGATGCCCATATCATTGCCAAAAGGAGAACGCCAAATTTTTTCGTCAATTGCGATCCTTGCGTTCGCATTATCAACGGAATCACATGCTCAAGGGATACAAATGTGATCGATGTGAGGAGTACTTTTCGGAAAAGCAATTGCTCAAACATCTGTGCGGTAACGATGGCAGGAAATGCACCAAATGCGACATGAAGTCCATGGATAAGGAAAATTCGAAGGAGGATATCTGCGAGAATTGTAAAAGTCAATTTAAATCCAGAGGAAACAATCGTATTCTCCAAGAATACCGTCAGAGGATTAGCAAAACCGCCACTCCAGCGATTCGAAAATCGAAGCGATCATCATCCAGGAAAAGGACCTACAAACATTGCGATACTTGTAAAAAGCGTTATCTGTTCAATCATTTCTGCCGCCAGTATGTGTGTTTCATCTGCCCTCATATTTTCTATGTAGAAAGCGCTTTAAACAAACACCTCAGTCGTCATCTAATGACCGATCCTGATATCGAGAATGACCAGGTTTTCATAAATGAAATGCAGCAACTATTCAGAAATATCGAAAGCAAAGAAAACCAGAATCCTGAACTCATCGAGCAGCTATTGGAATTAATACCAGTGTTTCTATGCGCTGAATAATAAGATTAAAATCAATCAGTTGATAATGCTCTCCACACTCTAAGTCAAACTTAATAATAATGTTAACGATAATGTTTATACACAAACGGTTGCACAACTTAATAAAGCACATATTTCTGTAGCCTAAACATTTATGTAAGAATCAGAATTCAATTCTATTTGTCATGAATTCCTTTCTAGTCTTTCAAAAATATAGTTGATAAGAAGATTATATGTATACATATAGTATATCAATGGAATAGGAATAAATTTCAATAGAATTTTGCTCCTTATATGGAAAGTTTTTCAATATTAAGCTTTATTTGAACTGAATCAGCAGTATTATTTTCCTGCATGATATGAATCATAATTAAACCTAAAATTATTTGATTTCGAAGGATAAGTAATATATTTGGTTTTAAAATAATAATAATTAGATAGTATATTTTTAATGATTTCTCGAATAGACTTGATAATGAGAACAATTATAAAATATTGTCTGCTATCAATTCTTGTAGTTTTTATTTGAAATAACTGACTATGAAAATTAAATTGGTTATTTCAATCATTTCTCTCCATTTCTTCGGAACTCCTTCTTATTGGCATTCACCATTAGTCCAGTGCTTTTAAGGGCTCTTTCTCTATAATAATAAGTATTCCACCCAATTTGTCTTTAGTTTTTCTCAAAACTTGATTTCCAAAGAACCAAAACAAATCGTTTGCCATAATTTTGTATTTATTGAAACTCAAAAGAGATGAAAAATAAAATGAACAAATTATTGTAACAATCGAGATTTGTATATAAGTATATATGTATGTATATTTATGTATAAGAAAATTTATTCAATAAAAGACCACTTTGATAATCTAATAGTACACATTGGGTGGAAGAGGATGATGGGTGCCATAATGATTTGGTTCTGGCATATAGGGATTAGAGTAGTCCCCATAGTTGGGATAGGGTCCATGTGGCATATAGAACTCAGGACGTCCGCGTATACGATGTCGGAGATCATGGTCATTCAAATAGCGTGGCACAGGCGGCAGGGGACCCAAACGATGTCTCAGATGATGGGGACCAAGTACCTCATTTGGTGCAGGTAGTAGTGGCTCTTTATAGACAGCACCTGTGGGTAGCATTGGGCTGGCTTGATAATATTGGGCACTATAGGTAGGATGTGTAGTATAATGCCTAGTGCCATGTGGCATCGGATAGTGTGGAGCAATTGGATTCGAGGCTGCTGCTGTATGTTGGGATAATCGATAATCGACTGGAGAAGGCTTATTGGTGAAGGAAGAATGAGCAGCTGCAATTGCTTGTCCATTCTCCGCATGTGGCGATAAATGTTTTACATCGTTAGCCATGTAGGAATTATGTTTTGGGGAATCCGAACACTCCCTTAGGGGTGATCTACGTCGATGTAACTTTCTAATGGGACTCAGTGAGTGACTTCTTCTTCTGTTTGGTGAATATCTACTTCTAGATATTGATCTTGATCGTCTTTTAGAACGATTTTTACGTAACTTCGAACGACTTCTTGAAAATCGATGACGATTTTTGAGATTTCTAGAACTATCTCTTGAATTACTTCTTCGTATAAAGGGATTACGTTCTCTTGATTTTGATCTGGAGTTTCTTCTGCCAATTCTTGAGGCATTTTCTCTTCGACTGGTCCTTCGTCTTGGCGAAGATGATTTTCTATAACGCCTGGAACTAGAGTTTTCCCTTTGATGTGCTTTACGTTCTCTTGACTTTGATCTGGATACTTTTCTTCTACTTCTAGATCGTCTTTTAGATGAACGAGACGAGTCTCTGCGGTGTCTGGAGATCCCATCTGATTTCGACTTTGATTTAGAGGCATTTTTATCGGATTTTGATTCCGTTTCTTTAGAAAGAGAGATATAATTTTTTTGCGGATTTTTAGCTTCATCGTTCGTCATTTTAATGCGTCTCGTGAACATAGCTAACTCATCACGGATTTCTCCTAGTGATATGGCAGGCGGCGGTGGTGCTCCAACATCTTCATCGATATCATCATTATTATTATCATCATTGCATTCATCTATCTCAGTTTTAATTTCAATATCAAATGTTTCATTAATTTCACCTTCGAGGATATCAGTTTGAATGTTAAGATCATCCCACCAATCCTCATCCAAATTATTATCAAGGCATTCAGTTTTGATTTGAGTCGACAAAAGATCATCTTGCTTTGGTTCTTCTTTCTCGTTCTTTTGCTCTGTTTTAATTCTAGTAATGGGTATATTGGAATTATGTGGCTTATGGCAATTTGGTAGCATACTTATGGCCAAATCATTGCACATATAATCGGCAAACATGAATCCCCATCGGGTCACACAGGATTTTGCACAGTATTTCGAAAGATCACGTTTCTCATGATAATCACAACTTATATTCAATTCATGCTCATACGGATCACGTTCAAATTTGAGATTTGTCTCATATATACTCTTTGGCAGAGGTATACCCGATATCTGGCAACTGGCTTTTTTGAGGACATAAAACAAATATTCTATCGAATAGATGTTCAGTTCATGGACATCACTATTTAGATATTTAAGTGCACTCCTAACAATTGGTATCTGGTCCGTGGGCGTAAATATTGGTCGCAATTGATATTCGTGTTGGATAAATTTTAAAATCTCCTTATACATATCCTCTAGATTGTCATCGCCTATGGCATTGGGTGGAATGGGCAATTGATGGGTATCATTGGCATGAGTCTGTGTCACATATTCCGAACCATAGACACTAGGACCTGTTGTAGAATAGAAGGAAAAATAGATTTATTTTCTCTGAGAAAGGTAACTCCTAAATATGTTTACAAGATCAAGATGTTTGTATTAAGATCTGATCAATCTTTCGTATTGCATTCCAAGTGGAATTACTGGTAACTGGACTCACCTGGATTGATCAGTTTATGATAGACACGACGTACACCCTCTTGTAGTGAGAATTCCACCATGGCCAGCTCAGCTGGTTGATACATATCTGAATTGGGTGACTTGGCAAAGTAATTGACCATAATGAAGCAATACATGTGTGTCTCCAGCTCAATCCGTTCCACACTATCTTGTACGATTCTTTCGGTGTGCCGCTTGGCCTTTAGTTGTTCCTGCTCCGCCGCTGGTAGCTCCTCGACTTGCGGTGGCTGCTTGGCTGGACTGGATTTGGTTGGTGTTTTCTTTGCTTGGCTATTGCTTTGGATTGCTTCCATTTTATATGGTAATCTCTCCTCGGCACTCATTTTCTGTTATTTCCCAATGTTAGAGATTAACCAAATATTAAGACAAATCTCTTGAAAATAATTTTGGTTTCTACTTACATCCCAATCGAGGCCGGCCTTGGATATGGATTCCTCCCATGATAGATTATTCGTCCGGCGTTTCCGCCAGTCGTTAACAAATAATATAAATGCATTTTTTGTTTTCTTTTTGGATACCATTTTATTTTTGATGTTTTAGATCAAAAAGATATTCGAAATGTTTATCTAATGTTGCATTCTGTGTACAGTGTGACCATGTGAAAATTAACACACAAAACAAGGACCTAACATGAAGAAGGAAACCCAAAGCACTAGAATGTTGAGGCCTACGAAAATATGTCTTGATTTAGTTTCAGAACACTATATATACGGACTGGGTATGATTTAATTAAAATTAATTATTTGAAGTCTTTTCAAATGCTTTTCTATTGTTTGATATGTTAGTGTGACCATACTTGCCACATATTTATAAACATGGTGGCAGCACTTCGGAACTTCTAATTATCGATAGTCCGCACAAGGGCGCAGCGAGAGGGATTTAACCATGGGCTCACCAAGGGGGATTTGTGGGCTACCGTCAACCCCCACTAGTAAAATCTAAATTATATTTGAATTGTGTATAACTTAATTCAAATTAGTGTCACATTTGCATAACAAATGGTTTAGTTTCTGGAAAAAAATTTAAAACAATAAAATTATAAATGAATATATATGTATACGTAAAATTTAATTTATACTGCTCCTATACTTACATATAGACAGAATAACTCAAAAAATTGATTTTTTTCGTAAAACTTGATTTTTTCTTGCATATTGAACATTTTTGTACCTTTCTATATACATGTAAAGCAAGCCCGCCAAAAACATTACATATTTACATGCAAGTGGCTGCCTCAGACAGTCTCACTCAAAAACAGTTATTCTTATGTTAAACTTGTTTATTTGCTGCCCAAATGAACGCAAACTGTTTTATATACTTTATTTACATATATATGTACACATTTTTGTATATACATATGTACATACATACATTTATATAAAGGAAGCCGCCAAAAACATTACAAATTTACTTGCAAGTGGCTGCCTCACACAGAATCACTCAAAAACTGTTATTCTTATGTAAGACTTGTTTGTTTGCTGCCCAAATGAACGAAAACTGTTTTATATACTTTATTTACATGCATATACACATTTTTGTATATACATATGTACATACATTTATATAAAGGAAGCCGCCAAAAACATTACATATTTACTTGCAAGTGGCTGCCTCAGACAGAATCACTCAAAGCAGTTATTCTTATGTTAAACTTGTTTATTTGCTGCCCAAATGAACGATAACTGTTTTATATACTGTTTTTACATATATACATGCACATTTTTGTATATATGTACATACATTTATATAAAGGAAGCCGCCAAAAACATTACATATTTACTTGCAAGTGGCTGCCTCACACAGAATCACTCAAAAACTGTTATTCTTATGTAAGACTTGTTTGTTTGCTGCCCAAATGAACGAAAACTGTTTTATATACTTTATTTACATACATACATGCACATTTTTGTATATATGTACATACATTTATATAAAGGAAGCCGCCAAAAACATTACATATTTACTTGCAAGTGGCTGCCTCAGACAGAATCACTCAAAAACTGTTATTCTTATGTAAGACTTGTTTGTTTGCTGCCCAAATGAACGAAAACTGTTTTATATACTTTATTTACATACATATGTATATACACATTTTTGTATATACATATGTATGTACATACATTTATATAAAGGAAGCCGCCAAAAACATTACATATTTACTTGCAAGTGGCTGCCTCACACAGAATCACTCAAAAACTGTTATTCTTATGTAAGACTTGTTTGTTTGCTGCCCAAATGAACGATAACTGTTTTATATACTTTATTTACATACTTATATACACATTATTGTATATATGTACATACATTTATATAAAGGAAGCCGCCAAAAACATTACATATTTACTTGCAAGTGGCTGCCTCAGACAGAATCACTCAAAGCAGTTATTCTTATGTTAAACTTGTTTATTTGCTGCCCAAATGAACGAAAACTGTTTTATATACTTTATTTACATACATACATGCACATTTTTGTATATATGTACATACATTTATATAAAGGAAGCCACAAAAACATTACATATTTACTTGCAAGTGGCTGCCTCACACAGAATCACTCAAAAACTGTTATTCTTATGTAAGACTTGTTTGTTTGCTGCCCAAATGAACGAAAACTGTTTTATATACTTTATTTACATACATACATGCACATTTTTGTATATATGTACATACATTTATATAAAGGAAGCCGCCAAAAACATTACATATTTACTTGCAAGTGGCTGCCTCAGACAGAATCACTCAAAGCAGTTATTCTTATGTTAAACTTGTTTATTTGCTGCCCAAATGAACGATAACTGTTTTATATACTTTATTTACATTTATATAAAGGAAGCCGCCAAAAACATTACATATTTACTTGCAAGTGGCTGCCTCACACAGAATCACTCAAAAACTGTTATTCTTATGTAAGACTTGTTTGTTTGCTGCCCAAATGAACGAAAACTGTTTTATATACTTTATTTACATACATACATGCACATTTTTGTATATATGTACATACATTTATATAAAGGAAGCCGCCAAAAACATTACATATTTACTTGCAAGTGGCTGCCTCACACAGAATCACTCAAAAACTGTTATTCTTATGTAAGACTTGTTTGTTTGCTGCCCAAATGAACGATAACTGTTTTATATACATTATTTACATATATATGTACACATTTTTGTTTATATGTATATACATTTATATAAAGGAAGCCGCTAAAAACATTACATATTTACTTGCAAGTGGCTGCCTCAGACAGAATCACTCAAAAACTGTTATTCTTATGTAAGACTTGTTTGTTTGCTGCCCAAATGAACGAAAACTGTTTTATATACTTTATTTACATACATACATGCACATTTTTGTATATATGTACATACATTTATATAAAGGAAGCCGCCAAAAACATTACATATTTACTTGCAAGTGGCTGCCTCACACAGAATCACTCAAAAACTGTTATTCTTATGTAAGACTTGTTTGTTTGCTGCCCAAATGAACGATAACTGTTTTATATACTTTTTTTACATATATACGTACACATTTTTGTATTTATGTACATATGTACATTCATATAAAGGAAGCCGCTAAAAACATTATATAATTACATGCAAGTGGCTGCCTCAGACAGAATCACTCAAAAACAGTTATTCTTATGTTAAACTTGTTTATTTGCTGCCCAAATGAACGCAAACTGTTTTATATACTTTATTTAAATATATATGTACACCTTTTTGTATTTATGTACATATTGGTTGCTTATTTGGAACATACATACATACAAATGTACATATGTATGTACATACTATGTATTAATCTAAACACATAAGTACATTCATACATTCACATAAACACATGTACACAAATACATACATACATAAAGAAGAAAGCCCGCCAAAAAACATATGTCTATACATACATACATTTACAACTTCATAAACAACAGCATAAAATATGTATGTCCATACATACATATGTATATACCAAAAATGTTTTTGGCGAACTTCCTTTATATGTACGTACAAAAATATTAACCATTACATTAATAAATTAAATTGTGTGTCTTTAAATTGTTTTAATTAATATACATATGTGCGCATATATAAATTATATTTTTTTAAGCCAGTGTTAAGGTCATCGCTGAACCAATGCTAAGGTCTTTGATGAACCAATGCTAAGGTCTTTAATGAACGAATTCTAAGGTCTTTGATGAACCTGTGCTAAGGTCCTTAATGAACCAATTCTAAGGTCTTTAATGAACGAATCCTAAGGTCTTTGATGAACCTGTGCTGAGGTCCTTAATGAACCAATTCTAAGGTCTTTAATGAACCAATTCTAAGGTCTTTAATGAACCAATTCTAAGGTCTTTAATGAACCAATTCTAAGGTCTTTGATGAACCTGTGCTAAGGTCTTTAATGAACCAATGCTAAGGTTTTAATGAACCAATTCGAAGGTCTTTAATGAACCAATTCTAAGGTCTTTGATGAACCTGTGCTAAGGTCTTTAATGAACCAATGCTAAGGTCTTTGATGAACCTGTGCTAAGGTCGTCAATGAACTAGTCTATAGGTCCAGGGCTGCCATCCTGGCCCATACTCTAACTGGTCACACTATTCACAAAACACACGTCCACGTACGTTCCAGAGCTGTAACTGAATATTATTTTTTTAAGCTCCCCCCTCCCAAGTCGAATGAAACGAATTGAATTCATTTAATTACACATAAAAGTGCAATAGCATTTGTCAATTAATCACACACACAATCGTGTGTTTTTTCGGGGCAGCGGGCGGCAACAAGCAGCAGTAGAATTAGCTGTACAACAAGAACAACAACAACTCCCAAAGTCAACGTCAACAAAAAACTAAAAGAAAAAACGAAAAGATCAAAACTCATTTGTTCTTTTCATCAATTCGGTTTTGTTTTATTTTTGTGAGTGTGTTGAAATATTCAATATCCAAATTCGTGCAAGCAAAATGGCAGCGGGACCCACAAAACAGGAAATCGAATCAGTTTTTAGTCGTCTGCGTGCACAGCCAGCGAATAAAGTGAGTTGGCCTAGTTTCTTTATCACATCTATACATACAAAAATGTTTGCTCTTTTTTTTTTTTTTTGCCCCAATTAAAATGCACCTACCACCTGCCGCTGCCGTTGTCGCCGTCCATCCACCTTTAGTCCTGCTTTGATTGCTCAGCAAAGGCTCCAACTTGGTCATCGGTTACCTATGGCATCTTCATATGCATCGATTGTTCGGCCGTTCATCGTAATCTTGGTGTGCATGTGACATTTGTGCGTAGCACCAATCTGGACACAAACTGGACCTGGCTCCAATTGAGGCAAATGCAATTGGGCGGCAATGCGAATGCAGCACAATTCTTCCGTGCCCACAATTGCAGCAGCACCGATGCCCAGGTCAAGTATAATTCACGTGCCGCTCAGCTCTATAAGGACAAGCTGACTGCCCAGGCACAGCAGGTTATGAAAATTCATGGAACTAAGGTGAGTTCCTTCTACCCACCCAGCCAGCCATTCACTTATCTAATGTTCCTATGTTTTATTTGGTTAATTTAATAACGCTTCGTTTGATTAACACACACACACATACATATGTATATATGTATACATATTTTTTGCTTGTTCGCTTTGTTGTTTATTGCCACACCTCCACCCAACCACCCACTTACACCTGTGCAGCTGCATTTGGATTTGCAATCTTCGGACAAAAGTGAAGGCAATGATTTGTCTAAAAGGCAACAGTCGGATGAGGAGGAGGATTTCTTTGCCGAGGTTAAACAGCAGCAACAGAAGCAGCAGCAGCAGCAGCAAGTTGACTTTAACAAGGAAAACAACAATATTAGTCAGGTTAGACACAAAGACACTAATATTCCACTATACGCCTATCAAAAGTTGGTTAATTAATTCGAGTTCTGAATGTGTTTTAAGCTAATACAATAGATTTATTTAATGTAAAATGCTTTATATTCTAGCTGGAAACGAAACCCCTATCTGCACCTGTTTCCGGGTTTGCTACTGATACATCGGCTCCAGCTGGAGGAGCACCTAGTGTAATTTTGCTCAATTCTGTGGTCCAACCGAATGCTACAGTTCCATCATCGATTGGTGTCCGTAAAATTCAGCCCAAGAAGGGTGGGGTAAGTGGAGGATCCTCCGTTCTTTTTTGTCAGTTTGTTTAACTCTCATCATTTGATTTCCATTCCAGTTGGGAGCACGAAAAGTTGGTGGTTTGGGTGCTACCAAAGTCAAGGCTAATTTCGCTGATATTGAGGCGAGAGCAAATGCGGCCAATGAAATGAGATCAGCCGATGCGGCTGCATTATCATCGGCTGGTTCATTGACCGGTGATAAAAGTAATCCACAAACGGCTGAAGAGGAATTGGAACAGGTGGCCAGCATGCGTTTGGCCTATCAAGAGTTATCCATACAAAAGACACGCGAAGAGGCCAAACTGAAGACCATGGATCCGGCCAAGGCTAAGCAAATGGAACGTTTGGGCATGGGTTTTCAGTTGCGTGGCTCCGATGTGGCCCATTCGGCATTGAGCGACATGGAGACCATACAACAGACGGCGGCACCAAAAGCCAAACTCTCTCAATTGGATAATGAGAACTTTTTCCAGGATTATTCCCTCAATTTGTATAATAGCAGTAACCATTCATCGGGCGGTGGTGAGAAGAAAGATAACAGTACCACCACATCCATAACATCTGGTGGCATCTCCTCCTCCTCCTCGTCCAAGCTTGATAAATTTGAATTGGATGCATTGGGCTATGAGACAATTGAACCAATCGGTGGGACTCACAGTAATATCACTTCAATGTTCTCCGCTGAGCAACAACAATCGAACAGCGGCGGCGGCGGCAGCAGCAACAACAGGAGCAACAACAGAAGCAGCAACAAGAACAACATTAAACCAGCCAACGATCCAGTGATGGCTCAACAGAAATTTGGCAACTCCAAGGGTTTCGGTTCAGATCAATATTTTGCCAGCGAACAGTCCTCAGCGGATATATCGGCAAATTTGAATCGTTTCCAGGGTTCACGTGCCATTTCCTCATCGGATTATTTCAATGATGGCTCAGCCGGTGGCAGTCAAAGAGGTAAACTAAACGATTATACCCTCAAATTGGAGGGTAATTGATATATGTACATATTCCGCAAGAGTTTAAGTTCGAGTTGATCTGCTCCACTAGCTGCTCCCTGTAGCTTTATTGAATCCCTCTTTTTACCATATCCATCAGACTCTACGACTGTATATTATATAGATTAGCGGTGCTTTGCTATATATATTAGCAGAAATCGCATATCGGTTTAGAGTATTATATTGTATACATGATTTCAAAGAGTTATTCTACATAGGCAATTTTCCATTAGATATGATTTAAGTGATAAAAGTAATATAACATTAACTAAATCAGTCTAAGAAATACTGCTTCATGTCTTTGATCAATTCGAATTGGCTTTAATTAGAAAAGTTTATTAAAAGAGTTTAGCTTTGCATTTTTCTAATAGTTTCTTAACAGAAACAGTTATATTTCAATTACACAAATCATTATACCACAATTTCGAAAAGTTAATTATATATTAGCTAGTAGAATTCTGTTAACTAAAAAGAAGATAAATATGAAGATAGGATTAATCGGTATAAATTAGAGATCTTAAAGGGAAACACAATTCTAAAACTTGTTTAAAATTATTCTAATAAGTATTTTATGTTGTCTTCGATATATTTTTTAGAAATTTACTGTGAAAATTATAATCACTTGAAGTTACTACGTTTTGGGTTACTATTTAATTTCTAAATTTGGTCACAGAATATTTAAAAAACGTCATAAAATACTTTATTTTATTGTAGAATCATGTATTCCTTCAATTTTATTGAAATTAACTTGTATTCCTTTTGTTTATAGTATAGTTTAATATACCAATATCACATATTCCTAGAGTTGAAAAGGAAAGTTCTTTAAAAAAAAAGAGCAACTTTGTTTCTAGCCACAGAAGATTGAAAAAGAGTGGGACAGAGCGATTCCAAGATAATCATCTATCTTTATCGTTTTCAATAATTGACCTTTGTTTTTCTTTTCTCTCTTATTGTTTACAGGTAGCGGTAGTGGAGGCGGAGGCGGTGGCTACTCATCATCGGTTAATTTCAATGCCCCCGATTTGGATGTGGAGAGTGTAAAGGAGAGCGTGCGTCAGGGTGTACATAAAGTGGCCGGTCGTCTTAGTAATTTGGCCAATGATGTGATGTCATCGTTGCAGGATAAATATGGTTACTGATATCGAAGGCAACAGCCCAGAATAGAGGGCAGAGAGGGCGGCGACAAGGCCACCGAAACTAATTTTAATGTTTTTATATATTAGTCAAACCAGCAGCCAGCAGCAGCAGCAACACCAACAGCAGGAGCAACAATAGCAAAAATGCAGAAATTCCATGCAGACATACATAAACATATAAATATATATATATGTCTATAATAAATAAATAAATAGCCTAACATAGAAGACCACGTCCTACTGCTCCTTCACCACCTCGATATGATGATGTTCTCTCTTGTATAAACAAAGAAAAACAGAATTAAACAATTCCCATTAAATTCAATGCTAAGCTGTAACAAAACCAATGCGTAGTGTCTTTTGAGAAAGCAAACAAAAACAATATACAAAATTTATATATATATATATATCCATATGAAATCTGTAACATTTGGTCCATTATATACGCATGGAACAACCCATTAGTCGATAAGTCGCAAAATGGTTAGCTAATGATATTCGTTTTGATTGATGTCACTTCTTCCTTGATTTTTAATCTGTTTCTAATTATTTTGTTTTTAAGTTGAATTCGATTTTAAATCTATAAATGAATCCACTATTTGGTTTATTAAAAAACCTAAGAAACAAATGAAAAAGAAAAAGGAAATATAAATAAAATTAGAATTAAATATATAGCAAAACAACAAAACAAAAACCGTGTTAAAACGATTGAATCGTTTTCAGACATTTTTTCGAATTGCATTTCGTTTGCGTTTATTTTCAATTTAACCGATAAAACACTTGATACCGATTTATATCCAGCCAAATGGCGTATCGGTTTCTTTTCGAAGGGTTTCCATCCCGTAACGATTACGGTATTAAAGCTAAGCTAAAAAAAAACAACAGTATCGAATTATCTTCTAATCTTTTTTATGTATATAAAAATACATATATCTATGCAGATGTCCATTAATATCGGAACGCGAAATGATATAGTTTTAAAAGTTTTCTAGTTCATTCATGCTAATGGTTTTTAGAATAGTCGTTTTTAAATAGTATTTCGGTTCCGTTTAAGTTTCATTTGCCCTCATGCTAATTATATGAAATTCTTTGAAAAATCTTTTCACTTCAGCTTACGTTTAATTCAACTTTTTGTTTCCGTTCTTTAAACATTTGTTTTAGGTTAGATCAGGGTTAGTCTTTTAGCAAGATAATCAAAGATCATACATAAGTATATATTTAGATTTGTTTCCCTTTAAATTGTTATCCTTCCGATCCTAATATCATTTCCTATTAAATTCCCTGGGAATAAAAAACTTTTCTCTAACTTATTTGGAATTTTTTCTCTAAGTTTTGGATTCAATTTGAAATTTTTTTTTGTTTTAATTTTAATATGAATATATTTGCAAAAGGAAAAAAAAAAACGAATTATATAAATAAAATGAGAAATTTCTAGCAAAAGAAAACAATTTAAACGATTTAATTTAACTGAATACTAAAAGAAACGGAATGCAATCGAAAATATTGAAATATTGGGAAAAATTTGAATAATGAAAGAAATCTTTGCTCAAAAATTAACTCAACACAAAAGAAAGTAAGGAAAGAACTTTTTCGTTTATTCAAAATATGCGATTTTTGGGGAAAGGGGGAAGGGCAAATAAAAAAAAAAAAATAAATGTTTTACAATTTCACTAAATAATTACAAAAAATTACTTAAAATCATTTACAGAGCAAGAATTTGGTGGAAGATGCGCATGGATGGATGATCATCAGTCATGAGAAATAGGAGGAATTGGATTTAGTGACGGAACTTGCTTGGATTGGGACGGACACGGGCACGAGCAGCATCTGGGGAGCCATAGGCAATGGCATGGCTAGTGGCTGAGCCACCCTCACCGGTGCTGAAGGAGTTGGCAATGGCAATGGCGCCGCCGTTGGTGCCACCGAAATCGATGGGGAAGAAGGTGCCGGCGGGCAGAGCAGCAGCTGGCTTCTTCGAGGGCTTACCACCAGCTGGCTGGGCAGCCTTCACTGGCTTCTTGGCAACAGGGCGACGGGCATTGGGCACACGGGCGGGATGCTTCACCACTGGCTTGATGGGCTCATCATCATCCTCTTCGACATCATCGGCAACGGTATTCTCGGCCTCCTCATCCTCAATGGTGGCCACTTCCTCATCCTCTTCGGGCGACTGGTCCAGCTCAACGATGACCTTCTTCTTGGCTGGCAAATAACGATTGGCTGGCACAACGGGAGCGACTGGAGCAATTGGTGCTGGAGCTGGTAAATCGGCCTCAATGGCCACCACAACGGGGACTTGCTCAACAGCAGGCAGAGGCTCTTCAGCTGGCTGCTCGCCGCCGGCGGCTGCCTCAGCTGGGAAATTGAAATCGCGTGGCACCTTGGCAGCATCATCATTGTTCTCCACGGCAGCCTGCTCTGGCTGTTCTGGCTCTGGCTCAGATTCGGGCAGAGAATCGCTATCGATGGCCACCTGAACAACTGGAGCCTCATCGGGATAGGCCTCGGCCACCGAACTGGCACCATGGGCGCCGGCAGCACTCAAAGCATCATCAGCCTGGACGGCAGCCTCAACACTTTGATCGGCCTCAGCGGATTCTGGATGATTACAATCTTTGATTAGAACAATCAATATTGGATTATAGTTAGTTAGTATGATTATGGATATCGAAATGGCATCACCACCTTACCCTTCAGATATGTGCCAGTGGCAACAGTTTCGCCGGCAACCAATGCGCTGGCCGCTTGAGTGGATCGGGCATGAGTGCGTCCTGGTTGCACATACTGCATATACATGATGCGCTGCTGTGGACCACCGGCACCAGCGTACCATTCAGCGGCAGCGGGTTGTTGATAGTAAACCATTCCTGGAATCAAATATTGACGGCCTTGAGTTTGAGTATAAACGAAGGAATGAAGGATTATGAGCGATGGCAAATGAATATCAATGTAAAATATTGAATAATAATTTTTGTTTTTGAACTCCTTTTGATTAAATCCTTTATCTTTTGTTTTGTTTTTTTTTTTTTTGCAGAATGAGAACTCACTTTTCTTGGCGGGCAAGGCATCACCGCTGGCCACAAACCCAACGATAACCAGCAAAGCTAATCCAGCAGAGAATTTCA
Organism: Drosophila sp. 14030-0761.01; assembly: GCA_018150735.1. Lineage (NCBI taxonomy): Eukaryota > Metazoa > Arthropoda > Insecta > Diptera > Drosophilidae > Drosophila > Drosophila sp. 14030-0761.01. The sequence continues at coordinate 17,403,874 of JAECWO010000001.1, read as the reverse complement.
TCTTGATAATTGGTTAATTAATCCTTTTTTACTTCTTCGTTAAATTGAATATTTAATTTGATTATTATTATTGTTTTGTTATTTGTTTATTAACTCGCACTGATCACGGCCAGGAGCTAAACTTAACACTTAAGTTTCCACCAAAGAAGTGATGTCTGATCAACGCAGTGCGTTAGATTTATATACCCACGCAAATTGGCAAAAAAAAAAAATAAAAAACAAAAACTCAAGCATAATGAGAAGCAGAAGCGCAAGCGAAAAAAATAAAAATCGGATATACCCACAGAGAGTTGGAGTTCTATTTAGTATGCAGAGTGGGCAATCACATGGGTCTACCAGCAGAAGCAGAAGCAGCAACAGCAGCAGCAACGGAACGTGTCCGCCCGACAACAACCAGCTTCGAATCTCTTTGACCAGAATTTGTATTATCGAATTTTGTGCGGAATATCAGATCTATCTATATACATATGTATATATATGTACATTTATACCTCTATAAGATCAAAAGCCATATCATTGTATCGTGTGAGTCAGTATTATGGATGGATACAATGATAGGGATCTCTCTCTTGGAGTATCTTTTAAGACCAAATTGGGACACATGTTAACCATTAAAATGGCAATTGAAATTGCCAATTTTTGTTTTAAGGTCATTTTCGTTGTTGAGTAGTAGCCTCGTGGAGTCTAGGAAACGAGGTTTATGGGTGCGTGTGCGGGCTTTAACGCCCTGCACTCCAACGTATCACAGATATAGAGAGACAGAGAGAGAGAGAGAGACGGAGAGACAGAGAAAACATTGAAGCCGCCTAGAGAATCAATAACAAGTCCTACACAGAGACATGCAATGCATAAGCAAAATCTCTAAATCCCTCAAGAACTTTAGCCAGCAAAAAGCTGATTCATTCAGCAAAAGTCTTGACGTCAATGACGACGACAAGGAGGAGGATGAGGTGGAGATAGATAGATAGTTGTGAATGCATCTGAAGAGCATTGGCTAGTCGGTTAAGTGTATGCATATTTTTTGAATTGAATGCATCTGGATCGGCCTGTCAAAATGAGTTTTTGATTAATTCGTTTCGCACGACTTTTGATGGGCTCCTTTCTTTCCACATCAAAAGTGGCGACATCTGCTACATAAGCGAAAATTGAATTGTTCAGTTTTATTTAATGCCATGCGGTTTTTGTTAATATATGTGAATAATGAACCATTACCACTCCACCCCAACCCCAACCCCAATCCCAATCCCAACATGGCAACGAATCTACATTGGATTGGGATTTAAATTTGAACAATAAGATTGTTTAAAGTTAAAAGATACAAATTTTATTTCAAAGGTAATCGTTTGTATTCTCTTTTCTATCCAAAGATTATTAAATACATTCAAATAAAAGGGAAAATGAGGCACATCATATCGATCAAAATTTATAGAATTCTCTGATCTTAAAGGTTTATTTAGTTCGCTTCAAAAGGTTTCGATTGTATATCATGAACTGCAAATTGAATGAAACATTTTATTTTGAAATAGAAAAATCTATACCAAAACATTAGAAACCACAACAAGGATACAAATAAGGGGTCAAGTAAAATCGAGCGAATATTTTGGATAAATATTCAATTTATAATATATTATAATTTATATTCAATTTAATATATGCTTTATTTCCTTCTTATTATTTATTTGTTTAAGATAGGTTTTTTTTCAGATGAACTTTAAATCGATATCTATCAATGCTTTTGAACAATTATTGACTCAATTTGTGACCCAATCGACGCTACATAAAGTCACAAGGAAAATACTGGAATACTGGGAAAATATTGAACATTTTGCAAAGCAGTTTTAACAATCATATTACAATTTAAAGATTTCCGGTCTACGAAAATTAATCTATGAGTTAAATCGATTAAAGGTTCCTCTGATCTAAGAATTTTAAGACCAATTTTGTTTTAGTTAATAATTTAAATTTGCTTAGTTAGTAGAGAAGAGGATTGTGTGAAATAATCGAATCGAATTAGATTGTATAATTGAAATATTCATTCATTGATAAATTGCAATTTGGTTGCTCGATGTCTGTCGCTCTGATGTCATATAATTGTAGAAATAACCCAAATCGAATAAATTTCAATTCATGTAATGAATTTTCAATATATTTCTTGTAATTATTATTCATAAATAGATGGATAAATTCTAAACAGGTAGAAACATAATTCGAAATTAGAAAAGGTGTTGTTTGCCAAGAATAAGCAAATAGGTTTCAGATTTTTTGACCATACTACGACATCATCTCATTCAGCTGATGTTTTTTTTTTTTTAGAATTAATCAGTTATATAACAGATAGATAACTAGCCCACCCACTCGCTATTCAGTTAATTGTGATTGATCCAATATACAGAGAAATATATCTTGCCTAATTATCAACACTTTTATGCAAATGCTTCAGTTATTTTTGTGGATTAAATAAATAAATACATAAAGAAAACAGAGTGTCGTGTGCCTTGCATGATAATGACTCAGTTAGATGGGTTTTTTTTTACGCAATAGTTTCGAAGTTCGAAAGCAAACCCATTGAATTTAATATCCTGTCCAACACCTGTTTTTATATATTATGCAAAAAAGACAAAAAAAAAACAACAACAACAAAACTCTGCTCTCTTTTCCTCTCCAACCAACTCTTTTACTACGTTTCATTTAATTCCTTTTTGAATTTGGATCAACCACCCAAGATCATAAAAACGAATGGTTCGATACAAATGAAAATGTGTTTTTTTTTTTTTTTTTACCCCAAGAGGTGGTGGGTGGTGGGTGGGGATTTCAAAACTTTGATATAGAAATAGAATAAACAAAAAACACAAACCTAATGTACGACATTATTGCCGATATGCTGATGGAATTTAAAATTCAATTTGAAGAGCAATTTGTTGTCCGTTTTTTCGGATGCCGCAAAGTCGTCCAAACGCACCCGTGGCAAAAACGCGACACGTTTTTTTTTTATTACGGTTTATTTCTTTTCTTTTTTTTTTTGTGGATTTTATAATGATATTTCTAGTAGTAAGTAGTTAAGTTCAATGTGTATAATTGCATGTGTTGAGCCATGTCAAAGAGACAATCGTAATCGGCAATTGCATTAAAATTTGCATTCTTTTTTCGACTGTGACATTTAACACTTGGCATGCGGTTTTTCGCCGAACTCGAGCTGCCTGACAATGCAATTAATCAATTCAAATTAAAATTAACTCAATTTAATGCAGCTCAACATTGTGGTAAAGGCAATTTTTTCCAATACACACACACATGGATATATGCATATAAGTATAATTAAAGAATTCACAGAAAAGGGAGAAATGGAAGGAAATGCGCTTAAATCAAAGTCTTCAAGAATGTTTCTATATATCTATAGATGAAAGCCAAAAACTTCATTTAATTTTTGAAAATTTTTGATCTAATAATAAAAATAAACCCTAAAATCGAGGCACTTTAATTGCTTAATTAATTGACATACAAAAAAAGTAAGTTCTAATAAAAATCATTCAACACAACTCATTTTTAGGTTTTCTATTATTGCATCATTCTGATGTTAAAAATCAAATCAAAAAAAAAAACACTAATGGTGCGTTTTACTATGTAATTAATTTTATTAATCTAGTTGGCCCACCCTGCGTATACGTTATACGTTCATTTGCCAGGAAATCGCGTGAAATCAATTAGATTCTAATTTGTTGGCAGATGTGATCGTTAAATATAATTCAAATTGATCTTTTTTTTGCCTTTCTTCCATAGAAAAGCAAAACCAGTTGTATTGGCGAAAATATTCAAATTTTTCTAAATTGCAGAGTTTAAAGATATTGACTTTTAAAGTTGAAATCGTTTTTTTTTTATTTTTGGTTAGTTAATTTTTAAAGTTTTATTCAGCGATACTTAAAACCAAGAACCACAATTTGCATCCCAACCAAAAAGGGGGGTAAAAAAAATCGAAAAGGATACAAAAAACGTAGGAAAAACTTTGACAATGCAATTTCAGATGGCTGACATTTGTTTCTCACTCCTCCAGCTTCCAGTTCTCACACGGCTCTCCCATCGCTCCATGTGGCTAAACATTAGTGGTCACATGTTGTAGGTTTGTGTTGGCTTTTGCGGCTTTTTGGGGCAACTTATTTGTTTTGTGACACTATCGCCTGTACGTCCGCCTGTCCTCCCATACGTTGCTCCATTCGTTCATTCGTTCTTATCGCTCCGTTTGTCTGCGGCTCCCCCCAGGGGTAGGCGGTGGGTTGGGTTGGGTTGGTTTGGTTCTTGACACATGGCTCATGGTGCAAGAGTGGAGTGGTAAGAAAGGAGGAGAAATAGAACAATTGTCCAATTGTTTCCATTGTTTGTCACGCTGCAGTTTTTTGGGTTTACCTGGGCACTAGATATGCTATTTTTTTTTTTTTGCATTCTTTTTGGTTTGGTTTCCAATTTATTTTATGGTAAAGCAAAAAAAAACTTTGTTAATGAGCCCTTCTACGGATTTTGTGGTCATAGAATGGTCTAAGATACGAAAAGGATATAATTGCAGGCAAAAATTCAAAGGATTGTCTAATGCCCCGCCTCTTGCAACATTTGGTGCATTGTTCGCAATTCAAAAAGGACAACACACACACACACACACACATAGACAATGTTATTTTAATAGTTTAAGTAACCATAATATGTTGAGGACTTTTTAATAAACTTGAAACATGAGTGCAAGTGTGAGGCACAAGGACGACACCAGGGACCAGCCAGCAAGGACCAGGGCCAGGACCAGGACCAGGACCAAGATTTATGCAAACCGAAATGTTGCCAAAAATTACAATTTAATGGAGTAGACGAGGCACAAGCAGTGTGGAGGTGTGGAGGGATGTTAGGGGTCACCATAATGAGGCAGCGAGAAACTTGCTAAACAAAAGGCAACCGACAAAACGGCAAAGGACTCTAGCGCACTCTTGGTGCACTGCTGGTGAAATGTAAGCAAAAGTAACTTCTCTTCTAATTTTGTAGGAAATATGAAGCCATTAAAGTGCAGCAGACATGGCAAAAACATTGGCAACATCTTGACTACTGCGGCACAAAACAGACAAAGGACACTCGCACACACACACACACACACACACACACACACACGCACGCTGTGGCAAAGACCAAGGACTATGACACTTCCTCTCATCCCTCCCCTCGCTCTGCTTAAAACTTGTACTCGGAGAGTGTGAAAATAAATTCTGTAAAACAACAAAAAAAAAAAAGAAATAAAATAAAAGAAAAACTGTCACTGGTTTTGCATGTCCCGAGGACTCTCCCGGGTCAACGCGGTAAACAGCTGTTGCATTTTTTTTTTGCTCCCCGCCCTCCCTCCTCTCTTGCCTATTCCTACAATTTATTTCCACAAAAAAAAAAAGAAGAAAAACCAGAAAGAAAAGCGTAAAAGAGGATGAGGTGAAGGGGTGAAGGAAGTGGAGTGGAATAAAAAAACACACAGCATATATTTAATTGCCAACTTTTCCAAGTGACAGGCCGAGAGGCGAGAAAAATGACCATTGCTGAGGTCAGCGCCAGGAATGGGCCAGCAGGAGCAGGAAGTGAAACGCTTTTGGTTCCAGATGGTGTCACATATCCTGCGCTAGTTGCACTTAATCACTGCCTAGTCCAGCTGTTACACCGAGACTAGTCTCAAATCGAGTTGGAGTTGGAAATTGCGGCAAAAAAAAAGCCCCACCTGCAAGTGTTCCATTCCAGCGGGGCTTAACCCATTAGATATAACTTACTTACCTTAAACAATTCAATCCGGTTAACCTCAATCTTCTTTTTTCTCGATCCCCTCTCTCTATCTCTTTCTGGTCTTATACTTAGTTTTTCATGTGCCTAGTTTCTTGTTAATTTTATTTTGTCCTTTTGTTGGAAAAATTCACTATCTTCCATTTCTATTTAATCTATTTAATTTGAGATTTTAATTTTAAAACAAAGGCAAAATGTAAATTTGAAATCTAATAGCTATATTTAGTATTGGGGTTGGTCGCAATTTAAATAAATATAATTTAAATTATATTAGTTTACGTATGGTAAATAAATTACCACACAAAGATGCCAAATCCAGATTTAATCCAGATTAACCCTTTTTTTCAGATGCATCACTCTCTAATTTACGCTGCTCGAAAAGTTGGCCACGTCCACTTTGTAGGTCCAATTAAACTAAGACAAATTGCATTCCAGAAACTTCCAATGAACTCCATTGAAATTGAGATTTTTCTCCTATTTTTGGGTACTTTTTAGACACTAATTAATTCTAATATAAAAAGTAGATTAATATCCCCTTCCAATGATGTATTTTTAATTTAAATTGTACAATTTTTGTGTAGGGCTAAATTATTTTAACTTTATTATTGCCTTTAACCTAAATCTTTTGTTCTTCTCTATCTGTGTTACTTCAGTTGTGACTTTTCCTTACTTTAAATTGCCATTTGCCTAGATTTTCCGTGCACAGTTTTTCAAGTGCTACGTAAATATTTTCTAATAAATTTCCACTCTCTACCACTAAGATTTCATTATGCCTTCACTCGAGTGGGTCTCCATTGCTTCTCCGCTTCTCCGCTGCCATTGCCACCAGAACCACCACCACGTCCCGATATAATGAAAATTTTGCGTTACGTAATTAGCAATGCAGTTAGCCAGCCATTTTCCTATCCTTCGGATAGGGCAAAAAGCAGGAAACAACTTGGAAACCATTGACGGCAACGGCGAACGCTTTCAAGTATTTGAGTGCGTTTTTTTTCTACTTTTTTTTTCATAGGCACGAAGTGGGCAAAAGCCTCTAAATGATTTCGAAAGAGAGGCAAGCGCAGTAGGTGTCGCCAAAGGAGTTACTTGAATTTACACCTTACATATGCTAATAAGGGAGACAGAGACAGAGAGAGAGAGAGAGGAATGAATCTACTTGGATGAAGAGATGTGACATTAGCTTCATTGTAGGTCGAGGTTTCATCACTCATGTGAAAATGAAAGCAACTTCACATTATGTACACATTTAATATTTAACTTGGATTAACAGAAGGTTTAGGAACCGATTCGGTTTAGATATTGTGAAATTATCCTATGTATCCATGGCCATACTCTGCATCAAGTGAAAGCTCAACCATAAAAATCCAATTATCAAAACATAAAACCCAACATAGACATAATGATTTGACCCATAACTTTCCCCCATCTGAACAAAACTATAATCTTTCCCATGCAACTCCCTCGCTCCCCTTTTCACTCTCATTCTTATCGCATCAGTGGGGAAAAACATTTTCAATTTCAATAGCCTAACGAGATCTCGATTTTTTTTTTTCTCTTTTTCTTTTCGTCCTTCTATATCACCAAAGCGCATAAAAATGTTTGCAGACCAAAAAAAAAAAAAACTCGAAAAAAAAGGCCAAAATGCAAATACCGAAAAAGCGACCAAAAAAGGCAACAACAATAAGAACAACTATAGCAACAAGGAAATAAGCCATTCACACTTTTTTGGATTGGAGGGAGCTCTGGTCTGAGGTCTGGGGTCTGGGGGCTGGGGGCTGGATATGTGCTGGATTCTAATTCAAAGGCCAAACAGCAGCCAGTCTCAGTCCCAATCAAAAATATATGTATGTATGTATGTATGTGGGGAGAAAGGGAAAGGGTAAAGTGATGGGAGCAAGAGAAGAGAAAGGGGGGGCGAAGGTTGCACGATGTGCAAAATGTTCTTAATTCTCAATTCATATGCAAATTTATTTTATCGCCCATCGTTGGGGGGGCTGAATGAATGCCGATGCCTGCAACAACAATGAAGGATTGTGTGTGTGCGGGTGTGTGGCCATGGCATCATCCACCTACATCCCCAACCTCCTCATCCCTTATCCATCTTTGCACAAACATGTGCAACGTAGCTTTGGCTTGCTCCTTCTGCTCCTCTCTCTCTCTCTGTCCGTCTCTGTTTACGGGTGTCGGGCATTGCTGATGATGGTGTTTGGGGGATTGAGTGGGGCTGGAGAGGATTCGGTTATTGCGGGTTTTCCAACTGAGGGTTATTCGTCTCGTTATTGCCAGTAACTGTGCATTTCATTGCCCAATTTTTGCAGCCGCTTTTTGTAATTGATCGCACACATTAGCAATTATTAAATGGAACAACAACACACCAAAAAACAAAAAGAAAAAAAAACATGATTTTACATTTTCATTTTTAAAGTTTTTAGAGTCCTTAAGAATTATTTCCTTTAATTATTTTTTAATATCCTATCAAGCTGTTATCTAACTTATCGAGTTCTAACTTTTAGAAAAATGTGTGGAAAAATATGTTTTTGTTTTGCTTCCTGGTTTTCCGTTCATCTTAATTATTAAGTTAGTTATTCTACTTCGCTTCATACTTCTAGAGATCTATGGAATTGATATGCAAAATCAATTTACTAAAGATCTAGCAAAATTATGGTTATTTATGACTAACATTTTTTACTTGATCATTTTTGCAAAAGTAGCCTATCAATTTACTACAGAAGATCAACAAATAAAGAAAACAGAAGATAATAATTTACTCATGGCTGTTTCTCCTTTGGTCATGTATAGAGAATATCGAAATTAATATTGAAGACAGAAACAGAAACTTATAGAAATTGCTATAATTTCATCTAGACTTGAATTAGAGCAAAAATCATTGATTGATCTCACGTAGTAGAAATTGGCAATCAAATTTGGTTTATTTCCTTATAATTATGTTTTGCTTAAATCAAAAGCTGAGATATTATACTATTTCAAAAGTAATTTAAATTGATTATTGTTTGATATTTAGGTGGTAAACAATGTACAATACATCAAACAAACCTTTGACTATTAATCATTTTTTAACTATTTTACCAAGCAAACTATGAGAGATTTCTTTCCTTAGAAGATTGAAATCTTATTTTACCTTTCATGGAGGCAAAGATTTCACAGATTCTAGTTTCATGGTCATTAGTTTTTGGCTTTGGTTAAATTTCAATTGCTGCTAAAGTTTTTCTTGGATTTTGTAATCTTTTCGGTGTCTTCTTCATTTTGTTGTTGTTGTTGTTACTTTCCTTTTGGCTATGCCGAAAATAAAGGACATCAATTGAAATGATGGGAAATTGAGGGGTGGCGCGGGGACTCATGATGATGGCGTTGATGATGTTGATGGTCGAAAAAGGCAATTGAGCAAGGGGCTAGAGAGCAACACAAGGCTATGAATTGATTTCACTTTGGATATGTGTGTGTTTGTGTGTGTGTGTGTGTGTGTGTGTGAGGATTGGTTAGAGTAAGGGCAAAGCGGAAACGGAAGTCATGTTGTGCTGCAATGGCCGTCGCTGTCATCGTCATCGTCGTTGAGGTAGACAGTTTTTTCTTCTTTTATATGTTTTTCTTTTTTTTTTTTGGCTTTTTATACCCTGCACCCAAATATAGAGTGAAAGGGTAGATTAAAGTCGCCAAAATGTATGCAAAAAGCAGAAGAAAGGAAAGTGGATTTCCGACTTTATGTATATATACAAATTCTTGATCAGTAACGATGGAGAAATATGTACGTCTTCCTATCCGATTGATCTACTAAATAGAATATAGGTGCAGAGATGGCCGATAGGTGCGCTTAAGTGTTGGTGCCACTCTCACTTGTTGCAGAGTATAGCGAAGTCGGCGCTACCTATTTACTTAATTTTTTTTCTCTCTCTCATTGCTCGTTTCCCTTCGGTTGGGGGTCCTGCACGTCGGCGCAATTTCAAAGCAATTGCAAACGTTTACCAAGGCGCACACAAAAGTAAAGTAAAGTAAAGCGGAAGTGTTTTTCTCCTTGCTTTCTTACAGTCATTCTACCATCATTTGGACTTTTTTTTTTGTTATTGCTGTGGGTGAAAGTCTTTTTAATTGAAGTGGACACACACACACACACATACAGTCTGTCAGTGTATTTTAAATTCAATGATGCAGCAAGCGGTCAACGCCTTTGACCTCTTACAAAAGAGAGAGGTTTGTATATAAAAATGAAGAAAAAAAAACCAGCCGAGACCCCAGAAACGGAAGCAACTATGTAAAGTCAGTTCGTCCAACCGACCGACCGACCGACCGTCCATCCGTCCATCCGTGTATGTCATTAAAATTTACTACAATCTATTTTGCTTGCTAATTGGCACTTGGCCAAAAGGCCTTTGTGCCTAGCCAAGAAGAAGTAAAAGAAGATCCTCTGCTCCCTGCGCCATAATCATTACTTGCACTCTGTGAACAGGCATAGGCACCGGCACCCGGCACCAGCAATGGCAATGGCAATTAGTGACATGGCACTACGAACTAGGCACACTAGCCAACCATCCAAGCCAAATGACAGCTAGCAATTGGCATATATGTATGTATGTATGCCAAAGCGGCGGCGTGTTGGAAATGTTGCGTAAGCACTTGGCACTTAGTTTTTGTTTTTAAAAAGCAAACTCTAAGTGAAGGCATAAACTACATACTACAAATTGGTCTCTTAACAACTTCGAATAGAGTTGTCACTTCTCTAAATGATACCTTTCTCTCATTTGGTCGCTTTTGGTGGTTCCGATTTAATGGTCAACTTTTAAAAGTAAACTAAATAGGTTACATATATTAATTTTATACTTACAATTACAAGAAACATTTTACATTTCAATGAAGACAATTAAAAGAGTTTTTGTGAGAATGTTAAGATTTGCAGTCTTTTTAATACATTTTTTATGCGATTTCCAAGATCAACTAATCAAACTGTAAGATTTCAAAATTTGTATCTATTTATTTATAATTTTCTCCTAAATAAATATTGTTTGCTAATGTACAAATTTATAAACCAATTAATCTACTTCATTTGTGGGGGAAAACTTAGAGTTTTATTAGGTATTTTATTTATTAATTTTATTAGAAGTTATTTATAGGTACTTTTCTGTATTTATAAATAATTTATTGGTATCGGTATTCACTTTATTTATATATCGTTTCATCTATCAAGCCCATCAAGCGACTTATCAACGTTTCTTTTAAAAATCTTGAAATGTCGCACCTATGTATGAACTAGTGGAAAACTTTTAACCAAAAAACAACATGCAAATCAATCGATTTCACATTCATAAATTGCATTTACAAACAATTAGACCAAGTAAAACTCACGTTCAACCCGAAGGGTCTTTACAACCCACACAAAGCACACGACAATTGGGTTTTCATACCCAGTATGAAGTATCTAGAGTGATTGGGTATATTAGCTGGATTGAATTTTCAACTTTGATTGTAATTTTTGGGTTGATTTTGACTCTATGTAGTGCGAATTTGGGTTATAGAAGGTTATTAATATTTTCTAGCTTCAAATATTTAAGATTTATTAGATTGTCTTAAAAACTGGGAAAGGATGGGCTCCACTTTTTACTCTTTCTAAGGTTTCTTTGGAATATTTCGAGTATATAATGCAATAGAAACACTAACATTGTCAAAAACATTTCCATCTTTTGCAATTATGTAGAATTTAAACCAGTTTGGAGTCCATTTCTATATGCTTTCTGGACTAAGGCATAGAAGGGACATATTTTGGCATTTGATACACGGTATTTCGAAGTCGTCATTGTGTCATGTGTAATGTATTCTATTTTATTTTGTTGCTGGTGTTTTTTTTTTTTTTGCTGTGTATTGGTGGCGCAAAAGTTTTTGGACATGCTCATAAAATTGCTCGTTTAACTCATTTAACTTTTTGTTGCTTTCGGGGGTTCGAACGGTTTTCGCGTTCCCTTCTGCCCCTTCTTCCCCCGTCACTATCTCCTCAACGCTCCTTCTTTCTCTGCTCCACTCTCGCTATTTAGTTTTTTCTGTGCTTTTTTTTTTTTAGAAAGTTTGCATAAATTGAAGCAACAAGAAAAGTTAATAATGCCAACAGGCAAAAAGTCGTGCTGGGGCGACAATGAAAATAATTCAATTAAAACACTTTTCCCAGTTATCGTATGTGTGTGTTTGAGGGTGTGAGGGTGTACGTGTGTGTGTGTGTGTTCATGCCAAGTTACAATTACGCCCTGAACCGAATTAACACATAGACCCGAGACGAAAACCTTTCTCGTGTGTGTGTGTGTGTGTTTGTTTGTGTGTATGGAGTATTGCAAAAGTAAATGGATGTGAAGGAGTGAAGTGGATTGGCCGCGAGCAAATTTTGCATAAAGTTTTTTGGTTGCCTTTCATGTGGTCATGGTAGCAGGTCCTGGATCCCCTTATACTGTCATCTCCTTCGTTGGTTGCTCCTCCTGCTGACTGTTGCGACATCTATGCCATGTTTACTTTGCTACTTAGAACGAGAGAGAAATCCGCTAGTCCCATGCTCCATGCTCCATGCTCCCCTCGACATGGAACTGTATGTGGTGGCTGTTGCTTTAAAGCCACAAAGTAGCTTTTGGTTCCTAGAGAGAATTTAAATGGTGTTTTTGGCCTGGGCTTAAGCCTCATTGTGACTCTTGTTTCGCCTGGCCTCGCCTAAACTGGACTGGTCTGCCCTGGTCTGGTCTGGTCGTGCTTTAGTCTGGTTTGGTCTGTGGTGTTTTGTCTATTATTTTAAGATTTGATTGGTTTGCCCTGGGATTTTGTGGGACTTGTGTCATGTTGATTTTGTGTCGTGTGTCCGGTGTCCACTGTCCTGTGTCCAGTGTCCTGTGTGTGTGTGTGTTCCCTTGTTTCTCTGGCCTGGCCTAAAGTTCTGACTTGTCTTGTTTGGTCAGTCTATATGCAGTATTTACATTTTCATTCCGGGCTAGTGATTAGCATTTGCAAAATTCTATGAGTTATGGATACACCTGGATTAGAAACAATAACAATTGCATTTTTCAATTATATATTCACAATTCTCTCACACATTCTTCTCAATTAGAGCAAAAAAAAAAAAAACACATGAGAGATCCTAATTTATTCAATTTCTTAAATTACGTGTCCAATAAGAGAATTATTTTATTAAGCATTCCAGTCTCTTGGGGCATATCAATTAACTCTGCTGAAGCACATCAGGCTCCTCAACTTTTGAAGCCGCAGGAAAAAGTATTTTCTTTTAAAGTACAGTAAAATCAGTTTTCAGTTTCTTCTCTCTTTTTTGCTTGTTAAACCTTTTTAACTCCCACCATTTTCGCGTAGATAGACAATCAACAAGACATACATATGTTACCCATATATGCTAAGTGACTCCACATCGCCACTCCATCTGCTCTTCTCGTGCCCATTTCAACAGGACTCCATTTCGCTTCATTCCACCAAAGTCTCGTGTTGCTTTCGCTTGTATGCTTTCGTCAACTGCAACATAATTTATGAGGCTTTCATTAAATGCGACAAACGCCCACACAATCACAGCGCTTTTTGGGTAACAAATGTCCCAACTACCCAAGTGGAGGGATACTGACTGACTACACCTACCTACATATGTATATACCACTCTCCTGAGGTGGTGTTGGGGTGTGTGTGTGTGTGTGTGTTTTAAATTTGTTTCGAGGCAAAAGACACTGGATGGTGGTCGGTTACGTGTGCCAGACAGTTGTCGGGCGACATTTTCCTACCCTTCTACGCCAAACGGTGTCAATTTTTTAATGTCAAACGCTTAACTGGGCATGCCATTGGGGCGAAGGGAGTGGGTGAGATGGAGGGGGTAGGGGTCTGAGAGTCAGAACTCCTCCGCTTGCGCTTTGACATAATTAAAGGCCATTAATCACGTGTGCTGATTCAACAACGCCCACTATGTGAGTGACCGACCGGCTGGACACCCGCTCCACTTCACTCCATTCCACTCCACTCCACTCCTACTGGGCTGGGGGTTAATAAAGCCACTTTTGGGAGGGGGAGGGGTCGGTTGGGGTCACCACCTAGGACCGGAGCAATGTATATTTAAATTTTAACTCGAAGCCAAGACACGGGCTCCTGGACAACTCCTCGGACAACAACTGGACAAATTTCTTTTTTGCACATGCTCTTATTTGCTGTTGCTGTTGTTGTTTTTGTTGTGTTTTTGCAGCATTTTGGCGTCAATTAACGTTCTTTGTTGTGGCGTTACATTGGACACAAAATTTGTATATTTTGTTTTTTTTTGTTTCTTTCTTGGTGGAACGAGTTGAGTTGGGTTGGGTCGGTTCGGGTCGCATTGGGTCCGACCAGGTTCAGAGATCCTGGACCGCACACATTCACATACATAGATACCGCCAGGACGTAGATTGGATATGTCGCGTTGATGTTGCGCTTCATTGCACCAGCCAGCAGTTTGTGGTGATTCTACTCGAACGCAACAAAAAAAAAAACAAAAAAAATTGTACAACAATTTGTTATTGCAATACGATTACTAAATACACTACGAAAGGGCAATGAAAAAAATATTTTAGTTAAAAAGTTATCGACTAGATTTTACCAGAGATAAAATAGAATATAATCTATATTCCAATAGTCTAAGTCCAAGCGTTTTCGTAGCACTCTAAGTCTAACTAACCAACAGGACCTTTGGATTATTACAGGTGTAAATTGTTCGATTTCGATAACCTAAATTGCCACCTTTTTAGGAACATCGATTGCCTTCAATATGAGACTAAACCCATTAAAATCGGATAGCAGGTTTTATTTTGAGAAATTTTCAGTCAGAGCTTTAGACATTTGTCTGATTTTGAGCCGCTTTATTAAGGCAAACCTTGACACTTAAAAAAAGATCCTCTCTCGCCCAGAAAAGAGGTTTTAAAGATTATTTTGGATACACAAAATATGTATTAAATATCAGCAAAAAAATATATATAAAATAACTGGAAATAAATCTTTTTAATTTCTAAAAAAAGAATACTTCAAATCGAACTATTGCAATCTAAAACTATGATCGATTAACTAAATAGAGCGTTCTCGAAATGATTTACTATGGATCGGGGTAGTTTTTTCAATGATTGAACAACGATTTGATGTGCTTTTGAAACTAGTTTTGCGTTAAAAAATTGTCTGGCAAATATAATAGCTTCTATGGTATAGCCCTACGATTATAGAGCACACATAGTCCAATGGAAAAAAAGGTAGAAAAAAGAAAATAGCATACGACACGATATGACAAAACAAATTCCCATATATTCACAATAGCTCCCAGATACACACACACAGACACACACACTGACACAAACATGTCATGCTCACAGATACATACACATGTATAAACACTCACAGATACCAAAAGATATCGCGTTGGCTATTGCGGGAAACGCTTATATAGACTTATAGTCTCGCATATTGACCACGGCAAGAGGTGGCTGGAACTGGAGTCAGAGATGGAGCCACAGCAGTCAGTGTGCGACACTTTCGTGTGTGGCACTCCAGACCCCCAAACCCCCAAGTCCCCACTCCCTTCCCATCCACCTTTCAATGAACGGACACTGGGGGATTGATTTTTAACGAGCATGAACTCTGCCTCTCTGTTTTATTTGATTTTTACTTTTCGTTTCGGTTTAAAAAAAATGATGGGAAAACAATTTTTAATGGACTTAAATTGCTGCAAAATGGTGAATGCTCAATGCTGAATGGGCGGCATTAAAGGGTTAAAAAATGCATAAAAATCCGGCTAAAAATTGCCCTTTTTCATGGTTATTTGGTTATTTAAGTGCGGGCCAATTAAATGGCTTGCAAGTTGAGCAGGATTTCGGGTTATTTTTTCCTCGGTTTTGTTTGTCTATCCGTATCGAACTGACCCCCCCAGCCCTCCCCCCATTTGCATACGTTTATTTTGTATAGGGGATTTGAGAATAATACAAAATATTTCAATAGGTTTAATATAATCGAAACAAAAAAAAAAAACAATAAAACGATTTAAAACCTTTCAATTAAAAATTATTAATGCTTAGTTGGAGCAATGAGAAAAGAGTCAATAATCTGGCAAATAATGTGGCAACCCTTTTCAGTCTTATACTGCTTTTTATTCATTTAAAAATCTTTGAATGTATGAATATAAACATTTACCTATTGTATTCATATATCATAATCGATAAGTCAAATATTTGTCTTATTCAAAAGTTTTTTCACAAACTAATTTATTTTTTTACTCATTTAGCTAGTCTCTTATTTTTAAAAATATAAATGAAATTTAGCTTCATGTTTGGTAAATTTTTTAAAGTATTTCTCAAAGAAAATGGTCGAAAACCACCCAAACTTTTAGCGTTCAAACAGGAAACAACCATATTTTAGATACTCCAAATATTTTTTCATCAAATTGATGATGCTGAATTTTATGTTGTATTTTTTTTTGAGGGGGGAAAAGGGGGCATGTGTAATTACACGTGCACATGGACAAGGCCAGAGTGGTTGAAGGCCCTCTAAATTAGTCAAATAGCACTTATCACAACATTTTGAATGCCACTGTCTGGCAGATTAAATGTTTTCAACACTTAAAAAATAAAAAAAAAAATAGAAAAAAAAAATGTAACTGGATATGTCGTGGGTTTTCGTTGATTTTTAGATGGTTTAGACTCGAGAATCGTAATGTTATTGAAGTTCTGCCCCGAAGATCACTAAAATATGTTACTTTTCTTTTTCGATGTCGAGTGGGGAAATGGAAATCGATTTGAAAATATAAAAAACGTTTGAACATGTGTTTTGAAAATCGAATTTTATTTAGTAGGTTAGGCAAAGAAAACTTGAGTAATTCTCTCAAGGTCTATCTGTAAAAGTAATATCTTTATGGGTTTTAGAACAGAACAACATACAAACAGTAAATGTATATCGTAAAAAATAATATCCATATATTTGTCTGGGGATGAGAGGTCAGCAGATGGAACCAATCGTATTCGATTTGTATACGCTTGATTATGGTATTATTTAGAGATTGTTTAGTTGCAATTACTTTTGATGATATTCGGCCAAAATTGCGACGAGATTCTCTTGAAGTATGTCTCGGGATTAAGCTATTAATCTTGGATGATGATGATGGAGATGGACGTCTTCGAGTTGGTAGGGTTGTACGAAAAGTTGTAGAACTTATTCCCTGGCAAATGAGGGCAGCCAAAAGTAATATTAACCAGATGTAAGACATCGTCTTTGGAGAACAGTCTGACTTCAACTGGTTGAAGATTTGCTCTCTCACTCTCGTCTCTCTCTCTCTTTCTCTCTCTGCTTCTCTTAACTTCAGGTGTTATTGTTGTTATGTTTTCGAATCGATGTTGCAATATTTATCATACAAACAAACTGGGAATTCTATGGGAATGCCTGGGGCGTTGAGTCTGCTTTTTGTTTGTACAGTTCACAGGTGTTTTTTTTTCTGCCCCTCCCCCTCTCATCTATTTTGAGTTGGAAAGATCTGCAAGTTTTGCTTTCAGAACGTGCTATATATATTTGGGAAATATTTATTACCTTGACCTTTCTCTATTGGAAATATCTTGTTACGCTTTGATAGATAAAGCAAAACAAAATGTTGTTTTGTACTTTTTGCTTGGTTTTTCACCTATGTCAATGTATAGTATATAATTGAATTTGATGGACTTCCGGGTTACAAATTGAATAAATATCGTTGTAAGTTTAAGCATTTCATCATACGGTGATTTGAGATGCGTCTTTCATTGGTTTTACTTTTTGGCCTTTTGGCATGCATACTACTCCAGGTCCAGGAGGGTATGAGTGCCACGGCATCTTCTACAGATACGGGTACAAGTTCATCAACGGAGTCCTCGACGACCGCTGCCACGGATTCCTCAGATTCCTCGACAACAACAGTTGCTTCAGCATCGTCTTCTTCATCCGATACAACAGTCTCTTCATCGGATTCAACGACAACTACAACCGAGTCCTCCTCCTCCTCCTCGTCATCATCCAGTGCGGCAGCTAAGCGTAGGGCGGCAGCTCGTCGTCGCCGTTTGGCACGCCAGCGTCGCCAGCGTCAAAGGAGGCGTCAACAGAGGAAGAGGAGGCAACAGCAGCGCCGCCGTCAGCAGAGACGTAATCGCAATCGAGGCTGAGTTACTTAGTTAACGAAACTTTTCAATTAATCTACATACATAAATATACATAAAACTAATCCAAGTACTTTAAATTGTAAACCTTTATGAAATAAATATTACAAAATATTAACAAAAAATTTGGAAAACTTATTAGAAACAACCTATTATGATCATCAAGGAAAGTTGCTTATTTTCAAAACCTCAAAGAAATAAAAATTAATGAGTATCTCGCCAAAAAAAACTGCAATCCAAATTCAAAAAAATACCAAATAACACCAAATGCATATTTTAAATTCTATCATACTACCTTGCTCACTCTTATAAGCATGTGAGCACTTTGTCGCCTCTATCGGCCATCGCCGCCCTTGGCCTCGGCCATTTTTATTCCCATTGAGATTTGGTGAAATGATAGATATTTATAACATGCATTAGTGTGCCAAGTAACTTTACGATACGATAATATTGCAGAAGAAAATAAACTGCTATCAAAAAGCACTAGTTAAAATTTTGAACTAGTCCTTAGTTTCCTTAGTGCAACTTTAAAAATGCATATGTATGAGGCATAACAAGAATAAAGGCCGTTTTTAATGCTCAATTGAGAATTTGTGATACCCGTGTTATTAAAATAAAAGTAAACTGAAATCAAGAACTAATTCAGGCAGTCAATACTTACATATGTAAATTCGTATTTAGAATTTTGAAACATTTGTTTATTTGTTTAGAATTGAATAATGTTGTGCAAGCCTGTTGTTCCTGTTAACACGAAAGGGTCAAAGGATAGTCATTGTTCATAAATAATTTGATCAATTTGAAATATTTAATGGTGCATTCCAAGTGGGCATTTGCCTCAATAAATGTACAACAGTATTTTAAGTAGTTTTCAAAATGTTTTTAAGTATATTTATGTGGTCTATTTTTTTTTTGCGTTTTCTTATTGCTTATCAATTTTTTTTGATTTAGTATTTTTTTTTTGTCTTTTTAGGTGCTCTTTGTGTTCGGTTATTCGTCAGAAAGGAGTTACTACTAACCCTCCAATTGGCGAATGCGCAGACGTTGCCTTTCCAAACGATTGCGCAACTTCTGTTGCTCACGCTGACGACGTCGCTCGCGTTGCTGACGGCGACGGGCAATACGACGACGACGTTGACGCCTGCGCCTTCTAGCGGCTGCAGAGGATGATGATGAGGATGAGGACGAGGATTCGGTTGTGGTGGCCGTACTGGATGCCACTGTTGTAGTGGTGGCACTGCTTGAAGCGGCTGTGGTTGTTGTTGCGTCACTTGATGCTGTTGTTGTTGTTGTTGCTACAGAGGAATCCGTTGTTGTCGTTGCCGTTGACGTTCCCGTTGCGGCACTTGCCTGCTGTATAACTGCCAGGCAGCAGATCAAGCCCAAAGCAAGAACCAATGAGAAACGCATGATTAGATTGTTGTGCTCTTAGTGGGTCTGACGTTAGTCTTTTATACCCAAAAATCTATACGGAAGTCTCTTTGGTGACATTCTGTTGTAACAGATGTTTTACACAATATATTGAAACCAATGTAACTCAGTTTCAAGGTCGCTAGATACCATGTTTAGCTACCTACATACGCATGTAATATGTTCAACGGAGTTAAGAAAAATGTCTAATCATCTTGAACTCTATATTAAAAGTTATTATAAATGCAAATATATTATAGATAGCATGCATTATTTCTATCGCATTGCAGTATTTTCTTTTGGCTTTCAAAAAACCTTGCAAAAAACTCTCTTTCATTGATTAGTACTGCAGGATATGGTCTTTGAAAAGCATTGGCCCTTAAAATGCATTTAATCACTTTAATTACTTTCTAAACAGCGTAGGACCACAAATTCTGGGATCATCAACATTTATGAGTTGGAAAAAATGGATTGAAAAAATAAAGAATTATCAATTTCATTTTGTAAACAGAAAAGTGTGTTATAGCTAACTATTTATATGATTCATTTTATTTTACATATTTGTTCATCACAATAATAAATTGCAAAAGTGGACAAATGTGTCATTTTTTGCTTCAAATTCTTTTCTTTTAAATGGTTTATTTAACAATTAATAAAAACCACAATTAAACTTAATCGGTATTCATATTTTGCAGATAAAATCCAAGAAATAAATGTGACACAAATATCAATTATAGATTGAAAGTAGTAATAGGAAATGTTAAAAAATATAAATATAAAATAAATAATAATTAATACAAATAAAAAAAGAGTACAAAAAACTTCGAAACTGGAGATTTCAGTATTTAGTTTTATTTTTCAGAGGTCTGTCTGGCCAAGTCTGTTTTCTTCTGTGAAAAATTGAATTCTTATGACATAGATGTATTCAAATTCAAACCGCCTTGCGTGTTTAATATATATTGCTACAAAAAAAGCATGGAATTTTATGAAATATATGTAATATAGTCAATCGATTTTTGAAATTAATAACCTTTTGGTCAAATTTGCATTGCATATTCATAAAAAAAGATTTTATTTCCTTATTCAAATGAATCTCGTAATGAAAGGTATGCGGAATATTTTGGGGTTGTCCTAAGAAGATAATCTTAAGTGGGCCTCAAATTAATTGACTGTGTAATCTTCAAGTTTGTTTAACTAATGGAGTAGTTTGCATTAATCGAGGCGGAGGTCCACCAGATAACCTCCTGCTTCATGACCACCATTTGGGATCTGTAAAAACAGCGGATCACTTATGCCTTGCCCCAAATTAAAATGTATTCTTTTCGTATTTAGAATTCCCATCGTTTTATTTAAAAATCATAATAATTTTTTTTTTGTAATTTTTTTTTCTCAATGCTTATACTGCGACGCATAAGTTTAGCTATGCGGAATCGTCGGTGATTATCCTTCCAGTTGCTGAATGCGACGACGTTGGGCCTTCAAACGTGTTTTCTCTCGTTGGATACGACGTTGTTGACGCCTTTGCCGGCGCTCACGACGACGACGCTCACGAGCCAAACGACGACGACGAGCACGACGTTTGGCGGCTGCAGAGGATGATGATGAGGATGAGGATTCGGTTGTGGTGGCCGTACTGGATGCCGCTGTTGTTGTAGTGGTGGCACTGCTTGAAGCGGCTGTGGTTGTTGTTGCGTCACTTGCTGCTGTTGTTGTTGTTGTTGCTACAGAGGAATCCGTTGTTGTCGTTGCCGTTGATGTTCCCGTTGCGGCACTTGCCTGCTGTATAACTGCCAGGCAGCAGATCAAGCCCAAAGCAAGAACCAATGGAAAACGCATGGTTAGATTGTTGTGATCCAAGTATGCCGGGCATTTTGCTTTTATACCCAAAAATATTTGCGATAATTTGTTGTAACAGGTGTCTTAGCTATTTTTGGCTTACTTAGAGTAAATACACGTAATAGATCGCACGTGAAAGAAACAATTGTAATTGGTTGACTATATTCACACATAAATATCAGGGCCGTGCGCAAGAATTAACCCAAATAGCACACTATTCTCTCTTAACTATATTTCCCCAATACTTTAAATCATGATCATACATACAAAATGGTTACATTTTTTCCCTTAAATTGCATAAATTAAATTGCGTAAGCTTTATCTTTTAACTGCAGTGTTACTAAAAGCGAACACTAAGAGCATTCAGAAGATAGTTTAATAAATGTTTCCCAAAGGTTACATTACAAAATGTCGTGTGGGATAGACGAATTCGAAACTCTCAATAATATTCGACAGATCCGAATATATGCATTCAAAAATCCAGCAAAATCTGTGATTAAATAAATGATGATCTATGAGATAGTCAAGAATTTGGTATAGGATTCGTATGAAATTTGAATCCAAGGGTAAGTACTTACAATGATTGACAAAACATTTAACTTTACGGTTGAAGGTCATTGATTCTCTATTGTAAAACAGCTGTAATTACAATGTTAATATTACAATATTATACATACATGATGTTTAAACCACATTTTTTGGGTATAAAAGACAAGTGCTTGGCCCACTTAGAGCATAGCAATCCAATCATGCGTTTCTCATTGGTTCTTGCTTTGGGCTTGATCTGCTGCCTGGCAGTTATACAGCAGGCAAGTGCCGCAACGGGAACGTCAACGGCAACGACAACAACAACGGATTCCTCTGTAGCAACAACAACAACAACAGCAGCAAGTGACGCAACAACAACCACAGCCGCTTCAAGCAGTGCCACCACTACAACAACAGCGGCATCCAGTACGGCCACCACAACCGAATCCTCATCCTCATCATCATCCTCTGCAGCCGCCAGACGTCGTGCTCGTCGTCGTCGTTTGGCTCGTGAGCGTCGTCGTCGTGAGCGCAAACGTAGGCGCCAACAACGTAGAATTCAACGTCGTCGCATACGTAAAGAGTTCCAAGGATAATAATGAACGAGGATTAAAGCAAAACACACATACACACTCTAATGTGTAAAAAACTATATATAGAAATTTCCATTGGAGATATTCTTATAAAAAACAAAAACAATATGCCAAATTTAATTTAAAGAAAATGACAAAAAAAAATAAAAAAAAAAAAATTCAGCAGTAGAAAAGAAAAAAGAGCACCACATAAATTTACAAAAATAAAATATGTACTAGGACAAACCTAAAACCCAAAAGTGTTTAACACAAAGCGGCAGAAAAGTTTTCTCTGCTCTGCTCCAACCGTCAGGCTCTGGCTCTGGCTCTGGCTCTGACTCTGGATTTTCTCTCATTTCGTAGTGCAAATCCATCAAAGCGAATGGCTGCCTCATGGCCTAACCAGGCTGCAGCGCATTTCACACGCTTCGCTGGAGTTCTGTAACTTGAATTGGCACAAAGGGCGGACAGACGGACAGACAGACAGACAGGAAGCAAGGCTCCAACAGAAACCAGAGCGGGGTCATTGGCGGCGGCGGCGGCGAAAGTTTTGGCCTGCAGCGTTGGCAGAAAAACTTTTCCACCCGCCGTCATAGCTGAGGCGGCATAAAATTTTCATGTCCAAAAATTATGATTTCTATATAGAATTTAAATCGGAGTTATAAACGGGGTAAAAGCTTTAAGATCATGCCATTGACTAAATGCGCCTAAAATGTAATAATTTCTTCTTCTCATTTTTTTTTTTTTCGTTTGTTTGTTTGTCCTGGCCATGGTTGGCTTTTTCGCTCGCTATTTCTTTTTGCTAGTTTGGCATAAAACTTTTGCACCTTTTGACGTAAAGTTTGTTTCCAGTTTTTCCTTTTTGTTGCCAAAGGCGGCTCAACTTTTATAATTATTTGATTTGCTAGAAGAGAGGCGGTTCGAGTGTGTGTGTGTGTGCATGGGAAATCCTTTCTTGGCCTATGACTTCGATATGTTTGAAAGTTTTTATTGAAAAGTTGGTAAGTATTTCAAAGACTGTTTGTATTGAGTCTCATAACACGAATTTATAAAAAGCTAAATACAAAAAACAGAAGAAATATATGCATAGTGATGCAAGTATAAGATATAACTGACTGATTTATGATTACTTTTAAGTTTCTAATATTTTCAAAATTGTTTTTATTATCTTGACATTACATTAAAAAGTGTTGAACATTATTTAGCAATCGGCGAATATTTTCTTTATATATCTTTTTATTTGAAGTTGGGAAAAATTCATAGACTTAATGATGCTATCTTTTATTTTGTTGTTTTGATCCCTGGTAAATCCCCAAAAATTACTATATACAATATGTGTGGTCTTAATTCTTTTTATATAGTCATTAGGGAAAAGGATCAACATATTATCAACACATTATTTTTGCTACACCTTTTCTTAAGTGGATATTCCTTTATTTCTTCCATTATATATTCCATTTTGCAACTTTGCAATAAATAGAATTCGGATTGTTTTATTGAAAGAGTTTTCAATTAGTCCTTAACATGGAACATCTGTTGCTTGTTTTGCTATGACATACATAATAACGGGCATAACTTTAAAACTGAATTTTCTATCAGTGAATGTCAATTGCATACTCCCACATTCACATCCACATATACACACATTCATATACATATAGATATACTCGTATTCAATCATGGTTGAAAATAGGAAATCCTTTGGCAGACAATTGGCCCGCGTATCTTGCCTACCCACACTCTCGAAGGACTTTATTATGCCAGAGGATTGTGCGCTTAAAAATGCTTTTCTTGTTATATACCCCAAGCCAAATGCCAAAGCCCAGGCGCAAGCTAAAGGAATCAAATCAAATAAAATATTCATTTTGATCTCTGAACTGTGCATAAATATGCAGTTTGCCTCAAGTACATGTATAGATATATCTATCTATATATATATATATATATGTATATATATTGAAATGCGGTTTGGCGACGGCACTCACTCTGACTCTCAACTCACTTCATCATCATCGTTGTCAATATCGTGGCTCTTTCTACTTTTTTGCTCGTTACTTCTTCTTTTCTTTCATCAATTGGCATTCAATGTTGAGTGGATTTAGTCGTCTTTATCTTGAAATCGAATTGGTTTAGGGTTAAAGTGATTTACTTGAGCCACAGTTAACAATATTATTGTTAATTGTTCAGCTTTTATGGAATTTCTTCTCTCCACATCTCTCCCCCTCTCTATCTCTGTCGTTTAGCCTAATCTAATTCACTTACAATTCCTTTATCAAAAAATTGCAAAAACTTCATCTACAGGACAGGCAAAAATGCCGCCAGCCAAAAAATAAAAAAAAAAGAAGGTATACAACATGGAGTCCATTCTTGATTGTTGTCGTATTTACTGTCCCTGCTTCATCCCAATCCCCCAAGCCGTCCCACTCTCTCTGTGTGTGTGTGTAGCCAATTTTTCCTTCAATGACTGGATAATGTATTTTTCCTTTCAGCTTTTCCTGGTCTGCTTCTTAAGGAAAGTTTTTTTCTCTTTTTTTTTTTGCAATCTTTCAGCTTGATTGCTCGCATAAACTTTTCTAATAGGTAAATACATGTGTGTGCATGTGTGTGTGTGTGTGTAGAGTTGACATAAGTATATGAAAGGCATGTCTAATTTGTAGTTAGTTACAGGAATAAAGTTTCATATAGCAACATTTTTAATCCTTAATTGAAAATAAACACATGCAACATATAACATAAACAAGTAACTGTATAAGTTTATCTTGAAATTGAAAAGTTCTATTTTTTGGTGTCATGTTTTTTTGGCTTACGATTTCTTATGCAAGGTGGCACAAAACTGAGACACTAGGGTGATTCACTACATTCGACAAAAAAATGCATATAAATTCATGAAATTACAGGCTTATAGGACTTTTAATACTTAATATTTGCTTTGCCCCAATCCACAATTGTTTATTATAAATATAAAAACTGGAAAAGACAAGAGATGATGAGAGTAATTTGCAGAGCTATTTTAACCTTTTTGAAGCAGTTAAGAAGACTTACTCTTAGAGGCACATTTCTAACTCAGAAACCTCTTTCAATTGTCCAACGAAATTTCTTAAGGAATATATGATAAGAAGATCTATAAAGAAAAGTAGGAAATGCCATTATCGATATGATAAACTAAAGTTCTCTAAATAAATCACTCATTTAATGAAGCATCCTAGTGCTATCGCTTTCATACACTTTGTGTGTTTATGTAAAATAGATTTTGGAGTATGTTGTAAAAATGGAGATTTCAATTGTTCCTCTTCTACCGCAACACGGAATTGGCCTTGTTACAGATTTAAATGAGATTTGAAACGTGTAAAATAGACACAAAAGATTTATTGCCTGGCACAAAATTTTCCAAAATAGAAAAGCCACCAGCTTCAGGTTGCCCATACTCTTCACTAACTCCGGACATTTGCCTGGCATAGTGTGTCCTTAGCATAATCAACTAATTCAATAAACCAACAAGCAGAGATTCCGTGAGAGAATGAGAGAGAAAGAGAATGGGAGACATGGGACATGGTTGGTCTGTGATTTATACCGAACGAGTGTGAAATACAACAAAAACATTTCCGGTAGGGAAAAGCCCATGTAAATATATATATTCATGTGTGTGTGTGTGTGTGTGTGTCCATAGATGTCCTGTGCATATCCTTGTATTCCAACAACTTAATGCGCAAAAACAAACAACAATCGCAAATGGTCAGAAGAAAAATTGCCCAGAGACAGAGATAGAAAATGCTTTTTTATTTCCACTTGCTTTTTCTATTTTTCTACTTTTTATTGTTAGGGGGAAACTAGAAATTGTTTAGCATGTCGTTTGCTATTCAAACAATTTGCATATCCTTTTAGTGCAGCGCAGTGTACTTAAGAAAAACCGAAAAAAAAAAAAATCGAAAAATCAAAAAAGAACAGAAGATAAAGGAGAATGTCCTGGGCCCAGGCATACCAAACACGACAGTCAACCGAAATCCAATGTCAGCTCAAGAATTTGAGCTACAAAAACGAGGGCCAACAAAAAGAAAGAAAAAAAAAAACTAGCAAAGCGAAATCTTTGTTAGAATTTTACTTAACACATACGAGGCGAGCTTTAATGCCAGAGAGGAGTGTGGGGCGGGGAGAAAAACGTATTGAAGTGAAAAGTGAATAGAAATACATGGAGGCAAAAGTCCTTCTCGGCCAGTTGCCAGGCATAATATTTATGCGCAGACGTTGCTCAATAAGCTGCTCAAGGATTTATTAGTCAAATGGACAGATTTGACTGGGATATGGCCTCTGGCCCTCTGTTAGTGCTGCTCCTGCTGCTGTTGCTCGTATTGGTCTTCGTCCTTATACTCATTCTCATTCTCATCCGCATTCTCATTCTAATGTAGCCTGACTTGGCTTGGTTTAGTCTGGTCTGGCAATGGCATTGGCAGTAGAAAGTCCTTGGCATATGTGGCATATGTGAAAGGTTCCACGAAATTTGTACCACCGTATGCAATGTGTTGCTCTTACACCATTCAAACTGACACACACACTGAGAGAAAATACCAAAATAAGCACAAATAATATTTTAGATGTATGCCAGAAAATATAAAAAATGTAATCAGAAATTGAAGTTGAATTTTTAATTTATTATCTCGAAAAATAAGAGACTTATTTTTAGTATCGATTCAAAAACTAGTGAAAGAAGGGTTGAAAAGCTTAAAGTCCAAATAGAATGAAGTGTCTCTAAAATAATAATATTATATAAAGGTAATTTAATTATTCAGATTGTTATACTAGATATATTTGTGAATCTTTTCTTTAAAAAAAATGAAATGTTAAACTCTAAACCAAATATTTGTATCAAACTTTCGAATGAGCTGGCTCTTAGGTTTCTCATCAGCAGACTTAGAATCTTATCTTTGATTTGGTAGCTTTATTTTTGTTCAGTGTAGCAACTTTAACGCCACATTAGAGTGCAAAGTTTTCATTGTTTGGTGCGCAAGCAATAATACATCTACCAAGACTTTCCCTAAAGCTAACTTATTGATGAATGTTTTTCAAAATGTTTGCATTGAATGGCAATTTTTCAAGATTTACAACTTGAAGCGGCAAGCGAGCTTGAACGGGTTATATATACATCTAAATATATACATATATATAGAGGGAAAGGGAGCAGAGCAGCAGCTGGCCCCCTGAAAAGTTGAACAATGAATTTCCTTACACTGGACTAAACCGCGACGAAGGAAGCCAAGGAAGGCTTGTCTAATGGAGCTTAAATGGCCAATGGCTTGACCCATGAATTTCAACATTTTCTTTCTTTCATTTTTTGCAAGTAAAACTTTGTCGAAGTTTAACAAAGTGAAAACAAATGCATTGTAAACGTGATTTCTTTTTTTTTTTTGTTGGTTTGGTCAAGAGCTTAACACAATGATATTGACCTTTTCTTTTTGCACCTTTTTTTTTTTTGGATTTTGTGTGTTTTTTTTATTGTCAGGTAATTGATAAAAGTTGTTCTCTCGCGCAGAGAGATTTTTGAGGGTTAGTAAATTGAAAATGAAATTGTAAACGAATTGAAATTGTTTGATTTGCCAATCACAAATCGTTTTTTGCCATTGACATTTTATTACTTCCTCAATTGGGGGGCAATAAGGAGAGAAAAGAGAGACATAAATCATAGCAAATTGCTGGCGAAATCAATGCAAAATTTTGCCACCTTCAATTCTGGCAAAACGAAACAAAAAAAAAAAAAAACACTCTCAGACAAACACTCGAAAAACGGGCAAAAGCGTTTTTAAAATTCGCAAACTGTCATCTCGTTGAGCACAATAAACACGACACAAGTCACAAACATTTCATTGCAAATATATTGAATATTAATTTTTTGTCCATTTTCGTTTCGTTTTGATTTTTGTTTTCTGTTTGCTGGTGTATAAAATCACTTTTTTTTGTTCATTTTTTTGATTGTTGCCCCTCCCGTTGTCACTCTGTATATGTCTATTTTGATGGCCCATTTTAATTCAATTTGTGCAATATGCAAATTTCAAAGCATTCAAAAGAAATATGAAAAATTTAATACAAAATGACATTGATGGATGCGTGAATATGATGGCGATTTAGAATTGAACAATTTGAAGGCAATTTAGTTTCGTTCAAATACCCTAAAAATCATTGAGAATATACGAATTTTGTAATGGTGTATGTATTGAATATAGATTTGATTATTAACAATATCTTATTGTTTGTTAAAGAAGGGAAAGGGAGTAGAGAAAAAAGGGAGGGTCAATCTAACGCCTTAAGAAATCTCTAAGCATTAATTATTCGAAATAAGTTTATGTGAAGAATATATTAAACTTAAATTAAATTTGAATTGAAAATTGATATTTAATATAAATAAAATTTATAGGAAAGTTCTTTAAAAAAAGGGTATTCGAATGTCATTATGCCTAAGTGTTGCCCCCTTTACGAATGTCTATATGAATTATTATTTTTTGTCCGCAAGTTAACACTTAAACGAATTAGTCATGAGTAAATCTCAATTTGATTATCCCTAGAAAAATCTAGAAAAATATGAGAATTGTTTTTTGGCTTTTTCAATGGGCAAATTTTATTTGTTTTGCTTGCAGTGTAGTTATATAGCTTGTATAGATAATAATTAAAAAATTCAAATACAGTGGGTTGAATACAGTTACATAAGTTGGTTTAAAAGTGTGCTTTAAAGGTTGAATAAATTTGCTGTTGGTTTTTTTTGGGTTTTTTTTTGTTAATGCTTTACTGCAAATTTGCAATATTAAGCTGTTTTAGGCAACATGGCAAAGATGCCTGGCTTCAGGTTATTAACATCCTGTACAGTGAACTCTCCAGAGAAATGATCATTCATAATCAAAGTACGTTTCTTGCTGGCATCAATGTGAGTGGCCTCCCAAATGATATCGAATTCCATTTCGGGTAAAATAGCAGTTGTTGGATCCTCGGGCCACCAGAATTTGTTGATGAAGTATGAACCCTGAAAAGGACGACGAAAATGATGAATGCGATGCAGTTGAAATCGATATTTGCCCTAAGTAGTATATATGAAATTCGGAATACAGCACAATTGTAGAATATCTAATATCCAGGGAATGACCACCGGATTGGCTTACCTTGGCAATGGGACAGTTCTCAACAATGTTGCCAAATTCACGTATAAAACCATGTACGAATCGTCCCACTGGTGATTTGTTGGCAAATCCAAGAATCCGGCATATATTGAGGGTGGTATTCAGAGTGGTCGAATACATGGGATCCATCTTATTCGTAATGCGCACCTCCAAATGGATGTCCACATCGTGCAATTCCTGATGCACCTCCATCGAGAAATTCAAATGGGGATCGGCATGATCGTAGACAACTTTATGGCTAACAAGTTTCTCTTCGCTCCAGATTTTGATATCCTTGAATTTCGGACGTAACATTTTCTAAAAAAAAAAAACAAGGGGGAACACGTATTTAGATAGTTGAAACAATTCTTCTTTTGACTTCAAATATATAGTCAGCCGTATTAGATTGGATGTATCCATCTTTATGCCATATAGTTTAGTGGATCTATGTAAGTTTCATCATTGAATTATCCTTACTTTCTAAATATATAAAAATCTAAATTGAAATTCTAAAACTCATTGAGAAACATTTTTAAATATCCTTTTGTATTTCTCCTCTAATAATAAAAAGGAATACTTAACAAAAAAATTTAGCTGCATTGTATTATTTTGAAAAGGAGAGTTTAAGTTTTTGTTTTAATCCATCCGTTGAAAATTTAGCACAAAAAAAATGAACGAAACCTTTTATAGAACAAACAATTTTTGGTAATTTCCATGTGGTTTTTGTTTACTTACCTCTCCAAAAGCTCCATGACACATGGCCACCAGGACCACGAAGATAGTATTCACCAACATAATGCTTGATCACGTTTGCTGTACTGCCTGAATTTCAAAACAAAACACTGGCTATTTATAATGCCAGCAACTGGTCAAATATTCTATGGAAATGGCTTTAATAATTTGGTTTATCGATCTTATCGAAAATGTATTTTGAAATGAAATGCTTGAATGCTTTGTTCACAAAAAGAACAAAAAAAAAAACAAAAAACCAAATGGAAAAACCAAATGGAAAAACAAAATATGAAACTCTGACCCCATTTAAGTGACTTAATGCAGCATGGCCAACCCGCTGGCTAAATCTAGATTCACTAATAACCGAAATACTTTGGAAAGCTATTGGACCTTGTCTCAATTTCAAATTATTCGAATATAAATAATGTATAATTGAATAAATGCAATCAGTAGATAATTGTAGCGAGATGCGTGAAGTGCTGACCAAAAATTATACTCTAATATTGGTATTATTAGTGATATGTCCCATGAGTGGGGCTTGGGTAAGTTTCTATGCTTCACTATGGTGAAATTTTCCGTTTAATGTAATCAATAATATGAAAGTATTTAATGAAATCAATTGATCTATAACTGTTTTTATTTTTTCGTTGTTTTGCTTTTAGCGTGCTTTCAAGATCATTTTCACACGCTTCGACTACGAAGTTAATGATAAAATTGTGAATGTTAATGTTCAGATACAAAATGAAACCGATTCCAGTCTCAATGTCGAATTCAAAATCCATGAGGTATTAAACGATGTCTATCTTACGGCAAGTTTGGCCTTCGAAAACGATAAGGGCAATTATTCTACTCTACTAAATCGTACGTTAAATTTTTGCAAAATGCTTAAAATCAGGAATACTGATCCATTGATACGAAGCATTTACGATGATGTACTGCGACATGGCAAACTAATGAGAGAGTGCCCCATACAGAAGGGTACCTACACTCTGTCCAATTATCAAGTGGATGAGGAATTGATGCCAAGTTTTTTACCCGAAACGAATTTTCAATTTGGTTTGAGCTTAAGTAAACCGAAAAATGAATGGCTCTTTCAAGGTGTGATACATGGACGCATCGATAAATCCAAAGGTTTCAATAATCTCAAAATGTTCAGTTTGGGTTAAAAAATGATAAAGTTTTCAGAATTATCCTATCATGTGTTGGGTTTCCTTTTTGCATTTTTTTTTCTTCTTCCTAATAAAATCACGTCTTCAATGTAAGAACATTGCACTCAATTTTCTTTTCTTTTCAAAGGTATTAACTATCGAGGATATAAAATTCGATCGTGAACTCAACGAAATTGTATTTTCATCAACAGCAACTAATTGAATTTTAATTGTTAATTGCCTTTAATTTCTTTTTCAATTAGGCGTTTTTAAAAAAGGTTTTAATCTTATAAATTGAAGTTCCACATCACT
The DNA here is from genome assembly GCA_018150735.1 of Drosophila sp. 14030-0761.01. Taxonomy (NCBI): domain Eukaryota; kingdom Metazoa; phylum Arthropoda; class Insecta; order Diptera; family Drosophilidae; genus Drosophila; species Drosophila sp. 14030-0761.01. The sequence continues at coordinate 17,372,258 of JAECWO010000001.1, read as the reverse complement.
TAAACCTAAGTAATAATAGATAAGACAGCGTTGATATCGTTTTAGTGGTATTTTATTAGATACATTGGGGTTCTTCTTCAAGAAAAATATATCGTAATATTTGCATCACACTCTCATCACTATTTGAAGCTTTTAGTCATAGCACTATGCACGATGTCTACTTAATGTCTCTATATACATATCTGATTCTGTATTTTAGTATGCAAAATGCCTTTTGTCGCACGATTGACGTCATTGTCGCCTCATCATCATGGTGGAGGACCACCCCATATAATCCACCTCCCATTTGTAGTAGTAGTAGTAGTAGTAGTTAGTAATGCCTTCTCCTACTCTGAGGCATTGGGCCGCCATCGTCACGTGTTTGCTTGCTCGACTGCGAAATTCGCATGTTTACCCGACGGTGACAAGCTGTCTGCAAGAGGCAAAAGGGGCGAAAACCAGCGCGCAATTGATGACGCTTGATAATGGCAATGGCAATGGCTATGGGAAGACATTGGCTGCCATATGTCTGTCTGTCTGTCTGTCCCTCGGTATATATATATATGTACATATATACATGAGTATGAGTGCAGTGCTTGATGATGAGCAACAGACGACAATGATTTAGAGGAGTTTCTGTGTGTTGTCAGGAGTCGGCAGAGCTCATATGTTAGAAGGTAGTAAGTTGATTGGTAGCTGATATCGTTAGGGTTAATGTTTGCTTTATGTGTGTGCTTGTATGTGTGTGTGTGTGTGTGTTTGGACAAACGGCAGAAAGGAGGTGGGTGGTTAGGTGGGTGAATAGGTACTTAAAGCATCTAAATAAAATCCAAGTTTATACAACTTTTGATCAAACATTTTCGCATAAAGGGTGCAATTCAAAAAACAAACCACGTAACCGACAGAAGAGGCCTACACGCAGAAAACTTATATAACAAAAAAGACAATAAAAAGTTGTGAAATATATTTAACATTTTCAAGCAACAGCTGCTTTGCTATCCTAGCAAAGAATAGAGCAAACTCTGCCCCCCTCTGCCCCATCTCTCTCTCTCTCTATCACTCTCTGGGTATCCTCCTACTTTTCTACCTCTTCTGCTTTTGACTGTGAACTGTAATTAAGGATGCATTGCACATCGTTTAAAGCAAAAAGTCGTTGACAGCAAACGAGACTCTGTCGAGACTGACTGAGTCAGCGACTCAGAAAAGAAAAAAACAAAAACCAGAAGATATATATATATGTATATAAACAAACACTCTATATATCTAAGCTTATAAAGAGCGACAATAAATCTTTTCTTTTGGAGTCGCTAGTAGAAAAAGTGCAATAACTTGGAAATGTGGCGGCACCTTTTGATATATACTTACATATATATAAATACATACATGCTGTATAAATCGGTGCTAATTATTGCACAATTCACGTCAAAGTGTTGTTACCTTTTTGAATAATAGAATGATCAACATTTGTTGGCCTATAAAAAGCTTTTCACGTCTTCTCCTCTCACCTGTTGTCAATTTGTGTTGCTGTCGTCCTTCCGTCCGGCTGTCCATCCGGCCGTCCGTTCGTTTGACTGGAAATCGAAATTTATGCAATTTTGCGTTTCGCTTGTCCAAATTAAATTTGTTATATAAAAATGTTAATTTGTGTTTCGTTTTTCTTGAACGTTTTTTTCTTTCTGTTTTTTTTTTTTTTTTGCCGTTTGTTTGGCATTTCAATTATTGACATTTCAGTGACTTTTATTGAATTTATTTGGCTCGCTTACCTTCGCGGGCGAAAAAAGGGCATCAATTATTATTGTCACATTGTCAGCACTTTTTTTCGAGAGAGTGCGAAATGGGGGGTCGCGGGGGAAGGCGGATAAAGTAAGGGAGAAGAGAGAAAAACTATCCCATGATCTTTGGTTTTGGGGTTCTTTGATATTCCAAACAGGTATCCCAACTTTAAGAAGAACTTGCACTGAAATCCGTTTCTAAATTGCATTTAAATTTCAAGTTTCATTGGAATAACCAGCAAATAAATTTGTTTATTTTTTGTTCGGTTTTTGTTTTTTTTTATTATCAACAGAATAAGAAAAATTGGGTTAGATATGCTAATTTGATCTGTTGCCTGTTGAGCAGCATGTGAAATTAGAGATCTTGCGGCACGTGATTCGTAGATTACCCAGAAAAAGTACACTTCAAGAAAAAAATACAACCCAGATGGCTTATGGATGTTTACTTGAAATACAAAACATAATTGTATATAAATTCCAAAGAAGTTCTTTACTTTACTTTACTAAAAATAAAAGAGTTATTGATTAATCGATTCTTTCTTAAGAGGCTATCTACTGATCACTGATTCCTTAGACTTAAGTTTCACATAAATCTTAGAGATAAATACAATTATATAGAAACAATTGTGCTCAATTTAATAATGCAATTTCGAATTTATAGTTTTTAAATTATAAAAGTTGAGAATGAGTTTTGAGTTTCGATATTTGATTGCCACAAAATCTTTTCGTTTTGCTAAATTGATGAAATTGTACTGCTATTTGTAAAAGTAAGTGGTAGGATCATTGAGATTGCATTAAAAACTTTACTCCATGATTGCCAAATTTGATTTGAAGGAAGGACGAGTACGAGTGCGAGTATTTACCCAGCACTTCATCATGAGCCAATGAATGTACAAGACAAAAACTGTGACGACAGTTGGGCCAAAATTAACTCTTCTCCTCTCTCTTTCTCTCTCTTTCTCTGGCTGGCTGGCATTTGCCTCAAAGTGCAAATATTGAGCCAAGTCTAGGCCCTTTTGACTGCCTTGCCTGCCTACTTGCATGCCCATGCCCATGCCCCGGCCCACATTTACCCCGATTACTTTGCTTCAAGACATTTTCATCAAGAACATTTTTGTTATTTTTGGCAAAATTTTGTTTGTTTGCCAATTGTCTGTGAGTTATGCTTATCCCTTTCCATTCCCATTATTATTATTATTATTATTTTTTTGTTATGCTCTGAAAGGATTTTTTGGACTCTTTTCTCTGGGCCTTGTGCTTTTTGGCCAGCCTGATTTAATAAGATTTTCATTTCATCTCAGTCGTAAGGGAAGAGATCTCCGTCCGTCTCAGTCTTCTCTTTCGAATGCAATTAACATAATTTTTCGTAAGTGGATTTTCATAGTTGAACAAATTTCAACTCCTCAAGGCAAAAAACGAAATGAAAACTTTAAAATTCACTTAAGAGAAACTTTAGTTTTTGGCCATTGAACTCAGACGACGACAACGACAATTCAAATCAAAATTCGCAGCGATAGGAAATCTTTGAATGCTTCCAGCCGACTTCAAACAAATAGACGGTTTAACACCCTTTCGCCTTTCTTTTTGCCCCTCCTCCCTCCCTCGCTCACTCTCTTTCTCTCACAACACTCTCTCCCTTTCCAGAGGCCAAAAAAAATTTGCATTTTGTGTGTGACAAAAATTGTGATTTTTGATTGCAGATACGAGTATTTTTGTATTTCGGTATAGCTGAGGCCTGAGAAATGAACTGGCTAACCCAAAGAACTGGGCAATATTTCAAGCAAGTTTTCGAGGTTAAGGTCTTTCGTTAAGATCTAATTGAAATGTAGAAAGCGTTGCAGGCCAAGTAAAAAAGTTTGAAAGCAATTAGAATAAGTGTTTGATTGAAAGCTTATGATATAATCATCGCATACATATAAAAAAAAAAGATTGTCAAAATATTTCATAGACATAGAAATAAGAGAGGTTCAATGACCAAATGACCATTCGAAGGGAGTGTCTAAAAAAAGAAATCTTGCATATATATTTCAAGAATTATAAACATACTGAGATGGCACAAATGTAAGCATAATGGATAAATGTTTCGTAGTACATTCCTTTATTTATATATTTTATGATCAATTTGATAATTCATTTTAATTAAAGTCGAACTTGACTATAGTGATCTTTTTTATAATGAGATTTATCGCTTAATGAATTAATTTCAAAGACATGAATTTCTAATTGTATTCATAATATCGTAAATTCTTTATAGTGGGTGTTCATTATTAGTAGGTTCCACCTTATTTTATTTGGATTGAGCATAGTTTCTACGATGGAGCGCTTTTGGCACTACATAGTTCAGAATTCTTACATTTGCTCAATACGTATACTTAATATACGTATACTTAATATGCGTATACTTAATATGCGTATACTTAATATGCGTATACCTTATATACGTATACTTAATATATGTCTATCTAATATACGTATACTTAAATACGTATACTTAATACACGTATACTTAATATAAGTATACCTAATATATACGTATACTTAATATAAGTATCCTTAATATACGTATACCTAATATACCTATATGTACTTAATATACGTATACTTAATATTCGCCTACTTAATATGCGTATACCTAATATACGTATACTTAATATAAGTTTGCCTTATATTCGTATACTTAATATATGTATACTTTATATACGAATACTTGATATACGTATACTTGATATACGTATACTTAATACGTATACTTGATATACGTATACTTAATACGTATACTTAATACGTATACTTAATACGTATACTTGATACGTATACTTAATTTGCACATGCATTAAAAATAATTTTTGATTTATTTGAAGCTTAAAAATTTGCAATATTTTGGCAAACGAAAATGTTGGTTCAATCATTAAGCCTTAAAGTCGCTGCTAACCCAGGGCACTTCTCACCTCTCGCCCACTTAAAATGCACATTGAGAGAGAATTTATTTGTTCCTTTCTTTTTTCTAGCTTCCTTTTCTGTTGCTGCTGCTGCTGCTGCTGGCGGGCACAACGAACTTATTGCAATTGCTACAAATTTTTACATAAATTTACGCTATGACAAGCTCGATGCTTTCAGCCCAGCTAGCTAAAGACCCTTCCCTTCTCTGGCGTGCCCTTTTCTTACCGGTATCCCATCCCATCCACCCGCTCAGAGTTTGCTATTCTACTTATATCTTGGCATTATGCAGGCAGGTTAGCATTTTCAGTATTTTTTATGAGTTTCAACGGAATTTTTCTTCTCTTTTCCATTTCATTTTTGCTTCCTTCGTTCTTTTTGTTGTATTTTTTACCTTCTACGGAAATCCACTTTCAATTGTTTGGGGGGCGCTGCCTTTGGCATCCTGGAGGTTTACATATTGCTCATTTCGGATGATGATAAAGAGGACGATGATGATGATGATGAAAATGATAATGATGAAGGTGGAGCAGTCCACTTATTGCCGCTGTCTGTTGAAGTGTAAACATTTTCACAGTAAGGTGTAAATAAAATTTCGTAAAATGATGATGCGAGTGCCTTAGGCCCTAGCTTGAGAGGAAGTCAGCGAAAAAATCGCTCTGATTGTTTATCATCATCTTCTTGTTCTTCGTTCGTTTTTGGTTTCGGTTTAGTTTGGCTTCGTTTTCGTTTTTATTTTTGTGTTTTTGTTCGCAAAAGGAAATTGATGTTTGCCAAGATAAGCTCATTTATTCAAAACCCTCAAATCAGTTAAATTGTAATGACCAAAACAATTTAGTTCAGCAACAGCAACAACAACTACAGCAACAACTACAATGGGAACATCGATTAAAACCAAAATGTTGTTTATTTTTACGAGATTGCCATGGCCATTGAGTTGAAGAGCTCATTAAGCACGGTGCTCGAAAATTGGTAGAAAAACCGCAAAATATGCTATTATAGCAATATCCAGAGAGAGAGGGAGAGAGAGAGAGAGAGAGTGAGAGAAATCTAGTGAGTGAGTGAGAACGAACAAGTTCTATATAAAATTAATGCCAACAACTCAATAACTTCAAATAAATGAGCAAAATTCAAGCGAAATTCTGCACAATCAATGCACTGTGGGTACAAAATTTAAATTAAGTATAGCTGAGCTGATCAAGAATGCCCATAGACAAGTAGACTGACAGATGAACAAAATGGTTAAAAAGATAGTAGTTGGAAAAATAGCTAAATAGAATAGATTTGATAGATAGTTTATAGACAGATGCATCCTTAAGATAGACAGATCACAAATGGGTAAATTATATAGAAAAAAGAATACATAAGTAAAAAGTAAAAAATTTAATAGATTCAGTGGGAAATAGACAGATAGATTAATAGGTTTATAAATAGATAAAAAAGAATATAGTCAAAGTTATTTAGAAAGATAGAAAATGCTTGAAGGTTATAACGATCAAATGGGCGAATTGAACCACTGTATGGATGGTTTAACTCAACCTACTTAGGCTAGGTATTTCCCTCAAAAGCCCCACAATATCATGCCCCCCTCTCATTCTCTCTCTCTCACTGACTTTGTCCATCGGCTGTCCATCGATTGCATCCATAGACCATGTGTGGTGTCTATTTAATTACAATTGTCGCTGTCGCCGCAATCCGTGTCCACGTTCATGTCCATGCATTCTATCCATGTGCATCCCCATGTGCCGTCCGAGTGTATCTGTGTGTTCGTGTGTGTGTGTGTGTGTGTGAGTGTGCGATGCATTCCCTGCAATTAACGCACTTTGGGATGAAGCTGCCATATTGAGGAACGAGAGAGGGAGAGTAATGGTAAGGGCTTTATGTTGTTTTTATCAGAGGTCCTCGTCGAGCGATTATTTTACGCTCAATTATTGTTAAATATTTTACAAAATGCATATATTTATACTGGAAATTGGCCCATGTTCATGTTATGGTTTCGCCCTGGCGCCCAATGAGAGTGTCCTAATGAGATTGCAATTATTTGGTCATAAATTTTTATTATTTCGGCTTTAAAGTTCATGCACTGCTTTTTTTTTCTTCTTATTTCTGTTGTTTTTGCTGCACGGCACATGGCACATTTTTGCCTTTTTCCATGTGACAGCATTTAATTTGAAATTATATTTTTATTAATTGGCCCAACAAGCATAGTGGACATAATAATTAAATATTTAATTTATGATCTGGCCCATCTAATTAACAGTTTGGTAGCAACAACTAAATACGACACAAAGGATTTAAACTCAAGTGAGTGTGTTCCCAATACACAGAGGTCTCCCCTCTGGCCTCTTGCAGCCCTTGCAGCAGAGCTGTGCAGAGTAAATGTAAATACATTGTGCCATGGCATATCCCTAGGCTATATGTCCCACAGATTGTGTTCGGTTGTTTTAAAGTTTACTTTTAGGGTGCCCCGACTTTAAAATGTCATGTGGCACATTTTTAGGCTACCGTTGTCATTGTCGAAAATACGAAAAAAATACCCACTCCCCCCCCAAAAAAAAAAACCGAAACGAATCTATGTACGTACCTTTATCCAAAGCACGATGTCGAACTGGTAGGTAGAGCGCGACCACTTACTGCAAATATTGATCAACATTGGCTGCGAATATTGAAATACTATCAACTACATACTAGCATATATGTATATAGAGCTGCGTGACGTCATATGTATATAGTCGCACACATGAAGGAGCCATGTAACTGTTTCAGCTTCATGTCAGGGTATTTCCATTCGCTCAATAGATTCGTGTGGCACTAATCAAAGAAACGCTGAACTATTTCATTCAAATATTATACACAATGTTTTTGAATATCGTCATAATATCTTGTTATCCAATTACCTATAAAATGCAAAGAAATGTCCAATTTGGTTCAATAATTTCATTATAATTTTCTACATATAATTAAGATCGTCTAAAATTCAAATTCACTTTAATAATAAGAAAATGGGCAAATGTTTTTCGACATTTAGATTTACCAAAAACACTTTGTGAGCAAAGTTTTATAACAAATAAGGGATTTCTGGAACTTATTTTATTATTTCATTTACTTTGCTGGTTACTCGATGCATTTTCAAATATGAACTATTAAATATCAAAGTATTTTATATTCCATGGATTCATTGTCTAGGGTATTCAAGCCTTTCCCTATTCACTTGCTCTGCTTTGTCTTACCATGTTTGCCTTTGGGTTTTTGGCCTCTCTCTGTGTACCCAATTCAACCATTTTGTAACATTTTCCATTGTCTGAATTTATACTCATCTCTCGCTCATGCTCCTCCTCCTTCTCATTCTCATCCTCTTGCCATCTCTGTCTCCTATTTTGTTTACCTTGGGTGTGTGCCTGTGTGTGTGAATTTTTGATGCAGTCTTCAACGGAATTTATTGCAATCACGCACAGAATTTGTCGCTTTTGGCGCAACCAACAAACCAACCAACAAAAAAAACGGGCGAAAAAAAGAACAAGAACGTCGAAAGAACCGCAAAATGTTGTAAACTAAAAGGCCAAAAACGCATTGCGCATTAAATTTAAACTAATTGTCGGGCATTTGTAATGGTTGCTGCAGCAAAAAAAACGAGCGGATACATTTTAATTGCGGCACTTGCAACAAATTATTGGCAGGCTTCAAAAGGCCAAATTGTATTAGGGGAGGAGGCAAAAAAAGAGTTCAAGTTGAAATTAATATCTGAGTCTGGGTATGTTTTGTGGCAATTAATTTAAACACGCGGCTCACTGCTTTGGCATATTTGCGGTTAACCACAGCTGGAAGCCAAACACCATTAACCATCCATCCACAAACTCCATTCCGATTCGAGATTCAGTAGTTTGTATTTTTTCGCAGTGAATTTAAGAATGTCTGCTATGGCCTGACATATATCCTGATATATGTATGTGTGGCATGCAGCATTGTGGCTGGACAGTGTCGTCTGGTGAAAAGTAGTTGCAGTTTGTTTTTGCCACTTTCGACTAAGACAACAGTTGAAGGACACTAATACCCGGCATAGACACGCAGGAAGGCTTTTTCGAATGTCGTGAATACCCCATATATTAGTTCTTGTTGCAATTCCCATTTGATGAATACCTTAAAGCCTTTAAGAATAGTGTCGATTCGATCTGGGCAGATCTATTTAGAGTCTCAATAAAAACAATATGAAATCTTGAAATTGTTATATTCAAAAATATAGATAGAGTTTTCTAATGTTTAGTTCGACTTTTTAATGAACCTTTTCCCAAAGACCACTTTCTCGTGTAGACATAAAAAAAAAACAATAGCAATACATCTTCCTTGTCTGAATTTGCTTCACTTTGGTTTCGATTTCGTTTTGCCATAAAGTTGCTCAGGCGTTGGTATATCACTAACAAAGTAATTAGCTGGTATAAAATGAAATATCTTCCTTAGAACATCCAAAAGAATATCCTCAACCGTTTGTGTAATAACCGAATACAGGGCATCGGCCAACATGCGCCAATTATCATTGAAAAACTTATTGGTGCTGTCCTCTGGAAAAAGTGAAATTAGAAAAGAACTCTACTGGTTGATCTGTTTGTTCAAAACTCACCCAATTGCTTATTGCCATTGAAAAGATTCGAGAAATAGGACTTGAGGCCATCCATTTTAAAGTCCACATGACAATTGGTCACATTGTAAAAGGTAAAATTCCCCTTGGTGTATAGACGTGTCTTCGTATGCATTGTAATTGTCATGTTATCGGCATCGAGAAATACCTGACCACGACCATTTAGAGGTATAAGTAGAATGCGACCAAATAGACTGTAGTCTCCCTGAAGTTTCATCACTGGCAATGTGAATGTGGTTTTCCAGCTAAAATCCTTTTTGTATACTCTGTAAAAAAAAAATAAATAAAATAAATAATACAAAACATATCGAAAATAATATAGATTTCTATTACTTACATACTTTCCATTACTTTGGTATGACCAAAACCAATAATTTTCACATTTGCCAATTCGACTTTCAAATTGATCGCATTGCTATTACCCTGCGAAATGCGGA